>OZ026615.1:30594721-31294721 GCA_964020975.1 Hermodice carunculata | reverse complement strand
GAAGGACACCATTAAAATCTCCCATCAATACAATTCAAGTCCCATACATTCCAGTGTGCTAGGGTTTTTCGCTATTGAGCTTGTCAACTGGGTCATTAGGAAAGTGGACTAAAAAGATGGAGCATATCGTAAAACTAGACCGTCGCCTGCTTTTTAGGCACGTCCTTCCGTTGCTTACCAATCCACGTATTTTAAACAATGAAGTGCTCCATCTTTCTGGCGAAACGTGTAAGTCATAACATAAATAGAAAACTTCTCATTCGCCAATACTTGATTAAATTCTCTTCCCTTCGCAACACCCAAGATTTTGTACATTGCAGTAAGCAACAGAGAAACCAGCAGGTTAAAACTTTACATTTTTTCTGCCCCCTCTGTGGTTACGATACTTGGTAGATTTTTATGAGCATGGGCACTGACACCCACCCCCACCCCCCAGCAATTACATCGTAACTAGTCTCCATTGCACTACTGTTATGGTTTTGCATGGACTAGAAGTTCAGTTTGGTCGTTGCTTGGCAAATAACTTGTGATAAAGCCATAACATCGATTTTTTTTTTATTGCAGTTGGAAGTATGGTATAATTTATGTTCAGCTGAGGCGAGAATGAACCAAACAAATAAAAATGAAAGAAATTTAAAAACAGCCAAGAACCATTCATAATTCTAAATTAAACAATCGTGATGAATGAATGAAACTAAGTCACATAAAAGCATGCAATGTGACCCTTACAATACACAGATTTTCTCCGCTTCAGCGCCTCAGACTGAGCAACCAGCCATCTGGGTATTTATACCAGCAGTGCTACGTCAAGTGACAATCTGTATCCAGTTTTTTATATGGGATTTTTAACAGTAAAAATGACTACGATTTCATTTCAAAACAGGAGTTGTGCCTAAATATGGACTGGGTAGGGGTATTTCATTAAGTATGCATAATACATGTATCTGAATACATTATGAGTTGACTCCTGGGTCCCGTATCCTTGCTACAAAATTACTTTTTTAATAGGTCTAGGACATGAACTTGTTTTGTTTTACATAAAAAAGTTTGTTTCGTTGGAACAGGAATGAAAAATATATACCTACCTGCAAACTAGACAAAGATTGCACCCTGATTTACAATATTTTGTGGCGAAAACAATAAATTGTATTCTGTATGTAATTCTGAATAACTTTAAATCATGATACTACGGCGGTATTTGATCTAATGGCTCTTACGGCCACAACCCCTCCATATGATTTTAGCACCAGCTTTATATTGTGATTTTGCATATCCAAAAGCACCAGAATCGATACACTTCACATCACTGTTTTCTAAGGATATTGTCATATTATCATTGTCATGATTAAGTCCTCTGAAGTACTTAGTATGGACTTTGGTAGTATTTTAATTTGTAATATAATGCGAATTGGATCCCATCTTTCAGGTGCGTTATGTGACTTAAACTTAGGTAAATCCAGGTGTCAAAATATAAACCTTTTCAGATATTAAATTTAATTACTTACTGTGTGTCAACAAATGTATTATATTGTGAGTTGCTTTACTTTCCCTGTACTCTTATTTCGCTTTGATATTTGGGGGGGTTCTTTTTTCTTTTTTTTTTTTTTTTTTTTTTTTGTTGTTGTTGTTGTTCTGTTTGATTTTGTTTTGATTGTTGGGGGGTGGGGGTGGACAGACAACAACGCATGATGACAGGCCAAACCTTTGAGCATGGCCAAGAGTCATGCATGGCATCATTGATCATCTAATCAACTGGCAACTCCTCATCACCCGTGTGACGCACAAGGGATTTCTTCAAGGGTAGGGTCGAGTGTTGAAAACCATGAACTTTATAACATGTACGTACATTCGTTTTGCATATATAAAAACATATTTCAAAAGATATTACCGTATCGCTTATGTCCTACATTGAAGGGAATTCAGGAAGAATCGTGTTCACAAAGAATGCAAAACATATGCTTCAAATTGTAAAACAGTATAGGTGTATTATTATTTGGATGAATGTTGTAATGGTTTTCTTCGGAGGAAAAGATATTAAGAGTTTGGAAACGTGAACTTGCATTAAAACTACCAATACTTGTAATAATGGGATCTTGTTTGTTTTAGTATTGGATAAAAATGTTTATTTTGATGCCAGATTAAACAATTGCATACGATTCCCAATAAAAATAATTTTTAAACTCCGCAAATCCTTTGATGAAAAGTCGATCAAAGCTTCGCCTGTAAATTTACTTAGTTCAAGATAGATTATATTTCAAGGGAGAGAAGATCGATTTAAACCATGTTATGTCATTACGAAAATGGTATTTCCCATTATTCTGTGATACGTTTGGAGTCTGCAAGTACAAATCCTCTCTCACTGTGCTGCAGTTTCAGGTCACTTTTTCTTAAATTGGTTATATTCTATGAACCTGGGTGCTGTTGCTCGAACATATTTGAACATCTGACTTGGAAACTGTGGCAAGTCAAATCTGAGAAAGTGCCAAATTTCACATTTTTCAGAAATTATTCTAAATGACTATATGTATCTTTAAATAGAGCAAGGAGCGTACAGTCTCACTGTATGCTCCTTGAATAGGGGTAACAATTTGTGAGAGATGTGTCAAATAGTAACCTCTACTTTAAATTCAGAAACATTAAATTGTAGTACACAATTGTTTGGTTCATAGGAATGGGACATAAGGATATTTTGTATCAAAATTTCCACTTCAGATAAAGACGTGTATGAAAAGTATATATATTTCGAATACAAATGTGTGTACTCTTAATCTTAATGTGGATCTGTACAATTATATATCAATACAAAACTGACCTCAGTGAAATAGAGTGGAAATATGTCCATTTCTACAAGTGATATTTCAATCAAAATAAAAAGGTATTTAAACGCACAATCAGGTTGGAAGTAGAAAACATATTTTGTACAATAAATTATATTTAAAAAAACAATAGTTAAATTTAATAAACATAAATCAATTCATGATAGACATATCCATATTTCTAATTTATATATGTCCTATACACATATTAACATTTTCTTCGAAATGCACATGTTTATTTGTAACATAGATATCTCTTTCATAATAGGTGTATATCTGTTTCTGATACAAATACCTGCATTTGTGTAATCGAGTACCATTATATCTATGAGAACAGTTTTGGAGAAGTCTGTTTCTGATACGAATATAATTTTTTTCGTTCAAATAGAATTCGCGGACGTGCATTTGTGTGTGGTTTTGTCCGGGTGGCATTCAAAATATTTTTATTTACACATTTGAAACGCTGCTTGCCTCAGGAAAATAGGCTTTTAGTGACACTCTATCAAATCAGGTCATGGGATGGTATGTAGACATTATCTGATTGAGTCAATGTCAGCTCAGATAAGAAATGATTCGAGAGGAAAAACTAGAAAAAATACTCCAATGTGTGGCAATTTATCATTTGTCTTTATTGGTTCTAATTTTGATTTTCCACATTGATCCACAATCCTGTAAGTGGAAGACCAAGGAGGGCAATGTACACACCTCATATGTAGGACTTCCTTTTTGATTTGTTACCAACCAATTGCAGAACATGATATGATTGGACTGTATATTTCCCTTAATAGATCAATTGAAGGCCTGGGGGGAATTTTCAATGTCATAATCGACACGGTGCAGTTTTTTTGTATCGAATCCAGCACAGGTACATGTGCCATGTTCGGAGTTGTCCCAGACAGTGAACTGGACGAATATAATTCCGCCAGCATCAAAATCATTCCCATGTTACGTTCCTATCTTTCAGATCGATATAATCTATTTTGAAAATTGTATGCTGAGCATGTTTTGTTGAAAATGTTATTATTCAAAGTTCCAGCATTAATATTTTAGAAATAGGCACTGACAGGACACCGAGAGTATAGGACTTGGCAACAGAACTGGTATTAACGATATGGCAGTCTATGTATGTATGTATGTGTGTATGTATGTGTGCATGCATGTATGCATGTAGGTAGGTATGCATGCATGTATGTATATCTGTATGTGTGTCTGAGCCGGTCTGTGTGTGTAGTCGTGTCAGTAGCCTTCACCTATAATTTTTTTTCTGAGCAAGCACTTTTTTTAAAAGAGATGCCGAATGATGATGTGCATCACCAAGGAGCATCCAGGTGACAGGTACGTGAACTTACAGGGTAAGTCCCCCAAATTCAAAACTTAAAAACATATTATATGGTACTATTTGGGCAATGGCAGAGAATATATACATCGCTACGCAGATCACATAGTGTTGACACGATAAACAGTAAATGGAGCTGTAAAAGTTATGTGTTTTGCACATAAAGATTACGTAAGGTCTTTGTGATCAGGTCTGCATTTCGAAAACAATTTTTGCACCGCTTCTCTAAATTGATTGTTCATTACATTGTATACAAAGAAATTGAGGAAACTATTGCACAGACCAAGCCACATAATAATGTATTCTGCTGTTGGTGGTATCGGGTTTCCTGTCAGAGCTGCTATCAAATTCCACATTATGCATGGTACCCACGTTACAGTAAAAGTTACAACTATCATACCAACAGTGCGTGCAGCTTTTATGTGACGTTGCATTCCTGAACGTTGTCGGGTTTGAAAAACCTCGACAGCCTGAATCTGCCGAATAGTTTTTCTTGCGATTAGTAGAATCTTGATGTTGATTACATAAACGGAAACAACTGGTGGTGACACAAATACTAAATACAGCAGAAGAAAACGCCAGGCATCTGTTGATTTGGTTCCACACATACGTTCATTTTCATTGTATGTGTACCTGTCAAATCCAAGTAAGGGCAAGGAACATACAGTCACAGAAGGTATCCAACACATTGCGATCATGATGTAACACCTACGATCTGTCATTATCATGGGATATTGCAGGGGCTTACTAATTGCAATGTATCTATCAATGCTCATGAACATAATACCCCAAACCGAAGCGGCGATGAAAGTCATGAGCATCATACCAGCTGTTTGGCACATGATGTCACCATACGGCCACTTCGCTTTCAGGGCTGGATAAATACATAGTGAAATGACAGTGCCCAGCCCTATATCTGCTACTGCCAAATTGACAATGAAATAACCTCCGATATTTCGCAATGATTCTGTTTTCATGACTGCTAGTATATTTATAACATTGAGCACAAATGCTAAAATGGTGATAATGATAGTGAAAATACAACGTGCAATATCTCCTGCATCCGGTGTCGGCGTCCCAGTTGTAACAGAGAGCACCTTTGTAGAACTAGCATTTAGTGGGAGAAAATACATGTCGATTGGGGACAGAGACTGCATATTTTTCCTAGGAAAACTACGTATGCCTTTTATTGTGGACTTTAAAAAATCTACCCTTGACGATGGCATCCACTTCTTCAGTATCACATTGAATTACTAATTCAAATACTACAACACAATTAAATGTGATACCAGCATTAGTTAAGACTGTCGCCTTTTATGTCACATACTCAAATATTTCACAACTTATAGCTAAGCTCAAGACTTAATAAAGTTGAACTCCGTCGATGAATGATGCCATTTTTGTGTAATCCTCCTGTATGGTAGTCCGTTCCTCTGGTCTTTGTTGAGTTCAGTCCTTTTCACCTGGTCATGTTGTTTCTTGTGTGCTTATTATGCGAAATCTTGGGTACATCTTGTGAAGATGTGCGGTTTACGACAAATCGCTGAAACAAAGATGGTCAACCTTAATGTTGTTACTCAAGACATCAAGAAATAGTCCAATGAATCAGACAACGTAATTAACTCCGTTACATAGTTTTTGTTGCTGGATGGGGGTATTGACAAATATATAAAGACGGAAGGAGCTGCAAAGGCTGTTATCGGCGAATGGTGAGTTTACAAAGAGGTCTAAGTAACCACATCGTGCATGCTCGTGCTTGACCTTTAAGTATGTGTGTTGTTAATGGTGTAGATATACCCTATATGAATTATAATGAGTACGTCCACATACTTCTGTCATAGATTTATCACCGCGAAACTCTGTTATCACTTCAAGTGGAGCTCAACATGTGCATGCAAGTCATCAAGGTGACAGAAAATCCAATATTCGTCATAAGCATTACGTTTTTTCACCTGTTTGACACATGAGGAACATGATCATTAATCAAGTCAGAAAATAGACGGCAGGTATCGGACCAGGGTTTAAACCGTTTCTTTATTCCTACATTTAAGCTTAGTACTGCGCTATTAATTAACATTTAAGTCATACAGCTGTACAGAATGCATTTTTCATATTCTCTGTTAGGACCGGATTTACAATATATGTTTAAATCATATATATTATATCTGGCCTATTATTTGGAATGTTCCTGTACAAAAGAGAACTGGGAAACTTGAAACTTGAAACTTTATTGCTGCATCAAACATACCATCGTGATATTATGCAATATATACAACCATCCACACATATACACACAAGTTACATTAACATCACATTTTGACAAAATCAAACGTATACACGCTAATGCAAAATACGGGGATTAAGCGTTCCCTTACACTTTTACGTTGCGTCGCTGAATGTGTTATACTGCAATAAAATTGTCAGTAAATGATACTTTCTGTATTATTCCGATGTCTAATGTAATGTAAGAAAAGTCTGATCTTTTCCATCCTTTTAACGTTGAAAGTAGACGGTCGAAGACCAAAATAAAAATCGGTTGCATAGATCCAAATTAAATAGAGGACGTAATTCATCCAGAACATACGCAAGAACAATTATTCAACGAAAAGAAATGGCAAGTTATAATCCTTACAAGAAACGTTACTTCTTCAGGTATCATGTGTGACTTGTACCATCCTACCGGTGGAAAAAACAGCTATTAAAGAAATTACTGATTCTCTATGACTTGAGACTAATACTTTACCCGGTTGGATGTCGGTTGTTCCACTGATTGTTGCAATTCGGCACGTTCACAGTCCTCATTAGAGGAGACCTTCGACGTATGTTTTAAACTATTCCATCCATACCAGACGGTACTTCGTTCTTTTCAACTGAGCTATTCCATGGGCCAGTGCCGTTCTGTATACAAACACGGATCACGTGATAAGAAGAGAGGCATGTTTGCGGCGCACGTCATGGCAGCTATATGGGTTCGAAAGAAATGGAGACAGAAAAGGTTTCATGTTTGTGTGATCCAGATTTATCTGAGGGAATATGTGGAGCATTATTTTATTTCAATGAGTGAGAAAATATTGACTCGTATTTGATTTAATCGATAACGAGACTCAAAATGACTTACAGCTCGAGGAATAGAAATATTGTCAGTTATACATGCAACGTTAATTGTGTCAATGAATTGTTTCTGTCCTTCACCTCAGTCTTAACTAGTAGTGGTTAATTCGTATATCTTATTAATGAAAATAATTACTTGTACTGGTTTTTATAGATACAATCCTGTATTGTATTATAAGTCGCTGAAAATTACACCTTAAATTACGACATCAATAAGACGAACAGAGCTGTTCCTATACAGTGATAAGGACATACAGTATACACGATGAAAATGGTTTTCAGCGGGTGGCGGGAACATTATGGAGACCTATACTGTTTCCAAGCTCACAAGGCGCTTTACACAAACATGAATCAAACAAGTATGACCCATTCAGAGCTTAACCCAAAAATGTGATCAGATCCTCTGCATATTTCGTGGGACTACAACATGGTTATGACAGACGCGCTTAGGCTGTCCTCACGGCATTCTGGTCATGTCTGTGTGCTTACACAGACATTCTGCTTTTATTTCTTTCCTTCTTTTCTTCTTCTTTACCAGCAATTTTGCCTGATAATTTTCTCGGACACTGTTACATTTGGAAACTCCAAACTTGCCAAGATTACAGCTCCAGATATGAAGTTATGTCTTTCTATGAAAATTAGTGATGATTGTAAAAATTATGCAAATTAGGGCCATCTGAAAATTTAAATCTTGAACATCTCCAAAACTATTATAGATACAGGTAACCAATCAAACTTCCATTGATATGTTTGTAACGCTGTTTTTTTAAAAATTTACCTGTGACTTCTAAAGGTCAAAGATCAAGGTAATTTTAGTATTTGGAAGTTTCTTCCAGCCATAACTCGGTCAATTTGTATCCTATTTTGATCATGTTAGCCTAAAATTGTTGATATTGTAATACTGCACATAGTTGTAAATTACAAGTGACCTCTAAAGGTCAAAGGTCACGGTCATTTGGACCTTTAAAATTTTCATCCTGCCATAACTGTGTCAATTTTCATCCAATTTTAACCTTGTTGGACCCAAATTGTAGGTACTTCAACACTGCATATTGTTGTAATTTACATGTAACCCCTAAAGGTCAAAGGTCAGACTCAAGGTCATCTGGACCTTTGCATTTTTCATCCAGCCATCACTGGGTCAATTTGCATCTAATCTTAATCATGTGGGACTAAAATTTTAGGCATTGCAATACTGCACATTTTTGAAATTTAAATGTGACCTCTAAAGATCAAAGGCCAATGTCATTTTGCCCTTTGAAATTTTCTTCTAGCCATAACTTGGTCAATTTTTAACCGATTTTGATCATGTTGGGCTCAAATTGTATAAATAACACTACATATTTTTGTAAGCTACGTATGACCTCTTAAGGTCAAAAGTCAAGGTTATTTGGCGCTATTGAATTTTTTACCTAGCCATAACTTTGTTAATTTTTATCTGATTTGGCTCGTGTTGGGCTTTATAATGGGATATTGTAACGAAGTACATTTTTATATTTCATGTCTGACCTCTAGAGGTCAAAGTCGTTTGGACCATTGACATTTTCATCCAGCTATAACTCGGCTATTTCTTATACGATTCTAATCATGTTGGACTGAAATTGTAAGCATTGCAACACTGCACGTTTTTGTGCTGTACATGTGACCTCTAAAATTCAAAGGTCAAAGTCATTTGGCCCTTTCAAATTTTTACCTAACGATAACTTGAATTTTCATCCAATTTCAGTCATGTCGGGTTCAAATTGTAGGTATTGCAACTCTGAATATTTCTATAATTTACATGTGACCTCTAAAGGTCAAGGTCATTTAGACTTTGAAATGTTCACCTAGCCATATTTACAACTTTTGAAGGCACACCGACAGATTTGTCTTGAAGCCAATCTTTTTCTAGTTTATGATCTGTATTTGAATGGAAGGGGGGGGGGGGGTAGATAATCGCAAAGGGTACCTTTTACCACAGCGATAAAATGCGTTTTTCTATATAGCTGTGGATAATTTTGCTCTTTCCATTATCGACTCATGCTTTTTCTTGGGCAAGCTGCACGCGAACAGCCGCTATCGATCTTATAAAGATTGCCACAAAAGCTCTCAAGAAAACTGGCCGGTATTGTATTATTAATCATTCAAATAAATCATGTCTCAAGGTCTGAGATAAGAACACTTTTCTGGGTCACTAATTCTACGTCAGTTGGGCTATTTGTAAAAATAAAAAAATAAATCATTCGATCCTTAGTGAAAGGTCTTTTCGTGAAACAAACGCCAAAAACAAAGTTCAAATGATGATTTGCATGATAGACCAGATTATCAAATGAATGTACCTCTATTTGCGGTTCCCCTTTGATAAATAAACCAGTAAAAAATTACTTTGACTAATGAAAATACGTAGTACCGAATTAAAGAACAATAATAATTGGATCCGCTTTGTAAGCGCCAAGAGTGGGTGTCGGCTTCACTGATGAAAATGATGATGATGATAAGAATAACATTGATAATAATAATGATAATAACAACAATGCTAAGAATATAACATAATTTGGGAGTACTACTGCTTTTTTTTTGTTTGTTTTTCTTTTTTCCTTTCCCCCCCTTTTTTTTTTTTTTTTTTTTTTTTTTTTGTAGTCAAAAGGCGCAGTTGACGGAAAGCCCAGGATGCACAGGATCAGCTTCTGCGGCGACCGGAGCCTACATGAACAACTAAGAGTTTATGTGCTTCATATCTTTAAGAGCATGGAACAATCTGTTCGCGGGGGGGGGGGGGTATTTTCAATGTTAAATTATATACATTTAAAACTTCATATTGTCATCTTGTCAGATTTCTGTATCAGATGGCAAGTCCACAATATTAACTTTTTTGTGTAAATTTTACCTTCAAGCAAGACTACCTGATAAAGCAATCAAGGCTATTTCTCGACAATAAACTTCCGCAGCCAGATAGCTGTGAAATACCTCTGCGCAAAACAAAGTGTCAATACGCTCTATGTTATAATACTGTCGCCTTGGATTGATAATTGTCATCAAAATAATACTGTTTAAGAATTTGGCTGTAAGAGAACTATAACTCGGGAAGCCCAGACTTATTCCTGTTCCTAAATTTTAGTCTAGAATTTTGCGAAACTTTGAAGATTACATTAAAACTGGTTGATTATTGTACAGCTCCGATGACGTGTTTTTGCTAACAGGTGCAAAAAAGACAACAAAACCAAAAAAAAAAAAAAAAAAAAAAAAAAAACCAACAAAAAATAATAAGCAAAGAAAAATTAAAAAACAGATCAAAAACACACACAAAAAAGACAACGACCCAAATCGCTAATTTAAACCACGGTTTGGTCATGGTGTCTTAGAATAAAAAAAAATGGAGTTACCAGAAAAGCCTGCAACATGGCGATAATAAGATGAGTGAATGTCGACAGTACCCGTATTCTACGATGATTCTCTGTCGTGTGTACTTAACCTGCATCGCACTGTAAATCTAGATCTCGAAAAATCTTTATGTATAATGGCTTCCGATGCAATTATGAACTGTATTGGAGGGCTGTATTGTGGGATTTTGCCAACATTAATATCGTTTCACAGATAGCTCTTTCATATTACCCAGGGTTACATTGCTTTATAAGGGCTAGGTTCAGATGTTCATGCCCTACCTTGACCCTTTTCGTGAGGTCACAAGTCAGTCCGTCCACAATTTATTTACTTACCATAACTTAAGAAAAATTCAGAGGCATCTTGCATATCGAAGGCGATTATAGTTACCAAAGGCCCCAGTCATTATTGTGGATTTCCTTTTTTCATGATAACATAACATTTTTCATTACTAGCTAATTTATATTGAACTGAATTCCTATTATGCTCCCCTTTCCATTTACATTCAGCATGTTTTCATCCAATATCCATTTTTGTGAAGGCTGGAGGAACTCTTCTTTTCTATTGTACATCCTTTGTACTCATTTCAGAAATACCAAGACCGGCATTAAATTTTGTAGACCTTTTGATGGTTTTGATTCATGTTTAAGTTTTTGCAACAGGCTGTATCACTGTCTACATACATACATGCATGCATGCATGTATACACATACATACATACATACATACATACATACATACATACATACATACACACATACGTGCGTACGAAGATACATTCATAGTCTCTGTATGACAGCCTGCCTCATGTGTGCAAGGGCAGCATGTCTTTGTATATTCTTTCCGATTTGCTAAAATGAATGTTACGAATAGCCTCGATGCAAAATTTGATAGGTTTAAACCACTGAATCACAACTACGCATTACATGACTTTTTATTTAGTGAAATCTATAGTCAGAAAACAACGATTTAAGGAAATCAGTCCGACATATCTCTGAAAAAAATATGATGATAAATTATGCATTTTTCCCTTGAAGCTAATGTTTTACTTGCATCAAATGTTTAATTTGTTCAATTTATCGTGCGTAATTGTTACGCTCCCAACAGAATGTATGATGACCAATTCATTGACATCATGGGTAATGGTTATAGTATAGACCCATATCTTTTACATGGATTGCGAAACAGGCCAAACCTGTATTAATCACTCTCCATGGCACAGATGATTTTGTGAAGGAAACCGAAGGACTCGGAGAAAACCACCGTGCACAGTCAGATTGGCACGAACTCTTTCCACTCGTTTCCCCGGCCGTGAATCGAACCCGGGCCACAGTGGTGAAAGGCGATAGTGTTGCCGCTCCGCCAACCGTGCCCCCAACCAATAGCACTGTGTTATACTAGTAGACCATTTAGAAACAGACCATGATCCTGACGTTTTTATTACTGAGATTATGCCCATTGTCACGGCTGGGTCCAAAAAAAATCTGTTATATTTACTGTTGGTGACTTTAATGTTGATTTATTACAGTTAAATTTAAGGAAAAGATTTTCTGAGCAGCTGGATGTCATGCTCAACAATAATTTTGTTTTGTAAATTACCAGCGAGTTTACCTGAAAAATGTAATACTTAATTACTAACATATTCCGCAGTACCTCGCATTCAAAAAGTTTTGCCAGTCAATCAGTTTTATACTACACACAGATCACTTCCCATATTTTACATGTTTCACCAACATCTGGACTGGTCTATTCATTCTGAATCACTAATAAAAAAAAAGTATCATGAAGTGCAAATTCTGATATGCAATGTTTTGATTGATTTTATTTGACGAATCAACATATAAATAATAAAAGAACACAGTGTACATTAAAACAGTACAATAACTGAAATGTGTAAACATACGAGAATTACATAAACTAAAATTGTACATCACAATAAAATAATATACATCAAACTGAAATATACAAATGTACGTTGAATTCGCCAGGATTGCCCAATAAAGTCAGTATTTCAGACTTATTTCTATTGGGGTCCCTTTGAATATGATGAGTGATGAATTCATGAGAGGAGATGGTATATAAATAGAATAAATTAAGTAGCTAATATAGATATAATACACAATGTAACTAAAAATATATCCATCTTTATACATGTATATATAGAATTTTAAATTAAAATATGTAATGGCTGTTTTTAAAAAACCAAGACACAATAGATAAGTTCCTTAAAGGAAAAGATGAGGAAGGCTTGGGGGGATGTAATATATTAATAATACAAAAACTGACTTGACTCATCAGACAAAGCCTTAGTTGCTAAGTGTTTTTTTTACTCCTGATTTGAATAATGATAGATTTCTACTCGATCTTATTGTATCAGGTATGGAATTCCAATCTTTGATGGCCGAAAAGTAGAAAGTGTTTTTGCCAAAATAGTTTGATACATGGGGGACTACAAAGTTATAGGCACTATTTCTTGTACTATGATTGTGTTGATTTTGAATTCTGAAGAAGTGTTGAGATTGGTATGCTGGAGCAGTATTATGAAAAAATTTGTAGACATGCCTTAATTTTAGTTGCTTCAACCTGTCAGCAGTGTTTAACATAGATAATTTATCCAAATCCTCTTGACCAACATGCAATCTATGATTTTCTCCAAGAATGAATCTGACTATTTTGTTCTGACAAATTTGGAGTTTCTTTTTGAAATTTTGGTTGAGACCAGAATACCAAGAGGCTGATGAATAATCGAAATGGCTTTGAATGAGTGCAGAGCAAAGGGTCTTCTTGGATTGTACTTTCAGAAATTGTGCCTGTCTGTAAAGGAATTTTAATCTCGAATTAGTTTTCTGTATAATACTTTCTGCTATGGATTTGCCAGATAAATTTTCGTCCAGAATAGTGCCAAGATATTTGACAGATTTAGCCTGTTGTATAACGTGTCCATTGCATTTTATTTGAAACTGTGTAACTCTTATTAATTTTCTTTTGGGTCCAAATATAATTGATTCAGTTTTGCCAAGATGGAGGGATAGTTTGTTATCGGTAAGCCACTCTTGACATGATTTTAATTCCGAGCTGAGAGTATCTGCTATTGTCACGTGGTCCCTACCAGAGGTCATGAGGGCACTGTCATCGGCATATAGTGCTAATTTGCAATTAACACTGATGGGTGTGTCATTTACATGACACAAAAACAAAAGCGTTTAAATACTCTAATACATCAGAACGCATTGTTTGTAATATCAGAAATAATTTTTTTCCTATTAAAACGCTTAAATTCAACAAATGCAAGTATATGATACGCTTCAGATGATAATAGCATCTAAAGATCTGAAATTTTGTTGATTAACTTTACATCAACTGACAACGGCACCTCAGTAAATTGCACTCCATAAAAACAAGCATTATCAAAAAGTTAACAATATAACTCTTGACATTATTTGATAATTAAATGAGGGATTCTATCACGTACACCTCCAACAATTAAAAAATGACATTGAAAATAGTAAAAATAGTACTCTTGTTTTTAAAGGCTAAAACGTAAAAATACATGTGCGTGGTAAATGCAAAATTGCTCAAAGTTTTAATTTATACTTCAATAATACTAGTTCAAAATTAGCTTTGCAAACACAAGTACCAAAGAACATAATTGCCCAACTAATATAAAAGCCACCACTGTGCACTCATTCTCCTTTTAACATAGTTCAAATGCTGATGTCCATAATATTCCATGTAATTTCAATTAAAACATCAGCACTAGGCGTGGTCAGGGTTTTTTTTTCTTTTTTTTTCTTTTTTTTTTCTTTTTTTTTTTTTTTTTTTTTGTTTGTTTGTTGTTTTTTTTTTTGTTTGCTTGTATTTTTTTGGTTTTTTTGGTTTTTTTTTGTTTTGTTTTGGTGCAACTTATTAAAAGTACAAAAACTGCGATTGCAAAGACCAACCAGACGCTTCATATTTTTCCCGACAAATTATGATAGATTGTAGCAAAATATAAAATCATTATAAACTTTAATACGTAACTACCCATCCATCTCTTCTTTCCCCTGTAATGTCATCCTTTTTTGAAAAGTTGTGTATCGTCAAATTTATTTCTTTTGTTCTAAACTTTTGCTCTACAAAAGTATACATGAGGTTTTAAAAATCACACTCTACCGAAACTGCCACCTGCAATTTATAGGCCGAATCCAGAATAAATTTGTGCTAATGAAACACCTTTTATTCTGTTTGATGGTGAATAATCATTTTCTAAATTTAAATTCAAAGTTGTAACTCGCTGTAGATCACATGACCTAAACGTTGTTACAACTAAATTGTGACGCGCCTGCATCAGTGACGTGGTTCATTTACCTTAAGTCAAAATCAGATGTGCGCGAGGGATGTTTGATTATAGGTCATAAGTGACGTGGAATAACTACGACGGACGTAAACAAAAATGGCACACCAAGTCGGCTGAAAAAGCTGGCCTACGTCATTATTTTTTTTAGATGAAAACCCGATTAAACACAGAAAAAAACAAAATCTTATATGGCTGCAGAGTGAGTTACGATTTTCTCTCACTCGGGATCGTTGATGGTCTGGAAAATCATTCGTGACCTGTGGTCACTTGCGTATTTTTCCCACCAACAACAATCCCTGAGAAAAAATAGTAACTCACTCTTAGACTTGTAAGATTCTTTGTTTATCTAACATTAGATCTGTGGAAAGCTTCCGACACATAAAATAATGACACTGTTTTCAGGAAATTGGACAACTATGATACAGGAAGCGTTTCACCTCACAGGGTTTTCATTCATAGAACGCAATTTGTGTAACATGTAATGGTTTATGCCGTAAAACTTTACCTTATACCACTTGGAAGCCATAAGGATCAATTTTATACCCTTTCTGTTCCTGATCTGTATGAAAATTTGCACTCTATCTTAAAATGTAACCTAATACCACTGGAGGGCCACAAGGATCGATCTTAGGACCTATTCTGTTCCTCATCTACATAAATTATATGCACTCTGCCTCAAATAACTTTGGGCACGCTTTTATGCAGACGACACAATGTTACTGTATTCCTATTTCCACTGGAGTGCTACAAGGTTAAAACACTGGGCCTCATCTACATAAATGATTTCGAATCAATACATTATGCAGATGACAATATTACTGAAGTCTCTCTTTTAAGTTCTCCACTGAGTTCATCAGAGCACAATCTGTCCAAAAATACCAACTCGCACTTACAGAAACTACATAACTGGTTAGCAGCTGACAGACTTTCTTGAAACATCTCAAACCTTAGTACACGATTTTTCATTTCCCTAAAAAACCTATAAAATAAAAACAAACCAGATGGGTTTATGTATTGAATTAATAACACCAGAATTAAAAGAGTGGATTTCCGGGTTTACGGATGAACAACTTTTCACGGGCATTGCATGGGAATGCAATTGTCAGTAAATTCTCATGGTCATATGTACTCTCAAAATACTGTATTTGTATTATATCAACCAGTTTCGCGCTTCTCCTTACATATAACACTCTCACTCTTTTTCTACTAACTCAACTATGCACCACAGATATCACTATGTTCTATCGGTCGTTCTAATGTGGAATGACTTGCCTGCTGATGTGCGTTATTCCGAAGACCTCACTCTTTTAAGAAAAAAAATAGACCAGGGGAAAAAGTGCAAAAAAGCTATATTACAGAGGTGCCACAAGGCTTGCTGTTTCCCACGCACGGTTGCGTATGGAATGCAGCAAGCTAAACTCGGATCTCGTCAAAAAGGGTCGTATAGACTCACCCTCAGTGTGCCAGTGGAAACGGAAATGAAGATGTCATCATTGTTGCGAGTGTTCTTTTTTCATAATCTCAGAGAAATACACTTCAGAACAAAATTATGTCCTTTGCACCATTTACGGTTTCAACATTATTATTTTGGGGTCCAAAACATGTAATTCCCAGCAAAATGAAATTATTTTTGACGCAGTCCACAACTTTATCAAAACAACAGGCAGACTGGGAGCAGTGACGTAGTTCATACTATGGTCAAAATCTTGAAACCAGAAATGTATCTTCAGTGTATATAGTTAACTGAAGACGGAGTTCATCTCTCTACCCTCTGTCTCTGACATCTTGTGTCGTTCCACTTATGCTCGTGTGGCACCGCCACTCTATCTGTGTTCTCGTCTTGTGGCGTTGTTCCTTATAGTGAATTGTCTCTTAACCTATGATACGTGACACCTCTTCTTTAATCTTTTTCATTTGCAAGAGGGATTTATATGGGGCCTTCCCCTGTTTCCAATCTGTATCCTTACAGAAATAAAAAATATGTTTGAACCAATGCTTCGGCATCATATCTGTATAACAAAGAGGGTGTTAAGCTGGTAAGCTATTTGCACCACCAATAATCTTGAGCATATTGAGCCATTGTTAAAAATCATAAATATTCTTAAACGTAAAGATATACTACCACTTTCTATTATAGGTACTTTATAAAGTAACGTTCTTGCTGTTTTGAGAAAACGTTTTGGGCCCCAAATGCAACAACCTTAGATAATACCCAATACAGATATGTTCCTCAAATAGCTGTTCCTGTCAGAAGCTCTACACATATCACAATATATTTCTTTATTGTAAACCAAATAAACGAGACATCCGCAAACAAAGCATACACTCATTCATACACTGGGTTTTCAACATGTGTGAAATTGCAGTACAATAAATACAGTAAAATAAATCCGTACTGTTATAAAATTGCTGTTTTTACAACAAACATTCATTATGATCAGTGTTGTTGCTTTAGAGTAGTATATAAACAGCTAAATCAAGTCCCTGTGATAAGTTTTGCATCTTGAAAACAGTTTATGCACAGCTTCTCTAAATTGCGTGTTCATAATATTGTATATGAAAAAATGAAAGAAACAATTGCATAAACCAAGCCACATAATGATGTATTCCGCTGCTGACGGTATCGGATTGCTCGTTATAGCTGCAACTAAATTCCAAATTATGCATGGGACCCAACTTATTGTGAACGTTAATACCACCATTCCAACAGTACGAGCAGCCTTGATTTGACGCTCAAGTCCAGAGGGTCTTCGGGTATAAAATAACTCTACTGCCGAAATTTTCCTTATTGTTTTCCTTGCAACCAACAAAATCATTAGATTAAGAACATAAACCGATATGGCAGGAGGTGTCATGTATACTATATAAAGAAGTACAAATCTTGGTGCTTCCAGCGATCCGGCTCCGCACATACGTTCATTCTCGTTGTAACTGTACTTGTCAAATCCAAAAAGGGGTAAAGAACATACTATCACAGCTGGTATCCAAGAAAATGCAATCATAGCGTAACACTTTGTCTCTGTCATTATCATTGCATATTGGAGTGGTTTCTTTATAGCAAGGTACCTATCAATACTCATAAACATTATAGTCCAAACTGAGGCTGCGATGAAAGTCATTAGCATCATACCAGCCATCTGACACATGACGTCACCATATGGCCATTTTGATTTTAGACCTGGATAAATATTGAAAGTTACGACAACGCCAATACCAATATCTGATATAGCCAAACTGATTATAAAATTACCAGCAACATTTCGTAACAATTCTGTTTTTATGACAGCCAAGATGGTAATTGTATTTAGGACAAAAGATAAAATGGCCACGATAATAGTGAACATACAACGTGCAATATCTCCTGCACCAATTACACCTTGTGGTGTCGGTGTCACACATGTTGTGTGATTAGTGAGCGTAGAGGGCAAACTAATATTCACGTCCAGAAAGGTCGTGTCTGTATGTGATAAAATATAGGAATGGTATAGAGAAAGTGAATCCATTTTTCCCTGTGATAATTAAAAATGATCGACGAAAAAAAGTTTTTGATGAAACGTATCAGCGATAAAGGGTGACAAAATTGTATCTTGAATATTCTCTTAACGTATTGACGCTATTCGACGAACGTGAGGAGCACTTGTATATTAATTTCCGTTCTTGTTCTTACAGTCATTTAGTTGATATTCCTTGAATGTAGTAGCGACCATTTTTTTCAATTCACCACTCTAAATCCGCTTCTGATTTTCGGCATGGCTATAAAGTTATTCACTTACATGAGCAAGCCCCATGTTTAACATATATGAAACTAAATTGCCGATGCAAGGGAAAACTTGCACGTGTTATCCGTTAATCGCATACACTCCTAGTTTCACTTGTTTATGGGTTGCTGAAGAACCAACCCCGTGCTCATGTTGTTCCTTGAGTTCACATTACCGTATTTCCTGAAATAAACAAGATAAACCGATGTGATGTGCGCGATGATGTGATTCAATGCATTAATGAACAATCCAGTGCGTCATAAAATGTTTAAATGCATGCATTATCTCAGCAAGAAACCCGTAACTCAAAAATTTCAATGTGTTGCGTATCGTAGACACGGAAAATACTCTTTACATCAAACAAAAATTAACCTTAGCGTAGATAACACCAAAATGACAGCAAATCGAAAATTTATTATGAAAACTAATGATTTCACTAGCCGTGTTATATGAATTTTTAACCAATTCAATACGCCAATACATAAAGTCGACCAGAAAATATCGACCACTAAATATATGACATTGGACGATGTTTTGCATCAAGCTATGCAAAAGATATATATTTCATATGAAGTAAAATTATATACGCAGCATTATGTGAAATATATATTTTTATATATATTGTTATGTATGTAAATAATGTAGATATATGACAAAATGTAATGGTTACAAACATATGAACTGAAATGAGTTAAAATGTATAAGTAGAAAGATTTGAGTATATCATTTATGCCTTCGGATTTTTAAACTTTCACTGGATAAACGCTAAAGTGATAAATCTTGGATGGTAAGACACTGTCACGTACTTTCCTTGAGAAAAGGTCCCACGCTCGTTTATGTCGACATACGTACATAAAATAGACCATTACTTCTCCTTGTCAAACTTGACCGAATTCCAATGTGAAATTAATTTCGATTTAATGTGCGTGCGCAAGCACAGTAACGTTGTTCTTTGCATCCCCATTAGCATAGCATGGAAAGAAAGTATACACCCATATCTTTTACACAGATCGCGAAACAGACCCAGCCTATATTAATCACACTCCATGGCACAGATGTTGGCGTATACATTCATACCTTATTTTTTAGTGGAGGAAACCAAAGGAGTTCGTGAAGTAAACCATCATGCACAGTCAGAGTGGTAAGAACTGTTTCCACTTGCCTCCCCGGCTGTGATTCGAACTTGGCCGCAGGGGCGAGCGTGTCACCGCTCCGCCAAACGTTCACCCTTAGTGTAGCATGGAATGTGTACAATCAACACAGAAAGGAGAACGACCAAAAGTCACGCGCTCACGCGGCACACTTTGACAACGGGCAGAAAAGTAAGGCGTTGTGGTTGCCAGTATGACATGATCAATAAAGCATTACATATCAATTGTGCTTTCATGACAAAAAACTCGTAGGGGCCTTTTTCGAGTTTTACTTTTACAGGACAAGTATCTCCACTTTATCGGACTTGTAGAATTTTGTTCTTTCACAATATAACATAATAACATTTATTGCTGCAAGGTTAAGAAGATAGCTCTTGCCAATGGTCAGTAACTGGTGATAATCTTGCTCACTCTCTTTGAAGTGTATCTGTACGCTATGTTTATTTCAGATAATATTAAAATGGCATAGTGGAATGTAGACTGTCATTTTTCAAAGAATAGGAGGCTAGAGGATATGCAAATTGGATGACGCACACTTTCAAGAAGAACTGCAAATATTAGACATATTTGGGCCAGTGGAGACACATTGTGGGGATGATGGCCAATTTCAATTAGACACATTTGTTATAAAATCAAATATACTGAAGAAATCTTTGAATGCGAACAAGCATTTGGGCGGTCTTACAGTGTGCATTAGAAAGAATTACAATGTGGAATCTCCGTGCAAGTGGTGACGAACTCAGAATAACTATGGGTACGACTCAACAAGGCATTTTTTTACCTCACTTAAGATATCTACATGCATGTAGCGTTTGTGTACATTAGGACTTACTGATCTTCGTTGTCCAAGAAGAGATGATATTTTTGAGTCTAATACTCCAGACGGTCATAGGCACTTTTTCGGAACAAGGAAAATGTATTGTGTGCGGCGAGTTCAATTTGCGAACAGCAGTAAAGTCAGATTATGTGAGCAATGATAAAACAAGCATTTACCAATGTCCATTTTTTTTATCCGAGACGTAATTTTAAAACCCCAAAACCCGGATCAGTCAAGACCAGATGTCCATGGTGCAAGGCTGCTGGACTGGCGATGCAAATTCTCTGGCCTCCATATGCTCAACGGTAGATCAACAGCAGATACTTAAGGGCAATGTGCATGTTTTAGTTTGTGGGTGCACTCAGTGTCATTATGTCTGTGTGCCAACACAGACATACTGTTTTTCTAGGAATTCTTTCTTTCTTTCTTTATTTATTTATTTATTTATTTCTCTCTTTCTTTACCGGCAAACTTGTCCGACATTTCATTTGAAAAGCATTATACGTAGAAACTTCAAACTTGGCACAGTTATACTTCTATAGATGAAGTCGGGTCTTTTTATAATGAGAGGTCATACTTTTCAAAATTATGCAAATGAGGGCTAATTAAAGTTTTAAATCTTCAATATCTTATGTACTATAGTAGATGTAGTTCCGAGTGCATTGGAGTTCGATCATATCAAGGCAAAGGTCATCTCAAATGTCAAGGTCATGTCCAAGTCAAAGGTCATGTCAAGGTCAAAGGTTAGTTTTAGGTCAAAATGTCATTATAAAGCCAAAGTGTCATTTTAAATGTCAAGGTCAACTTCAGGTGGAGGTCATTTCAAGGTCAAAGGTCACTTTCGATGGTGGCTTACTTCTAGCCATAACTTGGTCAATTTTTATCTAATTTTGATCATGTTGGGTTCAAATTGTAGCTATTGCAACACTGTACATTTTGGAAATTACATGTGACCCCTAAATGTCAAAGGTCAATGTCATCTGGACCTTTGAAAGTTTCAATCAGCCATAACTTGGCCAATTTCCATCCAATTCTAATGATTGTGGACTTAAATTGTGGGTATTGTAACAATGTACATTTTTGCAATTTACATGCAACCTGTAAAGGTTAAAGGTCAAAGATTAAGGTCATTTCGACTTGGGAAATTTTCATGCAGCCATAAGCTTAATGGAATGTGAAGTACCAAAGCAAAAAGTTGTACCATTTAATATTTGTAACTTTAGAAGGCACACATACAGATTTGCTTTGAAACAAATCTTCCTTTCTAGTTGATTATGTTTTAGCCGACCAGACATTACTTGGTAAAGTGAAGTATTTCTTTGTACATAATCAGTCTCCCTACTCTTTTCATAACATGACATCGACATGTACAATTACGGACCAGTATAAAATTAAAGGGCAAACTCTGCCTACAAGACAAGGCCAAAAAAAATTAATCTAGCAGGAAGGGGGCGATCAGAAACACTAAGCTGCTCGGCTTACTAGTAAGATACAGGGAACTATAAAGCAAATTATGGCAAAAATAATGATGTAGGGTATGAAGACACGGATTAAGTATCAGATGCTTGCAAAATATTGACTCATGCTGGTGATTTGGCTAACATTAAAAGTTTTTTATTAGACGGTGCAGAAGGAAAAGGAGTGCCAATTCTATCCCAGTCACATGCGCCGGCAAGACAAATTCGTCTTTTTTCGGGCATAAATTTGTATTCAAATATAGCAGACGGTGGGGAAACGAGGCTGCTGTGATATAACGCTTTGTTTGTCGTGATATCATATATGATATATCACGATGGCCCTTCTTTTTGTTGTACTTAATCCCATCGAATTACCACCCCATATGAGCCATGGGTTTCTATTCACCATCATTAATTAAGTACGTACAAATGTATGGCTGTTTAGTTCATTCAATAAGCAATTACAGCAAATGTTCAAAAATATCTTTTACGAAAATGCAATGTTTACTTTTGATTCCGCGTGCCTATGGTAGTTACCATGGTCTATAATATATAATTCAAGTACATATGTACTCCCTATCCGCACTTGTCACCAATGCAGCCATAACGAAATCTAGCAGTTACAAACCTTTTCATACCATAACTCCACAATTATTATCCCAATGCTCCTCACACATATGATGACAAGTGAATGCAAATGCATTCATATTCACACTTGGTAAATAATCCTTCAGATGACCACAACCACCCAATCAGTATCAAGACACTGTGTCAGTGAGTAGTTGTAGGCCTACCATGCCATGGCATCCAATTCCTCCGGCTCCACACCCAAAATGAACTATGCTAAGTGCTCTCATAATTGTTACATGGGCCTTGCATGTAAAAACTCTTTGTCCCATAAAAATGATGCAAACAAACGACGAACTATTTCGAAAATAGCCCAACACACGACAAATTTGTCCGCTTGCCATCGTGGTTCACTTTTAAGCGTACTATGCTGATTTGTCACATGACCTTATTCAGCAAATCACATTTGTTGGACACTATTCGTCTGGCGGGGCCCTATGAGGTTTTCCACGTTCCCAATAGCTATATCTGTAGGATAGCCAAATGTAGGCCTAAGACATAATTATGATATACTTCGGTCTCTGTTTTTTTATCTTCAAAGTTTTGAGCCAAGGTGACTGTTTGGAAAATTGTGACTTACAGTAGAAAATCTTCACACCCAGCCCGCCCCCACCCCAAATAGGGCTCCGCACATCTCCAGAACGGTAAATTCTGCAGTGGAGGAAGTATGAAAGCAAGCGGGAACGACATAAACAAAAGCAAAGAAAACGGGTGAAAATAGGCCAGTTAAACCCTTTTTAGCTTCAAATTTGGGGCATTTTCAACTTGAAATCATATTACAATAGGATTTAAGTATGACGTCTCATTGATTGTTGCTAATATATCACTCAAGAGGCTGTGAGACGCCGTCAGACTTCGATCTTACCGCCTCTTTCGTGATATATTGGCGACTATAAATGCCACGCCATACTTAATAAATTTAAGAAATGAGGGTCGATTTTGTGTGTGTTATGGCATAAGGACGGGCGTGATTGAAGCTGACATCGTGGGCGAGGCACAAGCCAGTGCGCCTCGCCCGATGCCAACTTCAATCACCCGCGTCATTTTGCCATAACATACACAAAAGCGACCCTCATTGCTTATATTTACATTTCCCTCTTAATTTTTCTGGTCAATTACACGGAATTTAGAAATCAAATACATAGAATAAAGAGAAACGACCAGAAACTGATTTGCCCAGATTGTTCAAGTGTTAAGTTCCGGAAAACCACGTGGGCGTTGCTTATTGAAATGTGGGCGGGACACATGTGTTATGGTCCCATAACACACAAGGCTCATATGGTATGGTTTCATAACACACCAGGCTCTCTCCTATACTTGAAATGTTAAAACTTCAATTGAATGTGAATATTAAACAAAGCCCAGGAACGAAGCCCCAACACTCATTGCCGGCGTTGGCTCTTTACGTCAGCAGCCAGAGCATTGTGTTTCACCGACCTTGTTTTCATACACAAAGCATAACGTGACGTCTACCGTTAGCAAGACGCGAGCCGGGCGCACTAGGTGACTCCTCAAGCGGCAAAGCGGATTTCTGTTCAAAGAGGAGATGGGTCTGTCACTCGATGCGTTTCTCATATTTCAGTGGATCAGTTTTACATATTTTTCTTCTTGCATCATTATTACGTTCTCGGAAACTGCGATAGAATGGTGTTTAATTACTTGTGGGGGAGGATTGGACGTTCAATTAAGACCCTCCATGATTTACGCTGCCATGCTCTTTACAAACACTTAAAAAGTATGGCTTCTGCCCTACATGCACAGCCTTTTGATAAAACCTTATTGCAGCAATAAAAATCCAAAACAATGCAATATAAGAAGTGGCTCAACTGGAAGAAGAGAAGATTCCAAAGTGACCTAATCAGTCAATTAGATAGCTGAGAAGTTAATAATCTTTTAACCTTCTGGAAACTAAAAGGCCACCTACATGACTGGGCTACGAAATAGTCGGGTAATCTTTTAAAGGGAATGAGAATTGCGACTACTACCAGGTGGCTAATTGTATGATAACTATATGCATAGAGAAGGCAAGTATACATACTCTCTTGTCAGCTTAGGCAGCCGGTAACACCTCAACCAATGGTACCTTGGCCAGCAGGCCTGGCTCATAGAGTTCAAAGAAAAGCTGACTATCACATGACCATTGTAGAATGACATCACAGCTGAAGAGCCCACCCAGGAAGTAAAAAGTGGCCCACTTTTCCTGCCCAGTTCCTATTACCTTTAAGTGCAACAAAATGGATTGAGTATATTTAAAAAAAAAAAAAAAAAAAAAAAAAAATTATAACGAGTTACCTCTAAATAAGGAGATAGATAATTTCATAAATCTAAACAAAAATAAGATATTTAATTACGTTAGCCTCAAACCAAACATGAAGAAATTTATTTGGCCATCCAAGGATTAAGAAAAGGGAACAGATGGCATCATTAATTAAATGGTTAAAAGTGGCGCAGAAATAAAAAAAAACAAAACCCTCCCCACCCCCGCTACTACGGGTCTTCAACAAAATTCTGAATACTGGGTCATTCCCCGCATCGTGGCGAGGAAATTTCCTTACTCCAGCCAATAAAAGATGTGTGGCATACAAGCCAGATAATTACAGAGGCATTGCCCTCTCAATCCACTTTTATAAGCTATTCTGCCCACTTCCAGAGTATATGATTTTTTCGAATCGAATTATATAATACCGCCTTATCAAATTGGCCTGTAGTAAAAAAAGAAGAACATTTGATCATATTCTCACACTAAAAACTCTTATTGATAAGTCCATAAACCACAACTGTAAGAAATACTTTTATGTCTATTTTGTAGACTTCAAATGTGCATTTGGCTCAGTATGGCGACAAGCCCCAAAGTGTAAACTGCCACTCGATGATGTGGGTTATGATCTCTTGAATATTTTAACTTCGATGCATGAAGAGGTTTGCTATTGTTTAAACACAGATAACAACTGTACAGAATCATTTACTTACAACGTCGGTGTAAAACAAGGGTGCTTGTTGAGCCCTATTTCGTTTAATTTATTCATGGCAGATCAGATTTATGATGATCTGTGGCCCTGCTTAATTGTTTGACAAAACAACAAAATTGCCTCTTGCATGCAGATCATCTTATACATATATCTGAGTCATTACGGATTACAGCGCACACTAAACAAATTGGGAAAGTATGATGACTGTTGGAAACTAAATATTAATCTCTCAAAAACTAAAATTATTGTATTTAACAAAGGCGGACGGAAACTGAAATTACCCGTTTCCCACTTTGAACCTGATACAATTTAAATCAATCAAAATTACTGTAATCTCGCTATTGAATTTAGTACTTCAGGATCATTCCCAACCGCAATTGAAAAACTAAAGGACCAAGCGCTTAAAACATTGGTCAAACTTAGACTGTTCCCTGCGAACAATAACGCCAGTCTCTCAATGTAACTCTCTAACTCTCTCATTATGCCTATTGTATTCTATGTGGTAGTGAAGTATGGGGGCCTTTTCTTACGAAATGACTTAATCCTACAAACTTCATGACTTTCTGTGACAAATACACTTCGCAAAGAGTACACCTAAAATTTTGTAAGTATATTTTGGGGGTTTACAGAAAGGCCACAAATGTAGCGGTAAAAGGAAAGTTGGGGAGTTACCCAATTCTTATTGAACTTATATGTAAAACTGTCAAACACTAGTCATATCTACACAATTACAACCAAAGTTCATTCCCATACTAGTGTCTTCTGACAACATTCGTCATGGAAAAACTATATATATATATATATATATATATATATATATATATATATATATATATATATATATATATATATATATATATATATATATATATATTAGTATATATATACATATATATGTAAAGATAAGAGATAAGACAAGATAGCTTTATTTCAGACTTAAAGTCCATAGTTCATAAAAAAATTCATCACAGTAACCAGTTTATACAAGGTTAAGAAAAAAAACATATACTAAAATATATACAATATGTAGTAAGCTGGTATGTGCAAGTCTGTAAGGACTGCTCATTTACCACAAGTGTACAATATTTCTGTCCCAGAGCTCCACAGCCTGGATGTCCAGCGGATATCACAATTGATAATGATTTGTATCATGCCGTTTGTTGAGTTTTGTAACCTGGTAATAAAGCCATGTGGATTGACTCGTATGAACTCAGATTAAGATTTTACATGGTTAAAGGCAAACATGCTACTTGCACTGCAGTGCCCTGCGTATCCGAGAAACCACCTGAATGAGTCATCATAACATACAGTCATCTTCTTCATCTCATCCTTAGTATATCTAGACCATAACTCTGCTGTATATAGTGTCGTACAGTAAGTCTTGAACAATACGAGTTAAGTATTGTGTCAACGGTTGTAAAATTTTCGTCTAATCATATTAGCTCTAGTACAAAGAGACCTAAACTGTCGCTTAATATCCAGGTCGTCAGAAGAGTTGTTCGAGACTATGTGGCCAAGATACTTGAAGCGGTCTACAAAAGGAAGTGACTCTCCTGATAGGTATACAACAGGATTAATGTCTAAGGTCGAGGCACGAGGTTTAAAGTGCATACACTCTGTTTCCTTTGTATTAAAGGAAAGATCATGATCCAGGGCATATTCCCCACAAACAGTAATCAGTTGTCTCATACCTTTAATAGAAGGGCTGATTAATACCATTTCATCAGCATAGCTAAGGTTATTGACAAATGTTCCACCTACGTTACAGCCAATCCCACTACTCGATAATTTTCTGTTCAGATCATCTATATATACATTAAAGAGCCGTGGAGAGATAATCCGTCTATATATATATATATATATATATATATATATATATATATATATATATATATATATATATATATATGTGTGTGTGTGTGTATGTGTGTGTGTGTGTGTGTGTGTGTGTGTGTGTGTTTGGTATTCTGAATTGTGTAGATCTGCACGAAACTAGGAATAATGTTAGGGGTAATAATACTTATCGCACTCTTTCATTGTTGAGACACATGTGCGGAACTCAGTGGTTATCGTATACCACAAGAACAGTTGCTGAAACTTACACGATAACGATAAGCTCAGGTCATATTGTTTATTTCAGGAAAGGTTTGTAGTTGAACCATATTTGAAAAGTTAACATATCCCTTTAACAAAGCGTAACAGTTTTAGCAAATTGCAATTAAACGCCCATTCACTTGCTATCGAAACAGGCGAATACACCAGGCCAAAAACCCCTATTGAAAAAAAAAAAACCTGCTCTTCATGTAAAACTGAAGAAATAGGAGATATGAAACATGTTCTTTTCTATTGCAAAATTGCAAAAGCATGAGACAGAACCTGTTTGAGAAACTAGAACCTTAAAGAGGAATATTCAAATCATTAAAAGATCATAATAAATCCACATACTTAATGGAAATTCAAGACGAAAATACGTGTTGGCCAATACTACATTTTGTGAATCATATTTTGATTCAAACAGACAGCATATGGAATTCTGACTAAATCTTAATGATGTATATCGGCTGTCTTTTTTTTTCGTTGTCTTTGTTTCTTAAAATATGGGTGCACCCGAGTTTTGCTATGTGTGTGTGTCACTGTTTTTATTTTCTTGCTGCTCTTTCTTGCTTCTCTTTCGGTTTTGTTTATGTCATCTTTGTAGAAAGGTTAATGTCAATTAAGATTAATATATATATATATATATATATATATATATATATATATATATATATATATATATATATATATATATATATATATATATATATATATATATATATCTGTGTGTGTGTTGAGAATACTTCCTGAAATGCAACGTTTTTCATATTGCCCCTAGAAACTGAACACCAAACTATGTTGTTGTTACTAAACACCCCCTTAATCTTTAAAACAAAAATAATGAAGAATGCGTCATTCTTTTGCTTTAAAATTAATAATATAGTAGAGATACACAAAATATATGAAATCATCGTTCAGTTGGGGTACTGTTGATCAGACCTCCGTCTTGCTGGACAATACCAGTAACATGCACGCAAGTCCAAAAAGAACAAGTGGTGGGAAAATTAAACGCACAGACCTGTGATCACATTAGAATCTGTGATACAGGCGCAAAAAATACTGATATCAAGCCCGTCTAGCTGCATTGTTGCACTCGACCAGTTTCAACCATTCAATTTACAGCCAATGCACATTGTTTCTTTTGTTTCTGCTTCTAGCGTTATCTGAGATTCACATCTGGATATTCCACTCTTCTTCGTTGAAGACGCGTCATTATCTTTCGGACTCATGTAGCCTTTTTCAAAAATAATCTGCTGAACGTGTTTCAGAAAGAAAATTAATTAAATAGATAGAAAAATAACAAAATAAACGTAAAGAAATTATTTATGTATTGATATGCTTGCAATTTAGTGAAGGGCTGTGACAGGAAGGTGTATGGAGGACGTGGACTTAGCTAACGGATTTCTAATATCGGTGTGGTAGAGGTGTATCAGGTCGTTTGGCTTTTTGAGATGGTACTCTTGTTAAATATCAGCCAAGGCGATATCATGTTTGCTTGTGTTTATCTACAGTAGATTT
This sequence comes from Hermodice carunculata, assembly GCA_964020975.1. Lineage (NCBI taxonomy): Eukaryota > Metazoa > Annelida > Polychaeta > Eunicida > Amphinomidae > Hermodice > Hermodice carunculata. Next base: position 31,265,371 of record OZ026615.1, on the reverse strand, counting down.
TGTAGTCTCTGTAACTATGTATGTCGCGTATGTACAAACCACCCTCACTCCCCTGAATCTGATCTCGCATTGCGCTTCCCCAGACAATTTACTGTTCATACTATTTCAAACAAGCATCGAAGATGAACGCTATTAGACTATGAGAAATAAGATCAATTATGTGGTGTGGAAAAGTATGTAGTAGAAATTGACAAAGACATCAAGAACAAGAGTCCCCTTTGTGCTTTAAATGAGTGTTAAATGTGCATTCCAGCTGACAAAGTTAATTTGAAATTATGTTCGCAATGTCATTCGTAGCAACTTAGGTGAATTGCGACCGAAACCATTGCTCAGAACACATGGCGTCTCTAAATGGATGCTAAAGTGGTCAATGTGTCACTCATTTACTTGCCGAAAACAGATAAAGCAACATTAGTTATCCCAGTGTGTGAAGCAAATCCACACCGATTTAAACTGGCAAATTGCGTGTCTATATTTGGGAATACGAGCTAGAATCTAGGTTCTTGGTCAATATTTTCAGTATTAGATTTAAATAGCAAAGCGTGAATGGAATTGAAAACGTTATAGTACAATGTGGTGCCAAGACGTCGAAATTGTCAAACCTTACAGGAAAAATCTGCTTCTCTCAAATTGAAGAATTAACAAACTATATCAAAGGAGTATGTAATGACTGTAACCGCTCATTGCAATTTTGGTGCGAATGCGAATTACAACTGCATGGTGGACCTTTTTGAGTCGCCCAAAAGTCTTTTCTACAAATTACATTACACTTATATGTATGGTGGTCGAAATTATCAAATACGAAATTGCGTAAACATTCCAAATGATAGACTGACGGTAGTTCATTACACGATAGGTCGACCTTGATAGCTTCCAGGAAATAAATAGTTTACAAAACTCTATATTTGAACACAGACCCTTATTTTCATATTCACGAAAGTCATTGCTAACAAACCCTTAAGTGCAAAGGCAGGTGACCTTGACTTTATACCCATTGTCAAAGGGTCATTCTCTACACAGGTCCTTCCTTCAGAATGTGTCAAGAACAATTTCATTAACAACATTCATATTTCAGTGGGTGATTGTGCTCTGTATGGTTAGGTCGATGACCTCGACCTGCTTCCCAATGTTACAGGGCTAAATGTGGAATTTTCACACATGAAACCGTTTATATAGGCGGCTCTTTTTATTGAGCAGGGTTATATTGCTCTATAAGGGATAGGTTCAGATTTTCATGACCTACCTACACTTTTTCATGAAGTCACAAGCCATTCCGACCACGATTCCTTACGTATCCTAACGCAAGAAAAAGTGCAGAGACATCTCATGTGTTGAAGATGATTTTAGAAATCTGATCACGATTGTTGAACAGGGATATAATCATTCATAAGGGCTAATTCTAGTTCGAATACATGGGACCTTAACATGGTTCTCAATGTTAATGAGCCATTCCTTTGCAAGCCATTTTAGCACAATTACGACATTGCTCAAAATTGCAGTTATTTGAGGTCATACCCATTATTGTGAAATTCATTTTTCCATTCATTATTGGCATATTTTAAAGATATGGGAACAGGCAATTGATTGAAGTGTGCCAGATATATTGTGCACAGAGACATAACTTCGTGCTGATTTGAATAAAACTGTATCTATTAAATATAAAGAGAAACTGAATGAACCCAAATATAGACGCCCAAGTACCGTTTGAACATTATCAAGTCCGATAGTCACAGAGCAACCTCCTATTCCTTACCACTCATATATATAAAAAAAAACCTTTGAGCTCAAATTCATTATAACAATATATTTCGTGCGAGGAACGAATCATATTATTACAATTTGAAATCATGCTAGAATCTTTCACTTAGAATTGGGAACCAGTAGCTGTATGTTCAGACACAACATGCTGTCCAGCTTTATGACTGATAAAAAATAAAGTGGAGAGGCATTTAATTAGTAACCCAGTGCCAGATAAAAGTGGATGTTGATCACTTGCTTTGACTATCTTATGGGTACAGCAGACACCCCGCTGTTCTTATCATAATAAGCATCATGTGCATGCCAAGGAACAGATAAAAGCTTAACCTGGACCCGCAATTGTACCCACTCTGGCCTTTCATGTACTATAGGTGTCCAGCTATCGTGCCTCCAAAGCCTTGCTTCTATAATGATTTAGAAGAAAGTTTTTAGGTTTCATTCACCCTAATATAAAACTGGGTCTTCAGCGGGGAACCAGAGCAAGACCTGTTTTTGGTGCCAGTAATACCAGTATTCATGTTGCTCACCATACAGGGAAATCAATGTTACACCAACTGTTTTGGCATATAAACCAAAACTTTGTTAACAGGCTATTGCAGTCGTACTAAAAACAACATGCATTCAGCAGATCCTACAATATGACAGTTGTTCAAGCAGCAAAGTACATGTACTGTTCGTGTACAATGAGGTAAAACAACAATCTATTCTCTAGGTGGCACTGCATGGGCCACAAGCAATGTCTGATGATAGTTTCATTATTCAAGTGGACCGATTTTTGGCCTCCACGTGCATAAAGCATAATGCACGTAAAGCGTCACAACTGAGAATTGATGCCTGTAATCTTTCTTGTGAAACTGACACACACCAATGACCAACGAAATCCCACCAGATCAACGATTTTTTAATGTGTGAATACACATTATTGATCTGCCTTTTGCTTGTGATCTTTGAAATAAACCCTGGGTTATATCCCAAAATATGACTCCGGAATGCTTGAATTAACAAACATTGTGGCGGGAGAGATCTTGAATTTTAATGTTTTATTCCTGTTTGGCTTCTTTCCCGATTTCCATTCAGCATGTTCTCAATCAATTTCTGTTTCATGTGCTATTTGTCACCTATCTTCTAACCCAGGAGGGGCGGACAAACACTTCTTCTCTGGTGTACATCATTTCAGAAATGCAAAGACCAGCATGGACTTTTGTAGAAGTTTTTGATGGTTTTGATTCCTGTTTCAGCTTTCGCAAAAAACTATGCCACTACACACACACAATATCTGTATGACACTCACGCCCCACAGGTGCAGAAACAACATGTCTGCATATTCTCCAATTCCAATTTACTAAAATGAATGTTAAGCATAGTCTGGAGGCAAAATTTGATAAGTTTAAAAAATTGATTGACAACTGCACATTACACGACTTTATCTGTAGCACAATCTATATTCAGAAGACGCCGATAATCAGCCGATGTATTTCTGTATCTTATATGCGTATATCATTAGTACAAAAGAGTTTTATTACCACTTTATGTGATATTGTTTAATAAGGTGCTGGAATCTGGGAAGGCACCAATTGATTGGCTAATCGGATGGATTATACCCATTTATAAGAAGAAAGGATCTAGAACAGATCCATCAAATTACAGGGGCATTGCTTTGCTTAGTTGCTTGGGTAAAGTGTTTACTTCAATCTTTAACAACAGACTTACTTTATTTTCTGATACACATGGTACTTTATTGGAAAATCAGGCTGGTTACAGAAAAGGTTATTCTACAATTGATCACATTTTTCTCTTGAAATGTGTAATATACATGTTAATTGCTAAATCTAAACAGTTATTCTATATTTTCGTGGATTATAAAACAGCATTTGATTCCATTAATAGGACAAGTTTATGGTTAAAGCTTATCAAAAATGGAATTAAAGGTACAATTTTGCGAGTTAAGTACAATATGTATCAGGTAATTAAATCTTGTATAGTTTTTAATGGCCAACATTCTGAGTATTTCATGACTTTCAAAGGAGTACGGCAAGGGGAATGTTTGTCACCGTTTTTATTCGCGCTATATATTAATGATCTTGAAGAATTTTTATTGAATCATGATGTTAGGCATATAGAGTTCAGTGATGACCATAACGCTCTACATTATTTGAATCTGCTTTTACTTATGTATGCAGATGACACGGCGACAATGGCCAACACTACAAATGGTTCACAAAAAGCATGTAATGCTTTAAGTGGGTATTGTAAAAATGGGATCCACAGGTAAACACAAATAAAACTGAAGTTGTAATTTTTTGACAAAAGAAAGGTTAAAAAGAACACATATAAGTTTACATTTGATGGTGCTGATTTACAGATTAAGGATACATTTAAATATCTTGGAGAAATATTTTTATCCAATGGATCTTATGCCAAATGTAAAAAGCATTTGTACGATCAGGCTTTAAAAGCTATGTTTTCTCTGTTTAAAAAAGCAAGGCTGGTGCATTTTCCCCTTTGGTCCAGGTAGCTACACTCGGGCTGGATTTGGGAACCAGTCCAGTTTGGGTGAAGCTCCTGAACCTCTAAATTAATTCATATTAGTTCAATAACATAACTAAAGGTTTCTGGAGTTATTGTCCGAATGATACTTATAAGATGCAACTTAACTGACTTGGAAACTAAAGTGTGAAATCACTGTACCTATGGCATCTATATGTGTAACACATCGCCATATGTTTTATGTCACTCTCTGATAGAAATCCATCTTGATGTACTTATCTGTATGCACTTATTTCTGGCCTATACCTCGGTTAGAGGTCGGGCAATTAAAGAACTTGAACTTGAACTTGCAACAGATGGAAATTATGCATCTATTACCTTTGGAGCTAATTTTTTACTTGCATTAAACTTAAATTTTTTGCGTGGGATTATTACTCTCCCAAACAGAATGTTTGACTACCAATTCATAGATACCATTTATATCAACGACAAGAATGTATGGTAATCTTGACTTTTTCATTGCTGAGATTACGCCCATTATCTGCCCAAGGAGGATCTGATATGTTTACTGTTGATGACTTTAATATTGATTAATTACAGATAAACTTGAAGGAAAAATGTTTTAAGTACCTGTATATCATACTTAACAATAATTTTGTCTTTATAATTACTTGCGAGTTAAGTGGCCGTCCAAAAATGCAGACATTTACACGAGTGTACAAAACGCGGGGGGGGGGGGGTCAAGCCCATGTATACGCTTCACACTTGGTGGAAAAATGTTTAGTTTATTTTATTATCCCTATGAAGTTCAAAGTAGAATAAAAAGCTTTTGAGGAAGACAGACAGACAGAGAAAATGAGTGAGGCAAGAGGTGTTGCTATGTTTTCACATCTACCTTGACTTCAGATGGAGATCGACACAGACTGTTGGTACATGGTAGACATAGACACCACAGCCAATCATATGTGTAAATTGCCGTCATAAACTGCTGAAGCATCAAAATTTAACAGGGCACAAACTTACAAAACAAGAAACAATGCGACTCCAAGTGACTGACACTGCCAGTGATAAAAATATATCAATGCATTCTAAAAACCATGTGAAATTACAAAGTTAGATACAGAATTGGTATGTATTTATCTTATGCATTTTTAATTATATTTTATTGTGGAGTTTAATTCATGTATACAGAACTGCAAAATGCTGCTTGTCACTGGAGAAGGCCTTGTACCTGTTCTTCTGCTAGTATACAAATAGTATATTCTTGATCTGGTATTTAATTTGTTTCATTTTCATAACATAGAATAAAATTCTAAATATGTAAAACAGTTGTTACATTCTTTTCTAACAAGACATCCCTCTCTATAGCCTCAGGCAATGTTCCAACAGCAAAATCAGCTAAGCTAGCGATACAAAATGTTGATTTTATCAAGCGTATACATTTAACGGGGGAGGGGTTCCAAAGAGTGTAACAAGGGAGTCTGAAATGTTCCTGTATGAATCCGAATGAGGTTTGCATCTCTCATATTCCTTGACTTGGTTAAAATGTCATTTCCTAGCAGTTATTAGTGATTTTCAGACGTAGTACAGTGCAGTGATTTATGTGTTACAATGAATAAATAGTGTCTTTCTTGTTTTGTAATACCCCAAAAATTGCATATCAATACTTCCCATGAATATCTTCTTCCAAAAATGGTGGAAAACGCCAAGGTATTCAAGTCTCTAATCCATACCCTGGCAGTTCTCAGCAAAAATGCCGATGAATGCCAAGATGCTTTTCACTCTTTCCGTTAACTCAGCATTTCTCGGCAAAAATGTCGAGAAACCCCAAGGTAAGGAGTAGGGTGGAATGCCTAGGGGAGAGTAGTATCCCAGCAGACCTTGGTGTTTTCTCGGCAAAATTGCCGAGAGATGCCGAGAAAAGGATTTTTGTGCAAATCTTCAGCATTTCTTGGCAAAAAAAAAAAAAAAAACTGAGGATGGCCCTTTCTCAGCCTTTTGGCTCTCCTAGTGACACTACCTGTCCTTGGCAATTTGTTTTCTAAGCTCTCCTAGTGTGCTCCGAGATAGAGACGGCTTATATTTGACCTATGGATCCACTAGAAAATTATGGAAGTAGGGCTGGTCATGTTGGCTCAAAACTGATCTTTTCCAAGGGGGAGTCGGGGGATCAAATCACAGACAGAGGGAAGACGGCAGCAGTCAGGCAATTGCAGCTTAGTAGCTAGCTGTGGGTGTGCAGCCAGAGACCACTTCTCCTACTCCCTTGTTGGATAGATGAAAGAAGATGGAATGATGTCACCACTTCATGGCAGCCTTGAGCCACCATGAAGACTGTGTCAGTTGTTGCCAAAAATTTGGCTGTGTTTGTTCTTGAGAGAAAACATGCAGGTTTTGTGCTAGGTGGGGGATGAGTAGTGGCTGTGCTACAAACAGTCCCTGAGGAAGAGTGAGAAGGCCAGGTGTAAGCATACTGTAAAGCACTGGTCCATTGAGTCTGACACCGCCGAGTCTTCTTCCCCAGAAATACCACTAGAGAACTGGAAGCAAACCCACATGGTTCATCCACAGGCTCAGGTGGCTACTTCTCCTCCCCCGGAAACTCCCAAGGCGAATAGGGAAAAGAGGCTGCATATTCTCAAGTTGGGCCACAAAGGATCTGCTAGCGAGGATTCCAAGTGCTCGGCGCCACCTAAGGTGATGACTGGAAGTTCCTTGGAAGATAATCTGAGACCATCGGCAGTCTTCGAGATGATGGTGAAAGACCAAGGTGAATCATGGTGGGATCTCAGGCTGGGCTAAGTCATGCTAAAGAGGTGGTCTTGAGTGCCTAGAAGACCCCCCGCATGGTGGACCTGAAGTACCGGATGTTGAATACTTTTTTCTGTTAGCACTTCCTTCTGGGCCTAGAAGAAGCAAGATCCATGTTCCCATGCAAAACTAATCCAATGGTCACCTGGCAGCTCCCTGAGACCTTCCTTGGGCTTCCTTGCAAAAAACCAACTGGCTTGAGATCCATATATGGTTTTTAGGGGTTTTACCATTCGTGCCATGGATATGGCTCAGGAAAGAAATTTTTGCCTGCTGAGAGTTCTGCATTGGTATCTCTCGCACATGGATGGTGCCAGGAGTCAGAGGTCCACTGTCCTTTTTCCCAGGGTAAGTCCCAGAAGGAACAGGTCTGCCAAAATGTGATCTCATCATGGATGAAGCGGCCTATACCAAATAGTACAGAAAAACATGATCCATATTCATTCATTCCAAACTCAACAATGACAGCAAAGAGATTCCAGAGTTGCCAAAGCATCAACATTTCTTATCTAATACCAATGTGACCAATCAAATTTCACTCCTGACTTGAGACAGGCAGTCACCCATAAAAGGCAACTGGTGGTTTAAACCGGTCCTCTCAACCTTAGAAATATTCATCATTAACTGCAGACACTAGTTCATTTCCAAAATGTATAGGCCTAACCACCAAAAACACAAATTTCATTACTTCTGCCAAAAATAAAAAGAGACCTGCTAGGCCTATCACCTTTTAGTTCTCCCGACTTGTCAGTCACCTAAGTTTACAGCAAAAAAGTAAAGTAGGCCTACATCGTTTTTGTGATATTTATGAATCTGGAACATTACAAACACACTCTACCTCCACTATAACTATGAGTCGGAGAACAAAGCCCACAGCACAACATAGCCAATGAAGTAATTTTCAAATAGTACAGAAAAACATGATCCATATTCATTCATTCCAAGCCCAACAATGACAGCAAAGAGATTCCAGACTTGCCAAAGCATCAACATTTCTTTTCTAATACCAATGTGACCAATCAAATTTCACTCCTGACTTGAGACAGGCAGTCACCAATAAAAGGCAACTGGTGGTTTAAACCGGTCCTCTCAACCTTAGAAATATTCATCATTAACTGCAGACACTAGTTCATTTCCAAAATGTATAGGCCTAACCACCAAAAACACAAATTTCATTACTTCAGCCAAAAATAAAAAGAGACCTGCTAGGCCTATCATCAAGGCCTATGAGTGTGCTTTGGACAGGCCTTCTGCCCTGAAGCTAGTCTCAGGCAGAGCTAACAAGCTTTAATGCCTCCTGGCGAACTCTAAGGAATGTCATTGTTGTGGACATCATCTGGGTTGCCACTGGTGATTGTTTATGACTTTTCCTGAGTGCTACCTGCAGAATTTGATCAAGCCAGAGGAAGGCATTTGCACCTTTGCTGGCAAAGAAGGCTATTTGGCAAAGGTTCCTGATTCTTGTCCCTTAGACTTCCTTTTTCACCTAATGGCAGCCACCGTGTTACAGTTTAAGGCACCTTCACTGTCCTCAGGGTGTAGATGTGGTTGTAGTCCATATGTCACAATACCTAGAGTAGGCCTAGACCTTGTCTCAGATTTGTATTGGGCAGATGTACCTGGCATCCACTAGGCCAAAAGCCAGCAGACCCATTTTAAGATGTATGCTCTTACTTAGGTTACATATGACACAGTGGTACAAAAATTGCCACTGTGTCTCTGTTTTTGGATACAGGCCCGTCGAAGTGTACATTTTAAGTTTTGTTAATATGGGTAGTTTCTCTGCATTCTAAGATTACTTTGTAAAATTTGAGGGGCATTTTATTGAAGGGATCTGATTTTTACTTTGAGACAGGATCACAACAAAACTTTTCGCATAAAAAGCTTGAAATCAAAGGTCATGTAAAGACAATAGTATAGCTTATGTAACCATTTTATTTGTTTTTCTGTTAAAGGGAATGGTTTTTATGTTATTGAATTTTGAAGCATCTGCAATTACTATTGATAATTTTTGCCACACTGGAGCTCCAAAAGAAGCATTTAAAGTTGGAATATTGCCAAACAAAAATGGTTACCTACGTTATACTCTTGTCTTTACATAGCCTTTAATTTCACAATGACCCATCCATCCAGTTTTGAGTGACGCTGTCTCAGAATTACCAAGTCTTGTAAAAATTGTTTCTGAGATATTCACTACCAAAGATAACCAAGGAGATTTGTTGACTTTAATTACTCACAAAGGACATCTGTTCAGGCAATTAAGAAGGATGAATAAATACTAATCTCTTAAACTCTGTCAAAACTTTGACCGATACACTTAAAACAATATGGTGGTTCTAATCAGTCACCTCTGAAATAATCTGCTCACCTGTAAAAACACATCCAGTGAGGCTTTGACTGGGAATGGTTATCTGAATATCACCATTATTGACCACATTTAACAGCCAACTAAGTGATTGACTGCATAAACCCTGTACTGACAGAGTGACACTTTTTTATCTTAAAGTTTTTTTTATAGAAGTACATATGTTACAGTGAAACTATTTGGCATGGACAAAATTTGGCATTTAACCATCCCAAAAGTAACAAAAGCTCAGTTTCACTGATTTGAAGGCCTCAGGTATGCCCAGACACCTTAATGGACACTGCCTTATGGCATCTCAATTTTAGTATTGCTTTTAGTGTAATGTCTTGCTCTACAAAAGTCTACACGGAGTTTAAAAATTACATTCCACCGAAACCACCACCTAGAATTGATAGACAAAGTCCATAATGAATTGATGCTGATGAAATACCTATTAGCATCTATATTAGATCTGTTGACAGTTTTCGACAAATAAAATTAAGGGGCCGTTTGTAAAGCTGACCATACCTAGCGTCGCAGTATCTTATTCTACTCTCCTTTCTAAAATATTGCAGCTAGCCCCCCAAAGCCATACAGTTTCTTTTAGATATTAACCTATATTTTCATTACGTGAAGAAAAAAAAAAACACATCGGTTTCCCGTTATTTGAGATGATATGCGATATATTACAAAGGGGTCCACTTCAAAGGTTTTCTGGGCCTGCAAAGCATAATATTTAACTTATAATCTTCAAATGTGGTTGAATAAAACTTTGATGTAAATGTAGGAACGGTTTTCTTGTTTTTTCTTTAAAAGCAAAAGGCACGATTTTAAAAAATTTATAAAGTGGCACAGTTTCAATTTTCCACTTTGCGTAATTCAACATTGAAAAAAATTACAACATATGAAAATAGCTACAAACCCCACAGATAACCCCGAGGCAAGAATGTATATTTTCAAGAGCTTTTCATTTCACCAAAATCGGTTAAACCATTTACGAATAAGCTTTTGAAAACTTGAGAAGTGTAACGAAAATTAGAATTGTGAGAAAATGCAATTGAGGTCTAATTGTCTTTCTGGCATCGGTAAACTGGCCATTGTGGAAAAGGTACTCATTCCCTCTAATTGATACTTGTCTTGTCTTGTGTACTCTTATAATACTATACTTTTGATGTGTTGTCATAAAAATTTATTCTAATTTTAAAAAGGAATCTTTGAAGTTTTTCCAGGAGAAGATCACAAAGATATGGTTTCCTAATAGCTGGTTTCAGACGCTAAAATAACAGATTAAGAGTGCCAACCGGTCCATTGTTCTCTCCCTAGCCCACTGGCCCATTGTTCACCCCAACCTATGAGCAGGCTTGATCACTTCCCATTGCCTAGCAGACCCAAGTCTGACTGACAGCTAATTTACATTATGTTGTAAGTACAAAACCATGTGGATCTTTGGCCAGAAACCATAATTTCTTTAGATGCAAAAGTCTTATAAAAATTACATTTTTCAAACTCAACATTCGGTCATATTGTACATTGGTACTTAATCTTTCCTTTTCTCAAAAAAAAAAACAAAAAACAAAAAAAACCCCACAACAATTCTTGATTTTCTAAAATTTATACTACAAAATAGCTTTATTGACGGTTTCAAAGTTATTTCATTGATGGAACTCAATTTATGTAGAGTATGATGGTATATGCTGTAAAACTTTACATATAACCACTTGAGTGCCACCAGGATCAATTTCATACCCCTTCTGTTCCTCATCTACATAAATGATATGCACTGTGTATCAAAATTACTTAATAGTACTGGAGTGTCACAAGGATCTATCCTTGGGTACCTTCTGTTCCTCATCTACATAAACGACATTTACTCTTCCTCAAATAACTTTGACTCAATCCTTTTTGCAGATGAAACAATATTACTGAGTTCCTATTAACACTGCAGTGCCAGAGGAAGCTAATCCTTGGACTTATTCTGCTCCTCATCTATAAAATGACCTTGAGTCAATTCTTTATATGTATCACAAAATACTACCGAAATCCCTCTTTTCTAATTTTTCTACTGGGTTCAACAGATCAAAATCTAAAAATATTAACTTAGAATAACTGAAAGTACAAGACTGGGTAGTAGCTTACAAACAATCTTCAAACATCACAAAACCTAAGTACATGATTTTTCATTGTCCTCAATTCAGTTGGGTTTATATATTAATCAGACTGGATTTAAAAGAGTGCATTACTGTTTAAATTTATTGGTATACGGATGAATAAGATTTGTCATGGACATGGCATAGGAATAAAATTGCCAGTAAATTTTCCAGAGTGATCTGTACTCTCAGGATATTGTGTTTGTATAATATCAACTGGTTACACGCTTCTCCTCAAACACAACTCAGTCTCTTCATCCAATCTCGTCTTTTCCGCTAAGCTTTCAGTCATTCTTCAGGTAGAATTTTTATCAAACAAAAAAGAGGGCTTAAAGCTGATAAGATATTTGCACAAACGATATTATTGCAGATACTGAGCCACTGTTAAAAATCATTAGTATTCTAAAACCTGAAGATATATTCTGAAGGATATCCCTATTCTATATACTCTATCAATCAAGCTTGTTTGGGCTGCTATGAGAAAACGTTTTTGGTCCCAACTGGAACAAATTCAGATGCTGCCCAATGCAGAGATGCTCCTCGGTTAGCTGCCCCTGTCAGAAGCTCCACACAATATGCACTACACTAATTTATTGCAAATCAAATAAAGGAGACATCAGCAAAAAAGGACACACTCATTCATACACCGGAATTTGAACATTACTACAATTGCAGTCACGAATACGCAAAAATCCGTACGATTACAAATTGCTATATATGTAACAGAACGTCACAGTTATCAGTTTTCCTGGTTGGGAATCGTGTACATACAGCTTCATTCAAGTCACTGTGATGAGGTTTTACATCTTGAAAACAGTTTATGTACAGCTTCTCTAAAGTGTGTATTCATAAAATTGTATATGAAAAAATGAAAGAAACAATTGCATAAACCAAGCCACACAATGATGTATTCCGGTGCTGGCGGTATCGGATTGCTTGTTATAGCTGCAACTAAATTCCAAAATATACATGGTAGCCAACTAATTGTGAAAGTTAATACCACCATTCCAACAGTACGAGCAGCCTTGATTTGACGCTTAAGTCCAGAGGGTTTCTGGGTGTAAAATAGCTCTTCTGCCGTAACTCGCCTGATTGTCTTCCTCGCAGCTAACAGAATCATTAGATTAAGAACATAAACCGAGATGGCAGGAGGTGTCATGTACACAATATAAAGAAGCACAAATCTTGGTGCTTCCAGCGATCCGGCTCCACACATGTGTTCATTCTTGTTGTAACTGTACTTGTCAAATCCAAAAAGGGGTAAAGAACATACTATCACAGCTGGTATCCAAGAAAGTGCAATCATAAAGTAACTCTTTTTTTCTGTCATTATCATTGGATATTGGAGCGGTTTCTCTATAGCAAGGTACCTATCAATACTCATGAACATTATAGTCCAAACTGAGGCTGCAATGAAAGTCATTAGCATCATACCAGCCATCTGACACATGACGTCACCATATGGCCATTTTGATTTTAGACCTGGATAAATATTGAAAGTTACGACAACGCCAATACCAATATCTGATATAGCCAAACTGATTATAAAATTACCAGCAACATTTCGTAACAATTCTGTTTTTATGACAGCCAAGATGGTAATTGTATTTAGGACAAAAGATAAAATGGCCACGATAATAGTGAACATACAACGTGCAATATCCCCTGCACCAATTACACGATGTGGTGTCGGTGTCACACATGTTGTGTGATTAGTGAGTGTACAGGCAAAACTAATATTCACGTCCAGAAAGGTCGTGACCGTATGTGATGAAACATGGGAATGGTATTGAGAAGGGAAATCCATTGTCCATATGATATATAAAGATAATCTATGAAACGAAGTTTTGACGAAATGTATCAGCAATAAACGGTACCGGTGGCAAACTCCTTTCTTGAATATTCTCTTAACGTATTGACGCTATTCGACGAACGTGAAAAGCACTTGTGTATTAATTTCCATTCGTATTCTTGTCGTCAATCAGATCTTGACATCCCTTGAACGTAGTAGCGACCTGTTTTTTAATTCACCACTCTGAATCCGCTTCTGATTTTCTGTATGCTTACAAAGTTATTCACTTATTTGAGCATGGTTCATGTTCAACAAATATTGAATACACTTGAATAACAATGCAAATAAAAAAACTGTGCGTGTTATCCGTTAATCGCGTACACTTCAATATTCACTTGTATATGGGTTGCTGAAGAACCTGACTTGTGGTCACATTGTTGCTTGAGTTAACATTGCCATATCTCCTGAAATAAACAAGATACACCAATTTGATATGGCCGATGTGATTCAAAGCATCAATGAACAACCCATTTTTTCGTAAAATGTTTAAATACATGCATAGTGGTGGCAAAAAAAAAAAACGTCACTCAATATTTCTAATGTATTGCTTTCTCGTTGACACGGGAAATTCCCTTGACATCAAACATTAACCTTATCGTAGCGGACATCAAAATGACAGCAAATCAAACATTTATTATGAAACCTAATGATTTCACTATGATCTCGTGTTACTGTTCAACCGATTCAATGGGCTAATACTTAAAGTCGACCATAAAATATCTACTACAAAATACGTGACATTGGAGATTGTTTTATTTCAAGCTGGGTTATACACATAATTCATACATTAAGTAAAATTATATACGCAGCATTATGATTTACACACACACACACACACACACACACACACACACACACACATATATATATATATATATATATATATATGTGTGTGTGTGTGTGTGTGTGTGTGTGTGTGTGTGTGTGTGTGTGTGTGTGTATACAGACGATATTTACCAAACTGTGTCAATCCACTGCATGGGTCCTTGGACTTTAAACAACCTGCATCCACCCCGAAAGTAGTTTTACATCTGTACATTCATGTAAAGTAACTGAACTAAAAGCTATGTGTGCGTGGAGGCGAAGTTGGTTCTTGCTGATCTTATGAAACTTCTTCACAAAACATACCTTTTCACTTTAGTGCAAAGTCGCAATTGTATCCTTTTCTGAGAAATCCATGTGTTTGGATTTTTAAACATCTGCTGGATAAACTCTTAAGTGTTATATAGATCTTGGATCGTATGACACAGTCACCTACTTTCTTTGAAAAAAGGTCCTATGCTCGTATATCTCGACATACATACCTTTAATAGACCATTAATTCTCCCTCTCAATCTTGTCCGAATTCCAATGTGAAGTTCGATTTAATGCGCGTGCGCAAGCACAATACGGGTAACGTTATTCTTTGCATCACCCTTGACACAGCATGGAAAGAAAGTATACACCCATATCTTTTACACAGATCGCGAAACAGGCCCAGCCTATATTAATCACTCACCATGGCGCAGATGTTGGCGAATACATTCATACCTAATCGTTTGATGGAGGAAACCAAAGGAGCTCGGAGCAAACCACCGTGCACAGTCTGAGTGATAAGAACTATTTCCACTCGGTTCCCCGGCCGTGAATCGAGCCTGAGCCGCAGAGGCAAGGCTGTCACCGCTCCGCCAACTTTGCACCCGCAGGCTAGCATGGAATGTGCACAATCAATA
Source organism: Hermodice carunculata (assembly GCA_964020975.1). Classification (NCBI taxonomy): domain Eukaryota; kingdom Metazoa; phylum Annelida; class Polychaeta; order Eunicida; family Amphinomidae; genus Hermodice; species Hermodice carunculata. The sequence goes on along the minus strand of OZ026615.1, from coordinate 31,250,260 downwards.
CAGAAGTGAAAATGGCCAAAAGTCGTGCGTTTTCGCGGCACACATTGACAGACAGTAAGGCATTTTGCTTGCCAGTATGACAGGATCAATAAAGCATCACATATCAGCTGTGCTTTTACGATAAAAAAAACTCTGTCATGCCTGTTTCGAGTTTTACTTTTACAGGGCAAGTATCTCCACATTACTGGATTTGTAGAATTTGTTTTTCGTCATACTTATTAACGTTCAGAACAGTTATTAAAATGTAACATTTTTCATATTACCCCTGGAAACTGAAAACCAAACCATGTTCTTGTTATTAAACATATACTTAACCTTGGAAACAAAAATAATGAAGGAAGAAGGAGTCATCTTTTTAGTTTGAAAAAAAAATCACTTATATACTGGAGATACACAAAATATATGCAATTGCCATCTCAAAAAGCCAAACAACCTGCTTCACGTCTGTAACACCCATATTATAAATCCATTAGCCAAGTCCAGACCCTCCATATACCTTCCTGTCACTGCCCATCGCTAAATTACAAATATATTGACACATAAATTTCTTAACTTTTTCAGTTGTTATATTCCTATTTATTTTTCTTTACGAAACATCTTCAATAGATAATTTTTGTAAAAGGTTACATCAGCTAGAAAGATAATGATCCGCTTTCAACGAAGAAGAATGGAATAGCTTCACGTGAATCTCAGAAAATGCTACGGGGAGAAACAACAGCAACACAGTGTGTATTGGTTGTTGGTTGAATGGCATAAACTAGTCTACTTTTTAAATTTTAAAAAGGCTATCCTGAATACTGATATGTTCTGAATGTTGGCATGTGAGTCAATACTCAAGAAGTTTTATTACCGAATCAAAAGTAGTGCTACTTTTTTCAAATTGTCGTGACTAATTCTTCTCCTTTCCAGTAGTCACATAGTACTGGACGAAAAAAAGAGTGGGAGTAAATATTTCACGTGCCGTGGTTTGATAAAACTATACGACCGAGCCGGGGACAGGTATTAGCATAGAAAAAGTACTGAAAATGTGTATGCGGTGAAATGGTAAAGGGGAAAGAAGAGGATGGTGAATGAAAGAGAGGTATGGGGTAAATATTTCACTGGGTTCAATAAAGCTATGGGGCCGAGGACGGGACAGGTCACAGGAGAGTGGTAATCACTTTGGGGGAAAAAGTCATCATTTGATGGACAAGGTGAACACTTAGAGAAGGGCTAAGCTGGGTAAGTACGTCGGAAAGGGGGGAGAAGGATAGAGGGAACATCAATGGGTGCAACTGGGGGTAGGATCGGTAAACATAATTATATCGGCAGTAAGACTGGTGGAAAGTGGAGAGAAAAGTTGCTACAATTTGAGAAAAGTGGCACTCCTGTTTTAATTTAAAAAATGGTTATCCTAAATGGTAACATGTATTTGAGTCAACATTTAAAACAGCATTTCACACGGGTACAAAACACCTCAGAACACGCAAATGACTATTTGTGTGAATTACAGACTACAGTGCTCGGCTGAGGGGAGTTCGTCCCTGTGCAACCGTCAGCATATTTTTCTGCCGTCATGGATTTTCAGTCCTCTTTTGTCCTGTGTTACAGATTTGCTCCGTTCGAACATGATAAATAAATTACAACAAACTGTAATCAAACTACAACCACACATTTTAATTGCATGTTCAAATTATGAGCCACGTTACGTGGAGGTCTTGTCTATATTGGGATCACAGGCACATGAAACAGAAGCCTTGCCAAGTGCGCGCAATGCAGCCCCTCTCTTGCCACCCGCTCCACCATCTGCAGCGCGTGTCAATGGGGATGCCTTTGTTACCCCTTATATAAAAACCCGCCGGTACTTTCGTATCTGTATCCATTATAGGGGCAACCTTCTCCACTGAGCTCTATCTTTGACTCCATGGGGCTCTTGCTTTGTGTGCCCTGTGCTGCTACTTAATTCATAACCTTGGGGCGTCTTCGGTGTCTCATTCTTATTCCTGATTCTGGGGCCTACAACTGTATGGCATTGTATTTACACTTTCAAGTAGCGCTCACTCTGGAAAAGTACCATTATATATTGTATATTACATTCAATTGACAAATTAATATTCGCTTAACACTAATCACAAATATATTTTGGATACAACCTCTTCAAAATATCCAATTGACTTGCCTGTTATTTTGAAAATTTGGATTCAGCACCCAATGGTTTGTAAATGAGTATTGGGACAATCTTGAGGGTGGGTGGATGGGTGGTAATATATGAAACCAAAAGTTCCACAGCATCAATAGGAGGTATTCTTATTAAACTATATTAACTGCAGACCTGCTCTGGTCCCCTCAGTTGTTAGGCAACAGAACAATGCTAAGCCTTGATCAGGGCACTTTCACAAGATATGTCACTGAATCATCCAGGAATAACACTTTCCTACCATAGAAATTAAATTTTTCTAAACATGTTAGGGATCTTGTATGTTTTGAAACTTAGTGCATGACTTTTCTTAAGCTTTTTGTTTTCTGAACTTGCTCCTTTTATCACAGAAGCTCATGTGGCCCTCCTTAACATGTGAATGTGCCCTCCTTCCTGTTAAGTTCCTTGCTACAGTCTGGGTGGCAGCGCCAGATCCCAGTTAATATGCATACCTCCTATTATGATATGATATATGCTGCGGCCATGATTCACTTTGATGTCCCAATCAAATGTATTTTTGTGCAACTGTCCTGCAATCAATGCATTGTGCAGTGTTCAGAATGGTGCTCACCACGCGGCGGCTCAAGGTAATGTGTCGCATTTGGATTTGTAATTAACGATGATAACTGCTTCAGACACAACCAAGCGGGCATATTAAAATTAATGTAGTAAGTCATGTTTTAAAAGGTCTTGAACAACCGTTTGCCTTGGTAACGCAGAGAACGGACACATGGAACGTTGCAAAATATTACGATAACGATCATCGAAAAACCGGGACTATGCTGTTTCACCGAACAACTGTAACTATGTTGCTAAGCTGTGTCCCTGGCCCAAGTTAACCGTTTAGACAAGTTGAGATAAAATGGTGTGTTTGAGTGGATTTTACTGCAAAATAACGGTACACGATCGCCACTTTCTTGATAAAATCTTTCAGCCTGGGTCGATTAATTTTTGTTAGGATAGGGCAGCTTCAAAGTAATTTTTTTGTTCCTTTTATATTAGGGTTTGGCCTGTTTACTAGGATTTGTCAGGTTACCGGAACCACAGATAAATGAAATCATCTCTGCCAAATACACTTCAAAAATATAATTTAGGCTACGTTATATATGTATGCGTTCTATTGATTCTGAGGGATAAGTATTGTTTGAATTATGTGCTGCACATATTGTATTTTACTTACCAGTAGGCGAGCGCCCCCATCATGAAGAAATGCACTCAGTTTGTTTTGAAATACACATGCCAAAATATATTTTGTGTGTTTGAATCGCGGCAGTTCCCTGGGCACGAAGTGACCTGAGGCGTGACAACAAAGGGATCAACCAATGATATTTCAGCATTCACCAAAACGCCGGCGTGAATGTGGAGGCAGTTGTACCAACAGACTATTAGCGACGGGCACAGCAACAAAAATATTTTTAACGCTGAATTGGCAGGCACACATGTCCTTTCATTTGAACCCACATAAACTTTGAAGCTTATGTTACAAATGGTCAGCCACGAGTTTTTCTTTGTAGTCTGAATGCTCAAAATGCTTTGACTTAATATGGCATAATGGTCTTTTCTAAAAATTATGGAATTTCATCGCTGGCTTCCATTGGTTATTTTTGTATCGGTGGATTTAAGATTAGAGGGTTGTATTCTGTGGAACCACTCGTGGCACCAGACAGGGAAGCTGTATCTTTCCCTTCCTGTTTAATAGACTTATAAATGATTTATTGGACAAACTCTATAAGGCTAGCCCTGGCTTGCAAATTGGCGACGTTGGGAACAACTCATCTGTGTATGCTGATTATGTTACACGATTTAGTTCAACCATAAGTGGGATACAGAATCTGATTGGTAGATTTTCAACATATGCAAAGGACTGGCGTTTCCGGTATGATTGCAAGAAACCTAAATGCATGACAGCAGAAGTCACCACTTTTTATAAATAATGTAAACTGGCACTTGGATGATATGGCAGTATGTAACGCTGATCACTTGGTGATTTTGGACCTGAAGTCCAATATTCATATTGGAAAGAGATTCTCCGCATGTCGTAAATCGGTATTTCAGTATTTAGCTTAGCGCTGGTATGGCATACCTAAGCCTATCTACTGCTGTTAAACTCAAACTATGGGGAAGAGTAGGATTACTAACACTTTTATATGGTTCCGATGTTCTCTCATTTAACAAAACACAGCTGGAACCTATTGATACCACTCAGAGTAACATAAAAAAGCAAGTGCTTGGGTTCCCGAGTAAATCCTATAATTCACACTTACTTGAGGTTGTAGGTTTAAACCGCATTCAATTACATGTTAAAGATAGAAATATGTCTTTACTCAACAAAGCTTTTTGTTGAACTGTCAGTATATTGATTTTTGCCACTTTATGACATCTAAGTTTATTTTAACTGGTGACATATCGATAGCATTGTATCTTTTAAAGTTTTACCTCTAAGGATATTTATGTTACAGTGTCCGGGCAGTGACTATAATTCATTTAGTATTTCTAATTTTTCTAAAGACAGTGGCAACATCTCAGATAATGGTGTTGTTGACAGCCTGAAGTATTTAGTATTTCACAACAATTTTAACAAAATGGGATCTGCTGTACACACACTGGCTAGGTTGCTGACCAAAGCCTTCAAATACATTAAGAGTCAATTGTAATTCTTAAGTTATATCTTATTATATGTGCATGGCTCTTATTTGATTTTTATGTACACCTGTTCTTTTGTATGTACTCCCCAGTTCTAGAGGTTTAAATAAATTATTATTAATAGTAGTAGTAGAAGTAGTAGTAGTAGTAGTAGTAGTAGTAGTAATAGTAATAGTAGTAGTAGTAGTAGTAACCTTTAATACAATGACAGACGAAAATATAGATATTATTTTGTTGAAGGTTCTAATATACATCTTTTTGTCCACTACAAATCAGCGTGTGCCGGCCACATTGTCAAACCGTTCATACCTTCTTATTTATATAAGACAAGTGCCTCCGGCTGTGCCCAGGTAACAAATTAAACTGACGTCAAAAGAGGTAACGTGTTAAAGGGGAAAGAACATCCATTTTCAACATATTTCAACAAATGTCCAAGTTACTTAAGGCCTAACAAAAATATATGTGTGGTTCCAGTAACCTGACAGACCCGACTAAAAAGGCCAACCCTAAAATTAATGGAAAAGAAGAAGTATTTTTAAGCCGCTCTTCCCTAATAAATACTGATCGACCCAGGCCAGTGCTACAACCTCAGTCAGAGACCCACGTAGCCCCCCCCCCCCCAAAAAAAGTCCGTATTTTTTTCAGTGGCCCAAATGTGACCTACACGGCCCAAAGGCATGCTGGGGGGCATTCCCCCCCCCCCGGATTAATTAGAATTTGAACATGCAAAATGGTACATTTTGTGGAGTTTCGAGTATCTTGCCTTCACATGGTTCACGAAATCACAACATTTTAGTCATTATTGTACTAATTTGGCTTTTTCCCTCAGATTGTACAAAATTCTGAAGAAAAGTATAAGCAATAAGGAAAAATAATTTTTTAAAAATCACCATGTTATCAATCAAGATAAGACAAACTTTTGTATTCATAGATGTAAGGCTTTAGAGAAATTTTGCACACATATAATGTTTATTAATTCTGGGAAAATCAACAGATAAATTATCCCGCAATTATTAAGTTGTGTATTTTCTCTACAAAAGCAAGAAGAAAAAATACATTTTTGTCTTTTGTATTCATAGATGTAAGGCTTTAGAGAAATTTTGCACACATATAATGTTTATTAATTCTGGGAAAATCAACAGATAAATTATCCCGCAATTATTAAGTTGTGTATTTTCTCTACAAAAGCAAGAAGAAAAAATACATTAAGATAATCACTAGGCCTGAATGTACTTAACTTTTATCATTGAATGTTCATTGATAATATCTTATGCACACAGATGCCAGGATGGTGCAATATAATTGCTGAAAGCACACCAAACTATGATGCATGAAACGGGAATAACAAATGCCTAGGGAATCTTGCCTTGGCTTACTTCCACGGTGGACCACAGCATGAAAATAGCAACAATGCAAGTATGAAATCGGAAAAATAATGAGTTGCTTTGCACAGGTTTGTAGCTGAAATGCTTTAATTATTTATGAATTAAAATATTGATCTAAATTTTCAATAAATTAATATATAGATGAATATAAGCACCAAGGGCCTGCTATATATATATAACTTACAGGTCCCTGATAACACTAAGACTCTGAAACTATAAATATATAAAGCTGTCCCTCTCCAGTAATCCCATCTTATGCATCAAGAATGATTTCACCTAATTTTTGAAAATGTTCTTACATTGTCTCTCTTTGATATACCCCGGCAAGTTCTGCATGGGAATAGGCATAATCATGGTGCCGTAGTACCTGCAATTACCGACTCCAGTTCCCACCTGGTCAAAACGACCAGATTGCCTTGGCAGGGATGTTTTTGTAATGTTAAATGACCTGACGTGCAAGACCAAAGGGTTGTCCAATTGCAGCAGCAAATTTACATTCCCTGGATCATTTTCTCAATAAACTTCTTCACATGAGAAACACTCATTTTGGGTAAACTCTGTAAAATTTTTCAAGAACTGTGATGCAAAATTTTGGTACAATGCTCCAGTTGTACAGCCTTAGACCAGCTGCAACATGTGACTGACCAGCGAAATCACCCTCCACAAACAATCACCCCTAAAAAACCTAGTCGGTCAAATCAACCGTAACCAAGTTGTAAGACAAAGTTAACAGAGAAGCTGGCCAATCTGCCAATATTTTGCAGGAAAGTGAATTTAAACACAGCTTCTTGTTTCAAAATGTCTTGACGGTCAACTTAGGCTGGGGGAAAAGCATAGCTGCAGCATATAGCCACGATAGGTGCGTTATCGGTATGTAGTATCGCTAGGTTTCAGGTGTACGTTCTCCCAGTTACCAGAAGAAACGGTCGTCAATGTAGTTGCTTAGTTGTGTCTGAAGCAGTTATCATCATTAGTTATATATTCAAATGCAACATGCAGGCAGCCATGCACACACGTTGAGCACCATTTTAAACATGGCTGAATGCATTGTGGGAAAGGGAAAATCACAGTGAATTGTAGCCACATGCTTTCAGCATGGTTCCAGGTGTCCGTTCTCTGAGTTACCAGGGCAAATGGTTGTTAAATTACTTTTAAAACATGACTTACTATCTTAACTTTAATTTGCCTGCTCTGTTGCATCTGAAGCAGTTATCATCGTTAGCTACAAATCCAAATGTGACAGGGCATGCTCGAGAACCATTTTGAACAGTGCGCAATAAATGCATTGATTGTGGAACAGTCTCACGAAAGCACACTTGATTTGGATATCAAAGTGAATCATGGCCACAGCTTAATTATATCACATTATTGATGCTCTGAAATAATTGCAAAATGTAAACTTTTGGTTTCATATACTATAGCCCTCTTCCCTTCCCCACTTGGTAAGATCGTCCCAATGTTCATTTACAAACCATTGGCTTTGTGTGGGGAACTCACTATTTTCACAATGGCAGCCAAGTCAACTGGCTATTTTGAAGAGGTAGCATCCAAAATATATGTGTGATTAGTGTTAAGGAAAGGTTTATTTGTCAAATGAATTTAATGTACGATACATTATAGGACTTTTCCAAAGTGAGCATTACCTGAAAATGTCAATACAACGACAAAAAGTGACCAGTTGTATGCCCCAGAGTTAGGATTTTGTATCAGACAGTGAAGTCGGCCTGAAGCAATGAAATAATGGTCACCAATAGGCTGAGTGCCAAGCGCCCCACTGCGTCAAAGAAGTAGCTCAATGGAGAAGGTCGCCCAGATATTGAATACAGGTCCGAAAGTACTGGCCAGTTTTTATATAAGTGGTAACAAAGGCCTCAAGATTGACAGGCCCTGCAGGTGGGGGGGGGGGGCAGGTGGTAGGAGAGAGTCTACATTGCGTGCACTTAGTCATCTGTTTCATGTGCCTGTGATTGGGATATTGCAGTCATCGATCATCAACAAGCATGCTGTATGTGCATTAATGGGGGGTTTCGTCACCATCACAGTTGGAATTTTTTCTTACTTTTTGCCATGACTTGTCACTTCCTGTTTTGTTGGGTTTTCAAAATATGTTCCATCCAATTGTTTTTATGAAACCATGACGCTTAAATGTAGTTACTAGTTTTTTCTCTCATAGAACATTTTCTTTTGGGGCCCCACATGGCATTTAGTGTATGCGATCATATAGTGGGGGACACGTGAGCACATCCACCAATGACGAGTCTCAAAACTCGATGGTGACGTTTCTTGCAAGCTAATTTTGGTGGTGATTCCCTGGAATATTTTTACATCGATCTGGCTCCCGGGAACTTGCAGAATCACTGTTACGATACCCACCTTCAGAACATTTAGATCATAGCGGAACTCAGCAAAGAATAACAACAAAGAGATAACTTTAACAGTAACAACATATTAACAATCAACAATCAAGAAAAAGTAGGTAAATGGAATTTTACACTTAGATATGCTGATACTCCAATAATTAACAGACTGCAGGTAAATCCTAATCCCTGGTGAGATATTCTCCACAGGTACTGTCCTACAGTCCAAGTCCTATGTTAGGTGCCAAATAGTCTGGTCTAAATGCAACAGATTCACAGTTTTCTTCTGATGTGGTACAATTAAACCCCAAATATATCAGTCCACTAAAAGGCACTGTCCACACTCCTCTAGTACAGTGTATAAATCTGTATCTCCTTGGCAATAGCAACGGCTCACAGTCCCACTGGCTTGAAGACACACATCTTCTGTCAGATCTCAGAATTCTCCTCCCCCAGTCCTGAATGTAGCAGCTTTATGTACCCATGCTGAGAACTTTCACCAGCATTCCAGAGTTTTCATATCAGTCACATCCCAATTCAGTGAAACCGTTGCCACTCTAATGGTAATAAAAAGCGGCCTGCCCTTCCGGTATAATGAACATGTCCTCATACAATAAATTTACCTGTCAATAACGTGTGCGCGAAAATATTCTCTTTACGACAGTATTTCAATCTGATCGTTTAGAGAAAAAAGCCTGCACTGTATGTTTGCACAGAAGGAGGGCCATGGGTAGTTTTGCTTGCGCATATGTAGTGTGGCGCAAGGCAAAAACAGGTAATAGCTGCCCTAACTGCATGTTAAATGTCCAACCAACAGATGCGGTAACTACATTAATGATGAGAATGTGTCATTTATTTAGTTATTCATAGTAGCGTGATATATTAATAAAGGTTAAATAGCAAAACACACATACACGCGTGTATATTTAGAAAGTTGTAGTTCACTGATAAATTAGTTTAAATATGTAGATCAAACGTGGGGGACATTAATATTTTGACAAGAAACATATACGTACCTTGTGATCAAACCGTTTCAGTTTGAAAACACAACTATATAGATTTTAATTGTTAGGCCAGGGTTATATGTGTTATGTATCGGAATGTTTGCTCTTTCAACAGTCAATGGAAAAAATGTATTGGACCCAAGTTTTGTGAAAAACGTTCAAGTTTGGCCGCTGCTTTAGGCGAAAATCCAAAGGGAATAATCAATATTGGCCACTCAATCCATTTACTGGTTTTTTAAAAACCTGGGACAGGGATATTCGAATATGAAATTAAAACGATCGTTTCTTAACGACATTTCTTAAAGTTGAAAGATGCGAGCATCAAATCGATTTAAAATAATACTAGCTTTTGCAAGTCAGAAGAAAGATGTTTGCCTTCATATTTCATTTCGATATTCGTTGACTGATTTTATAAATATCATGAAGTTGTTCATGTTTACCTTGAACTTTTGGATTTCGATCTGGTTTGTTTGATGACTGACGGTTTTTGATCATGGACAGTTCTTGTTTACTCGGATTTTCGGTGCAGCTTCTCCAAAATTGTTGAAAACTGTTGTCCATTTGTTGATCTTCGCTGTCAATGTAACATCTTATCCTCTTTAGATGCTCAATGAATCATGTACTGCTTGATGGCTATTGAAGTCCTGCTGTTGTGTCGGCTGATGTTCATGTTTATAGACTTGTCAAGATTTAGACGGTTTTAGACTTGGACTGATTTTTGACCACGGTATTGACACGTAATGGTGTAACTACTATTGGTCTTTGCTAGGCACACTGGCAATGCATCAACTCCGGGTGTGAAAGAATCGAATCGAAGGTCACTGGCAACCACTTCCCTCATGACGTGCATGCACATCAGAAGCGAATAACAGTTTAAATTTCATGTAGCAATTAAGTTACCCTTGTTAAGTATTCAGAAGATTATAATGAGAGGAGACACTTCTTGACTTTTCGTATTGTTGGATTTAAAAACAACATTAGCTGTTGTCGTTATAAAGGTATTTGTTTCCGGGTACGGGGAGGGGGTGGAGGGGGCGGGACAAGGGAAAGGGGACGCATGGCTTTTAATTCACTGTAACTGAATAAAGGGGAGAATCATGCTTCTCAGTTACTCTTGTCTGGTAAATCTATGTTGCTGTTCAACATAATAAACACTAGCTGGCCCGTCAGCTTCCATGGTTTGTAGGAAACTGGGAGCAGCATTGCACACATCATCTGCCCTGGTGAGTACAAGAAGCACTATTCTAAGCCCCCCATGTATAAACATATCCAGAACTTAAGCCTTTAGGCTTAGTTACTTTGACTGTTTAATGTTGGCAGGTGTTTCGTGCTTACATGATAAGTCAAGGGTAAATCGTACATCTGTTGCATAAATAAGACAAAACTTTTGAAATTTGAAGGGAGGTCAACATTGAAAGTGACTCTCCTGGTTTCCAACCAAATATACTTGATGGTGGGTGGGGAAAGGGACACCTAGTAACAACAGTGGAAACTAAACAAAACGTAAGCCATACGTTGTTTTAAACATGAATAATACGCTAATTTCTATAAACGTCCAGTTTAGGCCTAAATCTTGATCACTTATAATTCCACTCCTATGGGCCCTGACTAATTTTTTATTACAGTTCAAGCCACTGCAAGTCAGATCAACTACTAGGCTTGCAAGCGTTTGGCATATTACTTCTAGACAAATTAAGCCTAAGTAAGTCACTGTCCACCATGCCTAAGTTTGTACCAGCGTATTTCAAACAGGTGCAGCTCATACATCCCTCAGTAGCTGGAAAGTACTGTGCGACAAGTAAGCAGCTGGACAGTCTTTGTGACAAGTAAAAAAATTCCAATTTCCTACTCTACTCTAACTCTACTCCTGTAAGATGACAAGTTGAAAATGCCTGGGAAGGCCTACATGGTTGGCACTTGTTTATTTATTTATTTTTTGGGGGGGGGGGGCGAATCAAAGTTAGTAGAACACATTCTTCTGTTAGAATCTAGAGGATTTAGCCTTGCAGTATATGACTCCCATTCTTTGGCATATGAGTATTCTGAACTGAATGGCATAGATGCTGGTTTCTCTTTGACAACAAAACTGGCAGGGTCCAGCTTGTGGTATGCATTCAGATGGCAACCCAACAGGAACGTCACAAAGCCAGAATCTTTAGCACTTGCAAGAGCTCATCCTATGAACAAAGTGCAAGTGGATATGTACTTTGCTCTTTTGGAAAATGCTCTTGGTGAGTGTGGAATAAATGAGGTCCCTTGGGCAATATTTAATTGCAATGAGACAGGGTTGTCTCTTGTACACAAGTCTCCTAATGTTGTGGCAACTAAAGGCAAACATAATGTATATGTGGCGAACAGTGGGGAAAAGGGGTAACTACAACCGTCATGGGTTGCTGCAATGCTGCTGGTAAATTTATTCTCCCACAGATATTCTTCAAAGTGAGTGTCTAAATCCCATTTTTGGAGAAAAGGGCACCAGTTGGATCTCTGTCTTGTAATCTTCAGTGACCATGGCCTTGTAGACAAAACCTTGTTTCTTACATGTATACGTAATTTCTCCAGACACCGAAAAAGTGCTGAAAATAGGTACACCCTACCATTGATGGAAGGCCCCGGGGCACATACAAAGTGCCTTGCAGTACTGTGGTTTTCCATGGATCGAAAAATTATACTGCTCTGTCTGCCGCCCTCATTGCACCCACTGGATAGGGCAGTGTATAAGAGTCTTTAAGTTAACTGGCACTAAATATGTGGGCAGTCTATCTGCCTTCATCCCAGGGAAGTCATGTCAAAGTATGACTTATGCTCACTCTTCATTGAGGCATGCATGAAAATCAGCTACCATTGGAATTGACAACCAGTGATTTCAGAGCTTCTAGAGTCCCTCTCGTTCCAAGCAATGCTTTCCCAGACAACAGACAGAATGCTGTCCACTGATGACTCAGAGGGAGAAGGAAGAAGTGCTGAAGCTGCCCCTGAGCCTGAAGCGGGCACTAACATTTCTCTAAAAAGTGTCAAGAACCAAGTTGCAAACCTATTTGACACTATAACTGACCTTATAGGCCCTATAAATACATCAATGACAGGTGAGACTAGGTATACCACAGGGGACTATTCTGGGGCTGGTGAACAACATCCTTGTTCATCTCATCTTACTCTAGTAGCAGTAGAGAGTTCTGTTACACAATAGCAGCAGACATTGTTCACTAGAAGTTATGAGGAAGGGTATGGTTGCACTACAGATGGTATGTACTGCACATGGAAAAACTCAAGGATGCCCCAGCTACCCCAAAAAGTGCTGTTACTGAAACACCAAAGATAAACAAAAGAGGAAAATTACTTTTTCCGAAATCCTCCCAGTCCCCAATAAAATGATGCACAAAAGAAAAGAAAACCAAGAAAAACCACGGCTGCACATATCTTTAATTCTGTAGAAAATATTCACCTTCTGGAGGAAATTACTTTGAGTTCTGCAACAAAGGAGAAATCTCAGGAAAAACCAAAACGGAAAGAAGTCCCCCCAAAAACATGGTAAAGCAGCTTGTGGTGCCACTTGTTAGAACCCAGAACCAGTTGCAGCCTAGAGTAACTCCAATGGGGAATGTATACTGCTGGGGATTTAAAGATTACACCCCCATTGGGTTAACATGGGCTGCTCTAAATATGCTTTTAAATTTAAAGTATGGGTGTTGCATGGAATATTACATGTAATATCAACAGGATAGTTCAGGGTATGTCTAACCAGTCATGCACACAAAAATGTTCTGAATAAAGGCAACAACACTACTTTGTAGTGATATCCTTTATTTAGTATATTGTTGAAATACAATCCAAATTGGGATAAAAACCAAGCGAAGTTAAACACAAAATCATTGACAGTTCCACGTCATGCTAAAAATATAAATGATTGTTTGCCTCAGACACACCCATACGCACAATGATGGACACCTCTCACTCACAGACTGGCTAGTTTTGCAGGAAAACAACATGTTCTGCAGGATAAAGGGGGTACACCAGTACCCCGAAATTTTATTAAGTTGAGCCAACAACAATAGCTGCTAATTGAGATGTTACTGAATTGGCACACCAGGTATGGCATAGTAGTTTTTGTGCCAGTTGCTAAGTGATGAATTGCCTGGGGTCACGGTAAATGCGGCTCAATATAGGTCAGGGAAATCCTTACCATGACAGCGAACTCTGCACTGTCCCACGACAGGAAACCCTGCAGTCATAAGTGAGTCAAGTGCGTTGATGTAAACGTGGATTCGGCGGCAGTGTTGGGATAAAATTCCAAGGAAAGATTTGCCAAAATGAAGTTGTCGAGTTGAAAACTGTCCTAAAACAACGAGGATTGCAGGTGTCGAAGTACAACAACAAAGATCTGGGCACCTGATCATTTTTAACCAAGTACGGTGTTTACTAGCCTCTTGTTTGGCAGAACGGAAATTTATGAAAAGTTACACCCTCCATCCACGGGTATTTCTCATATTTCCTATGTTTTCTGGTAACTGAAGTACAACCAGGCACCATACAGTTATGTTCTGGCATATTGATATCAGTGTCCACGCATAACTCACAGAAATAAACAAGTTCAAACTTCCACTGTAATTTCGACGTGTTAACCCTATGAGGACAATATGGCGCTCTAGAAAAGTGACCCCACTAGAATGTTCTCGCTTCCGCAGAGCTACGAGAATAGGACAGTCAACACGGCGCAGCGGCAAAAAAAGTACCATCTCAATTAGCAGCTACTGCCGAACTGATTTAATTTTTTCTGCAAAGGTGAGGGTCAAATGTGGCCACTCACCTTATATTTCAACCACCAATTTCCAATAACATTGCCAAATTTTCTCACCCATTTTCAATACATTGCCAATTTCCCTTTTCACCTCATGCAAAATACAACCTTGAAGTAAGTTTGCTCTTTGATCTTTTGCAGGAAGACTTGGGGAGGCAATAAGGAGGGAGAACAAAATTTCTTTGTTTCGCAGATGATGACTATAACAAGTCTTCCCCCTACGAACTTTTGGAAGCCAATGCCCCATAGCCCGCAAATTCGGCGCGTCCTTTTTACCGAAACGAGGCTCTACTAGGCCCAGGCAAGGCACGTGACTATCAGGTGCTTCTCAGGCATTACATAACATAACTTGAGATTCTAACCCAACGGGTCGCGTAACTGAGGCATAAAATTAGCTACAGGTCTGTAGCTGTTTATTATTTCAGAGTTTACGAGTGTGTTTAAATGATTTATCTCAGCGAATATCTCAGGGTATCAGATTTTAAATGGAAGTATTTGTGGTGTTGATATTCGTTTATATTTTGATCTATATATTAACTTAAAGTTTTCGCCATGTATATAATTTGATATTCTCAAATGATGCCATTTGTTGATACGTCCATACCTTTTTGATCTATTACCTGCACATTTTGTCTACGACTCCAGCTAGGAGTTACTTGTAGACGCATTCATTTGCTTGATCTGACTCTAGCACTTGGCAAAGTATATTGCCAGCTTGAAATGTTTTAGTTTTTATTTTCATTTAATTGCTTCGTTATTTTTATTTCTTTGTTTAGGCATCAACAAAGTTTTCGGTTTTCACATGGAGATTATTACGGGGTTTTCAGGAAAAGCATGTTTCTTTCTTCAACAATACAATTTGGAATGTTACATGGTCTTTGAGAACATGGTGACTTTATGTTGAGTATCTTTTATGAAATATGACTTATGTTAATACGAATTTAGATGTTTTTAATGGAGTGGACGTGAACTCTCTCTCTCAATTACTAGAAACAAATTCACCGCACAACGAAAATGACCCAAACTTATTGCAACCTAGATTGATTAAACAATCTACTTACCATGACAATGACAAAATTATTACACATTTAAAAAATATGCAAAATTATTTTTAATAATAAGTTTAAGTTGCGAATCTCTCAACGCTAAATTTGACGAGATAAAAGTATTTGTACATAACTTAGATGCACATCACTGTTCGCCCAGTGCCATATGTCTGCAAGAGACATGTCTCAATGTTAGTAGTGAATTATCATTATTACAGCTGCATGGTTATACCCTGATTTCTCAGGGAAAAAAGTGCACTACACGAGGTGACTTAGCTATCTATTTGAAGGACAGTTTCAGCTTTAATTTGTTAGAGGCGTGTTCAACGTCTGATATTTAGGAAGGACAGTTTATTGAAGTAAATATAGATGATAATAAAAAATTAGTAATCGCTAATATATATAGACCACCTCGTGATTTAATAGAAAACTATGAAAAGTTCCTTGATGAATTTACTATGGTTTTGCAGAAAATGTTTCAGCCGAAAAATGAAGTAATTTTAGCAGGATATTTTAATATTGATGTATTGCAAATTAACGATACAGTTGTCTTTGGTCGTTTTTTTTTCTTTCTTTTGTTTTGTTTTGTTTTTGTTTGTTTGTTTGTTTTTTTTTGGATATGATTACTTCTGTGAGTATTTTACCACAAATTACCCTGCCGACCAGGCTTTCTAGAAAAGGAACAATCATTGATAATATTCTATTGAAATTAATTTAATTTAATATAACAATTTTAATTTCTGAAATTTTGATATCACGAATCTCGGATCACTTCCCTTATTTTATTTGTTTGGATACTTTTCAAAATAAGAAGGAATCCGTACCTAAATATGTTCGGACTTATGAATGGCATTCAAACGCTTTAAATAATTTTATAAAGGAAAAACATGATTCACGTATATATGAGCATCTTAGTCTGGATCTTAATACTGAACCAAATGCCTCGTATTCTCTTTTACAAAATGTTATTACTTCAGCTATGAATAACCATTTACCTATTAAAACGAAAAAATAAAGCAAACATAAGCATTAAAAGAATTCTTGGATAACCCAAGGAATTATACGTTCAATAACATGTAAAGATCCAATTTATAAACTTCTTAAAGATGTTCCACATGGTAGTGATGAATACGAAATCCGTTCAACTAATTTAAAAACCTATAATAGAATTTTGAAATATTATATTCGTGTTGCGAAAAAGAATGATTTCAAATCCTGCTTTAACAAATGTAAAAATGATATTAGAAATACATGGTTGACTATACATAATATTTTAAACAGACTCAAAAAGAAACAAAATTTTCCTGATACATCTCTAATAAATAATGAGTATGTGACGGATAAATCATAAATTTCAGATAAGTTTAATAAATATTATGTTGACATTGGACCAAACTTAGCATCCCAAATTACCATTCCTAACTGTTCCTTTAAAAGTTACTTGAGAAACCTTGTGCCTCATAATTTTCAATTTTGCCTCGTTAAGGAGGATAAATATATGAAATTATTAATCTGCTCAAACCGAAACACAGTTTTGGTCATGACCGATTATCAATAAATTTATTAAAGCAAATAGGTACAGAAATTTATAAACCAGTTACATTAATAGTTAACCAGTCACTGACGGCTGGCAAATTTCCTAATAACTTAAAAATAGCCAAAGTTGTTCCCATCTATAATAAAGATGATCCAACTGGTCTTGACAACTACAGGCCAATGTCAGTCCTGCCTGCCGTTTCTAAAATTTTCGAAAGGGTGATGTATAATCAGATTTATGATTACTTTAAAAACCTGAACCTATTATATGAAAGCCAATATGGATTTCGTGAAAATCATTCCACAGAACGTGCAGCTTTTGAATTTGTCGATCGAATAATTCTAGATATTGATAAAGGAGAGGTTCCAATTAGTAATTTTATGGACCTCCCTAAAGCCTTTGATACATTAAATCATGACCTTTTGTTGTATAAATTAAGATATTATGGTATTAAGGACACTGCCTTAAATCTTTTTAAAAGTTATTTCACAAACAGAAAACAATTTGTGGTTTTTAACCAAATTCAATCCGAATCCTTACCTATACAACCAGCTCCCTCTTTATTTTGATCGAATGCCAATCGTGCCAACTCCTCACATACATGATCACAATATCAGACAACAGCAATTTTTTGTCACTCGGACAAAACGTGTCTTTGCTACAAAATGTTTAAGGCATGAACTAATACGGCTTCTTAATTCAACTACCGAAAGTAGTAAAGACAAGGTATATACACATAGTTATACTGGCTATTCAAACTATGTGGAGAAGAGATATATAATGCAGTATGAAGATTCCTGTAACATCCCAAATGGTTATATATGTAACTCAAATTGAATTATTTAAACCGTTGCATATTTACAATGAAATGTAATATTGACCACTTTTCTATATTACCGTTATTTGTTT
The DNA here is from genome assembly GCA_964020975.1 of Hermodice carunculata. Lineage (NCBI taxonomy): Eukaryota > Metazoa > Annelida > Polychaeta > Eunicida > Amphinomidae > Hermodice > Hermodice carunculata. Next base: position 31,232,405 of record OZ026615.1, on the reverse strand, counting down.
ACATGTATGTAGGGTGGCACGCGCGATCTATCAAAGGTCTTAACATGTGTCTCCCTGACCTTTCTATGTAGATTTTCGTTCTTCCTGTTCCGATTCTTTATCTACAGTTTTGTCTAGAAGATATGTAAACTTTACTTTTGCTGGTCAAATAAAAAGATTCCTGATTCCTGAATGACGGACATTGACATTTGACCTCGCCGCACTTCTGTTATGGTATGCCATGTTGCGTACTGGGCAGTCCCAATACAAGAGTACAGTAACTGGTGTAGAGGTTTGCAATATGTTCCACATTCTAAATATTTGTTTATCTAGGTGAAAATATTATGAATGTTTGAAATCTTGAAACAAAATTAGTTTAAGAGCCATATGCAAGAATAGGTTTTAAGTATATCCAAATATATCCAACAGGATGAAATTGAAGAGTTTCTTCTCAATAAGTTCTGTTTTAGGAGGGTATTTTTCGGGGGGGTCTTGTTTTTGTTAATATTTTGTTAATTGTCGCTCTGCTCATGTAAGATTCTCAGACATTCAACACAATCGACAAAACTACAGATATGTTTTTCATCCAAAAATCTTATTTAGTTGTCGACCTTTATAAGGCGTCCAACTGTCAATATCGTGAGGAAAATTAAAATGAGATTTCTGACTGTTACAGTTATTAGCATTGTTCAGATTATAAAGTTTGAAATGCCAAAATTTACATGAATTAAAATGGATAATAATCACTAGACATGTATAATCCTAAGAGACGGGTGTGGAGAAAATCACACATTCACACATAGACGTTGGTTCAGCAATGCAAAAACATGTCCATTTCTTGATCAACAGACCGTTTCAAAAGCTGTGCGATAAAGTGGACCACCTTGCCGGTGAGAAAATCACGGCACGTTCGTACTAACGCACAAGAAAATTCATTCATTTTGTAATAAGATCAAACATTATACAAAAATAGCGAACAGTTCAGAGTAAAATGCAAACATTGCAACGCCACCTGTTGAATAAACGTGAGGTCTCCATGTTCCACCTTGTGATTTCACTGCAATTGGCCAGACAGTTTCAGAGGCTATATATATATAATTCACCCAACACCCCCATATATATATATATATATATATATATATATATATATATATATATATATATATATATATATATATATATATATATATATATATATATACTATCGCGTTTAGAACGCAAACTATGCCTTAACAGTTTTAAATATTTATATATGTAGATGTCATTCCAAAATGAATTGTCCATTCCATTCAGACAATTTTACACTATCATCATATCTTCAGTTCTACTCATAGTGGTAGCACGAAATTTTGACATTGTGTGAAGATGGGTTCTGGTAGTGAATCGGCACAATTTCGTCAATATTACTTTACTCATTATTGAGTTATGGCTTTATGAATAAATATAAATTCTTTGGAATTCAGGCAATATCCTGGGTTTTTAGGCAATTTCCTGGGATATAAGCAAGTTCCTGGGAACGTAAGGTCGGTTCTGGGAATTAAGCAAAGTCCTAGGAACATAATGGTAAGTTCCCAGGAATACAGTGGCAAGTTCTAACATAACTAAAGTCCCAGGAAGAGAATTGTAAATTCCTAGGAATATAGCTTAAGTCCCAGGAACTAAGACTTAAGTTCCTGGGAACCTTACTCAGAGACCCAGGATCTTTAAAAACTTGGTAACGTAAGAGGATCCAAGCATACATGCAGTAAGCATAACTTAAATGTTTCTTCAAATAGAATTTATTTACTGCAAATCTCACCTTGCAAGATGCACAAAATTAGTATCAGTTTAAGCTAAACCAACCATAGCAAATACTGTCTTGAAAACAAGAAAGAACTCGCCAAATTGTGACGTGTAATCAATGCCTGGCTTTACCATCAATTACCAACCCCACCCCCCACCCCAGGCCACATAAAAGAAAGTGTTTTCACCAGATGTACTCATGAATGGATTCTTTTTTAGTTTGCAAAGCTAAATAGAGGAACCTTTGGGTTGCCCAGTCTGTGCAGCCACCCCAGGACAGCCATGCATGTCCATGCTTTGTTAGTAGAGTTGAAAAGGAAAATATATGTGAAAATGAAACAAAGGCTCCACTTTACAATCCTAGATTGTAGGCCTAGGTCTATACAGACCATGTATGTGACTCACATGAAACTGGTAAACATGTGGTATAAGCTACAATGGTGACCTACATTCATATGAGGTGATCCAGACAGGCCTCAATGCACTGGGATGTGTGATTGATTGGAAAACTCTGGAACAAATTAGAAATTTTTCTGTAGATATATCAAGCAGATATTTTCATGACTGGGAAGAGGAGAGATAATTCTAGAGGATCTGACAGAAGCTTGGTGTTGTGATCAACCCATTGAGACTGTGAGCCATTATTTCCATTGTACCTGTGGAGTGTGAACAGTGTCTTTCAAGGGTTGACTAGTATATTTGGTGATACCCATTTACACTTTGTACCTGTGGAGCACAGACATTGTCCTTGAACGGACTGGTATATTGTACCACATTGGAACCAAACTGCACCTCTGTGGGATTTGAATCAGCACCAACCTTTCAGTACCACATTGGAACCCAACCGTACCTCTGTGGGATTTGTACCAGATCAGTTGGCACCTGTCATACGACTTTGAATTGTGGGACATTACCTGTGGATAATCTCACCAGGGATTAGGATTTCCCTAAGACTGTTGGAATAGAAATTATGCATCTATTGCCATTGGAGCTAATTATTTACTTGCATAAAACTTTCAATTTTTGTGCGTGATTATTACTGCCCCAACAGAATGTATGGCAACCAATGTGATGTCATTTCGGCCTATCTGACCACATGCAGCTCTCAATAGACTTCTAGCTCTACCTATTTAAGGGCCCTTTACACCCAAATACATATTTCTACCATATTATTACTACGCCAGGACCACCCTAGCAGGTGGAGCAAGTATTTCTTCTACACTCCATGTACTTCTAGAGACTTCTCTTTTTTGGAAGTACCTCTAGGTGCCACATTATCAAGTTTTCACTAACCACTCTCGCTTCGACGTCTTGCATGAACAAAGACAGCACCCTCCTGGTCATCTTGTGATCTTCCAACATGACACTTGTGATGATTATGTCACCCTACAGGACTCATACTTCGATGTCCTCATAGGACTGCTTTTGTATACTTACTATGAGGTAAAGCAAGACATATCCAAGCTGCACCATTCTGAACGCCCTTTATACCCAGTGTGCTCTGCTCAATTACATGATTTGTCAGGCTTTTGTGCCACCGTCCTTTGCATCAAGAACCTCATTGTTCCACTTCATGACATTTAGTCTTGACTGTCTTCAATGTCAATGTCCTCTTAGCTCCCAAGGGGATATTCTCATATTGTTTAATACTGTCTGCTGACTCCAACGTAAGGAGCTGTCTGAAACTCATCTCCTGTGCTGGGACAACTGATTGACAACAGATCTCCACTAAATTTTATTCTGCAAGACGACTAGGCCATTTTACCTCATGTTGATGTGACTTTGAGCTCTCGAAGATGACTGGGCTGTTTTTATCTTGTGCTGACATCGTTTCCAGCTCCTCCAAGATGACTAGGCCCCTTCTACCTTGTGTTGATGTTACTAAGGGTGTCCCAAACTGCATTGATGAACAAAGTTCTAATGTGGACCAAATTAATCCACCTATTTGTGACCAAGCAAAGTAAAATTAATAATTGGGGCTTACCTTCGTCTATTCTATTGGCTGCCCGGTACCTCCCACTTGTGTTTATAAATGTGACAGTAGACCATGCATCCCTTTGTCCCCTTTCCATGGACCAGACTCCATCATCATTACAAGGCCCTGGGATGCCAACCAGTCACTCTCTGCCACATGCCATGCTGTGTACATATTACCGACAACCAGACCAAAACATGTATCCACATGCAGCTTCTCACTCATATTTCTTACCATTGCTGATGACATACAGATGAAGCCAGGCCTCATTCGTTTTCCTTGCACGCAATGTGCCAAACCAGTCAAGTGTAACCATCTTGGACTACAGTGTGACTCTTGTAACTGGTGGACACATGCCAGGTACAAATCGATGTCTACTCATGAGTATGATTTGCTAAACACTATTTCAGCGCTTTGGTTCTGTGTTAAATGCAATTTTTAAAATTTACCTTTTGGTGATTCCAATTGTATTTTCTCTGACATTTCTATGAGCAATTTTCCCAACTCTGTGGACAGCGACACTTCCACACATGAAAGTACTCTAGCCCAACTTTACTTTATAAAGGGTATCAAATTTGCCCACCTTAAGGTCTGTAGTTCATTGTCTCAAATTGACTTCTTGTAAATTATGATTTCCTTTAAAACCATTGATGTAATGGTCATTTCAGAACCAAGGCTTAACAACTCGGTCACTGATGAGGAACTGTATATCCATGGTTTTAACCTGGAACTTTCGATGGAACTCATGGATGTGGCAGTGGTATAGCTATGTATATCAGTGATGATTCTTACATGAAAGATTGCTGATTCCAAAGGACCCAAGTCCATGTCCTGAACCTGTGTCAAGCTCTGGTCTTTAAGCCCTCTGTATCAAATTTAAGAAACCTACGACTCTTCTGATTTAAATATGTGGACTCTACAAATGACCAAGTAACTCCATTCCAGATACGATGCTTAACCTCTAGGCTCAGATTAATTCTTTATGCCTGGAAGGCAGTGAAATTTATATTCTAGGTGACTTTAATATTGACTATGGTTCCATGTGTAAATTTTCAAAGACTCATATTACCAGGTTGCAGCAGTCCAGGCAACTCACTCAGCGCATTGAAAAACCTACTAGGATAACTGAACACTTTGCAACAATTATTGATCACATATATACAAGTAGGCTCAACATGACATTGTACTCTTGTGTGATTCCTTTTAGGCTCAGCAAACATAGCTCAACATTTGTATCTAGAAAGGGCTTCAGACGCGAACGTAAAGTTGATATCATACAGGCAAGAACGTACCATCATTTTGACACCTCTCTGACTCAAACTGATCTAGATCAGTGTGATTGGTCCAGTGTTGTTGCAGATCCAAATCTAACTTCTGACTGGAACAGTTTTTAAGACATTTTTCTTCCTATATGTGACAAACATGCCCCTGTGTATGCGAAAACGAGCCACCTTGGATCACTGACGAGGTCACTTTGTAATGACAGAGACTACTTTAGTTCAAAAGCTCAAGGCTCAGGCTTGCCACCTGATTGGACTAAGGCTACAAGGTTCAGAAATCTAACTAAACACCTTACCTGGCAGCTGAAGAAAGACTTTGCCAACCAGTTTATTTCAGCAAATCATAAAAATCACAGCAAATCATAAAATTTACAGGGACCTGTCGAAGGCAATAAGAAAAATTATTCATCCTACAGCTCCCAATGGTCTAACTAAACTTATTGATGGTGAAAATGAGGTAAATGACCCATCAGACATGGCAAACTTATTTAATGACTTTTTCGCCAGTATAGATGACTCACTAGCGGAAAATATCCCACAAACTGAACATGAAAATTTTCAAAGAAGAACCACAGCTGTTTGCCACATTTCCCCCCATCACCTGTTACTTTACTGAAACACTTTTTTCCATGATGAAAATGAGGTAAATGACCCATCAGACATGGCAAACTTGTTTAACGACTTTTTCGCCAGTATAGATGACTCACTGGCGGAAAATATCCCACATACTGAACATGAAAATTTTCAAAGAAGAACCACAGCTGCCTGCCACATTTCCCCCAAACACCTGTAACTTTACTGAAACACTTTTTTCCACTTGGCTAATGGAAAGGCAACTGTCCGCAATACCCTTAGTATGTGTCTACTTAAAGCCAGAGTAACAACCCCCCCCCACCCCACGTCTTTTTGTAACTCGTCCCTCTCATCGGGAATTGTACCATACAAGTAGAAGGCAGCCAGAATTACCCCTATATTTAAGGATGGCAGTCAGGCTGATGTAAACAATTATTGGCCCATTTCTGTACTCCCAGTCACACTAAAAGTTCTCAAAAGAGCAGTACATGACCAATTTTACTCATTCCTTGCTGTACACGACCTTATTACGCAAAACCAATCAGTTTTTAGGAAGCACCACTCCACCACCACTGACTTGCTGCACTTTCTAGATGAGGTGCAGCTTGACGTTGATGGAGGAAGTGCTGTGGTGTACTTTTCTTATATCTCAAAAGGCTTTTGACACCACAAATAACCAGCTTCTCCTTGAGAAGCTGGGGAACTATGGTGTCAGAGGAAATAAACTCAATTAGTTTGCCTTATACCTTGAGAACAGACAGCAGCGGACTCTAGTAAATAATGCACTGTCCACCCCGAGGACTGTGTTTCGTGGCGTCCCTCAGGGGTCTGTCATGGGTCCTCTGCTATTTGTTCTCTATATTTATGACCTGTCAGACAAACTTCAAAGATGTAAAGTACCCCTTCTACGCAGATGACACTGCATTATATGTTTCTGCCTCCAGCCCAGATATGCCAGAAAACACACATAATTCTGAAATAACAAATGTATCCTCCTGGTTCAAATCTAATGGATTGACATTAAATACTAAGAAAAAACAAAAATTGTGCTCATTGCTTCTGCCAAACGTGTTGGTGCTTTCCCTCCTTTGAATATCTCTGTCAACAACGTTATGATTGAACAAGTTTCTACTTTAAAGTACTTGGGCGTGTGGTTTGACACTGCCCTGACTTTCTCGCAACACATTGATTATATTTATGAAAATGCCAGTGCCATACTGGCCATTCTCGGAAGAACCAGGAAATATATTTTAACGAAAACTGCAATGACGCTGTGTAAGTCCCTCATAATGCAATACTTGGACTATACCTGTTCTTGCAAGCTTAAACACCGTTTACAAATACCACAAAACCATGACTTCCGTGTGATCCATAAAGCTGACAGATATACCCATGTCCACGACTTCCATTAAATAACAAATATTCAGACCCTACAGCTATGACATGACCTACACACACAAGTATTCATGTACAAAGCAATTAATAACCAATACCCCACTTACCTATGTTCCAAATTCACTAACGGCTCCCTACCCCACTCCCATCTCACCAGAGCTGCTACTAATAACTGTGTTTTTCTGCCATGAGCCACACATAATGCTGGCACGAACAAGATCTCATACAGGGGTGCTCGAGGCTGGAACTCCTTCCTACGTGAATAGAGAAATATTCCCTCCCTTACCTTTTTTAAAGCTTGGACTCGCCCTCCAACAACCCACTGACTGTCTGATTCTTGTCCCACACCACTGTCCTCCCAGCCCACAGCTTTCTGTGACTCCGTTTTATTTGTTTAGTCATGTAAGTCTTGCTTAATATTTGTCTTTGTATATTATATAGTTTTTACAGTGGCACTTGATTTAACTTACTTCTTGTGTTTGTATACTTTTTTCAGCTATTTTATATATAAGGTTTCATCGTCTGTTAGATGATGTTAATTTCATGTTATATATTCTATTGCATCCTCACCCACTCACCTCTCATGTAACTTCATTGCACCATGCAGGGGCTGGTTGGAGATCAGTGCTTTGGCACTGAGCCAGCAACCCTGGTTAAGGATAAATCAAATCAAATCAAATCAAATCAAATCAAATCAAATCAAATCAATTCATTGACATTATGGGTAATGGTTTGAATCAACCAATTGCACTGTGTAAAGCATACATTGCTGACTTGTGCTGTAGATACAATACAAAATTGCTGTGCTGTGTTTAAATAGAAATTGAAAACAGTGTTGTTTGTTTGTCCTTACTTTGCAACCAAGATTGAAGTGACCAAAGTATCAGTGATCATGAGCAAAGTCATGCACTACACATACACATCAATGGATAAATCATCAGCATAATATTAAACATAATTATGTTGTATTGCCCATGAGTATAAAAAATTAAAGTATTAATGATTAGTACAAGTACAAGACACTAATTTCCATGGATCCTTCTCATCTCAGTTCAAGTGAATTCAAATTTTACCTGTATCCCATTGCGTTTGCTAGTTGAGAGGACTACAGAGCGTTTGCCAGCGGAAGCTGGCGTTAGTCAGCGTTTCACAGCATTTGCCGGCGTTGAAAGGGTGTCAAACTCTGGCAAACGCCTACCAACGCTGGCTAACGCCGAGCCCCAAAAGGCTTAATTGGATTTTGGCGTTTCCCAGCGTTAGTCGGCGTTTCCCAGCGTTTGTAACGCCGTCTCACGCTTACAAACGCTGTGTAACGCCGGGAACCGCCCTGAAACCCCGAAACGCACCAACTAACGCCGAAACAAGTTACTTGTGATTCTGATAATGCTAGTCCAAAATCGGCATTGCAAACACAAGTACCAAAGCACACCATTGTCCAACGTATTTTAACGATACCATTGTGCACTCATTCTGTTAGCACAGTTTATATACTGATGTTCTCAATACAAAATATAATTTCAATAAAATATCAGCACTAGGCGTGACCAGTTCCTATGAAACTTGTTAAAAGTGCAAAAACTTCAATTTTACAGACCCTATCTTTAAAAAAACTGTCATTTAGTGCAGGCATTTTTCCAGACAAATTAAGATTGTATAAATATATAAAATCATTATAACACCTGAATATATAATTATCCACCCAGTTCTCCCCTCCCTGTAATGTCAAAAATTTTTAAATGTTTTCGTCAATTTTATATTACTTTCAGTCTAAACTCATGCTCTACAAAAGTCTACATGAAGTTTAAAACGTACACTCAACCGAAACCGCCACTTGGAATTTATAGTGCAAGTCCATAATGAATTGATGCTAATAAAATACCTTTAAGCGTATATTTAAGATCTGTTGACAGTTTTCTACACATAAAATGAACGTATTCTTCTCATGAAATTGAGCTACTCTAGTTTAAGAGGTATTCCACTCCATTGGTGTCAAAGTTAGTTCAATGATAGAACTCAAAATGTGTAGAGTATGATGGTATATGCTGTCAAACACTATATATTACCACTTGAATGCCATAAAGATCTATTTGTATACCCTTTCGGTTCCTTATCAGCATAAAAGATATACACCGTGCCTTTAAAATTACTGATTACCACTGCAGTGCCACAAAGAGCGATCCTTGGAGATCTTCTGTTCCTCATCTACATAAACGGTATGTACTCTACCTCAAAATAACTTTGACTCAATCCTTTATGCAGATGACACCTTGTTACTGAAAACCTGATAGCACTGGAGTGCCACAACGATCTATCCTTGGACCTCTGCCGTTCCTCATCTACATGAATGACCTTGAGTCAGTCGTTTATACAGAAGACACAATACTACTGAAATATCTCTCTTTTAATTCTTTACTGGGTTCAACAGATCAAAATCTAAGAATGTCAATGCAGAATCACAAAGAGTGCATGACTGGTTAGCAGCTAACAAACTATCTTCAACATCTCAAAACCTAAGTAAATGATTTTTTCCATTTATATATATATATATATATATATATATATATATATATATATATATATATATATATATATATATATATATATATATATATATATATATACATACATATATTCCTCAAAGGAAAATTCAGTTGGGTTTATTATTGAATTAATAACACTGAATTTAAAACAGTCGATTACTATATAAATTTTTTTCGTCTAAAGTAAAATTAGACTTTTTTCATGGACATGGCATAGGAAAAAAATTGCTAGTAGATTATCCAGAGTGATCTGTACTAGTCAGGATACTGTGTTCGTGTGTTCATATTGTATCAATTAGTTATGGCTTCTCCTCAAATATAAATCTCTCTCTCTCAGTCTCTCTCTCTCTCTCTCTCTCTCTCTCTCTCTCGTTACTCTAATCTATCTCGACTTTTCTCCTGTTGCCTTGAGAATTACTATCTTACAATATATATATTAATATATATATATATATATATATATATATATATATACATACATATATATATCCTTAAACGTACAGATATACTTTGAATGACCCTTGCCTTCTTATTATAGTTAATCTGTCCACCAACTTTCTGGCTATTTTGAGAAAACTTTTTGGACCCAACTGCAACAAACTCAAATAGTACCCAATACAGATATGTTTCTTGATTAGCTGTCCGAAGCTCTACACAAGACGCAATACATTTCATTATTGCAAATCAAAGAAACGAGACATCCACAAACAAAGCATACATCCCTTCATACACCAGGTTTTCAACATAATTAAAACTGCAGTAACGAACACGCAAAAATACGTACTATTAAAAATGGGAATATGTTATTAAAGAAAGTCACTGTGGTAAGTTTTGCTGCTTGGGAATAGTGTACATACAGCTTAAATCAAATCCCTGTGGTTAAGTTTTGCATCTTGAAAACAGTTTATGCACAGCTTCTCTAAATTGTGTATTCATAATATTGTATATGAAAAAATGAAAGAAACAGTTGCATAGACCAAGCCACACAATTATGTATTCCGCTGCTGACGGTATCGGATTGCTCGTTATAGCGGCAACTAAATTCCAAAATATGCATGGTACCCAACTGATTGTGAACGTTAATACCACTATTCCAACGGTACGAGCAGCCTTGATTTGACGCTGAAGTCCAGAGGGTTTTGGGGTGTAGAATAGCTCTACTGCCGTAACTTGCCTTATTGTTTTCCTCGCAGCTAACAGAATCATTAGATTAAGAACATAAACCGAGATGAAAGGACATGTCATGTAAACAAAATAAAGAAGCATAAATCTCGGTGCTTCCAACGATTTGGTTCCACACATGCGTTCATTCTCGTTGTAACTGTACTTGTCAAATCCAAAAAGGGGTAAAGAACTTACTATCACAGCTGGTATCCAAGAAAATGCAATCATAATGTGGCACCTTTTTTCTGTCATTATCAATGGATATTGGAGTGGTTTCTCTATAGCAAGGTACCTATCAATACTCATAAACATTATAGACCACACTGAGGCAGCGACGAAAGTCATTAGCATCATACCAGCCATCTGACACATGGCATCACCATATGGCCATTTTGATTTTAGACCTGTATAAATATTGAAAGTTACGAGAACGCCAATTCCTACATCTGATAGAGTGAAACTGATTATAAACTTACCAGCAATATTTCTTAAAATTTCTGTCTTTATGACAGCCAAGATGGTAATTGTATTCAGGACAAGAGATAAAAGGGCCACGATAATAGTAAACACACAGCGTGCAATGTCTCCCGCAGCAATTACACCATGCAGAGGCTGTGTCACACATGTCGTGTTTTTAGTGAGTGTGGAGGCAAAACTAATATTTACGGCCAGAAATGTTGTGTCTGTATGTGATAAAATATAGGAATTGTATTGAGAACGGGGATCCATATTTCCATGCGATAAATAGAAATGATCGACGAAACGTATGAGCGATTAAGTGGTGACAAACTCGTATATTAAGTATTTTTTAACGTTTTGACGGCATTCGACGAACATCAGGATCACTTGTATATTAATTCCCGTTCTTACCCTTGTAGTCATCCAGATGTTGATAACCCTTGAACTAAGTGGCGACCATTTTTTTTTTCAATTCACCACTATAAATCTGCTTATGCTTTTTTGGATGCCTATAAAGTTATTCACTTGTCTGAGCAGGCCTCATGTTCAACAAATATGAAAGTTAATTGCCAATGCAAATGAAAGTCTGTGCGTGTTATCCGTTAATCGCATACACTTCTATTTTCACTCGTATATGGGTTGGTTAAAAACCTGAATTGTGGATATGTTGTTACTTGGGTTCAGATTGCCATATCTCCTGAAATAAACAAGAGACACCAATTTGATATGACAATTATTCAACGAATAACAAGATCACGTGTATACTGATTTCTGTTCTACTAGTAATTCTTGTAATTTAATTGTTCAAAAGATGATATACGTTGAAGGAAGTAGCGACCTTTTTTACAATTTACCACTCTAAATCCACCTCCAATTTAGGGGATGATTATAAAATTATTGACTAATTTGAGCATGCCACATGTTCAACATTACAAAACTTAATTGCCAAGGCAAGGGAAGAACTGTGCGTGTTGTCCGCTGATTGCATACAGTTCTATTTCCACTTGTTCTTGTGTATATGAGTTGCTGAAGAACCTCACATGAGGTCATATAGTTTTTTGGGGGTTCACATTGCCGTGTGTCCTGAAATGAACAAGACATACTAATTTGAAATACCCGATGCTGTGATTCGATGCATTAATGAACAATCCAGTGTGCCGAAAAATGTCCAAATACATACCTTGTCTCGGCAAGAAAACCGTTGTTCAAAATATTGCTTTGTCATAGACATGGGAAGTACTCTTTCCATCAAACAAAACTTCACCTTTTCGTTGGGGACACCAAAATGACAACAATAGAAAAGTGATTGTAAAAACTAAAGATTTCACCAGTATGTTTTACAAGTATTAAACCGAATAAACAGGGTAAAAGTTAAATGAGCCATAAAGTCTCGACACCGGGCGATATTCCAAACCAAATACGTAAAACCAATTTTCATAAATTGAGTACATCATAAACGGAGCATATTATATATATATGATTGATATCTTTTTCCATGTATAACTGCCGAGTGCAGCGAACCTTGGAATTAAAACCACTTGCATGCATCCACTCCAGAGAATAGTAGGCATTCGTATTTACATATTAAGTAACTGATAAAAAAAAATGCTATACCTGCGTGGTGCGACGTTGGTTGCAGTTAATCGTGTGGAACTACCTCTCGAATTAAGTGAGCTTTTCATGCCACTACTGTGTTGCCGTTGTATTATTGTTTTGGAGAAAATCATGTCTTATGAGTTTAGACATTGGCTGGATAAACTCGAAAGTAGTAAATGTTGAACGGTATGACACTGCCACGTACTTTCTTTGAGAACATGGTCCCATCCCCGTATTTCTCCATATACGTGCATGTAATAGACCATTAACTCTCCTTGGCATACTTTTTCGAACTCCGATATGAACTTTAATTTAGTGCTCGTGCGCAAGCACATGCACATAAATTGTTAACGTTGTTCTTTGCATCCCTGTTGACGTAGCATGGGATGTGCATGCTGAATTCATACGGAAATATAGAATGGCCAAACGACACGCCTTTACACAGCAAACATTGACAACAGGAAAAACAGTTAGGCGCTTTGCCTGCCAGTATGACGTGATCAATAAAGCGCCACATGTCAGTTGTGCTTTCAAGACAAAAAAATAAATAATAAGAGGCCGAGTTTTATGGTTGTAAAAGAATATCTCCACATTCTCTGAATTTTGAATTTTGTTCTTTCTTGTTTTTATTATTATTATTATTATTATTATTATTATTATTATTATTATTATTATTATTATTATTATTATTATTATTATTATTATTATTATTAGGTGTTTCCGACTAAACGTACAACCTTTAGGGTTGTACGTTGATTTCATGGAAATTGTTGTTGCTTTGGCATCCTTTACTTTAACTTATGTCAATCTTGAAAGCTTGAATTTCATCAGTGGTGTTTACGAAAGATAAAAAAAATGGTCATTGTATATGTTTAGGAAAGCAAACACCATATAGCACATTTTTATTATTAAATGGACCTTTTTCAAAACATGAATAAAGGAGGAAGAATGCTTCATCTTCGACTGATATACTGGAGACATACAACATATATAAAAATATCACTTACTCGGGGTGTCGCTTATCAGTCATCCGTCCTTCTGGACAAACTAATATAAATACATGCACGGAAGTCCAAAAAGCGCACGTTCTTAACAAATTAAACGAGCAGACGTGTGATCACATCAGATGCTGTGACACAAGCGCAGAAAAATATTAGCAACAAGCCTGACTGGCTGCATTGTCGCACTAGTTTCTACCATTCAACTAATAACCAATACACACGGTGTTGCTGTTGTTTGTCCAAGTAGTGTCATCTGAGATTAACATGGATATTCAATTCTTTTTTGCTGAAGGCCCTTCATTATCATTCGGGCTGATGTAGCCTTTCTTTCAAAAATTATCTGTTGAACGTGTTCCGATAAAAGAGACAGAAATAAATAAATAAGAAAACAACTAATTAAAGTAAAGACATTTACGTATTTGTATTTTACTGATGGGCAGAGACAGTGAGGTATGTAGAGGACGTGGAATTGGCTTGGCTAACGGATTTTTAATATTCATGTTGTGGACCAGGACACTTGGCTTTTTGATATGGTACTCTAAGACTTTAAATGAAGTTTGTATGTCTTCATATACGGTACATTTTGCAGTCTCATAAGTACGCATATCATATCATCAAATTGTCATAAATTTAAGTCAGTGATGGTTCAACATTTGCATTATTTGAAAGACAGTGCACATACATTTATTGTCATTGACCCCCTCCTTTCTCCAGAAAGAGTAATGCGCGCCATTTAAGAATGATGACTTCCCATTTCGGTTGGCAAGGAAGGAAGCAAAGTCATGAAAAGCCTGGCCAACTATCACTTCTTGTTTCAAATGAAAATATGTCAACAACGTTGATTGGACTCTCAACTTCAGCATTTTCAGTCGTTTTTCAGTTTCCAGTGGCAAATCCATAGATTATAATTCATTTGTCGTTTTGTTACATTATGAAAAGTGCACAACACCCCGTACCTCCTCCCGCCTGGGTGCTGTTTGTACGTTCGTAAAATGATGAACCAGCCCTAAATAATCGACCGTTAGGTGTGTTTGCTCCCATGAAAATAGCTGAGTTACATAATGATCACATGGAAAATAATTATGTTCTTTTTGTATATTCAGAGAGTACAGAGTAAACCCTAGGCCAACCAACCACCATATAGACATGAAAAAGCTAAAAGGAAATGACATGCATTGTCGTTGGTAAATGGTAGTCTATGGCGTATAGGAAAATGATCTATGCATTCTAACCTCATACAAACACCCTTCGAACCAAACTGTACTCGAAGTTGGTACAAAATACCCCCACTCCTACGAATCTGATCCCGCATTGTAATTCGCCAAACACTTCTATCACTTCATACTATTTCGATGACGAACTCTATTAGGCTGTGAGATGTAAAAAATAATTTGGTGTAGGAGAGTATGTAGCAGAAATTGACAAAGACACCAAGAACAAGAGTCCCGTTTGTTCGTTTGAGTGCTAAATCTGCATTTGCGCTGACAAAAGGTACTCAGAAATTATGTTAGCAATGTCATCCGTTGTAACTTAGGTATATGGCAACCGAAGACTAAAATTTTTACAGAACACATGGTGTCTCTTAATCGATGCTAAAGTGGTCAATGTAGCACTCATTTACTTGCCGAAAACAAAAAAAGCAACATGAGTTATCACAGATATATAAGTCACATATATAATCTGGCAAATTGCATGTTTATACTTGGGAATACGAGCAGGAACCTAGCTCGTCGTTCGATATGTTGAGTATTAGTTTTAAATTGCAAAGCACGAATAGAATTTAAAACACAATAGTACAATTTGGTGCCAAGAGTTTGAATTGTCAAATAATAAAGGAAAAGTCTGCTTCTTTTAAATTGAAGTATTAGCAAACTATTTCAAAATAATATGTAATATCTCTGGCCATTATTTTTTAAAATACCAGAACTATTCTGCGAATGGGAATTACCACAACCTCGCTGACCTTTCGCGTCCCCCAAAGCTTTTATCTACGAATTACATTACACTTCTATGAATGGCGACACATGAATATAATGGATTTTGATACGAGAGAATACATGATGATGTATGATGAAAAGGATATGTTAATCTCCACGAAGACTTCAAAAATTGAATAATGGACGAAAATAGTGATTGTATGACAAGAAGACAAGGAGTTCGCTTTGCCCAGCAGGTTTCCCCGTTGCTACTCAAATAGTAATAAAAAGTGGCCGGCCCACCTGCTACATTGTGCATGTCCTCATGCAATCAACTTGCCTGTCAATAACGTGTTTCTCTTCACGACAGTATGTAAGGGTTCTCTCGATTGAATGGGTACCACAAATTAGAAAGTTGTTGTTTAGGATGGTTAGAAACGATATCTGAAAATCAAAATGTTCAATTTCATTTTCGAATAGTGTTTTTTAACTCCAAAAGTGCACCACATTTGCTATATGAAAACGCGTGATTTTCTGAAAAGATCATTCAGGCTTGCAGACATGAGTGGAACGCCCAGAACCCTGCCGTCACTAGTCTTGTACTGCAGGGAGTGCAGCCATCGGACAACCAGACCATCCCAACATGCCGTCTGGGCAATGATATTTCGTTGCAAGAGAGATATTTCCTATCAAAAATTACCAGACTTCATTTAACAAGAACAAGCATGCATGCAATAAATTGGAGGGCAGTATTTTACATTTCCGCGTATAACCGTCATCAGTACATGGCCTTATGATCCTCTATTTCAGATCGTATTCATTATCTATTAGTACCACTGGCAAATATTTTCCTCTGACTGGCTTATTTTCTGGGTCCATATGAACGACAGAGATACAGTGAGATGAAATTTTTACGCCCGATTAATGGGAGCTTGCCGTGGCCTGCACAAATAGTGTACATGACTGAAAGAAATCAAAGGCCAGCCGCCCACTTGGCAGCTGCGCAGATGAGGCGTGAAAGTGGTAGCTTTCCAAACAAGTGTGTTATCTGGTTATGGGATTGCACATCTCGCAATATACAGTTGTAAATGAGCATACACATTAAAGTGGCCAGCTGACTCAACCCAAGGACCTGTTATAGACTGTTCAACCCTAAACATGGGTATGAAACAAGATTAGGCACTGTTTGTCCATGTTGCCCACCCATTTTGCTTTCCATCAATTCAATCGCAATGGTTAAACACACTAACGTTTTGTTACAATGTTATACTTTGTAACAACTTCCCAGACTGGCTTTGTCACACTGACAGCCGATTGATAATTATGTTGTACTTATTAACAGTCGTAGAACTACTAGACGTATCTTTTGCTGTAATGCAAGCTTTTATAGCAGGATCATACTGACGATTAATTTGTAAATACTGCAAAAGGAACAAAAAGGTTGAATCATTGTTCCTACACGGTTTTATGAGTTACACCTAATTTGGCAAGTTTCATCAATCCTTCTATTGTCCACCGATGGGATCGCATTTGGCAACTGTAGTACCTTTTTTTGCCGAACCTATCCATAACATCGTCATATTTGACGAATCAAAGTCACTTTCCACAAAGTATTCATAACATTGCTGAGATCGGTTCCCAGGCCCTTGCAACTTGGCGCAGTAAATTCCAACTGCACGCGTCTACGCTCTCCGGAATTTCAGGTCTTTAGGGGAATGTGAACAAGCTGTACAACTTGTACTGCAACATACCGACCCATCCTAGGCGGGAACAGGGGGGAAAAGGAATATTTCAGCATGCATTATTCATGCGGTTGATGAAGTGCGAATAAAATATGTTTAAATCAAGTGATACTGTACAGCCACTGCTCGCCAGCATGGTCGGAGTCTTCCTAGCTCCAGTAAACCCACTCATTGTTATTGCTGGCGGTTAACAACTGCCAACAATAACAACTAAAATGGATAGATTTGCAAGTAAATCTGTCTGGGTGCCAATTGGAGTCATAACTTTGAATGTGTTACCCTGGTTCTAGGCTGTTATAATATTATTTAGAGTGTTGACATCTTTCAACTACACTGTTCTGTGTGTGTCTGGCCATTTTATAGGACTGAGAAACGTTGCTAAGGAAGGTAATGACGTCACATCATGACGTTTACATTGCAACACACAGTTTTGTGACATCATCAATCATGGGTCATCAGGTACAGTCTGCTGAAAGGTAGTAGCAGAATAACCAGGCAACGGGAGTATTATAAATCAATGCAATGTGATTGGCAAATACAACTACCATTGTTTTTTCAGCCAATAGCTGAATAGCATTACTTTTTTTACCTTTTTACCCATAACTTTAATAATGTATAACATATCAAAAAATCCACAGCAGGTGCACAATTTCAGCTATGGGTCTCTAAGTAAGTAAAATTTCAATGTTGTATCTTGTATTATGGCTGAGAAAACTGCGTCACAAAATTTGGGGGAAAGGTATTATGAAATAAGGAACGAACTAAAATTGATACATTTGAAAGCAAATCTGTCTGCGTGCTAATTGGAACTTATTTTGAAACCCTCTCCGATACTGTTTTGAGACATCATCAATCATGGGTCATCAGATAAAACCTCCTGATCAATAGTAGTAGAGTAACCAGGCTACCGGTGTATTGTCAATAATGCAATGTGATTGTCTGACACAACTACCATTGTTTTTCAGCCAATAGCTCAATTTTTTTTTATTTTTAACCATAACTTTAATAATTTATAATACATCGTTAATCCACACCAGGTGTACAATTTCAGCTATGGGTCTCTAAGTATGTAAAATTTCAATGTTGTAAGTTGTATAATGGCTGAGAAAACTGCGTCACAAAATGTGGCGGAAAGGTATTAAGAAATAAAGAAAAAAATAAAGAACTCCTACAAAAACAGTATGTCTGGGTTGACACCCAGGCATAATGGGTTGGGTTCCCTGGAGCTGGAGTCTTCCCTGTCAGCCAGCGGTGTTGCTTTGTGACGTTACTAAACTTTGGCGCCTTGAGGGTGTCAGAAAGGAACGGAAAGCGACGATTGAAGACGCAGTGAGGTTTTTTTTATAACAATGTGAATAAAAGCATTATTTTCACATCTATTTTTTCAAGTGCATCGTACGCTTAGAGCAACCCTTGAGTCACCCGTGTATCCATTTAAAACATGCTCAATCTGGCAGTTCAGAGTATTCCTCGCATGTTTGCACAGAAGGAGCGATATGTGTGTGTTCGCCTTCGCAAATATCATGAGGCGCAAGCCATAAAACATTGGCAATAGCTGCCCTTATTACACGTTTAATATCCAACCAACAAATGATGAAACTACATTTATTTATTCATTTATTTATTTACCTATTTATTTATTTATTTATTATTTTATTTATTTATTAATTTGTTTGTGTGCTTATTTATTTATTTAGTTAGTTAGTTAGTTATTTGTATGTTTGTTTGTTTGTTTGTTTATTCGTTTATTTATTTACCTTACTTATTTTCTTACTGAATTACTTATGTATTTATTTATAGCTGCGTGGTATAGCAATGAAAGTCAAATGCAAAGAACCCATGTACCTATATCTGGCAATGTTTGTAATTTTACGTTTTTATCTCAAGCATCTACAACACAACATAACAAAATTACAGAACAGGCACTGTTTAGCCACATAGATTTACATGTCTTACGTGCAGGCAATTTGGAGTTTGATTAAATCTGTTAAAATTTATTTTTATCTATTTTTTACTCCGGTCGTTTCACAAAAGCACACATCGCTTATTGAACAATTAGGTCAAGAAATCAAGATTTCAATCAAATCTTAAATCCTTGAACTTTGCTCTTTGGAAAACATTGGAATTAAAACTATAGTAATAATAATAATAATAATAATAATAATAGTAGTAGTAGTAGTAGTAGTAGTAGTAGTAGTAGTAGTAGTAATAATAATAATAATAATAATAATAATAATAATAATAATAATAATAATAATAATTCGGAGGTGTCATATTTATTTTGTTTAATACGGGATTCAGAGCATAAGTACATGTAATACAACACAACAAAATAAACTTAACCACTATTTTCAATACATATTTCAATATAATAAACCCGAACTGATAATTCTACATATTAACAAACTGAGGTAATACATGCACTATTGTGTGTATGGTAGCAGTGCTTCATCAGCAAATTTACAGAATTGCACGGCCAAATTGGGCCCGAGTTAAAACATCAAGGAAAAGACAAAGGGACAGTGTAAAGTGCTAGGTGCTTCATGAAGAGCTATGTAATGTAAAGTCGGCAGTATAAAAGAAAGCGACGAGTATCCTTAATGACACTATGACTGCAATAAATATACAAGTATCCCTGCAGAGGCTCGCCAATATGTCTGCACACTTAGGTAGTGATTGCTGAAAAGTAATATTCATAAAATTTACAGTAACTAACCTTTTTCCCTAACATTATGTAATAATTCAAACAATTTTGTGCTTTAAATTGCAGGTATGTGCGTAGTTTTGAAGCAGTCCCAGAAGACACTTCGTCGTTATGAATAGATGAGACAAATTATCTTTTCACTCTGTTGTCCACTTCACACATTACAGTGAAGAAAGGTATATATATACATATATATATATATATATATATATATATATATATATATATATATATATATATATATGTGTGTGTGTGTGTGTGTGTGTGTGTGTGTGTGTGTGTGTGTGTGTGTGTGTGTGTGTATACATATTGCACATTTCATCGGTCAAGATGACCAGACAAACGGCCTCTATGTATTTAAAAGAAACGAATCGCTGTTCCAAAATATACTTGAACTCTGTGATGTTCTTTAACTCTTTATATGAGATGTAAGTTCTGCGTTTCCCGTCCGTAGCCTCACAAAGCTCAGACTGTTGTTCATCATTGCTAACATTCTGCTTGCATGTGGATTCGGAAATAGCTTGGAAATTTGATGACTGTAATGAATATTTGTTGATTCTGTACCTTGACATAATAAAGACCAACCAACGAGTTGGATGCACATGATTGATTGCCATTCATTACCTGCCTACAACACGTTTTAACGATTAACTTGTCGCTGTTGATCATTTTTGTCAGAAGTTTTATAAATCGTCTTTGTAATTGCATTTCATAAAAGGTAGCAAATTACTGTGAGTCATATGTGGAATTCTCCAGACTAACTTGACGGCTTTGCGCCAAGCTGTATAAGAATATTGAGCATCACTATTGGAAAAAACCCCAGTGCTGGTACCCATACAGCGATATGCATTATGCTTTAAACAGTCTGTACCTTTTGTCGGGAAACGTTTTAGCAAAAATAAGCCAATAGAAAATATTACCATCTGTAAGAAACCGTGTTTTTGAATTTTTGTGTTTTACCGATCAACTTAAACATCATAACCGACATTCTGGTGTATGGCAATCAAAATTATAAGTTTACTTTCAACAAAAGCATGCTTGAATCAGTTCAACAATTCATCATTCCGCAATCACAATACTTGTGTCTGTAGGTTCGAATATAATTGTGAATGTGTGGATTCACTGGAAACGAAACCGACTGGTTGTTAAATCCATATGCAAGGGTAGCTTTTATGTATATTTTAAGTATATCTAATACAACCTTGCGCGAAATTGAAAGGTCTCCTCTCAGAGATGTCTGGTTTAGGAATTTATTTGTTTTGTTGTTTTGTGTTTCTTTCTTTCTTTTTTCGTTTGTTTGTTTGTTTCTTTCTTTTTTCTTTCGTTCTTTTTCGTTATATCAGCTGTTTTCTCGAAGCAAGAAAATGTCATTGGGCTTATGTTAGATTCCCAAACATTCAATAAAATCGGTAACCTAAAGATGTGTTTTCATCCGAAAATCTAATTATCAAGTACATTGTTGACCTTTCTATTTAAAAAGGCCAATTATTGAGTAGTTGATCCTTGTGGTTAAAAATATGTTCTCATTTATGTCAGGTCCCTAGTCAGAAGTAAACAATGACAATCGATGCAGCAAAAGTTGAATACCATCGGTGTTTTCGTAGATATGCATGAGGACATCAGCGAATAGTAAACCACTGATAATTCTTTCACCAATGTCCTCCAGCATCCTCACAACCATTAACTATCTTAAATCGATTATATGGACGTTGAATAGTACATAATTTATAGGACAGATGATATACATCCATGCTTCAACCCAATAGCTAAGATAGGGTGAAATGATATTTGGTAGTTTGACAGACATATTTAGTAGTTTGACAGACACACTTAGAATTCTGGTAGCTGTCTTTTGTCGAACATGCGATCTCGGGATTTATACCCGTTGTACATGATTAACACAAAAGTTTGGAACAGAGTCAAAATTACGATAAAAATCTACAAAATAAAGTATACACGTATAAGAAGTTTAGGCAAAATGTTTTGTCAACTGCGGTTTTTCATAAGAACTTTTATCCTAATAGCAAAATCATTACTTTTCAAATGATAAAACAGCTCCTCCTCATAATGGTGGCAAAATGACTCACTGAAAACATTTGCAAATCTATTCCTTGGAAATTGTTCAGATTATCCTCTCGTTTCTTATGGGTTGGCGACGGAAGCCTGCGTTCCCATTCGTTTTGAATTTTTGTATCCCCTTTACTAGATAAAACAACAATGAGCATGTTTAAGTTGTATATTGACAGAGTGCCTTGACCATCTCGACATCCTAAATCTGATTCAGGATATGTTGGGGATCTCGCAAATTTTACTATGCTTGTGATTCATATGTAACTGATGATATGTATAACTGCCAAAACGCGTTTCAACTTATTGCTACAATCCTAAACTAAATTATCCAATATTGCTCGTGATTGTTTAACATCTCATCCCTTTGGAATTAACATATCAATCTCTTGGACATATGCTGTCACTATCATAGGACTTTATCTTCTTTAACAATTCGTAAAAACTCGTACATAATACCTTATCTTTTTCAATATAACCATTTCATCATGGTACTGATGGTCTGATGTTATTATCTTTCTTTATTCCACGAAAGCATTTGATACAGTGGAGTACGTGCAACTCTTTAAATTATTGGTTTTGAACATGTCTCTAATTGTCATGCGACGTTTATTGAATATGTATAGAAATCAAAACATCAGTACAATTCGGAACAAGTCCGTATCAAAGACATTGACATGTCAGAATGGAGGTGCACAAGGTAGTGTGATGTCTCCGACACTGCACAGCATTCGCGTAGGCGAAGTGCTTTTGAGACTGCAGACATCTAGACTTGGATGCCACGTTGGTCACTTTTTTCCCGCCTTGGCTAATGCTGATTACCCATTGTCAATCTCTTCTACTATGTCTTCTCTTAATAAGTCAGTTGACATCTGTGCCTGTTTTGATGAATAATACAACGTAACATTCAAACCATGAAAAGCAAATAGATGTCTTATTTGCAAATTGACGCCCGCAATATTTTTCTAGACGATAAACGACTTAAAAAGCGGAATCCAAGGTGCATCTTGGGCAGATCACTAGACCAATTTTCTTATCCAGTACTAAACAAAGCATTGGGAAATTCGTTTCAAAAGTTAACTTGTTAATGACTCAATTAAAAAAAAAATCTGTGTACTTGCGTCATAAAGTATTTTAATCCTGTGTATGTCTTTCTATAGTTCTTAGCTATGGGACCGTTGACCGACAAGCAAAAGGAAGTAAGAATTGTTTTCTTGATATTAGCAAGGTTTTTGATAAGGTCTGGCATAAAGGTCTCTTACTCAAGTTGAAAAAGTGGCATCACGGATTCTCTTTTATCGTAGTTTTAAGATCACCTTCAAAACAGGAAACAGGGTGTAGTTCTCAACGGTCAGTCATCAAGCTGGGGAACTATAAATGCTGGTCTGACCCAAGGGATCAGTTCTTGGTCCCCTAGTCTTTATTTGTATAAACGATATAGTTAATATTAGAAATTCCGAAATTAAACTTTTTGCGGAAGATACATCTATTTGCCTTGGTGTCGATGAACCTGTTCCTGCAGTCATGAATATTGATCTTGATTCTTTAGAGCAATGGTCCAAAGAATGGCTTGCTTCCTTCAACGCTCTCAAAACTGACACATTGCTTATTTCTCTTAAGAGACGGCCTCCTGACCATCCACTTCTTGTTTTTTCAATAGCATCAATTGGAAAATATTCCTCAACACTTGCATCTGGGCCTTGTACTAAAATCCGATTTAAAATGGAACGATCATATTAAAGAAATTGTCTTTAAACCCTCTGAACAACTAAATACAATGCAAAATTTACAGTACCGTCTTGACCGAGAAACATTGGAAGTAATTTATACCCCTTACATTAGACCTTTATTAGAATATAACAATGTTGTCTGGAACAACTGTGCACAAACGGACGAAAAACTATGGGAGGATTTGCAATTGACTGCAGCCTGTATAACACCTGGAGCTATGCGAACCACCCCCGACGAAAAATTATACGAAGACCCTGGTTGGGAAACTTCGGCTAAAAGAAGGTAGAGATCAAAACTTATCACAATGTACAAAGTAGTTTCCGAAGAAAACCCTCATTATAATACCAGAAGAAATTTAAACACGTCAGACCAGCCCCTTTGCGAATCGAGTTTTATTTGAAAATTTCATTTCACTTCGGGAATCAAATCATGGAACCTTTTACCCGTAGCAATGAGACACTTAACATCTTTCATGCAATTCAAACAAAGACTACCCAACCCATTATCATGTTCCGTGAAATATCCTGAGCTCCTAAAAGTCGGCAACAGGTATCTGTCTGTTCTTCATGCTAGATTAAGTATGGGCCGCAGTCAATTAAATGAACATTTGTTTAAAATCCGCGTCAAGGAATCACCAGCTTGTGCATGTGGAGCGGCTGTCGAAAGTGTCTGGCATAATTTTTAACCTGTACCGGGGAATCCACTCCATATAGTTACTACTATTAACTCTGTTGCTCCTTCTCGCCTAAGTACTGTTTTGTTTGGTACTGGTGACTGCGACCTTTAAGGCGTTACCATTATATTTCTGGCAGTACAAAGTTTTATTGAAAAAAGCAAACGTTCTCAAGCTGAAACTCCTACTTAGTAACTGAGACTGCTACTCCTTGGAGGTCACAGTCTCAGTTGGTAAGAACCATATCACTCAACTTACAACGAGTTAAGTCAGCCCCACTATCTGTCCTGTGAAATTGGTGGCATCTCTCTTATTGCTTGTCAGCCCAGCACAGTGCTCCACTGTTCGCAGCACCCTTTTTGTGTTCAGTCATACGCTGCATGGTGACAGGGTACAAGGCGCCGGACCTCGTGATGTTTCGGCCGTCCTTTCTCATTGTCGATTCTTAACTAGAGGTGTTCAAATAACGCTTAGCCCTCTTCCCCGATTGTGTTTCATAACCGGGAACTTCGTGGACTGCTACACATCATATATTATGTATTATCATGGAATAAAATATGTTTTAACAAACTATGGGATAACACAGATAAAGATGTTGAACATGTAAGTGTTTTCTGGCGCCAAACAGTGAGGTTTTGTGGAAAGAACCTTGAACAACTCATTACGTGCTTCTGCCATTGATAGCATGAGATTTACCAATTGAAGAGGCAATCCGTGGACGCTTCCTTACATCTATTCACAATGTAATACGGATGACAGTGAATCTGAGTCCGAATCTCACGTTTCTAGGGACGATTTGGAAACAGTTGAGCGTCTTGAGAGTGGCTTTCAGTTACCCACTGCCCAAAAGAAAAAGCAGAGGCGCAAAAGAAAACGCCAAACTACTGTGAAGCAGTCCCCTAGCCCTATACAACAGAAACCTGAGGAGAATAAGCCATCTTTCGCTTCTGTTGCGAACAGCAAGCAGGGTATTAAGTCTCAACAAATGCTAGGCTCAACCACACCAAGTACAGGTAAGGGTCCCAGACCTACTGATATTGATAACGCAGGTGATGTGACTCTCTCTGCAGCTCCATCACACTCTGACAAAAAGTTTTGTTATGTGTACCTTGGTCGTGTTCACAAACGGCATTGTGCTGGTGATATAAAGAAATACCTGGTGAACAACATGAGGATTCGCCATCCTAGTCAAGCCGAGATTGAATTGTTGGTAAACCTGATCCCAAATCATTCAAGTTGAAAGTGTGTGCTGAGGATGAGGATACTGCGTTACATAAAGATAAGGTTCCATGGGGGTAATTATGCCTGTGCTGAGGTAACATGATTGGAGAGTGCCAATAAATCAGGCCTAGGGATGCAAGGGGCTGTATATTAAAAACGTTTGCTACCAGAAAGGTAGATTTTGGCTTGATAGTGGAAAACAATGTATACTTTGAGCTGACATGAATATTATAAAGGTATGTACACTGGCACCAGTATACACAGTGATTCAGCTGGAGTCAACACTGTGTGCGCGCAATGATAATGCAAGTAGTACTATGCAGAGCTGGTTGCCATGGCAATTTGCTGAAAAATGTCCCATTCATGCCCATGTTTTCTGGTGTTTATTTGATGTAAAAAATTCTTGGGAACATTTTGGTGTATAAAACATACATGTTTGTAATCCATTGAGTGAACTAGAAGGTGATAGCTCTGTTCGTCTATGTTCCACAGGTTGAATTACTGGCGTGAAACCATAACTGGCCCAGCGGGTGTACTGTACGGCCATTCACTTTCAGGAATACATCTCTGAGCAGTGCTCCACCTCGTGGTGGACAACGGAAGCACTTTCGTGGGGATAGAAACCACGGCACCCGGAGATACGGTGGCACCAGACAGAGGCAAGATAACCACAGGGCCTCCTGTGTGCCACGCACAAGTCACCGACGCTGGTGGGGTAGCAAGCCGAACGACGACTGGGACGATGACTGGGTTGAGGACTGTGACACTCAAAGACAAAGTTCGTGGCAGTCTAGATACAACATTATTATTATTATTATTATTTTTATTATTATTATTATTATTATTATTATTATTATTATTATTATTATTATTATTATTATTATTATTATTATTATTAATTCAAAGTGATAATTCTGAAGAAAAGACATGTGGCAAGGTAGTGTTGCAAGGTTTTGGTCTCATGTCGAATGATCATTCAACTTCTTATATAAATATCAAATGGACAGGTATACCATGTTAAACGAAGAGGGTGTCACCAATTTATTTATCAAATCTTGTACAGTTCTTGTAAGATGTGAAAACTCACGCCTCTGTCATCCGAAAACTATATGACAAACGGGAGCAGTGTACTGCTGGTTTCTTGCGATCCAGTAAGGCAAAACTAATTATTGACAACATGTGCACAGAGTAGAAAGGTCTGATATATGTAATCTAAAGTACTCATTTTCGGTATTCAGTCATCAGTTGACCATGAATAGATACATGCTTCAAGATGTAGTCTTTTGCTTTGATATAATTATATTTTTGTGTTTTTTAATTATTTTTTTTTCACCTTCTTGCAAACATACCTATGGGAGCATTGTTCCCAAACAAAACAAGGCATGCTTTCGCCGAAAACCAACACAATCATTTTGTTGCTTGTTGCTTAATTACCCCTAATGTTCATAGTCAGGGATGCGTGATCATTCTAACATTCTTCAACACCGTTTACCTCTACAGATGTAATATGCTGTCAATCACTAAATTATACACTAAGATGCAATCCATTACGCCTATTCCTTTTGTTTTCTGACACGGACCATTACCAGCTATATCATTACAGTGCCCGTGCAATATTTATAAGATTGGTTGATTACACAATTGACTATGGGCATTCGCCATCGTATTTTGAGAAATTCTGGGTTTGAACTGATCGGCACCATCTGCTGTGGTTAGGGGTTCAAAATCCACTTGCTCAGATTGTTTTAAATCCTGTTGAGAACCTGTCGAAAAGTGATTGTCCATTGGTTAGTTGTACTTTTCATAACTGCACTTAAACTGTTTCGATTATAGGCGTCCCATTTCATGTGACACACGCACACATTTGGACTTCAACAAAGAGACGTTCTGCCATTATCGAACCTACATCAACCTTAAGATGTCACCTTACTGGCTATGCCTCTTTCAATCATACATGTGTAGTATTGCCCATCATCATGGTACACAATAGAGTGCCAAGATCAGGAAATGATAATGAAAACCGGCGACAGTATCAATCCTTTCAGCATCTATGGGAAAATATTTTGTCACCTTCCTGCAAGATGGAACTCGCTTAGGCATAACACTATCTCATAACTTAAAATGGCACTCTCATAATAACCGCATTGTATAAAAGCTAGCAAACGCCTTGCACTCCTTAAGCGACTTAAGTTTAAACTTTCCAAGAAAACCCTTGAGAAATTGTATCTTACTATGGTTCGCCCCATCTTGGAGTATGGGTGTTTTCTCTTTGATAACTGCACCCAAGCACTGTCTGACTTGCTTGAAGGGTTGCAGTACGAAGCTGCCAGGATTTGTACTGGAGCTGTAAAATTTACCTCTTGCGATCGCCCGCTGGCAGAAATTGGGTGGGAGCCACTTTATACCCGGAGAATATTTTTCAAATTATTACTTTTGTACAAAATACTGAACAAGCTTTCCCCGCAATACCTTTACGACCTTATAGCAAATTATGTGCTTGTTCAAACACGCCGTCCATTAAGAAATCCCGCTGTACTGAAACAAATTAAATGTAGAACTGACCGTTTATACTCCTCTTTTCTCCCTTCAAGCATTAGGTCATGGAATGACCTGCCGCCGGCTGTAAGAAATTCACCCTCTGTCTCTACCTTCAAATTGAAATTAAAAAAGCTACTTTTCTTTCAACACGAAATTCCTCCTCATTTTTCACACGGCGAACGTCGTGCTAATATTGTTCAGACCCAGCTGCGCCTGGGTAAGTCAAAATTAAACTCACATTTGGTTAACATAAATATTGTCCCAGCTGCAGCCTGTTCATGTAGTCACCCAATCGAGGATTCTTTTCACTTCTTTTTTCACTGCCCGCTTTACAATCCTCAAAGGAGTAAATTTATGAAAGCTGTTGTTAACGTGCTCGCTCTAGGTGTTAAGCCAAGTCTATTGATTCAGCTTGTCCCAGATAGACTATTAGAAATTATGTTAAATGCCAGTACAGATCTTAGGAATGCACTGAATGTTATTAGTTTTCTGCGATGCAATTATATATAACGGAATCAATACGCTTCATTTACTGATTATCGTTACACTTGCTGCATAGTATCTTATTATTTTGTTAACAAACAGGATCTTGTGATGTCCTGTGCGTCGTGTACATATCAAGTGCGTCATTAATGTACTGGAAATCCTCTCGATTAGTTGCAATGTAACTATTAGGCTATCCAGTTTTTGAAATAAATATGTTTACAATACAATACAAACCTAGAAAACAGTACAACCACATAGGGAGTTTGATTCAGAAATAAGAGTGTGTCATAAATTAGTGTTCCATGGTTAAAAACATTCATTTATAACCCATTCTTGGCGAAATACCAAGTATTTGCCTATAGATGCAAAAAAAATATTTTATACACCTTACGGTCACATAAGGACACCTGAGACCATGCTTTCATGATGATGGGTTCCATACGTTAGATATCTTCTTTCGGGCCTTTGTTAGCTTCTAAAGAAAACTGGTCCTAACGAACAAGCCTAACGGCCTCTATAAGAGACTAAGCAGCAGTTTTAAAACATATTTTTGTGTGTGGAATCATTCAATATTCCAGATCACGACGAAAAAGACCCATTAAGTAAGGACAAACTCTTCACATTGAAGAATATTATCGCATTGTTATGGTTACAAAAATTCCACACAGATTTGACACAACTGATAATTCAAAGAATCCAGTGCTGCTTGCTGCAATTAAACACTGGTCTCATTGTGTACGAAATTTAATGTGCACTTTGCTCCCTGTTAGCTGGGTTTCAGTCATTTGAAGCCTCTTAAGATTTACCTTTAATGTCTGCCACCCATCAGGCTCGCCTTGCTTCCCCCCCCCCCCAAAAAAAAAAAAACAAATAAACCTAAATTCAGTATGAGCCCAAGTTTAGCATGAACGCCATTGAACCTGATTCTGGTTGGGCTTTGGAACCTCGTTATGACTCTATGTAAAGGAAATGTGCCCGGCACTCCCACATGACCATTTCCACGATCAGTAACGCCTGTCGTTCTCCTTTTTAGGCTCATAAATGATTCTTTGGCTTCCGAACTGCTCATGGCTACAAAAAAAGCATTTCTCTACCTGTGACACAAAGCTCCACTCCCCAAATATCATACTCGTTTGCATTTACTTTAGACCTGGATGGTTATTTGAAGATACGCATCCAGAATCTGTAGATGTGAACAGGCAGTATGATCAGGTATTTTATCCTGCTTATATAAATAGAATGGAGCCTGTCGTATAATTGACGGCAAAGTAAACATTGCCTCTGCGCCTGTGCCACAGAGACAAGGGAGCCCCCTTCATTATCCAAATCATATACACGTTCAGTTACAACAAAAGTTTAATAAGTTGAACTTGACTAGTGCATTTGCTAAGCCTGAACAAGTGAGCCTTGTGCGTGTTTAGTAACCTGTCCTTGTCACAAAGACCAAATGGAGATCCATACTTACTGCTTTTAGAGAGTGCACAATAAAATAAACCCCAATGCTCAGTTACGCCCAACCGAGATTAAATATTGTGAGTTACAAGAGACAGCATCACTCTGACCTTGTCTGTGCATCGACTGAATTACTGTGATGAAACTTAAAACACATTATTCCGACAACAAAGTCACTTTAGAAACTAGAACTTGGCTGAAGTCATGAACACCAAAACCTTTCAGCATGCTGCAAGCACTTTAAAACAAGCTGGTACAACAAAAAGTGTATAATCACACGTGTTAAATCACTGCTAGATCTCAAACTACCGCACATTGTGCGTAAACAAACATTGAAGGGATATTTAATACAAAGAGAAACTTAACAAACCTAATTCTGTAAGCCCATGTACCGTTTGAACACTATCAAGTCCGATATTCTAAGAGCAAAGTCCTATTCCGTACCATTCACTGAAATACTGTATTGTTCTAAATCATAATAGCAAATTAATTTATGAAAGGAACAAATCATATTCATAAAATTTGAAATTTAGAAGAAAGTTTTAGGCATTATTAGCCTTTAAAAATCGGGTCTTCAGCGGGGAACCAGCGCAAGACTTTTTTCGGTGCCATTAATCCCCGGACAAGTCATATAACAAACAAACTTGGCACAGCTATTCGATTGCATGATCACAATGCTCATGATCTGGGCATTGTGATTCACGTAATATATATATATATATATATATATATATTCATATATTATATGGTTAACTGCATTGGATCTTGGTGTGGACACAATCAGATACACCTATTGACGTTACTAGAGGGCAGCACCAGTGATAATGATCGGCAAAAGTTACCTGAACCTAGCACAGAATAAGCTCAACCAACAACTGCCACAAGACCAGGTGCTCCTGCACTTACATCTGCAAGAGACAGCACAGTCTCTGATATATCTCCAACAACTAACGCAACATTTCCATCGGACATTACTCCTCCTGGCCAACAGAGTAACTCTTAACTGTGCTTATACCACTGTGGTCCATGCATAAAATTTATAATTTGAAGCAGATATGTTTGAAAACCAAAATATTTCAATTTACAATATATAAATGCCAAGCATTTGATAGATGTCAGAATCATTTGAAGCGTTATTAAGTCAAGAGAAATACACTTTTAATCTATTTGTATAAGTGCAGCATGTAGGAACATACATCTGTGCATAGATTGAAAGTCTTAATATGTAAATGTCTAAAATGTGGTTATAATTCATAAGGTATTGATCCGCCATGATACCAAATGTCAGTTACGACATCTCATAATTTTACTACTTTCTTAGTATATGTACTTGCATGTGGTTTGGCATTAACATTTAAAGTAAAATGTTGACATTCCATACTTTAGAATTTGAAGTATATAGCTCAGGCTTCAGCTAAGCTTACAGCAGCTTTAACTTATATAATGGTATTTTGTTTGAACACTCGTTATTCATCAATGAACAATGTTAAATCAATATAAACATTCTGTAATTTCTTAAAAAGGGAGATGCAGAAATGTCTTAGTTCCACTTTCTATTGCCTAGCTTGCTATTTAAAACACTATTGCAGGTGCTTTTTCCTCACATGTGTTTGATCTCTCCTTTAAAACAATGTATGATGGCTGATGCCAACACAATGTAATCTGCTTTTCTAAAATGTTTATAAGGAACCATTGTTATTGTAATTCTCATTATGAACCCAGGTTAAGCAACAAATAACCTGGGATGGATATTGACACGCGGTACTCTTGGCTTCCCCACACAGCGTCTCTGATCTGTACAATATCACCCCCACCCCACCCCCCATCCCAAGCTGTTCTGTGCCTGTGATCATCCAATCATCCATCTCTGAATACCAGGTACTTACGCGAGTTTTAAAATGTTACACACGTTTTCATCAAACACTCGAGTCAGGTACTGTTGAAAAACAATCCCATGAGACCCTTCCTTGGAACAACAAATGCATAATCACTTCCCTATGCTCCAACAGGACCCCATGCCAGTAAGATTACAACTGGGCTACATTGCATATCAAAAGCATTGGCACATAGCTTCCAATTGCTTTCTCCTTTTTCAAATTGTAAATATGCCAGGTAACAGAAATATCTTACAAACGTTAGATATTATATATAGGAACAGCTATCAACAATATTTACACAACATATCTTTCAATCTGGCAACTCACTTTCTAATCGAAAAGAATCCTAGATTAAAATAAAACACACTTTGTCCCGGTGAATTTTGATAAAGTGCCAACGTTATACCTTCCTTTCTGTGCTCAGTCTTTACCAAATACAAGCAAGTCACATATTCACAGTTAGCAATCTACTTCCCAATCATAGCATCCGCCACGTAGTGTCATGTTTAACAATTACCAGGTTTTCAATTCGTTGTGAGCCATGGGTCTTCAACTGTGTCAATAAGGGAAGTTTGTCATGTTTCTTTGCACGTAGCCAGCTGAGCTACTTTGTATTCCCAGATCTGTTAGACACTCATGTACACATGATTCAGAACCACACTAGTTTTTAAATGATCTGATATGAAATACATCATAGAAATCTGATCAATAGCTCCAGGAATAGAAAAGTATATGGTACTTAAGAATGCCACTCACGGCTTGCTGTCAATGGGTATCAAAGAATTCTGATCCCTAGATCCTGCAATAGAAAAGTAACTGCTATTTCCGAATATCATTCATAGCTTGCTGACTACCCTCCAGATCCAATCAAACCATCGATCTGCTTATCAAATAAAATGCCTCATATCTGATTAGTTCTATATACGCATTTAATCATCAACAGACCATCAAACTTTCATCTCAAATGCCACCAGTGCTTGGCACTAAATCTATTCTTTAGCACTATAAAGCTCTAACAGCGTCTCGTTCATCTACCCGTATTAACTAATTCGTCCGAATTCTGAGATAGTACCTTTTTTGCTCTTGTTACAGTCATTGACAGTGAAACGCGTGGAGGAGTGTGATCTGATGTGCACACCAGTCAGCTGTCCTGGTGACATATATATATATATATATATATATATATATATATATATATATATATATGTATCTTAAAATTCTGGATTTCAACTTTGCTTGTTTGATGACCGACTATGGCAAGCCAACGGGACCATAACGTATAGGTCTTACGCGTGGGCTCCAATACCCGTATCCGAGGCTCGGCGACGCGTAGTCGAGCCAACCAATACGATTACAGTCTCCACTACGTGTAGTCGAGGCTCGACAATGCGTAGTCGAACCAATCAATATAAGATGAAAGTATACACCACACGTTGTCGAGAAAATGTTCTTCTAGACCGCGTCTATGGCAACGCGTCGCCGAGGCCGACGCGTAGTGGAGAAAACTTGTGCCTTCCATAGCGTGTAGCCAAGCTTTCCAATCACTGATGCTCTTGTAGACTGTATTAGACCTGTTCGACTACGCGTTGAGAAATTAATGGTTTCTACGACACGTAGCCGAGGGATGCATATGGCGGTAGTCAGAGTTCATAAACGGTTCGAGTTCATTGTGTGTGTGCAGTTAACATAAACAGTATTAGATACATGATTAGTTTTTCAAATATAGAAGTTTTTTAAATGTATTAATGCATGTTTTATATTTAAATCTTGATCTCAGGTACGTCATGTACATGTTTTACCATGATTACTATACATATGAACAGTTAGGTATTTGGTAAAGCTAGCATATTCGATACCTCACTTTTGATCTCAGACATCATGATTATTGTACATAATATGAACTGTTTAGGTATTTGGTAAAGCTGGCCTATTTTTATATATCATTTTATGATCTCAGACAGCATGATTATTACATATGAATACTTAAGTATTTGGTATGCCAGCGGTTTGTGTGTGTGTGTGTGTGTGTGTGTGTGTGTTATTAATTTTTTTTTTATTATTATTCTTACTTTACCATTTTTCCCTCCGTTTCTGTATCATTAATTGTATGTACATATATTAGGCGCCCAGCTAGATGAGTTGTAACTCCTCTGGGAGCCCTCATACCATTGTTACCTGTAATTTATGTATGTTATGTGAAAATAAAGTTCATTCATTCATTCATTCATTACACCACCTCTAATTTCTCTTCCGAACGCAAAGTACAATAAATATAGAGTATATAAATCACATAGGCCCCCCAAAAAATTTAAACGATAAAAGCTTGGCAATCCACCTTTTGGATTCAAACACAATATTTTAAGACTGATCTCCTGAGTGGCGAGTTGTGCAGCAGGATCTTGAAATCGTTGGTGTGTGCATGCTCCCGTCTTCTGTGTGGCTCAAATCTTGATGAAAACCATGTTTAGGTAGTTTTTTTATCCACTTATACAGCATTAAATCATGAAGCTGAATCAACACAGGTGTACGAATAGCAGTATGAGGCCATTACGTGTCAATATCATGATCCATAATCAGTCCAAGTTGAAAACCAGCCAAATCTTGGCAAGCCGGTGATCAACAAGAACATCACCAGACATAAAAGCACGATCTGAATATGTACCAAGCAATACATTGTTCATCGATTTTCTAAAGATATCATATTGACAACATAATAGAAGCGAAAAACTGCTTTCAAGAATGCTAGAGAAACTGCACCGAAAATTCGAGCAAACAATAGCCATACATGATCAAATCCCGTCGGTTATGGCAAGCCAACAGGGCCATAACGCATAGGTCTTACGCGTTGCCGAGCCTCCACTACGCATCGTCGAGCCAACCAATCAGATTTCAGTCTCTACTGTGCGTTGCTGAGAATATGTTTTCCACTGCGCGTAGTCGAGCTTCGGCGACGAGTTGTCAAGCAACTTATGGCCCCTTTTACCTGAAGACAAGCAAACCAATCATTCACGTCCTTACAAGCATTAATGATATTAAAACAGCCAATCAAATTAGAGTCTCTACAACGCGTCGTCGAGGCAGCCAATCAAATTAGAATCTCTAGAACGCATAGTCGAGACATAAAATTCTCCACAACGCGCCGATGGGGCAGCCAATCAAATTACAGTCTCTACAACGCGTAATCAAGTGGTTATAACCCGTATTTCAAAGAGGAGGATAAACGGGTATCGAATTTTGTTTTATTTTTCCCCTCAATAGATAAATACAACCATGGATTGTCGACTGAGTCGACGATTCATGGTACAACGAAAGAAAGAGATGGATTAACACGATTAGGCGGCCGAAACAGTGGGAGCCTTGTAAATTTAACCGAATTTGCTCCAGTCGCCTGGCACTTCGTTGGGGGTAGAAGACCAACAGAACAATTTTCCGTTCCAACCCTGTTCCTGTACAATAATTGGAAAACCGTCAGTGCGTTGGAACAGGGCATGGAACATACCACACGGGCAACCAGCAGAATGGTGGTCATCTACTAGGAAACCAGCAAAATGGTTGTCATCACATTCTGGTCGTTAGGAACCCAGTCAAAGGGCTACTGACCGCCCGGGGGGGGGGGGGGGGTACTTCCTATACCTTGCTATACGGGTAGGCGCCGCGGAAAAGACCCCCTATTTTCGGTACTTGTCGCTCTCTAAGACCCCCCTTTTTCCTGCTTGTAGCTCTAAAAGACCCCCCTTTTTCGCTTGTCTCACCCAAAGACCCCTGTGTTTTTCAATTCCTCTCTCCAAATTGCCCCAAAATACACCAAATTTTATGTAAAATTTCATTTTTTTTCAATACAAGCTCCAAAAGACCCCCCATTTTCACATTGGTTCCGCTCCCGTTGGGTCCGGGTTTTGTACCCTCGGTGGAGCCTACCCACCAAAAATTCCGGGGAGTACCCCCCCCCCCCCGGACTGACCGCCAAAGTCACTCTCCACCGAAAATACTGATTAGGGTAACTCGAATCAGTATTTTCGGTGGACAGTGACTTTGGCAGTCAGTAGGCCTATGAATGGGTTCCTATCGACCAGAATATGATGACAACCATTTTGCTGGTTTCCCAGTAGATTGACTTTTACTTTCACTACAGGCAATATTAATCCTAAGTCTAAGTTCACGTGTCAGCCTCCCAGCCTGGAATGTATGAACAGAAATTAACGGTGAACAAAGGGTGAGACATAGATCATCAGAAATTGCATGCGTCAGATCGATCTGAACCACTTACCCAATGCTAAATCTGAAGCCACACAAAGACCTGTTGCCTCAACCAATGAACTGGGGATATTGTCTATCTTACAGTTTATCCAAATACAGGGTCATCATCACCTGAGACTGGGTAACAGCTCTGCAAATGTAGCAAGAACTAATACCTTGTCCATGTCTATCATGCATAAAAATCTGGTTATCCTATCTATGATTTTTAATGAAGTTAATTACCCACCCATGGTTCTAGTTGAAGCATTGATCCATCTGTGGACTGTGAGTGAGATATAAAACTTAAAGATACAATCATTCCAGTTCATGATAAGCATCCTACCCCACCCTAAAAAGAACGTTGCATCATTACCAGATGGGGGAGTCAGACATGCTCTTTGGACGTAGACTCGCAGTACTAAAGGCAGGCCGTCTTGAGATAAATGCGAAGCATACAAACTGCAAAAGGACAATAGAAATAAAATAATGATATTTTGTTTACCCCCCATCTGTGTGTATGTAGTCTGTACTTAATAAGTTATGTCCCACGCTTCGTGTAACGTTCCTAATCTTAGTAACCCATTAGTGAGTAATGCTCCAGAGAGAATCATGCTTTTGTCATTGAGAAAAGATGCACAATGTTTCCATTATTGGTCACGGTCACCATTTGCGCATTAGTCGTGGTCTTTTAATTAGATTGATAAAGGATATATTATTTCACTTGTACTTCTACCTTTATTTACTTTGTTCAAGGTGTACTCTAAGTTGCGTCAGTATATCCTTAAGTCACCTGCACCTTATGTAATCAGACCTAAATTGACAAACTGCGCAACTCGAGATGCTTCCTGTAATAGTTCATAATATTATAATGGAGGCTTCCTATATTATTGAACCTTCATGATTGCACCATTCTTATGGTCAGTTATTATAAATGATATAGCTGCAAGATAAGAACCGTGCGTTTTACTTCATCGGTTTTGCTTGTCTTCGTGCCATTAATCCGTACAAAGTGTGAATAGCGGACTATTGTGCACATCTCAACGATCGATCAATTTAATGGAGGAGGGCATAAAAGCTTTATTGTCCTGGTTTTCCACTCCCACACTGATACTCAGTTGACCTAGAGTGAATACATCCAACCTCCAATTAATACAGTGCCATTACCACATTTAAAGCACCATCCAAGTAAAACATACCCATGTCGACTGTAGACAAAGGCAATGTACTCAGGTTAAATATGTTTTCACAAATTTTCAGCCCTATTTGTATCCAAAGACAAGAGACCAGAATGGTGTATCCAATATTTTAGGGCACCAGATACTTCTGTTTTTTTTTCTTATTCAAATCTGAATAAACATACTTGTGAGGTAAATAGGAATTAACAACTACACTGCTCATGTTCATAGCGAACAAACCATTTATGACCGAGGTGTCAGAAAATTGCATCATGATACAGAATTTGAAACATATTGGTTCCAAAAGCGCTCAACAAACACAAAAATTAAGTTTAGAGTTTCAACAAGATAGTTAATCCACTTTGAAACTGCTCTAGACATTTAGTTGTAGGTACGACATTATGCCAAAGAGTATGAATGGAAACATTTTAACAACCAGCAGACAAATCGCTAACAGCACAGTAGTCTGTTGTGTGTGTGTGTGTGTGTGTGTGTGTGTTTTCAGTTTTTGAAAGATGTTACCCTAACTGCTCTGCCGGGCTGACTTACCATAGGGGGTCGATATCGACAAGGCGGCGAGGGGACACTCGAGCTGCTGGGCGCAGTGGCGGCGCCACAGTGGCAGTGTGTGTATGTCGCCATCATGCTTCGGCCGCGCCTAGCAGCATGCATTATGCATCCATCGCTGCTGTCATCTGTAAAAGGCCAATCCCTGTGGGTTGGCCTGCTAGGGTGGGCGGGCCTTAGTTGGGTTGATGCCCTCGCCTTCAGTCGCCTCCGATGGCATGTTCATTTTGTTAATAGAATATTGTCAACACAGACATGTACAAAGTTATCACTTCTGTTCATACATGTACATAGCCTGTTTTGTCCAAGTGCATAGTTTTCTACCTTATAATGTTTCGTCCTGTGTGTCTTGTACATATATATTGTGCGTCTCCGTGTCTGGAGAACCCTCCGATTAGTAACACTATTTGTACTATTGGGCAATCCAGTTTGAAAAAAATATGTTTAAACTATACTAGTCTGAAATTGCATGCACAGTGGTCACAGAAGCATTCCAAATGATCTATTTTTACAAGTATGCTAATTATTTAACACATCATGATTTAAGTTTGGAAAAAAAACATACATTCGAAAATGCGTTTGCAAGTCGGCTGAGCGGAAAGGACACCTGATTGGTGCCGTTAGACAAATTTTATTATAAACAGGTTGTTAAGGATAGACGCAGGAAGGTCTTCAGAAATCAAAGAAGGCAACCAACGTCAGCCGAGAGCCACGTTCAGTAAAAGAGTGCATATGTACAAAATTTGTACATATGCACTCTTTTACTGTGTTCTCACATAAAACTATAACTACTACCACTGTCCGCACACAATGACAGTCATGACAGTCGGTACAAAAATGTTTGACAAGCTGGTCTAAGAGATAAATGATAAGCTGATCACAACAAAATACAGATAAAATGTAAATAGTTTTTGTCACTTCTAAATTTCAGGCGGGGGGGGGGCGGCATACTCAACATCAGGGTGGGTGTGTGCCACGGACATTTTTATACAATACCCTATCTTAATCCTACACCAGATGTAAAAAGGTACCCTTTCTTAATCCTGTTAAGTGTTGAAAGGATTGCTGCATTAGTGCATCCTAATTGTTACCCCTATCCTAATCCAGGTGTGTACATTTTGGGGGTCCTTTCTAATCCTGGGAGTAATGAAAACAGGGCACATACCCAGCACAATGCTACATGGAAGTACACCCTCCCCCCCCCCCCCCCCCCGTTTCAGGTCCGATAAAATCCCGCAAAGGTCAGGCTTCAGGCCGAGCGTCTTTACTGGTTGGCCAACAATACCAACATTCATCATCTTTTCATGCATTTTGCAATTTCAAAAACATTGCGACTAAAATGTGCAGATAAAATCTAATGCCCCGGTCGCTTTCCTGTACTTTTAACCTGCCACGAATTTAAGGTATTTCTCTGAACGTTTTGAAAAAAGCTGCACATTGATTATGTTGTCTTGACCAAATCTAGTTACTATGTCAACAATGCAACCAAATCACACACTTGACAAGTTCAAAATAACAAACTAGATTTCATCTGGTTATGCAAAGTTCGTCATACATATATCTCTATGTAAAATCACACCTTTCGCCCATCAAATTTGCCTTGTATCCGTATTGTTATTTTCAAAAGTCTCGACCTTTGGCACCATCGCCCAGCCAAATGTTGAGTCCAGCACTCTGACATCTGAGCCATTGCTCCTCCCTCCCCCACCCCAAGGTTGATCGAGGGCTCAGGGTGACGTCATAGCACGTTCGGCTGTACATTGACATCGTAGAGCACTTTTATAAACAGGCCATATTGATTATTTACAAGTAAATGCGTATAACACAAAAAACCTTTAGTCTATTATCAAATGATGGAGGTAACCGATTTTTGTCCGCACGCTGTGGGAGTTTAACTCTCGACCTTTGGCACCATCGCCCAGCCAAACTTTGACCTCAGTACCATCGACCCCCGGGGGGGGGGGGTTAATCGAGGACTCGATGGCACGTGTGGCTTGTGCATTGACAGAGTGGGGCACTGCTCAAAAATACAACATAACTGTGATTACTGGTCAACGGCGTGCATGTAAGTCATGATTGGCAAGATGTTTGGAAATACACGAGGTGGAAAATTAATAAAATCTGCGAACGCAGTTCTTTAAAAAAATAAAGGTCAACTCGTTTTGAAACGTTTGACTGTAGATTGTTTTCATAAAATGAATGAGGCTTAGTTCTGTGGAAAAACCTTTCTGTATTGGAGAGTAAATGGTCAAGCTGAGAGAAACTCGAGGTATTGGACACTTGGGTTGCGCAATTTGACTAAAAGCGGAAAAATTTTCTTATGGGTTTTACAGATACTGGTCAGGACACGTTTGAGTGAATCGGAACTAGGCATTGGGTGCGTGTGGTTAATGTTTACTCAGAAAGCATACCATTCGAAATCAGACAAAGAGTATGAGCGTACAATGCAAAATTCAACTTGGCACTTTCAATTGTCGAAATGCAAAATTTTATGAAATGCTTGCTGAAAAAATCGAAAAATGAACATGATAAAAACGATAAACCCATAACAATTGTTGATCCGGATGGCTTATTTTGCATCATCGACAAGGTGACAGAAATCAGCAAAGTTATTGAAGATCATTGGCTTAGTGTGGGAATTGTAAAAAATCGGGATAGCATCTCACGCAACAGTGAATTTATTAATAAAGTGAAAAAGATACAATCGCAAAATGATGTTCTAATGAATGGCCCCACTGATGCTAAACTAGATTCAGGGAAAAAGAGATTGCAATTCATGTAACTTAAGAATGTCGCGGCTTGCATAAAGGATAGTATCAGAAGTGAATTTCTCAAATGTGGTGGTCCAGTTCCAATTCATCGACTGAGCATTTATTCGATCATTCAACTTACCGGAAAGCTCTCTAATGATCGGCACCAAGGTATTTTGAAACCGATCCATAAGGAGGTGAGGAAAGCAACGTTCTACAAACTATCATGGGATCACAGTCTTCTCCGATGTGCACAAATTGTTCACCTCAGTAACTGGGAGCCAATTAATGCTCTATATACAGAGCCATGGACTACCCGGAGTTGAAAATCATCGCGCCCACGCTGAGAATCACAAATCGCTGGCAGAGAATTCTTCACTCTCGATGCATTATGCACTGTGCATAAGCGCCACAAGTTGAAAACAGGGTTTGGCTTCTGAAATATTTCCAGAGCGTTTGCCACCGTGAATAGAAATAGTTTTTTTCACACAGTTATGGCATGGAGCAATTTAAGGAAAAGCAAGGCCACTTACAATAGGTGTGTAAAAAAAGTTAAAAATATTACTATTTTAACCGTTTCCAAAATTCCTTGCATGATGTTCATGGAATATGCCCTGATGCTACCAATATGCTTCCTTGTCTCTGTTTAAGATTGCCATTAGCTTTGACACATTTCACTATTATTTTATCTGATTGTCATTTTACTGTACTGTAACATATCATGGACGCGCCATGGTCTTACAGCCGCCATTAAAGCGGCCAGCCTCCTGGATAAAGCATTGTTATGCTGGGTGAAAACCCAGACATTTTTTTTTCAGAATTCTTTCTTTCTTTCTGTCTTTCGTTCGTTCGTTCGTTCGTTCGTTCTTTCCTTCTTTCTTCTTTACGACCAAATTTGTCCGGAATTTTTTTCGGACACTATTATTCCGAGAACCACCAAACTTGTCATGCTGACTGACCTACCAGAG
Organism: Hermodice carunculata; assembly: GCA_964020975.1. Taxonomy (NCBI): domain Eukaryota; kingdom Metazoa; phylum Annelida; class Polychaeta; order Eunicida; family Amphinomidae; genus Hermodice; species Hermodice carunculata. The sequence goes on along the minus strand of OZ026615.1, from coordinate 31,190,558 downwards.
GAATTGTGCATATCATTTGAAATAGTAATGATGTAAAAAATTATGCAAATTAACGGCAATTAAAATTTTCAAACCTCCATATCTTCGGAACTTTTTAATTAATGTAAGTTAGGTGAATACACAAAACCTAAATCTTGAATAGCTTCAAAACTATTGTAGATAGAGGTGCCATTCTAACTTTAATGTTGATGTTTGTGGCAAAGCTGCTTCCAATGAACCATGGACCAAGGTCGTAGGATTTTCATTTATGCAACTAAGGTTAAAATGAAAAATTTAAATCTTGAATAGTTTCAAAGCTATCATAGATACAGATGCCATTCCAACTTCAATTTATACGTTTGTGACATAGTCGCATCCAATGAACCAAAACTGTAATATATCCATTTATGCAAATTAGGTGAACACACAAAATTTAAATCTTGAAATTAAATAGCTTCAAAAGTATGATAGATAGTGGTGCCATTTCAACTTAACGCTATAGTTAGTGTTAGTGATGTAGGTGCACCCAATGAACCATGAACCAAAGTTCTGGGATTTTAATTTGTGTAAATAAGGCGAATACACAAAATCTAAATCTTGAAAAACTTCAAAACCATTATACATAGAGGTGCCATTGCAACTTTAATTTGTAGTTTTGTGGCATTACCACATCCGATTAACTATGAACCAAAGTTGTAAGTTATTAATTTATGCAAATTAGGCAAAGGCACAAAAATTGAAATCTTAAATAGCTTCAAAACTACTGTAGATGGTGGTGTCATTTAAACTTCATACTATAATTTTGTGACATGGCCACATCCAATGAACCTAGAACCAAACTTGTAGCATTTTAGATTATGCAACTTAGGCTAATACACAAAATTTAGAATTCGTTGAACAATGGCAAAACGTTGCATTTCAAACTGTTCCCATTTTGAAAGCACCCAAACAGATTTGCTGTGAAACAAATCTTCTTTTCTAGTTGTTGCTATTGTTGTTGTCATGTTACAGGTATCATTTTTAGCAAATATACTTGTGGATTAAGTAAAACACCAAATTATAATTATATAATTATAAACCAAATTGACCGCTAAAGATCCAAAGAAATACACCAACTGCATGAATTTTGCTTAAATCGAAACACAGCAGACATACAAGAGTCATAAATATGCGCGCGCATGTGTGTGTATGTCTGTGTGTGTGTGCGTCAGTTTCCGAAATATGACAAATGACTGAGGTTGTAAGGAACCATGTAGCTAATAATAGTAACTCCATGAAGGGACTAACGTTGAAAAAGTATATGTATCGAAATATTCATACATTCAAGAGATGCTTCACCACTTTCATCATTTTAGTCAATGCTTACGGTTCCTGACTTCCTATGCATTAAGTATTTGCTGACTGATGATTTTTTTAAAGAACTAACCCACATAAACTAATATTGATTTGAACAAATCAGTAAGTGTATGGACCTGTTTGCGCCCTTTAGTTGCTGCAACCTCAAACAAAGCACTAACTATTTGATACATTTTCGCACCTACAATTCTTTCAATGTGGACGCTATGTTCCCTGAAGTACGTACATACGTTTTATGGTTGGCCAATCTACACCATTCCCTATTTGAAATTTTAGAGTTTTGCAAGATATAACTTTGTACTGGGATTGTAGCAGGTAAGTTAAGAGATGGTTATATTTTTCTTAACAACGTTCCCGATTTGGGTTTAAATATATTTCATTAATATCATGTGGTTAAAGCTTTAAAGTGACCCTTTGAGGTTTTGGTCGCAGAATCGAAATCGTTCGGGAAGCCCAGGAACTTCGAGCTTCGCTCTAGGTTCTCGGGCTTATTCTGAAATGTTGCTCCATAAAAGTCCTTCAATATTCTCCACAAACCTTACAAAACCACTAATATTTCAACAAAGTCCCGGAAGTGCCGTCCATGTTTCGCCGCTCATTTAGCTGTTCTGAAAATTGAGCATACTCCCAAATATGTTTTGCGGAGCCATCTTGTGGTTATGAACGCAAATTAACCAGGAGGCCCAAACTGGGTTGATTTAAACCTGGATTATTACTGACTTTTGTGTGATTTTTGTTTAATCATCGCTAAATACCACATATTAAAAGAGTATAGTTTTCAAAAAAACTTGTGTCCTTGAAAACAACAACAACCCTGCCAACAACAACAATAACAACAACAACAACAACAACAACAAAAATCAATTGCACAATATTTGCATCAACAATATTGATTAGGGATGTGGGTGACAATTAGATCTGCAGCAATTTTTAGACCATTTGAGTCGTATCAACTCAAACCGGTAAAACTTGGTCAGGTGATCTGAATCCTATAATGTCATTGGTCACTCGCTGTAATGCGTCCTCAATCATATTAGAAACATATTTTAACAATAATGATTGGCAACAATTGGGGAATGGGGCGAGGCTCTAAAGTAATTCCGTTTGTAGGACAAAAAAGTAACACAGGACGATACTAGGCACTCAGGAACACACAAAAGGCGACAGATACTTCGATGACAGAGAATGGAGCAATATGTCCAGCCACAAACTGAAAATTTAAACCGTCCTTAATTACAAAGTTACCAGTTCTTGATTATATTATCAGAGATCTGTCATGCCACGCAAAAGTAAAGTGCACTGAACTTGGCACAGTAGTGTACCAAACGCAACATATTATCGCAATATCTCATTGACAAAATTATAAATCAGTTAAACTAGTTATTAGAGAAATTAAGTCAACTTGAATTTTCAAAAAGAAATTGATATTCAAGACAAACAATTTTGTGGACGAAATTGGTGAATTGGCAGAATTAAACAAACTAATGAATTCTGTGAAACACATTTGCTTTTTGGATTTCACTTCGCATTTCTTTCCAATCATCTTTTTTCTTTATTTCATATTTTTATCAAATTGAATACAGATGGCTACGTGATCTACCACGCCTGGCATAAATACCAGGTAGGATGGCTGCTCATCAGGCAGCTTGGGGTTCTGTGGCGGATTAAATTTAATATTGTAAGGATCACCAATGCATAATTTTCTATCTCACTATCCCAAGTGGTTTAATCATTGATTTATTTCTAATTCTATTTATTTCACAACTTGCACCCCCCCCCCCATGTGTGCATCTTTATTTTATTTTATTTATTTTTTATTTTTTTTTAGTATTCCATCATGTTTTAATTTAGTGGTCCAAATGAACGTATGGTTCACACATAAGTTTTATTGAAATATACTTAAGCTGAACACTAATTTTCTATCTCATGGTCTCTTCAAAATTCTTATTCAAATGTTTTGGCCTTTCCCGGGCAACTCCTCACAGCGAAAAGCCACGCGACGAAAAGGAAAACAATTCAAGTGAATGTCAAGCCAAAACAATTTTATGAGCCATGATTTGATTCTGTGTACAAAATCAATAAATCTTTCTAATTTTCTCTATGAAATCAAGGGTGTTACCCCTGACACCCAACGGACGTTTGTGCTTCAAACCACAATAATTTAGGAGGAGTGCTTATGTGTGCAATTGAAATGCAGGCAGTTGATATTAGTCGACCAATGTCTTTATCTATATACAATTATATTGTATGCTTATAAGCAAGAGCTTAGTGGCTGAGCCACTTAATGACTTATGGTTGAGACTGAAGTGCCACTTCACCTATAGCACAGGTTTTTGAAGTCTTCTCAACCTCATTTCAGGTAATGGCAAGGCAAGCAGGAAATGTAGGCTATCTCTTGCTTTGTGGCCAGGCTGTCAAGCCAGACATGTCATTCTGGAATGGCCACAGGCCTATAACAATTGGTTTTTCTTTCATCGCTTTTTGTGTCCCAAAGCTTCCTAAGTAACTTATTGCTGATACCCAGTTCTGAAGAAAGTTGCAGGCACCGACCCACCACGCATATGACTAACACCTAGTAATTCACACGATGGTGACAGTCTGCATCCACTTGTGAAAGAAGTTTTAGGCAAAACGCAGGGATATACTCCAGAGAAAAAGTGGTTTCAACAGCGGTACATGCCTACGATGATCACTATGATCAGTGAAGGGATCATCATCCTCGGTGACAGCCGGCTTGTCTGCCTGCCTTTTGGAGTGGTAGGGGATAACAGATACCAAACAGAGGACATCTGGGTTGTACCTGCTGGTTTAATTGAATCCTAAGCACTCTATATTTCCAGTCGCGTTTTCAAAGTTACAAACATATGAATACTTTTTGCAAAGACGCGCTTATAAAAATTGAGCGAATACGAATGGATATACGTACTTCGAATAAATACAAGACAATTACACACATTGAAATTAAAATGTACAATCACATGAAACAGATATACAATTAAGTTACTATTGCATTCATTTCTTTAAATGGAAATTATACCACTGAACGCATAAAATTGCGTAAAAAACGTTGAGGGTGAAACATGGTTATGAAAAAAAAAACGTCCTTACTACTGCTACTACCTTATTCGGTTTATTCTCCATAAAGATAATCAGTCCATGAATTTATGGCGCCTTTGAAGTCGTCAATCGAACCCGATACCTCTCACTTTTGTATCTAGTCATTCCGTAGTTAACGTACCAAAATTTTCAGTGACTGCTTCCCATATTTGACTGTTTATACCCTGAAAAGTCAATGTTCAGCAATTGTCGAGTGCAACATCCAATGAACATTTTACTGGAAAGTCAGGATATTTAGGCGACATATTATACTGTTTTTATAATCATCGTTGACAATGAATGTCATTCTATCCACTTGCAAGCTACATGTGGGTGCTTCAGCACTTTGGTAAAGCTGTTTGTGTGGATAGTGGCCGTATATATTACAGAGCGTTTCAGGATTGCTTCCATTTATGACGATGATGAATCGCACGGCCGCACAACTGTGTTGGGGCGATGATACATATATACTCGCTAATGTCCGTGACACACGTAAGGTGATCAGAAATCCGCAAAACAAGATATTGAGAATCCTATATATTTTCAGAACGTTGTGGATAATCTTCAGTGGAGCTAATAGTTCAATTTACTCGGTCAACACACCTGTTTTAACTCCCTATAAAGACGAGCAACAGTTCTCACCCTGCATAAAACAATTGAGCTATGGTTTCCCATGGTTTGCACACGAAGTGTCAAGACGTCTTGCATATTATGAATGTGTAAATTTTGCAGCCCTTTTCTGCCCAGAATTATGGGTACGGCGGTTGGCTTCAATTCAAAACGGAGTTTGTCAACACGGAACTTCAATCAGTTTACTGTAAGTCTGCGGTACAAAACAATAGTCCCAGAATTTGAAGCAACTGCGAGAAATGTACTCTCTGTCCTATGATATTGCCAGTGTTCCCTTTGAACTATACCTTTAAAATAGCCTCATTTCAATCGTCAAAAGACAGACAGCCAAGATTTTTTTTCAAACAATTGAAAACAAAACAAAAATAAAATGATGCCACCTAAATCTTCACTACTTTGTTACGTCATCATATATCAAAAATAAAATGATGCCACCTAAATCTTCACTACTTTGTTACGTCATCATATATGATGCCCGGAATGTTTGGTCTACTGTGAATTGGGAACCATGTTTGAAGTGTAGGAATGTGTGACAGTTGATTTTGTTTCTTTCAAAGAATTGCTGATTTTATGACGACAAACGTCCATGATTGGATTACATCAATATAATAGTAGTGATTTTTTTACTTATTTCGTAGCAACTACATTCATTAGGATTTTTGCATCATCTTCTATGCAGGTTTGATGGATGCATTTGTTTTCAAATTTGCACATGATCAAAAATGCTTAACTAAAGAACAATGCCTGGCGTTAGATAGAATAAACGATTTGACAGTCGCTAATTTTGCAGTGATATCAAGAATGAATTTAAATATTATTACAACATTTATCTGACATGAGACATTTTGCAAGAGTTTGCTATGGCAAGTCAAAATTCGACCAACAGGAAGTTAAATCTCCGAAAACGAGTTAAAAGTCATATCCTTCACATTGCTTTGAACCTATACAGAATTATCCATATTAAGGAACATAAAATTTAACTTGCATGAACTGGCTTGCATGCCCCCCCCCCCCCCAAGCATATTATACCTTTTTTGGTTTCTGTTGCTGTTATTGATATCACATTTTGAATAGTTTTTCCCACAATAATAAAAGTGTTATCAACCGTAAAAATATCAATTTTCCTTTTTCGGCATAACTAGATGGACAAATAGCAGCAGCTCCTCTTGAAATTCTGGGTGCAAACATTATAATAAATTATGTTGGAGGCTTATTTATTGTATTTCTGTATGTTTTACATGTGGGTAAAATGCAACGTAGAGCGGTACATTCTTCCTTGTAATGTAGAAGAGAACATTCTTCCTTGCAAAGCATATGTTCACACTTTAAATATTAGCTAGTTATGACGAAATTCAAGGGAACGGCAGTGCCCGTTTTCTTTTGAACACACAGAGACCTCTCATTGTTCTGGCATCTGCAACAATAACGTGACCTTGTGTGTTTCCTTTCCTCAGCTTTTGTTCAATTGCCTGCCTTAGTATAACTTTAAACATGTTAAATGGCATCAGGACCTTTTTTTATCATTAAATGAAATATATATGTAATTTTCCATTACAAGTCACCAAAATTAATTGTCACCGACCTGTGACCTAATTAGGGGGTTAAACTGTGACTGAGCATGCTCAGTTGAGATGGTGATAAAACTTATTCGCATCTGGTCTGTGCATAGGGCCTAAACCATTTTTGTCAATGGCTGCTATTAAGTATCAGGAGATATAGAGTGGAGGTATTTTCTGAGACTAACTCCCCTGTCTGTCATTGGTTCTGACACAAGGTACATATGCAAATATATTATCCAGAGCAAACAAACCTTGTAACCGAACATCCCCACACTCAACTCACTGACACTAACCTATTAGCCATTTCACATGAATGCCTTAAATGTTACAGACAAATTACAATGAACATAAGCTTGAACGTTAAATTTCGCATTTTTGTATTTAATTGTCATAAACACAAGTTTTCTCTATCCTAAATATGAGCATATAAAAGTAAAGATTCATGACATATATTTGCAATGAAAAATGGAATTTCGTCAACCTCAGAGTGGTTTGAGATTAATAGAGAATCGTTATGTTGACCGTTGGTCCCTCTTTCATAGAGGAGCCGGTCGATAACCCCTTGAATGACTGAATCAAAAGCTGCTAATCATTGATACGGGCTGGACACAGAACAGCCCGCGCCAGGAAAATACATAAGTGTATGATAAGCTGACGTAACATGTCTCAGCTACAATCGAAACCACAATGCTTGCCTTGCTAGCAAAAAAAAAAAAAAAAAAAAGACTTACGTAAAATACAGATGTAGACGACAATTGACAGCTGACCTACTTAAAACGGAAGTTCAATTCGTACGTTTAATCGATTTAAGCAGACTTCTCCGCTATATGGCTTCAAATGAGTATACATTACTACCAGGGAACATATACCTCAATACCATTCTTTCAGTTCTGTTACCGCTGCGACAAAATATGTTCAAACTTAAAATGCATGTAGAGATTCCCTGGAATTGTTTTGTTGAACCATAAACTGCACGATGGAAAAGATGCAAGCAAGGTTAAGAAGCTTCAAATTTGCAATTAACCTTGCATGATGGTTTTTTTTTTTTTTTTTTTTTTTTTTTTTTTGATATTTGTGGATCCCACCAATAAAGTCATTCACGGCATACCGGATTTTTGCCTGACTCATATTATTGATTAATGTGGTTATACTTTCAAGCAAACATTATTTTGTTTATTGTTCATTCCTATTCTTTGGTTTTCTATGATGTCTGTACTACCTCATATTACTTTGCATATTAAGTCTTTGACTTCATTGTTATCCAACGCCGCTGCTAATGAATGCCACACCAGATTGATTTTCAGATTGAACTTATTAATCTATTATCTATATTTTTTCCTCAGTTCATTATTTCAATCTATATTGATTATGGTTTATTGATAGGTTCGGCTGCTATGTTAAGAGCACGATGGTATTTAAATCATATAATACCAACAAACTTGTTAACTAAAGAAGACAAACCCTTACCTTACTTACACAATTAACTGAATGATGTGTTTGCTGATTCTCTTGACAATTCACACGTCAAAACAATCTCAGCTAACGGGCATGATGAGAAGCCTCATTCGTTGCCAACAGGGATTGGAAATCGAGACATGTTGGAGCTTGACAGTCACTCACATCTCAAGATTACCGTTTCTACAGCGCCAATCCGAGGATGAAACGCCTTATATAATTCTAAGGCAAAGTGTATGAGATAGTTAAACTAATGTAAAATACTCATCAAACTAGACAAGAAGATTTGCTTCAAAGGAAATCTGTCTGCGTGCCTTCAAAAATCAAGATATGGCTCGATGAAAATTGCAAAGTCCAAATGACGGTGATCTCTAGAGGTCACATGCAAAAACCAAAATGGTGCAAAGTTGCAATACCTGTAATTTGAGCCCAACATGACTGAAATGTGATGAAAATTGATCAATTTATGGCTAGATAAAACGGCCACATAACCTTGACCTTTGATCTTTAGAGGGCCTATGTAAATTACAAAAATATGCATTGTTAATATATATATATATATATATATATATATATACACATATATACAATGTGAGCCCAATATGTTCAAAATCGGATAAAATTGACTAAGTGGTGGCAAAATAAAAATTGCAAAGGTCCAAATGACCTTGACCTTTGACTTTTAGAGGTAACATGTAAGTTACGAAAAGGTGCAGTGTTGCAATACATACAATTTGGGCCTAACATGGTTAAAATTAGATGAAAATTGAGAAAGTAAAATTCTAGGGTCCGAATGACCTTGACCTTTGCCTTTTAGAGGCCACATATAAATTAAAACATGTGCAGCTACAATATCTACAATTTGAGCCCAACATGATCAATATCGGATAACAGTTGACTGAGATATAGCTTAAAGAAAATTTCAAATGGCAAAATGACATTGACCTTTGACCTTTAAAAGTCACATGCAAATTACAAAAGGGTACAGTGTAACAAATCTATGAATTTCAGTTCGATTGGTTACCTGTACGTATAACAGCGTTGGAGATATTCAAGATTCAAATTTTCAAATGACCCTAATTTACATAATTTTTAAAACCGTTGAACCTTTTTACAAGAACTCAAGACTTCTAGTATGGACGTATAGTCATGCTGAATTTGGAGTTTCTAAGTGTAACAGTTTTCAAATGAAATGTCGGGCAAACAAAGAAAGTAAGAAAGAAAGAAAGGAAGAATGAAAGAAAGAAAGAAAGAAAGAAAGAAAGAAAGAAAGAAAGAAAGAAAGAAAGGAAGAAAGAAAGAGAGAAAGAAAACAATATGTCAGACATAAATATGTGTCACTTTTATGTGATTTCTGTTATAATAAGATAAATCATTCCATTTATGAGTCTATTCGCACAAAAATCATGGTTTTGACATACAGGTCAAGGCCAATAATGAACCGGTGGATGCAACTTAAGCATATGTACATTTTCCTTCAGCAATGCCATATCAGAACCTCAAACGTCACACTAGATTGCGTTTTCACAAAATTCGCACAAGTGAAAAATGTACTAAAAATCCCGCTGACGATGGCGAGGGACAAAGATGAGATTCACGGACATCTTCATCCCATGTTTTTTCTAAATTTAGGAAAATTGAATGTAATTTTTGAGAGCCCTACAAAATATACATAAATAAAGCCATTACAGAGGTATTATTTGCACAATTTTAGGCAAGGATTACAGAAGTCAACCATATGTTTCTTCACATCTCAAATATCTATACGAGTTACCACTTGATAATTTTCACTTAAACATAAAAGCTTACCTGCCCTCCATCCGATAAGGTTGGCGTATATTGGAAAACATTTCGTTGCAAGGAACTGGCAGCGTCTGCATACCATCAAGAATTCAGTCCATAGCATTATCGGATTCAGTGTGCCCTTTTTAAGACTGTTAGTTTAACTCTTTCAATGCCAAGTTTTAGATTAGGTCAACAGCGTCTAAAGCCCAGGAAAGTTGTTAACCTAGACCATTTAATTATTTAGTTCATTTTTTTTTAAATTTTTGGAAATGTAACCTTGCTGGCACTTGGATGAAGGGTCTTTTTACCAAAAAAAAAAATTAATCTTGAACCATTATAATATTTTTTTTGCCGGTAGCGGTAGCGTTTCTTGTGATCATAACTGGAGGAGATAATATAACTAGCCTGTTAAAGACATTAGATTTAGCTGGTAGCAATATTGTCATCACATGTTGTCAGATCATAACAGTCTTCCTTTTCCTACAAGATTAAATCCACAAGCCGTAGTCATTGTTCTCACGCCCTTTGTTTTTGAACTCTGGAACATATCGAAACTCATTTTATTCTTATCATTGGTAAAAGCCGCCAATATTTTACAAGACTTGTGTAGTGGCTATTTCCTGATCTTATGAAAAGATGGTAAACCATGTGCCAATTTGAGGTAATGTGCGGAGACGAACTGATTTTTGCCAGCGTTATATATCACGGGCACTTTTTATCCTCTCAGCCGGCTGTGCAAACCTCAGAGAACCTAAGACGACTGCATTTACTCAAGAAAGCAACGCACTTAAGAAAAAGCACGAGTTTACTTGTCACCGTGCCAACTATGTACAGCTCCAACAGACACTAATGCACGTTTAGCATGGCCTTCTTGCTTGGCAACTTGATATTTGTTCTGCAAGCCGTATATACACTGCAGTACTGTAGAGGAGGTACGTGCACGTGTCAATGTATATGAGATGCTTCCCTATTTTTCGCACCCATATTCCTACTAAAAATATCAACGGTTACAAATTTAAAACGGGTCAGGAGGCGTGAAGTTGAATTCTTAGTAGGTCATGAGGATGACCTGAGGTTTGAGGAAAGTACATCTTCTCCGTCACAATATATATTGTATATATATATATATATATATATATATATATATATATATATATATATATATATATATATATATATATATATATATATATGTATATGTATATGTATATATATATATATATTTGTATGTATGTATGTATTGCGATGGTATCTTCACTCTGTGAACAATGCGATTTGTGATTCTGCAGAACAAGACATTTTGGAATCATCATGTGTTAAGATTGAAAGTTTTTACATGTAGCCACTTCTATCGTAAAACGTTAATCTATGCACCGCTTGGTCAATTGTTTGAAAATCGCATAGGCACTTCTGTGGACTCCCAAACCTAAATTTGTTCCCAATGTAGCGCTGCAATTCTTTTTCTATTTCTATAAATTGTTCCACCTTTTTTAAATTCTTGTTACAAACTTTATTTTGGATTCTCTTCAAAAAAGTTCGAATACTCCAGTAAGTAATTTTCTATTTAAAACTTTGATTTAAATTTGAATATGTTCTTAATTTTTTATCTGGAAAAGATTGTCCAGAAAAGTCAGTGTGCTATTGAATAAGGAATTTCTCCTGCAATAATTTTTGTATAATGTTTGCCGAAAATATCCAAATTCATCACCGCCATAGTTCCAAATATATTCGCATTCGATTAAATTTAGGGTGTTCTTCACAGTGTTTAGCCAGTCAGAGTTAGTCAATGACAGAATTTCGGAGTAACATTTATAGGCACCATACAACAATTTGTCATGCTCAGAGTTTATAATTCGGTACCAGTTTTTACATATAGTCTTCAGTATTTTCAGAGAATATGGAAAAGCTCCGAGCTCACTCAAAACAGCAATATTGCTTGCTTTAGAGTTCACTCATAGAGTATATTTAAAAAAAACTTAAATATAACTTTTCGAATTCAGTCTTGAAATAACCTGATATATTGCCTGGACCTATTTATAGGAGATAGTACATATGCACCCAATATTTCGCAACCATAAAGAAATAGAGGGGCAATCAGTTTATCAAATAAGTCCAAATACAAACGAATGTCAATTTTTTCACCAAACAGGGTATGTTTTAAGCGTCCAAGAGCCTTTTTAGCTTTTTCACATAAATGTTTTATGGCTCCAGCAAAATTTCCATTACATGTCATTTCAGTGCCGAGGTAGGTATATTTATTAGTTATTTCTAGTTCCTCATTACCAACAAAGACGTGTCTTATAATTTTTACTAGACTTATTAAATATAACTACTTTGGATTTTTCTACATTGATATTCAAATTCCAGTTTTTACAATATGCGTGTAATTTATCCAAACAACATGGTAAGCCATGTTCACTTTCCGAAATTAGCATCAGGTCATCCGCATACAGCATACAATTTAATTTTTCATCATATAGGGTTACTGAATGGCAGTCATGTGTAAACATTTCTGGCAAATCATTGATGATTAAATTGAATAGAGTCGGGCTTAGCAGACATCCTTGTTTTACGCCATTATTCAAATTATTTTGATAATCCCGAATTAAATTTAATTTGGACAGACGACTTATCATACGTCTCGCAAAATGTCATGCATAAAACCGCCAATATTGTAATTCAAACATTTGTAGAATAATCCATCATGCCACACAGTATCGAAAGCTTTATGGAGATCGATAAAACACACCCAAAGGAATCTTTTCTTTCCAGAAATTTTGACATACTTGTCTATAAGAGATCGCAGCACCAAAATGTGGTCACTCGTTTGAGTGTTTTCTACAAACCCGATTTGATATTTATTATTATATCTATGTTGTTCCATGTGAATTTGTATTCGTTTTTTCAAGACTGCACAAAACAGTTTCGATAAACAGCTACTGATAGAGATACCTCTGTATTTATTAGGATCCATAGAAAACCCTCCTTTGTTAATAAGTGTTAGAAAGCTTACTTTCCATTAACAGGGGAAATATACAGACATGTAAATCATGTTGTATAACTTTTCCAAAATTGGAAGCAAAGCATTTCTACCAGATTTGACCATCTTATTCAGTATGCCATCATTACCTGGGGATTTACCATTTCTTAACCCATCAATGCAGTTATCTACTTCTTTTGTGGTAATTTTGAAATCAAGTTCCGAAAATGTGAGGGTTGTATGACTATCTAATTTATGTCGCACCTCCTCGAACATGGGGCTGTTCCCATAAGTTTCTTCTGTAGAGGTCACGCGTTTCATATCCAAGTAAGATATTATTGTTATCATTTGCGTAATGTTAGTACTGTATTATTATATATTGTTGCAGTTATGTATTGTAAGGTATATACTATTTTATGTGGTAATAAAGTTAAACATGAGTATAAATATGAAAACACGGGCACCCACGGTAACAGTTTAAATACAAACAAACTTTGCCGCTTTGAATTCCTTTGCAGATGCAAATGGCATTTGCGGCCGTATGCATTCACAAACGGTACATTGCATTATACAGGAGAACGGTAGCCCCAAACCCCACCTTTCCCCATATATGGCACGCAATGAAGACAGGTAAAGGGTATAGGGCCGCCAAAGATCAATAAGGTTTGAGATGATTTTCACACAGATATATGTGTGCAAACCAACAGGTTCCCGATATTTTACTTCCATTATGAAAATTATTTAGCATTTGTGGGAAAGTTGAAATGAACGCTGCATCAACTGTCTTATGTATTGACCAAACTAGCAACGTAGATTGGGAAAATCATTTTTTTTTAAACAACCGACATAAGCAACTTTGAAAAACTTTCTGCATTACAAAGCACTATGCAAACCACCTTATCGCTTTTTGTTCCTTGTTTATAAGATACCTCAGATAGTCATAAATCAATATGTATCAACTTATATTATTTATAACGAATTATCATATTAGAAAATTACAAATACCCCCTTCCTTACGAAAATTTCCTTACCAATCATGCTCTACCAGTTTGCTGGGCAGTACTGTTTTATGGCTGCTATACGTGCGTATTTTATATCTCGGGGAGAACAAATAAACCAATTGTGCCGTTGTGAGGAAACCGTCAACGTCTTACATGTTTAAAGAAGATGTAGTGCAATTGAAGATAACAAGAAGCTAACATTGCCTGCCACTTGTGTGCATACTACCTCTGGTGACAAAACAAGAAATGGCGCAGCATGGATGAAAGTATATAAAAGTAATGCAGTTACAGTTACAATCAATAACAGACTATAACGTCACCAGGACACTGTAGTCGTAATGACGGCAAACTATTTTATTGACCTATCTGCAAACAAAATTATCCATTCATAAATGCACATTATGTTGATTTTCGCAGCAATTTTGCTGCCATATATTTGACAGACTTTTAGTCATTCATTGCACATTACCATTTCAGACTTAAGTGGCATGCTTACCACTTACGTTTGCTCGTTGAGCTTGGCCTGTGGGATGCCGTACATAGTAGGATGATCAGGTGGAAACAGGGGCATGACCAGAAACGCAGAAAATACTTTTCCAGGCGCAGGATCATTTCCTGATATTCACAGTTTAAAAGCTTTCAGCATTTCATTGAGAGACTTCAATTTTCACCACAAAATGCTCTGGATGTCCTTTTACCATTATGTTTGTGCAGCAGGTGTAAATTTTCTTTCAAATCTAGTCTTCCGAGTGCCAGTGTATGATAGCATTTAGGTGTTCTTTGTAGTTTTTCAATCAGTCAACAGTCAATAATATATACCAACTCTGTCCTAAGTACAGTTAATTTTCCAACACACTAGGCAGTCTACGACACATGAAAGCTAAGAACGTCAAAGAATGCCCTAATATTCTGCACCTCGGCTGGCAACAGAAAGAAGCACCACCGCATGGTATGCTAAAAAAAAAAAAGGTCAAAAGCAATGCATCAAATAATCTAAGACAATCGTAATCATGCATGTCACATCAAAACAAATCTACCGATAATATTCATACTCACAGTCACCCATGAAAAACATGCAAAATCAAATCTAACGAGCGGTCTATTACCAAAACATCAACATCATTCACAGTTCCAGAAAATGCAGGCCAATTGTTGGGGGAGGGTGGGGGGCAGGAGGGTTGCACGTGCATTTGTGCCTGCAGAAACGTTTCAAATGGGCAGCATGACTCTCAATAGGGGGAATCCACACGTCACTGCAGACCTGTTCTTAATAATTATGTTGCAAGGCAACTGAACTTTGCCTCCACCATGATGAGCGCACTTGCAGTAATTTTGTTACTGAAAAAAAAACTGAAAATTACGCTTTATTCTGCTTACCAAGTAAAAATTTTGAATACTTTAAGCAACTTTTCATGTTTTGAAGGGCATGAAGGCTTCTGTTCACAGATTGCTATTTTTGTGGTACAAAAACACATTTATGTCCTACCAAATATATAGATGTGCCCTCTTTCCTGGTCAAATTCCCTGTTGCAGGATAGGGACAGCACATGATCACAGTCACTTATTAATAGCTCCTATTGCAGCTTCCCGCATCGTTTTGATAATGGTATATTGGCTTAAAATCAACTAAATGCATATTCAAAGCAAAACAAGGACGACGTGGATGGGTTCATATGACAACAATATTGCAGTTGTAATGAAAAAAAAAATACACATACACAGTTGCCAACGATATTTTATAATAGCAAAGGCCTGAATGTGCGGTGATAAAATATAAATGCGCAGAAAAGTCCCATACGTTTTGTTTAAACCACTTACCGTCTAGTGGTGATAGTATCGCATTATATGCCTAACTCATCTACATCTTTTATGTGCCAATCACGCCATTAGCAATGTAAGAGCGCTGGGTAGAATCTAATGATGCGAGTATAATTTTCATGCGTGAATTGGCTGTTTTCGAAGTTCAGGATGCATCCACATCCCGTATTTTTCATTATTGTACTGAAGTGGTGAAAATGACGAAAGCACAAAGTGACGGGCCATGATGATTGGTAAAAAATCGTTCGCTGCTGTATTGTTAATAAACATGGACAGCCATCTTTGTCACAAGACACATCATTAACACTTTCCCACTCCAATCGGCCATAATTGCCTTGGTGTAAATTATCCGTCTGCCTAACTCTTTTTACAATTAAATTTTGTGTTAATATGAAATATTTAACTAAGAATTATAAATAAGACCTATCATAAAGTCACACCCCAGGTTCACAGTTTTCTTGGCGCGGATTGGATGCGCCCAACCTGCGCCAAGGAGAGTTGTTGACTCAATCGTATTCTGACTGGGACAGGTGTAAACAGAAGCCATGCTCCTGACACAATAAAGCCTAGCAATATATCTGGATTTCAAGCAAACTATTAGGTAATATTTGGCCTGTATTTGTACTGCTGAACGGTACTATCTGACATTTTAGTGTTATATGTGAAACTGTTTTTGTAATCAAAAATGTGTTTCTTACCGATTAATTTGCTTTTTATCTTCGCACATATATATATATATATATATATATATATATATATATATATATATATATATATATATATATATATATATATATATATATATCATAAGCAGCCACTTCCGTTTCATTTGATAAATATAAATCATTATATATCTTATGTGCTTGGGTCCTTGTGGCGTATCTTAGTCAAGCATGCTATTATAAACAGATTTGAGGGTAAACACATACAAGGGCTCTCAAATGAGCAAATAGGGTGATCACTTTGTACACATAAGGTTATCTTGTTCAATCCAATTTATTTTTCAGAGGATAGGCCGCCTAACATATATTACAATATTCTCCAGTTGATTATATTCGGTATGCAATTATCCCTACAGTCAATTCCATCTTGGCTGATTGCTACCTTTGTGCTCTTTGCTGAGGCCATGCGGAAAAACACGTTCTTTTTGCGCTTTAAAATTACTCGATGACTGGACATCTATATGATGTGAAGCAAAAGACAGAATCCCGTTCCACGGTGTGTAAATCTGTGTTTATTTATGTTACATAATTAACATTCTTATTACCATTAAAATATGTATATAATATGTTCTTAAGTTTGAAAAACAAATTTTCAACATGGGTTCAAATATCCCTGATGCTGAGCACTGCCAGGCACACCAGATTACGCTGTCAGCTTAAGATTGGCGCATGGACGTTGGACAGATCTATGAATTGGGCTTGTGACTTGTATACAAGTCCATATTACATCGTCCAAGTGAAACTGTTTAAGTGACAAGGCGGTTGAAAATTGCATGAGATCATTGTGTTGTGGGTGTTTCTTGTTTTCTTTTTTGTGAATTTGACCACCAAGAATTGCCTGTTGTACTTGGATGTGCACCATACACCTGAAGTTGGCATGGACGACTTCACCTTATAAGTAGTAAATCTGAAAGAAGGCGATATCTCCGATTATGAATCACCGGCAGTAGCAAATGCATCTTACCATGGTAGAACGGTGAAATTACAGTGCATCCTGTTGATGACGGGTTTTCCGTAAAACTTTTTCTTTCTTTCTGTCTTTCTGTCTTTTTTCTCTCTTTACTTATTTATTGTACTTTATTTTATTTAGTGGATAATTTGGTCGTCGGATCTTTTTCTGCCTATTTGTCATCCACAATTCACATATTTTATTGCTTATAACTGTTTGCTAGATACCCTTGAGCATAGTGGAGATGAATCGTGGGTGAGTCACTGCCATATTTATTCAATAGGTCACCTTTTGTCGATAAAAGGTGGAGTGGAGAGCTTTCGATGTATCTTTTTCAATGCTATACGGCCAATTGCTTCACAACTGTCCATAGACACTTTTGGGGACCCAGGACCCTCCACAGCTTTCTTCATCAGAATTGCCCTGATATAGTTCCATTTTTGAACAAATGTTCCCGGTTTTTTTTTTTTTTCATATTGTAACCTGTGCAAAACTGCTGACCGGATTCTCTTCAGACCTGATGGAAATATAGCTTGACTTGATCCCTAACAAGTAGCTTACTAAGTAGTGCTGCTGTTATTTCATGATTTTCAACTGTTCCACTTTCTATAATTGTCAACAGTGATTAAAATGTATGCGTTTAAAATAATCTGTAAAACAATTGATGGTATCCTTTTCGTACTCAAGCATGCACCAAAAATGGGGCTGCACTAATTTTGTGTAATAGATGGCGCTACAATTTAAAGACATAAAAACAATAGGAGCCTAACGAAATGTTAGTTCTCCATTTTGTCACCTTATCGTGACGGTCACGCGCATGACTGAATTCATAGTTACCCTGGTCTGCGCTTACTAAGTGGAACACACTATGGACAAGCTATCGTGACCACAGCGGAGGTTTAACTGTGAAACTGTGGAATGTAACCCCACACATCCATGGATATTTGTCAAGATTCGACAATTTGCGCGTATCAGCGCTGCAACCTGGTACCTTGCATTTGTACACAGGTATATTCCAGGCACGGTACACGTTTTACTTGATCAAAATCGTTCTTTCAGACTTCCCCACTTTCTTCACTTCAATACACTTTAATATGGCTGCCAATGACCCGCTGGTAGTGGTGTCCCACTCCCCGCGAAATACCATTTAAGCTCGTCGCGCAATCCTAGTGGCCAAAATCGGAAAACTAAATATAGTTAAGTTGGTATTAGGCCAGTTGCTTTGATTTCGATGGGCATATATCATGGAACTCATTGGCCTTGCTTTTAAATTACCCGAGTGCAAGGTTACAGGGTAACTTGGCTGAATTTGATTTGAGCTGATGAATCAGGTTCCAGCTTGTCTAAAACTTTTTGTACTGAACAAAGCTAGGTGTGTTTGGGTTTTTTTGCGTATTGTAATTGTGTATGGGTGACACTGATTTCGAGCTGATTAAGAACTAATTATGAAAGCCACAAGACAATTTAATGAATTTGATTTATTAGTGATGACATTGACTATTTGAGACAGGCTGTCGGCATCAAAAAGGAATTTGAATTGAGTTGGTACAAGGGTAACCTTGACCTAACTGCCAAGGTCGATCTGTGATTTTTATGAATATGACACCTGGAGGGTAATAGCCAAAATTGCCAATGTCACTGAACCCGTTTTGTGAATGGTGTTCTGGATGATGAGTCGAAGGTTTCTTGAACTTGGATTATGATATTGCACTTTATGAAGGACCTAATAAGGGAAAGAGTATAATCTTGTACGGCTGATGTGACCTTGTTCCCTACATCACAGGGTATTATCATAAACTGGAATCTGTGCTTTAAGGACTGTCCAGTTTTCCATCAATTATAATATTATGCCATATGTACCAACGCAAGTACGTTTGAATTACTACTTCATGCACACAGACGCGCGGTATAACACATCCATCATTAATGTTATTTATGCTTACAACTAGCTATCACAGTACAATATCCGATGAGCACAGCACTTTGGTTTTCACTTATACCCTTTTTCCCCGGGCAAATAATGGCAATTAAATGACAGACCAGATATTTTCTACCCACATTTCTTTGCCCAGCCTATATAACCATATTTGCAGCTAAACATCTGGACATACATTATCGGCTTGCACCTGTAGGTCGTCACGATTTATGGGTGAATTTTCCGCTGTTTGTAATTTTACCTGCAGAATTCTCGTGGCTTTTACATAATGTATTTTTGGAGTTCAACAACAGGAAATTATATTATCTGGGCTGCCAGCTGTCCAGGTATTATTGAACGAAATACTGTATTTCCCAATATGAACCATGGGGTCTAGAAATCTGGTTCCAAGATTGTCTGGTCATGTACTAAGATGTCATAATTTGAGCATTCCCTTCGTCCATTTAATTGATTAATTAAATTAAATTAAATTAATAGTATATCAGTAATTCTTCTATTGCAACCCTGATCTGACAACTTACTATTTTGTAGCGGTTAACCACAAAATTAGGTCTGTTGGATTTTCCGTTAAACAATTCTTCATATACATTTAATATCCTTATCTCTGACCTGCCCCTGGTTTTACTTCTTACAGCAGCCTCGCAGTTCCACTGATGACATGTGTTATCAGTAGAGCCTTACCGAACATACAATATCCGATGAGCACCGAAACCGAACCGGGTACTCGGTACTCGGTACTCGGTACTCGGTACACATTACCGATCCCGAACCGGCCACCGTTCGCGTTCGGTATATTCAATTCAAACATGCCATAAATAAACTTAGACATCTTATAATGCTCATTTAAAGCTTTATTTCAACAGGGGTTTGTAGCTGTTACCCTTTTGCACCGGGGCATTACAATTGTTAATGCAATTCAGGCGATTAATGCAACCCATTTGACGCACTTATTTGCAAAGTAGCGTGTGTTGCATTGTTTAAGGTGTATAGGAGTAACAAAAAGTAAAAAAAGTAACCTCAGTGACCTTCTTATTTAACTTCATTGCCAACATTGACAATGACAACCGAACCCGAACGTGTAGTGACTGTAAAAGCCGAACCCGAGCCGGGCTTCCTGAAACCTGGTAAGGTCGGGTTCGGGCAGGCTCTAGTTATCAGTTTAACTTGTTCAAAGTTAGCCAGTAATAAGGGAAATATGTTTAACCCTTTCTTGGTAGTAGTAGTAGTAGTAGTAGTAGTAGTAGTAGTAGTAGTAGTAGTAGTAGCAGTAGTAGTAGTAAAATGATAATAATATAACGTTGTTAACCTGGATCATGTTATCCTGATAGGCCGTGTCGACATTAAACAATTATTGCCTTCTCAGGAGGGAAACACCCAGAATTGTCACCCCGAGGAAAGACAACCTCCCGAGGTGTGACAATCTGGCTGTCCCCCTCCTGAGAAGGCAATAATCGTTTTATTATACCGAAAATCATCATAAAATAACAAAAAAACATAGCTTAAAAGTATTCTTTCCACTCACACCTCAGCGTTCCTTGTTTGCTTGCTTCACGCGCGAGCCTGGGTCACGTCATAGCCTAGTTCCCGTGCACGCCACCAGCCATGACGACATTAAAGCGCCTTCTGTCGGAATGGAGAGGGTGAAAATAGTGATGTCTTCCTGCACCGAACATGGGACATTACTATTGTCATCCTCCCCTGAAGATTCACGTGGATCTCAGAAGACATTCATAGTTGTCTAAGCCTTAACAGCCAATCAGAATCCTTCATTTCTATTTGAGGTAAAATAATTCCTATTAATATATTTTCTATAAATGGAAAATTTAAATAAATACATTAAAGGAGACGACGATTTAAATGTGGGCAATGGTGAAACGGTTAAACTTGTAAAAATGAACCACATGCTATTAGGTTGATTACATATTGCCTCTAATACGATGGAAAAACCTATCATACCTTCTTTCCATTCGGCATCAAATATGCGGTCAACGTAATAACTCATTTAACATCTGAGAGACTTTGGAAAATGCATAAACAAAAAAATGCAGAAGATTTGATAACAATGGACAAACTGAAATATTGACGCTGTCAGAATGTCAATTGAATTCTAGTTCAAAATATGTGTAAAGGTACCAAAATTACGATTCCCATCAAAATCAATTTGGCTTACCCGCTTCTGATGACAATGTGATGTTCGGCGCCATCCTTTTTAAAACTTTATCAATGAAATCCATTACTGTTATTATAATATTTACATGTAGTTTCAAAATGCGACAGTGTTGTTAATACCGATGTATGTTAGGTTGGCATGAAGTAGTATGGCATATGTGTATTGCAGTGTTGTGACGAATACATATTTTCTGTTTTTATATATTCTGAGGAAAGCAGATATAAAAATCTGACTTAATAAGACGCCAGATATGTTCTGGTAGTTTTCAAATCAGTAATGATATGTAAAAGATGTTCATGTTAATGGACTTGTTCAAGATTTGGATGGTTTTCGACTTGGACTGATTTTGGCTTTGATGTTGACGCTTAATGGTGTCATACTACTATATGCAACAATTTTCAATCTATCAAGTTGTAAATCACTATTGAAATGACAGCAGAACACAATCTTGATCTAAGCTAAGTAAAAAGACCTCTACCAGATGGGATTCAGACTGACCAAAACATTACCAGATTGCGACGTGCCTGCATTAACATTTGGTTTTTCCTATGTGTTGCATTAACACGTAGGCAAAATCAAATGTACGCCAGGGATGTTTGATTATACGTCACACGTGAAGTTGAATAACTACGACTAACGTAAACAAATACAGCCAAGTTGGCGTTGCAAGCAGGCCTATGTCATTTTTGTGATGAATACCCAATAAAACATAGAATAAACAAAATCTTACATGCCTGGCGATCACGACTTATTTTTCCACCTACAACGATCCCGAGTGGAGAATAATAGCAACTGACTCTCAGCCATGCAAGATTCTCTATGTCTATAACGTCAGCTGCTAATCACATTTTACTCTATGCTTCGCCACTCCCAATGTCATATTTTATTTTTGGATCGAATGGGGAGGAAATTGTGCAGTTTGCAGAAAAAGGAAAATCCAAACAGAAAGAGTATTACTCTCCATAGACCATACAAAATGTTTATCCCATGTATTTGCAGTCCTGAGTGGCCTGGGACGGCCCATTCTGCAGCGTGTATTATAAAACACTAAACCCTAACCCCAATCCCCGTTTCCATCGAGACCTTCAGTTTCTGATCGTATTAACTGGCGTGTAATATATGGACCAATCAAAGGTAAGGAAGTTCTACCGATCATTTCTTTGACAAACAAGAAAAGTTCTTATGATGAAAATATTAACTTTTTTGTTGCCATCGTTGGACGTACATTTGTTCTTGGATGCACCAGTAAAACTTACTGTGAAAATAAAGGTGTTTGCAAAACAGTAAATGGCTAAAATTTTTGCCTGCGTACTATGAATGAATATTGTATTGCTTGATGAATGTTCTAGTCTTGCTGTTATATCTGGTGATGTTCATGTTAATGGACTTGTTCAAGATTTGGATGGTTTTCGACTTGGACTGATTTTGGCTTTGATGTTGACGCTTAATGGTGTCATACTACTATATGCAACAATTTTCAATCTATCAAGTTGTAAATCACTATTGAAATGACAGCAGAACACAATCTTGATCTAAGCTAAGTAAAAAGACCTCTACCAGAGGAAGTCAAAAGTAAATTATTTTATACATTCCATGACTTCCACCTGTGCATATATAAGTAAAAGTCAGAAATACAAAAGGGAGAGATGATCCAGTGCAAGACTATACCTCCTAGTTCCATGTGAATGGTCCCGTGACATGATAATGCGGCTGTTAGACAAGGATTGCTACAGTCGATCAGTGTTATCTGCATGTATCTGTGTAGATGTGCTACCTTTGTTCCGTTGGAAATCGCACACAATTAAGAATCGCTTTGGGAATTTAAACAGGAGCCGCATATTGATCTGGAATCGGAGTGCATCAAAAGCTCCACCCCGCTGCTTAGAGTATGAGTAATTAACTCTACCGGTGCTAATCACAACAAAAGTTGGAGCCACGTGAATAATTTTTGTAATCCAGATTCATATTTCTCACACAAAAGCTTTCATTCAGGCAGCAGCATGCCTGTAGTTCCATACAATATAAGAACTCTCAACAGCTTTGCAAGGCGCGCTTTAGGCTAGCTGCACCAGAGCACACTGATGAAACCTTTTGCATAAATATCTAATCTACTACTGATAGGGTTAATTATTTACTGTCAAAACATTTTACGACAAAGAGATTCAACTGTCATCACTTCATTTAACAGTTTCGAATATAAAAGCAGTTTAAATGAACTGAGTTTGTCAAAAGCGGGGACATTTTTATTAATATTTATTTACCGATTTTGTGATAAACATGCTCCTGCTGTATATATATATATATATATATATATATATATATATATATATATATATATATATATATATATATATATATATATATATATATATATATATATATATAAATTAGAGACGGTGAACCACCGTGGGTAACTTCTGAATAAAACTAGTCCGTCTGTAAAGACAGTGACCTTTTAGAGCCGAGGCCCAAGACTCCGGAGAGCCCGAAGACTGGGCTAAGTTTAAAATACCTGAGAAATAAAGTAACGGACATAGTATTCAACCTAAAAAATTGCAAGTGATGCTATAAACAAGAGTGGTCAAAATAACAAAGACCTCTAGAAAGTTATTGAGAAAATCATCCCATCAAATACTCCAAAGTCTTGCAATTTTCCTGCCTAACTGGTATATAATGATACAGAAATCATCAATGCGCAGTAAATGGTTGCAACTTTTAACAGCTTCTTCGCTTGTATCGATGGGCAGTTAGCATCAAAGCTGCCAAACAATATTCCGCCCCGTGCAAACATTGGAAGCACAACCGAAGCTACTTTCCCCTTTTCCCTTATATCGACAGAGGTATATCTCCAAACAGTTAAGACAAAGATACCCTGGGTTTACGGTTATTAAAAGCAGGCGCTAATAGTTTGTCCATGACCCTAATCCATATTCTCAACCAATCTCTTGGTGCCGGCATAGTCCCTGATAAATGGCCGTTGGCTAAAATTACTCCCATTTACAAGGATGGTCAACACAGTGACATGAACAACTGCCGTCTAATTTCAGTTTTACCAGTCGCAATGAAAAATCTTGAACGTGCTGTCCATGATCAGTGTTATGCTTCAGCTATAATCTTATTCAAGGCTCACAATCAGGTGTCAGGAAAGGGCGCTCCACAGCAACGGCCCTTCCCCATTTTGCAGACACTTTGTAAAATGACATTGACAGGCATCATTGTTGTGGAATTCTCTTTCTGGATCTGAAGAAAGTGTTCGACACTGTTAACCATCCTGTCCTGCTTCTTACACTAAAGAGCTGTGGTACCTCCGACGTTGAATATGAATGGTTTGAGTAGTATTCTTCAAATCGCGTCGAATGGAAACCAACATACGGTCATGGATGGCAAAAACTCTCTACCACAGATCACCCGCGTAATTTCCTCAATTTTTGGGCCCGCCCCTCTTTATCTTCTACGTTAATGACTTACCCACTGCAGTGACCAACTGTAGCATGTCATTATAAGCAGATGACTTGCTCTCCACTTTTCAGCAAAGAACATTTCTGAAATTGAAAATGTTCTGAATTATGAAATTGTTCTGGTGTCGGAACGGTTCGGAGGGAACCAATTGACTCTAATTGCTGACAAAACTAAAATCATGATGCTCTTCGGGATCCAATATCCGGTGATATCATGCAAATACAATTGAAATTAAGATCAACGACATAATTATTGGACAAGTACGAAATTTCAAATATCTTGGTGTTATACTTGACAGCTCTATCAAGTTCGCCCGGCACGCTGATTACATCACGCGTAAAGTAAATGCAAAGATTGCGGCTCTTCGCAGACTGAGAAACTGCTTGCCCAGTTAATTAATGCTTACGTTATACACATCCCTCATTCATTTTCACTTTGACTGCTATGACATCATCGGCAGTTTTGATCCAAATATCTGCAAGATAGACTACAGAATTTTGCAGCATTGAGCCCTTCAAATCATCGATAAAATGGAAATATCCCAACCGTAAAACACAGACGCAATATTCACCTCCAATTTTTACGTACAAAGTTTTTCCACAATCTGAGTCCAAGCAACATCACCTCAAAAGTTGAACGTATTAGCAAAGCACATCCCTACTCTACCAGATCAGCCTCCTCTGTTTATGACGTCAGTCAAAAATTCTAGTGGTAAAAACAGCATTTTCCAGTTTGGAATTCAATTCCACCGGACAACAGAAACCTATCCCTCTAGCAATTCAAAAGAGCTGTAATACAATGCTGCTGTCATGATCCTGTCTGTGATATTGTGTAACCCTGTTCATTGTCTCTCATACCTGTGTTCCTCCAGATTTGTATTTTATATGTTTATTTCAGTCATTTTGCATCTTATGGTATATCATTTACCGCATTGTACCATCGAGAGCAT
Organism: Hermodice carunculata; assembly: GCA_964020975.1. Classification (NCBI taxonomy): domain Eukaryota; kingdom Metazoa; phylum Annelida; class Polychaeta; order Eunicida; family Amphinomidae; genus Hermodice; species Hermodice carunculata. Next base: position 31,164,714 of record OZ026615.1, on the reverse strand, counting down.
GGTGGGAGATTAGTGTCTTGTACACTGAACCATTCCCCCTGGTTAAACAAGACACAAATAAGTAATTAACAAAATTAAATGATGGTTCTCCATTCCACGACGAGGGATGATCTCGTTTAGAGATACCCATCAATACTACATGACGTGTTATGCTTAACAAAAGTCGTATTTGATATAGACCATATAATTCGTTGGACCAATGCGACAGTTTTTGACAGCATAGGTCATTATATATTAATATTCACATATTGGCAACAGTATCAAACTGGCTTGACTCTGTACAGCCTGAGTATGTGACCTGTGCACGCTTTGAGGGAGGTAGATGTGACTAATGAGACCAAATGCGAAAAGGCTCAAGAGTGCAGTGGTGAAAAATATGTGCAGGTAAACACATTCACGGAAAACACGGCATGCCCCTGAGTCCATCGTGTTCTTGACACCAAGGTAAGTTTACTACAGCTAAAGATACTTTTACATATATATATATATATATATATATATATATATATATATATATATATATATATATATATATATATATATATATATATATATATATATATAAGTGTTTTAACCAATTATTCAACTGATTGAGGCTGCTCAGGTATAGTGATTTTTGAACTAAGATGCGATACACGTGCAGAATATCTCCCTGAACTCCCTGAAATTAAACACATACCGTGGGACATTGATATTGGAGTATAAAATTATATCAAATTGAACATAGTATTGTGCCTGCTCCGCGTGCTAGAACCAAAAAGTGCAATGACGAATGATAAGTATACACACACACACACACACACACACACACACACACACATAAATACATATATATATATATATTACACATTTGAAATTTAAAACATATTTTCGCAATACGCACCATGTGCATGGATTGTGTTGTTTATTGTAATGTAACTTTAATGGCCACGGAACCCTCATAGTGCTTCAGGCCATTCACCGGAGTGAGGCTTTATGCAGTATATTGATTTCCAACGAAGAAAGAACAATGTATATATCACTCTAAAACTGAACGGAACCAGTGGGACATAAATATTGGAGTAATAGAATTTTAATGTAAATAGTGTTATGCCTGCTTCATGAGCTGACACTTCGTATGAATGTTTTTTGAAACATGTTTGCCTACAAGTGAAGACCAATTTGGGCATTGTTTGACGAGTAATGCCATTGACTGTGGTATTACCAGCGTGAGGCGACCAAAGATGCTAAAAGTCAATCACTGTTCGTCAATTTTAGCAATGTCAGTAGGTTTATGGAATGTATCATGTTGCTCTGGCTGTCGTCGACATCGAAGATCCAAGTGAATTTCATGACACAAATTTATACGAAATTTAGATAGATTGATCGAAGACGGTCGGACAGGCAGGCGGGTCGACACACAGACAGAGAGATAGTTTCTGTCTTTTTCGTGCTATACCCAATATAAGCATGGCAATTGTCGTTATAACGAAAGATGCAGTTAATGCAGCAGAAGTTAAACCTGGCCAACCTTAGTAAAAATCTAATGGAGAGTCATCTAGGTTGTAATATTTCTGATTTCATGATAAATCCCCTTATGTATACAGATGATATGCTCATACTATGCCCATCAGTAAAGGGCCTTCAAGGTCTGATGATAGATTTATGTTGTAGGTTTGCTAATGAATATGCTATAGTGCAAAGGTAATACGCTGAAATACGTTAGTGTAATGAAGCACCCTGGTGTGTTCCTGTGTGCATCATGCAAGGGAGATTAAGACATTTTTCCACAGACCAGATCTCATCATGTCCAAGCAAATATTTTGTTGAGAAGATTTAATAATTGAACATACTATGTTGAAAATAGGTTATTGGATAAATATTTTTCCTCAATGTACTGCACTCAGCTGTGGTCAAATTTCACCTAAGGTTCGGTTACAAGGCTGCGTGTTCGGTACAATAACGCATTTAGAAGCCTTTTTGGGTATGGACATGACTGCAGCACAAGTAATATGTTTGTAACCGACAGGATTAATACTTTTGATGCCAAATGGCGTGAACATATTTGTAATTTTACATCTAGGTTAGAGATTTCGAGTAAGAGTCTTGTGAAGAAATAATATTAATCAAATGTGTGTTTCATATTTCTCTGTTGCGTAAACATTGGTGCTATGCATTATATTAAATTGGATGTATGTAAAGTCTAGCACTAGTCGCTCTCTGTAGGGTACTATCCACCGCAAACAAAGTAGAATGGATACTTACTAACTGCATTTTTTCCTCTCACTTGTACATATTTTACGCTTGTTCAATGGACCATGTGCCTATGTCTGAAATAAACCTATATAATGCAAGCTTTAAGCATATTTCGTTGTCACTGACGCAAGTGTAGCTTGTCTCATTTCATGAAAATCCAAACTTAAAAACTGTTGAGTTTTATTTTTTTTATTATTTCTTTTTTAGAAATGATCACAAATTGTTTTTGGGATTTAAATGAGATTTGTTTAAAGTTAGTCAGGCAGCAAACAAATTTAATTCATTACACTGAACGAGTGTCCGTTTCTTACACTATCCGCCAATTATTACAAGCCATCAAATATAGGTTTCGCATTGTGAGTTTGAAGATGATTCTGTCATAAAACAAGCATATTACACTCTGTTTAAGTAATCTCCAAATGGTAAAACGAACTGAGGAGACGCTATCATAAATATCCTATCCTTGAGTGTGTGAACACGCACGGCTACCGGGTTGTCACAAACTATGAGTAGTAAAGAAGCTTTTATTTTTGGAGTTCAATGAAACATAGCACTGTACCCGAAACAGTTTTATTGAACCACGGCTCTCGGCCATTGGACCAGAGCAAAACCTCCGAACATAGCCTGAAGCAGCACTAGCGCTATCTCCACACACTCGCTTCACATTCTTCGACGTGAGCAAGTGATGGGACCAAGCAGTAGGTAGCTCTTCTGATGTTGAGTATTGCACAAGCACCACGCATGTTGCTGTGAAGTGCTGTCGATTATATGTGCGCCCCTACAACAGTCTAGTCTGTGAACATAAATTAGTTCAGATAAACATCGATTAGATGAAAGCTTTATTCGTTTTAAGAAAAAGACCAAGCCTAGGTTCAGCAGTGGTAGAATATGTAAATGATCAATAGTTCACTTTTTCATTTATCATTATTCAATGATATTTCTTTTTCAGTAAAACACTTCCGTACTTGGTACAACGCATTCAATAACTAGAAAAAAATGACTATGAAGCCGTGGTTTGACCAACATTTCATCAGTAGTGTTTTGTGGGCCTCACATGGTGTGCTGTAAAAAATGTGTGAGAATCATTAGCCTCAGCAGATTCAAAGCACATACAGAGACAATCTATAAAACCTTCGAGTTATTGAAGATTGGTAATATATTTCTCCAACAACAACTGAAAATCTACTTTAAGTAAATAAACAAGACCTAAGGCCTATGAAATCAGCCACTTGAGGAACGAACACTTACAACAACAATCCCACAATTTGGTCCCAAATTACAAGAAGCCCAAAATGACTAATACAGTAGTAGAAAAAGTAGTCTTTTGGGGTCATTTTGTGTGGTCTCTAGTCAGGTTCAGCAGGTGGGCTCCCAAAGGAAGAGAATTATTGGAAGGAGCTGTTGCACAGTAAAAGTGGTCACAAAAGACAGGTGGTCCCTGAAAGGAGGGGCGTCTCAAAGCTTTGCTTGTTTCCAAGTATACATTGTATTGATTGTTACATAGTAAGTAAATGTCTGAAAATATGTACCATTTTACATTTATCAAAGATGTATTACATTCAAATGGTGAAAAATTTAAGTGTTAATGACACTGAATGGTCTATTGTTTCATGTGCATGTCTTAAGAAACAGTCCAATTTTTTCCTGCAAATGCAAAAATAGCAGCAAAACTATAACAGGTCACAATGGTTTGAGACTGCATATTTTGTTTGCGTTGCAGTGTTCAAGCCTGAAAAATATATATGTTAAACTATAGTGTATTGTAAAGAACAGTTGTCATAGATTGAATGTATATATAAATTAAGAAATATTGACACATCGCACAAGAAATATTAACCATAAACAAGAAACAGATCTTTCTGGTTTTGTACATGAATTTCTAGGTTCTTTTTCCTGCAATTTTTATCATATTTGGTAAAAAGAACATAAACTAAATTATGCAGCAAAAAGACCTTCAGATTTTTTAATCCAGTTTCATACACTTACACAGGTCTTTTCAAGCACTTTCCAGGACAAAATTTCTCAAATTCAACGAGTTGTGGCAGGTATTTGGACATGTAATTTCAGCATCACGGAGACATGGACTTCGAAAATTTCAAGCAATCGATACATACATTTACATGTTGCATGAAATATCTCAGTATGACATACATAATATAGAAAAATATATGTGATGTATGGTTTTGCAGGGGTCACATTAAGGATATTTCAGTCTGGGTCCATTGGACCCATCTTTCTTCTTTTTCAGGAAAAATAGTGAGTCCATGGACTGAATCGATGGGTCCAGTCTGAAATTGTGGAAACTAGACTTCATTTGGTGTGATTTGATTGATTGATTGATTGATTTTATTTGGTATAATCAACATACAGTGATACGTGAGTTTACCAAAATTGATAAATAGATAAAACATGCAGGTAACTTAAGCCTAAAAACAAACATAACATATGGTCTATATGCTACTGCAGGCAAATCATAATTATAACGAAGATTGAATAAAAAGTTACCAATGTGCCAATGTAAAAGAGTTTAATGACTAAAAGTTTGTTGATTGTCCCAAGGATTGATTCAGTCAATTCAGGGACCTGCTATTAAGACTAAGTCTACACGTCCCTGGTATACCAAAATATGGTTTGTGAAGTAGTCTTAACCCCTAGCACACTGCCACTGTGCCAGTGTCTGATTTGGCACACCGTGTGCCATCGGGCAGTTTTTCACTGTCTTGCACAACAAGCGGCATGCATACTGAAAACGCCTGGGCTCTGTTATTTTTGCGATTTATTCCACGTGATGAAATGGTCAGAAATTACATGATTTGTATTTCTGTGCACTTTCTATTTCAATTTACCTGAAAAATTTGATGCCGAGGTGTCAAGAGTCTGATCTTAAGTGCGGTCACTTTTTTTAACTAAGCAACACGGTACGAGCCGTGCAACACAACACAAGCGACTGTACACAGCCTGTCAGTCACAGCCATGGTTTTCCGCTATGTTGTACGAATATTTTTACGGCCTGAGATCATGAAATTCATTCCTTTCTTGTTCTGTCACACAGATTTGTTCCATTCAAACAATTTTATAAAATTAAAACAACAAAATTTTGTTAAAAATCACCAACAACGACGTGACACATACTAGGAGGCAGCAATCAACAACATATTATGATCACATCGTGTTTATGCTGCTACGCAAATCTTCGCTTCGTCCACGTGTGACCGTGCGGTGACTAATCTGCGTATTTTCCTTGCCTTCCGTAAGGAATTTTCACTCGTGCCTTTATCTGTATCTAGATTTGTTCGATGGAAGTCTTTTTGGTGAAAATATGATGTGAAATTTAACATCTTGGTCCAATAATCTTCACGTTTATACGACTTATTCCTCCCCAACATTGCGGACAGGAGACGGGCACATGTATGGGCAGCAACGAGTTTGATTGGACATTAAGCGGCACGTGATCAATTCCACCCAATGAGGAACCTGGAAATGCTCTCACCGCATTCTAAATGAGGTGAAATGACGTAAATTTTTGCAGGGTTACCCCAGGAGTATTTTTTCTTAGCAAACAAGAGAGCTTGTTACATACAAAGACGAACATCTGAGGATTCCACCAGTAAAATGCATATAATCATGGTAATGGTGGACGATGCAAAACACCGGGACCTCAAAGGTGCAAAGTTACTAAGTTTGGGATAATATTTGCAGTTGTACCATTCAAAATGCATTGCGTTTTTTGTGCGTTGGTCCTAAGGGTGTCCAAATCGTCAATTCTATTTAAGCATCGGCATCACACTTACGTTGTTTTCATTTGCTTTGTTTACCAGCAGCACGTGCGCCATAATTTTGCATTGTAATTATGGAAAAAGCGGGTCATCCTTGTGCGCAACTGTGTACGCGCAACTTGGCAGTGTTCCCGCAAAAAGATTGATTCAGCGGATTTCATTGTCACTGTCACACGCTCTCGATCCAACCCATCCCAAATCGATAAGTAATGAATTTTCATGCCACATGTTCGGAATTTATTGCCTTTTACGGTCCTTATAAACAATAAATAACTTTTACTGATTTTCATGATGCGCGGGAACACTGCCAAAGGGCACCTGTTCCTTTATTTGATTGCATCCGCCTTCAATATCTGCGAATGAAACGTATTTATACGGTTTTCGGGGGGAGTGTGCGCTGTTGATTTAATTGCTATAATAATATCCAATATGGCGGCGACCTGTACTGTTTCCCGTAGCTCACTTGAAACTTTCTAGGAGCTACTGTATTTGATACAAGGAACGTAAGGAAAAACCAGATACATCATTCGAAAGCTATTATCCAAGTTAATCTTTTTAGTACTTTTATATTTTTCATCTTCTCGGCCACGAATTGTACGATCTTTCCACATTCATCTATTTGGTCGGCACTGCGCTTGATTGACAAAAACCACGCCTCTATTTCCGCCAAAATGATAATTTAGAATGTAGAAATACATTGCTATCCGAGCAAAACAAACAAAAAAGCACCAAAACTACAATCCTTTTGGAAGTGTGCTTTTATAATAAGATTATAAAGAACTGTATAACAGATACCATAACATGTCCATGTTCTCAGTTCATTGTAATTATTTGCAAACTTTGCACACTTGAAAATAGAACTATTTTGTGTAAGGTCTTGATCATGCAGTGAACAGGTACCGCATCGCTTGTTGGTTTGGACGTAGGGAAGTCAGGGTCATCAATGCAATCATTTACGTGGAAATGGAACTGTAAACATTATGTTAGGTCATTGTTTTGTACAAATCTGTTACTTTGTTAGCATACTGCAATGAGCATCTTTTCATATCATTGGATGTAGCAACTCATTTTGAGATCGGATACCAAGCATCATAACCTATCACCCCTTCAAAATAATGAAGGTCCTATATGTAATCTTAAGATTACTTTGAAATCCGCCCTTGCGGGCTGATTTTAAAAAATCAGTTACCTGAATACTTTAAAACCTTGAAAATAAATACAAGTTCTGTACTTCATAATTACAATGTTAAAAATAGAAACCATATAGAAAGAAGCAATCTTGTAAGGAAAGAAAATTGTCTAACATATGAAATCATAAAAAACATGGACTCAACCCCTGACTTCATTATAAACAAGGTTCATACTTATAGGAAAAATGGTTTTGCCCTCGATGTAAAAAAGTATGATGTTGAAAAATATATCATTTGTTGTATCCCAAACTATTATGTTTGCAACACTCCATAGGCGGACTCCATTTTGATTTTGCTAATACGTAAGACAAATTTTTCCATGCTTACTGGGTAAGGTACTTACATCTCTAGACCTTGTATTCTAAATACAATTTTGGTATATCTATAGTAGTTTTAGGTGGCCCTCATGGCAGTGGCTGTTGTTGTCTTAATAAGGGTCTCCTGACAATCTATGTTACTGCAATAATATATATGTATATTCAGTCTAATAAAAGATATGTGGGTCTGAGTCTGGATCTGCTGTACAAAATACTCCTATGCTCATCAGTACTTTTGTGCATGTCTGATGTTTACATGGGGGTCTATAATGTGACGTCCGGCAGGCGACATGTAAAGCTACACGTTAAATATTCGGGAAATGTTCTTTTTCGTAAGATTGCCACAAAGAGCAGTTCACTTCAGATAGGATTTAAACGGATGGATCTTCGGAGGAAAACGCATAGGACATTGTGCAAATAATGAACTACAAAATACAGGTCACTAAAGGTAAAATATCTTAGCTTAAATTATTCAAGACAAGTCCAGTTTCCGGCAACAGTATCAACTTTAAAACCCACTTTTTTGGCATGCAATTTGTGGTTTTTAATAGATTCTACGGGAACGCAATTGTATCAGACAAACATTTTCTTAATGCAGAGGCTACATTTGCACTTGAACAAGTCCCATGGATATTCATACAAGGTACCCCACAATGCCCGCTGCGGAGTGTGACATTAACTGATTTCAATTTGGTTAAATGAAAGTGACCTTATGCCTGTGTTACGTGATCCGCATCAGGGAAATTATTCGGTTTAAACTCAAAAAGACTTGGTCGATTCCAAACGTAAATATGCAGCAACGTCAATTTTAAAATACAAAACATTTTCCCTAGCACAACACCCATTCTACTTTGACGCACTGTTGAGAAGGCAGAACCCAACAATATCAAGGACACCATTATTTCTGGCAGCCCAAGTCGTGCACTGACGTGTTCACATAATACCCAGCCACTGCAGGGTTGGCTTTTCTGGAGCGAATTAAAGGCTCTTTTGGATATGATTAATGAACAGTTTGTAGTGCAGTAAAATAGCTGCCTGTTACTTCTTCGGTTGCTTGTCCTAATAGTAATGAATTACGACAGTTATGGTGGCATTATGCTTGGAATTTCCTTTGTCTTTCTTTGTCACCTGGAACCTCCAGGGCACCTTTGGTTAATTTACTTTACTCCTTTTTTAGTTTGTGACCGATGGTCCGCTTCAATCAAACGATATACAAAAATGCCTTCACTGGCTCGTAACGGGTATTACATTTTGTGTGGCATCATGTTTACTGAGTTAAAGTTCCAGCTTTTTCAGGATGGAAGCCTGCGCACATGGTTTTTACGACCTGCTACTTTCCATAGTGCAGAATCATGTACAAACGAATCAGGCAGACGTCAAAAACGTCTGCATTAAAGGTCTACCTTTAACTTTAGATTTTTTTTAAAAAATCAATAAGATGACCTGACGCAGAAAAAGAAAATCAGCGAACGACATTGTCACTGTTTAAATATGATAAACGTATGTCCTGAACTGGTAAAGACTTTAATTGTTTAAACAAACGTTGGGTAACATCTTAATTTTTACCTAACTTTAAAGCCAGAACAATATTTTTTTTTGCGCTTAAATTCATCAGTTTACTGGCGCTTGACAATTCTTGTTTTAGAAATATATAGGTAATGAAGTTTCCTGTCCACTAATAGGTAGTGTTCAAATTGGCGTCACGTTACAACAATGTGGCTCTGTTGGCAGTCCAGTTGGCAATACAACTTTGTGATCAATACTTTGAACTAGGTACACATGAGCACAACTGGTGCAGGCACCAGTGGGAGACCAGCGTTCATTGAGGTGAGTGTTTAAAATACGAAGCCTGTATAAAAGGTTGGCTTATCTGCCATAACTTGCTTCTTGTATTAGTCATTTTGTTGTACGATTGAATTACTATGTGTTGTGGAAAATATATGGAATTAATTACGCAAGTACACTGTGTATTACATTAGTGATTCGCCAGCGTAATATCCTGCAGGGAATGATAAAAGGGTCCTATTAAGGGTACAGTCATGAGATGAAGTTGATATCACGCACTCGAGAATACAATATCTCAATCTGTATAACGCATGGCCGGTTGTTAACGTTAGTAACCACCACACCAAAGTCGGCATCCTGATCATAAGTGTACAACGTTAAGGTATGTTGTTGGGCAATTTGTAAAAACAACTTTCTGTGATAAATATACACATGTATATATATATATATATATATATATATATATATATATATATATATATATATATATATATATATATATATATATATATATATAAATTAATTTTATTTGGGTCATTTATGTTACAATGAGATAGAAGAAATTTTGTGACAACCCCGCTGTTGTTATAATTGTTAACAAGAGGCCCATGGGCCTAATGCTCTGCGAGCACCGTGGCGATATCGCACTTGTTCATTTCCAAGTTGCGAGTCCTCAAGTGGCTTCTGACAATATAAAGCTTATGTACATTTAGTGTATAAAGCATCCACCTGATGGCACTTCGTTCCACATATAATCATAGCTTATTTGTGCAATTCCTGTGATGGATATTGTTGCATGTGCCTAGACAACAATGAGTGAGTCCTTAACTTCATGTCCTCAGTTACCTTGGGAAAGAAGATCAAGGTCACCCAGATTACGTAATACAAGAGGCTCACAAGCCTGGCACTGTGCTGACATTGTCATTGATGTCCAAGCTACATCCTGCCATTACCAAATCACCTCCTTCAACTTAACACGCATGATGACCTCATAAAAATAGGTCAACGTCACTGATATTATATAAAATCCTAGCTTTGGACATTGTCTAACACATTTTGGCTCATAAACTCCGTCAAATTATAAGTTGCACCACTAGTATCATTAGCAACTTAGAATGTGACACTCCACACAATCCAAGCGAATTTGGTGAAGATCTGCCAAAAATTAAAGATGGTAGAATTTTCACAACATTTTCATATTTTGACCTCTATATTGGGCTACCTTGAAAATTGTGGACAGTATCGCTAAATATAGACTGTCTGTAGACTTGTATATTTGATTAAATTTAATATATCTTTGTAAAACTACACTTGCAGAAAGGGTTGTAACCTAAGATCCATCCTTTTATTTTTCAAAAGGAGGAAAAAATGTGCAAAAACGTATGTATCAACAGGTAAATTTAATTTACCAAAGACATCATACGTAGAGGGTACATATGTACAAAGAATCAAATTTTGCATATCAAGTACAGCTGTACTGTTTCCAACCTGTCTACTGTTTGCATAATCAAATTTACGCCTACATTACGCATAATATCAAATGTTTATTTTATGTCAAGATTCTCTTTATCCAAGGGCTTTTTGTTTCGCCCAAAAGAAACTAACCTATCCCTTTTTTTTCTCATCAGAGCCAATGAGCTAAAGGACGTTTTCTTTACAGCTCTGATCAGTGTGGATAAGAAACCAGAGCCAATGAGCTAAAGGACGTTTTCTGTACAGCTCTGATCAGTGCGGATAAGACACCCATGTATTGGACTTCACTTGTGGCATCGCCCGCTGTAATTACAATACGAGATGCTCCAGTTATTTATTTTGCCTAAACACACTCCCAAAGAAAATATTGTAGCTCTGAATTCAACTGTTGGAAAACTGTTCCAATAAAAACTACTTGAATATTAGAAAGTAAATTTCTGTTTTAAATTAAATCACAAAATTTTACTTACAATCGGAGAATGTGTCAAAATGATTAATCACCCTGGTATTTACATGATTAATTCATGTAGCAATATGAACATTATTGAAACATTTGTGGTTCTTCAGCTAAAAGCATTTTAAAAGATAATTTTTCCACGTTATATTTAGGGTCATAATGAAGAGAACAAACCAGAGTTCAACTCAAAGCGGTGACCTTTTTTTTGGGGGGGGGGGGGGTTGACAGCATGTATGACCAAATTAAAAATAAACTGAAATTTCTCACATTGAAAAAACAGGGGGCAATACGGCCTGTCGGGTTCCATTCAGGGGTGTCACACCCAGACCTATCTAGAGTATGATTCTTCTCTCATTCTCTCTCTCTCTCTCTCTCTCTCTCTCTCTCTCTCTCTCTCTCTCTCTCTCTCTCTCTCTCTCTCTCTTTCTCTCTCTCTCTCTCTCCACAAAAGAGTGAAATGCGTATTATCCGTCTTTTTTTAACAAATGAAATTGGATATGAAATACTAATTTCGCTCTGGTAAAAAATACTTAGCCGTAATTTGTAATCAGGGCAGTTCCCAGTTATGCATCATTGATGAAAATGAATACACGTAAAACGTGATAGACTTCACAATTTAGCGACATCTGTGATAGCGATGAATACGTTCAACAGTCAATAGATGTAATTGAAATTGCCATATGGATTGATGAATTAATCATGATCTGTGAAAAGGGTCTTGGAATTTAGTGTAGCCTTCCCACCCCTCTGAAATAAACCTCGGGACGCGTCCGAGTGGACAGGTTTTAAAACGGAAATGCTGATCGTGCTTTGTGACTCCTGGCTTGATCAAAGGACCTCTGCCGATAGGATCTCTGGTTTTATCATCAGGACCGTTATCGTAAGTGTCCTCCATTGGTGGTGGGCGGCAACGATTTTCAAGCCAAAAGGGAGTGTTTTTTAAACTTCATGTTCATATTCATCATTTTCACCACTGGTGTGCCTCATGGATCTGTGATTAGTCCTATTTGGTTGATTTTATTTGTTAGTGGTCTGTCTCAACATGTGACTCGGGGTTGTTGTAATCTGTGTGCTGATAATACACTCTTACATGTTTTAGGCTGGCAGACTCTGGAATAAAGAAGAAAATTGCATATAGCTTGCGTAAAACAAAAATACATCTATGGTTTGACTCCCAATTATCTTTCCGACCAGGTTACTCTTTTGCGGGAAAGTATGACTAAGGAGACTTTTTCCTATGACGGCGCAGTAGTTCGGAACTACCTTTTAGATGACGAAAGAAAAAGCGAAGATTTACTTAAGTTAAAAACTAATTACCAGAAGCATTATTTGCGATGAGTCGGTTGATATCATTGGTCTTTTGTACCCGGCACAGATACAGTTTAATATGCTAATATGGACTTTTATATATTTTTACCGTATTTTAAGGTGAATTTTGTCATCTATTGTACATACGTGTAAGTATGTTACTGGGCCCCAAAGAAGAACAGCTCTGCTGATTGGGTTACCCAGTCTAACGATATTTAATAGATACGTTTTTTCAAAAAATCAGGTGGGCGAAGCCCGGGGGTTTTGTGTCTCTAGTGCATGTTTCACATATGTTAGTACTCAAATTAAGTGTTTGAAAAGAAACAGTCAAGGATTTTAGTAAGAAAAATGTACTCTGATGTCGGGTGAGAAATTATGCCCTTCTGCCCAGCAATCGAAAAAATGTAAGTTTTACCGTAGTGCATAGCCCTTCTTAAAGAGAAATAGCGGCACGGAAGATTATGAAAATGGCAGGTCATGCATCTGATCTTTCTCCAGTTATTATCGAAACTTTATTGAGGAACATGAGGTATTCATATTTAACTTGATTAACTGCAGAGCTGCTGTGTTCCATTAGTTGCCAGGTAACAAAATTATGCCTCCGCCATGATGAGGGCATCGGTACCAGTTATATACTTAACCAACTAGAAATAACACTTTTTTCACCAAACAAGTGGAGTTTTCTAAATATGGTTAGTACTTGTATGTTTTAGAACTTGGTGAATGACCGTTTTTGTGCTATCTCATGTTACTACCTTCATCATAGAAGCTCAATTGGCCCTTATTATTAAAAGATAGAGACTCATATCTTTTACATGGATTGCGAAGCAGGCCAAGCCTATATTAATAACAGATTTTGGCATATACTTTCCCACTCAATTGTTTGGTGGAGGAAACCGAAGGACTCGGAGAAAACTACTGTACACAGTCAAGGTGGTAGGAACTCTTTCCACTTGCATCCCCGGTCGTGAATCGAACCCAGGCCGCAGAGTTTAGAGGTGTTGCAGCTCCGCCAACCATGCACCCACATATTCCTTGCTGCAGCCCAGGTGGCAGCCCAGGTGGCAGCCCAGGGTGCCAGTTAATATGAAAACATCCTCTTATTTATACCTAAATACCGTAATTTCCCAATTTTAAGACAACATTTGTCTACACTCTTCTAGGGTATCTTGTCATACAATATTGTTTCCGGGATTTTAATATTAGTGTAATCGTCCCAGCAATGAAGTTTGAAGCCAATGACCCTACAAGTTACCCCCGCCCACCACAGTTGGTAGTACTTTTGCCAAATTAATGGAGTCAGCTTTGTTCCGTCCACATAAGGCCAGTGGCGGTCAATTTGGTTTTCGTTCACACCGAGGGAAAGACTTTGCCAGTTCTTTGCCAAATAACGCGACAGAGTACTTCAGGTACGCGGATTCATCACTGTTGTTCACTTCATGCGGAGTAATGTTTCCACAAAATCTGGCATCATGGTTTGTTTGACTAATTATGGCAAGCTATCCCTGACCACAGCTGATCATTTTTGAATAAATGGTACTGTAACCTTTTTAACATTATTAAAAGGAATTACGGATCAGATAACCGGGGGTACACATCAAGGAAGTATTATTGCACCTAGCTTGTAAGTCCATAACTCCATTTATGACCTTTTAATTGGATAAAGTGATTCTGATTCAGACTTTCGTATTGGTTCTGAGAAAGTTAACTGCCTCGCTTACGCAGATGACATAACTTTTGGTTTAAGGCAATATGGCAGCTAGGTTTACAGAATCTAACTGATAAATGCGACAATTATGTTGAAAAGTGGCGTTTTAACGGTGAGGTACTTGAATCAAAGTGTGTGGTGATGCATGGGAGGAATATATTTAAGAATGGCTGTTAGCCTTCTTGGTTTCTTGGAGAACACAGGTTGGAAACCGTCAATAGTCTTAATATTCTTGGTGTTACCTGCGTCACTGACGGTTCATACAATTTTTTTGTATTAGAATTGCATGCACATGAAGATGACTTCTCTATTTTAACTCACCTCCTGTGAGAACGATGCTTGGCAGCTCTCGACTCGTCAGTGAACCCTTCTACTCCACCCCTTGGGGGAGTGGACAGTTCCACCGACGCATTGGCCTTCCTTTTAGTCTCGCAATATCATCAAGTGCGAAATTCGATCGAGCACCAGCTGGTGAAACTTGTTACTAAGTTTTAAAGTTTTAGGCGTTTTTGAATATATATCATCGCTTACTTCGTGTAATTTTTTATAACATCTAGCTTCATAGGTACACATGATTTTGCGTACCTGTTAGCTGAATATATTGTGCTGTCTTGTTATTGCTTCATTTTGATGTCAGCTGGATGTTTGATATAATGATTTGATTTATGTATCCCATTTATTCGTGTGACGCGATGTGATCATATTATTTGATTGGTTACCTATCTTTATGTATATTTTTATTTCCCTCCTGTAGGGATTTCATTAATATTATCATTATTATCATCATCATCATCATTATTATCATCATTATTATTAAACAATTTGTTCATTTATTAAAAATATTTGGTGGAGACCAAAACTTTATGAAAGCAGCTTGGAGACTAGAAACAATATCCGAAATGTCACGTTATTACAGTGTGTTATCATGAAACCCAGCCAACATGTGCTTCAACACTCTTCACTGTGTATGTGGCATCATCCGTTGTTATATCTAAAACTGTCTGGCCCAGCCTCTCTTTTCCACACCCTACATATTTAAATATCTGTGTTTGCGGGGACATTTGTCAGATATACCTGAATTTTGTCCCTTCCATCCTCCTTTTGCAGGTAGAAAATTATTGATATAGAATGAGTTTTCCCAAATGTTTGCCATTTTGCTTTGTTTTTAAACGTAAAAAATCGTAAATTTTCTAGCAAAAAGGGAGATTGTGAGTCTTTAATAACTTCATAGGGGGTCGTCTCAAAAATACCGTTCATCCCGTTGAAATCCTTCTGTCCGATTTATTACATTTTATAACATTTTCAATTCACCTGATTTACTACATTTTTCTGCAAGACATTATCATAGTTGCATAATGTAATAATATCATATTTTGCCGCAATTATTGTAAACTACCTCATTATTACAAAATTCTGCCCATTTTATTACAAATAGAGTTGTTATAGTAGAAATTCCCGCATAACAAGATACGTACCTGTACGCCCGTATCAGTATATCATCATGACGATGTACATGAAAATTAGTTTTCGAAGGTGAGGCTAATTTTCATGTACATCGTCATGATGATATTGACATTTTTCTGTGTATGGCATTCGCACAGTCTTCAACACATACAAATGCTGCAACGCATTTCACTACTTACGTGAAATGCGTTGCAAAATTTTGTATGTGTTGAAGACTGTGCGAATGCCATATACAGAAAAATGTCAAATCATGAAATAAACCTGACATTCTAATGAAGCAAAACTCATTTCTATTGCAAAGTTTGTTCATTGAGTTTAAACATAAAGGGGCCGTCCAAAATTGTAGACAATTTCGCGAGTGTACAAAACGCACCCGGGGGGGGGGGGGGGGAGGGGGTCAAGCGCAAGTGTATACATGTACTTTAAACCTGGCCGAAAATGTTGACTTTTTTATCCCACTGCAGTTTATTCTATTGTCCCCTTGAAGTTTAAAGCAAAAGAAAAGCTTTTGAAGGAGAGAGACAGACAGAGAAAATGAGTGAGCCCCTGCTGCTGGTTGACTATCATCTACTCTTACTTTGGCACATACTCCCAATATTTTATCATCGCTTGAAAGTGGGGAGTATAAGAACTTGATAAACATGCTATGGATTTGAGATTCGATGGAAATTACTTTAAAGTACTCTTAACTAAGGGAGAGTGGGTATAACCTTCGAAACATATGCCGTCTTAACAATTGCTTTTTTCATTTTTTAATTATTTTTGTCGAACACCGTCCCTTTTTCAAACGAATAGTTTGGATCTCAGTCCGTCCCACAATTATGTGATATGTTTTTATCCGTAGTGTCTTTAAACATGCCAACAGCCTTCATATAAAGTTTAGCTTTCTCTTTAGATTTTACCTTTATGTAATTGTTATGAAAATCATACATCGACGCCCGTTTGCAATGGACATCACCAAGGAAGCAAGTTTATTAAAGGAGATTTTTTTATGTAGATTGCAAACAAACTTTCGTTGTAGATATTTCGCTGTTTATAGTTAGGTTCAGAGACAACCTTAGTTTTTTGTTTGCTTTATTTTATTTTTTTTTTTTTTTTTTTTTTTTTTTTGGAGGGGTGTTTTGTGGGAGGGTGTTTTTTAAAGGTGTGTTCTTTGATTTTTGGTGTTTTTTTTTTTTTTTTTTTTTTTTTTTTTTTTTTTTTTGTTTTGTTTTGTTTTTTGTTTTTTTGTTTTTTTGTTTTTTTTGTTTTTGTTTTTGTTTTGACCTGATACGCCCACCGTTAAGTCCCTTTTTATATTTACACTGTTTTTCGAAACATTGAAATGTTACTCAGCGTGATGAAGCTCTTCTCAAAGTCGCTGATTACCTTAGTTCTCAGTTTTGTATTAAGGTTGATGTGGTATTGGAGGGTAGGAACATTCTTTAAATTGTACAACACGATGGATCGTTATTACTCTAAGTCCTGTATGCCTTCAATTGAAAATTCACATGGTGAACTACGTATTTTGAATTTTTGTAAATATCGGAAATCAGTCTCTTTTTATGCTTCTTGGGGGCAAGTGGGCAGTCTTTGTGTAAGTTGTTTGGACTGCTGGATTTTATAAATCGACCTAAAATTACATAGTTGATTTTTTGCAGGTGTCAAATAAGGTCATTCATTCAATATCTTTTGCTTCTAGTCGTTTTCTCATCGCCCATTCTTTGCGCTCATTAGCGTCTAGGATTTTTTTTTCTTTGTCAAGGAACATATCTGGGCCACTCATTCTACCTTTTACATGTGGCTCTGTCTCTGAGGTCGACGGGAAAGTTCTTATTGCTCAAATTATTTTTGTGCGTTCTCTGTACTTAACGAGCCTATCAAAGATTTCTTCTTTGCTTCTTCGATTGGCATTTTTTTGGGGGGGGGGGGTGATAAATTGCAGATGTCCTGTCCTATTTGACGCATTCCTCACATTAGATTTATTCAATTCCGATAAAGGGTTTAATTTCCCCGGCGAAAGTTAATCCTCCAGACAAGTAAATATAAAATGCTGTGTTTGAGTTGACTTTACTGCAACATAACGGCACACGACGGCCACTTTCTCGATAACATTTTTCCGCCAGGGTTGATCAATTTTTATTTGGGAAAAGCGGTTTGAAACTTTTTCCTTTTTTTTTTTTTTGGTGTGTGTGTGTGTGTGTGTGTGTGTGTGTGTGTGTGTGTGTGTGTGTGTGTGTGTGTGTGTGTTTGTTTGTTTGTTTGATGTTTCTTAAAATTTATTTGGGATCGGGACTTTTCAGTAGGGTGCGGTCGGGTTACCGGAACCACACATATGTTTTTGTTAGGCCTCGGGTAACTTGGACATTTGTTGAAACATGTTTGAAAAGGATGTTCTTTCCCCTTTTACACATTACCTCCATGGGCACAGCCGGAGGTACTTGATACGAGCGCGTAGTCAGCGAAACATAGCACATTGTAGCTTCGTTAAAGTTAACAGCTATTAAAATATATGTTCCTGTGTGAATATTAGCAATCATGCCATATAAACAAAAAAACATAAGTTACACATAACATCGAGGAATCAGATAATAGTACAGTAAAACCTGACGTATAACGGTATATGTTTTGGTAATGACTCCTTTAAAATAAGGGCCTCTATAGTTGACGTCACGCTATTCAGTAGCACCGTGACAGTCTTAAGGAATTTATTGATATTTGTGTGAAGAAATCGATATCCTTAGTGCAATGTTTGCCCGTGATAACCTGCAATTCTAATGTTATTAGTCGCATACGGAAGTGTAAATAAATGTATTGTGGGCTGTAGAGCATTGCCCCGTCAGTCCATGGTCTGAAAACCCACGCAAAGGATGGTTTGTGTAAACTAAGTGTAATCTTGTTAAAACATACGGCTTGGATAGCCTACTGTAACCGTGCCGAAGAAGTATATTGCAGACCTTTAGTACACGCAGGGTACCATGGCAGACAGTAACATTCGGTCTCCTGGCACTAGTAACCGCCCTTCCCCCTCCCCCCCTCCCTCGTCACACGCAGGCAACGACGTATACGGACAGGAGTGTCTAAAAAAATATTTGATATTAAAACATGACATGTTTCGGAGAACTATTAATACTGAAACGTGTTGGGGCAGGTAGGGTTTAAAATCAGACCCAGTTCAACGTCTGTAACACAAGTCAGGACATGCACTTTCTCTGGACAAAAGATGGATTGGCCATTCAAGCTATGCTGAGTGACCATCGGTGCCCCCCGGGGTATTTCCCTCCGCCAGTTTGAATGCCAAGATATATAAACTGATTTCACCCTGACGCAACACTTAAACCTCAAAGAAATATCAGTTGCAGGTGTGTGCTTACAGACAACAAATATAAACTTTTGGTTGATACATCATATAATGCATCATTTATTTCATTTTGTCCACAAACACTATTTGTGGCCAACACTTGTAATGATGTTACATAACATAACCACAACAATTGTGGGATTCAATATTGTTCTTCTGGTTTTTTTTCTCTCCTCTGGCAGCACTCTTCTTTTTCTTCTTTTGTAATCTTGCTTTCATCTGAAGGTCATGAGCCATCATGGCTGATATCATGGGTAACATCTTCTGTCACTTCATTTTTTGTCCGTCACTTTGCGAATGCAAATACCAGGGTTGATTAAATGCACCAAACCCAGGTAATTTGTACTGTGTGATCTTCATATCAGTGGGCGTTGACGAAAATTTAAGGAGATGTCACAATATAGACCTGCACAGATATGCACAGACCTGCATACACCTGCACAGACCTGCACATAGACCTGCACAGACCTTCACAGATCTGCACAGACCTACATAGACCTGCATACACCTGCACATAAACCTATACAGACCTGCACACAGACCTGTATAGTCCTGCACAGACCTGCACAGTCCTGCACATAGACCTGCACAGACCTGCATAGACCTGCACAGACCTGCACAGACCTGCACATAGACCTGCACAGACCTGTATACATCGTTGACTGCCTGTGATGAGGGGGGCTACTGCTCCTGGCAAGCAAAATATACTGAGGGCCCCTGAGGATAAACAAAAATGGGACTGTAAATTGGTGGGCATAATATAGAAATGGTCTCTAGGAAGGTGGTCTCAATTGGAAAGTCTACTGTAGTGTCAAAATTTTAGTGTAATAAGAACTGGGAAAACTGCTTCTATATTGATTATTTGCGCCTGCAACAGGAAGAAAGAATGGGCTGGACACATGCATGAACTAACAAATGTCTTGCTACCAAAGAAATTAGGAGATCTTTTAGGTATGGGCTAGACAAATCAATGATAAATTTGTCTGCGTTCAGTGATATACATGTGTATGTATTTCAGGTACATGTCTTTGGAAGTGGAAGAGCAATTTTGTTTATGACTAAACAGACATTGAATTTTTTCACTGTATTTTGAGCTATTTGCACTGGCTCATAGTGTACAACATATTCCAATCTAGCCTGCTACAATTATTGTCAGTATCTTGCCATTTTGATGCTAGAAAATATATAGCCTGATACAACACCTCTCAGTATTCTGCAACGACAGTGCTCAATGTATGAGGTGATAGAATATATAGCCTGATACAGCATTGCGCAATATATATAGCCTGATACAGCATTGCTCAATATATATAGCCTGATACAATGGTGGTTAGTGTTTCACAACAACTCTCCATAGTGCTCAGTTCCCAACAAAACTCGGTACATAAGTTCTTAATAGCCCTCAGCAGGTTTCCAATGTGCTCAATTGTACTCAACAAATCTCTTTTGTGCTCTGTAAGTATCAAAAGTTTTATAACAAAGGAGTGTGTGAAACAGAAAAGTCAGTTTCCCTTTATCAGTTTTCTCACACAGCCATAGAGTGAGTGAAGCAGATCAAGCCTCTAGGATCAAGTGACCTTCATGAAAAATAAATGAGGTGATTTGTATCCAACCATCAAAGAGCACTCAGCCATTACATAATGAAGCTCTACGTGAATTTTTCTCAAAAGGCTGCTGCATATCACCCCTTGTAAGCTGGTTGTATAACACAAGCCAAGTGCAATAAGTGGTCTGGCTTTCAAAATAGGTGCTTTAGTAGAGCACTGTCTGTAGCTATTGTCTAGTGTTGCAGAAATCTTTGAGCAAAGGCTCACCTTTTACACAATATTTAAACCACCAAAAGACAAGTTTGAGCACCTGCAAGAACTGGCACCAGTAATGTACACAAAGCAGGCTGGGGATATATAAGCTCAAGGAGCTGTCCAAGAAGGCCCTGTATATCCTTTAAAAATGACACCACTTGTTCCTTGGCCAAGCTAAAAAAATGCCCCTAATTAGCATAATTTGAAATTCTACAACTTTCATTTTCTTTCCATTATATTGGCAGGTGTCACAAACCTATACATGCATGCTGAAATTTTGTGTTTATCTGCAATAGCAGAAGGTGCTGTCTAAGAAGGCCCCATATGTCCTTTAAAATGACACAACTTGTTCCTGAGCCAAGCTGAAAAATGCCTCTAATTAGCATAATTTGAAATTCCACAATTTTTATTTATGGTATATTGTATCGGCAGGTGTCACAAACCTAGACATGAAAATTGAAATTTTGTGTCTATCTGCAATAGTTTGGAAGATATGGAGCTTTTAAATTTGTAATTGCCCCTCATTTGCATTATCTTAGGCACCATGACTATTCCAAACCAGGTACACAATTTCATTGGTAAATCAGACAACCATTGCAAGTTTGGTAGTTTCGGGAATAATTGTGTCTAAGAAAAACTTTGGGTGCCATGGAAAGAAAGAAAGAAAGAAAGAAAGAAAGAATGCAAAGAAAAACAATATGTCTGGGTTGGCACCCAGATATAATCATTGTCCTCGAGACTACAGGGATCACTACAAAACGAGATCATGTTAACTGAAAAAAGAGCCAAAGCGGTAACAGTAGTATGCAATATATCTCAGGCACCAGTATATCTTGGACACGTAAGAAAGTAGTGGCAAACACTTTCAGAGGTGGCACCACATAAGCAGGCAGCAGAATTTGTCACGCCTATCCTTTTAAAAGAAATGTTCATTTAGCTGGCTGCGGCCCACACGCAATCGAGAGTGTAAAACTGATATGTATCTCTTACATACATTAAGAAATTCTGGAAATTTGACGGAACATGGTCTGGGATAAGAAAGTTGTTGTTTGAACTGCAAAATGGTTGGGAGATTTCAAATTTCAGAAAGGAGAAGGTTCTATAGATTAACAGCAGAAGTGAAGAACGATTTCTGAAATAAAATCTATCTGCAGTTAAAGGAGGGTAAATGGGAGCGTCCATGTTGGGCCAATGGTGTCCTGGTGTTAGGGCGAAGGTCGCCCTTATGTGTTACTACATTTGGAAGAGCCCCATGGAGATAACTGGGAGTTAATCTATGAACTATTTTATACATCATTATTCTTTTGGATCGCTCCCTTGGTTTTGATAATTTATACCAACCAGTTTCTTCGTACAATCTCATCTGCCTGTGCACAGCCATCCCAGGTAGTTACCATATTCCAAAATAGGCTGTATAAAAGAAGCTTAAATCGTTAGGTATCTCGATCGAGTCTGAACTGTAAGGCTTTCATGATGTTTAGTCCTTTGCCAGCTTTCGTAGCAATCGTTTTGATATGCTCGTTCCACTTTAAATCTGATTTTAAAATTAGACCTAGATGCTTATGACGGGATACATTCTCCAGTTGATGTATTTGAAAAAAATAGAGGAGGGTTATCAGAAGGATTCTTTTTAAGAGAAATAAGCATGGTATCGGTTTTGAATGCATTGAACGAAACAAGCCATTTTATATATATATATATATATATATATATATATATATATATATATATATATATATATATATATATATATATATAAACAGGAACCTCTGAAAGGGGCACTTTTTTGTCCTTGGCTTGGGTGATTTGCAGACTCACACCTGGGACTTGCTATTCAGAACAGGTCCCTGGTCAAACTTACTGCTTCAGTGCACTTGACTGGTCATCAGCAAGAACAATGGACTGGCCATTGTCAGCATGACCTCTTTTGGAATGTGTGAAAAACATTTACCACAGTTCTGTAATCACATACCCTGGTCAAGAGGAATAGGCACCATTGCAATCAGTATCATAGCTACATGTATGATTGTCTGACTCCCCCCTAAATTTGTTGTCATGTAGTCATTGGAATCAATTTATAATACAATTGGTGATTGGTCGGCTGAAGGCAGCATTCTGATTGGGAAGTTCATTGGATGGCTTCAGGCTATGGAGGCGTCCACACATTTTCAGCATGCATTGCCTCATTAAACAACTTTTTGAAATTTTAAAATAGAAGGGAGATAAATTCAGATATTTATTCCTTATAATAAAGGCTTCAAAATAATGTATAATATAATGGGACTGCTGTTTTCTTTTAAAATAATTTTGTAAGTAGTTTGCAAATAATGGGTGCAGCTTCTGTCAAGAGAAATGTGCTTATGACGACAGGACCATTGGCTTTGGTAGTGTCAAGACTTTTGATGATGTTCAACACTTCATTTTCAGAAATATTTAGATTGTCGAGAGTATTTACTGGGTGGTCAGGCGGCAATGGATTTTGAACTGTGGATGTGACCAAATTACTCTGACTTAAAATCAGTGAAAAAGTTCTGCTTTTGATGTAATGTCAGTGATGTGCCTGCAATCACATAGAATCGAATGTAAAGACTGGTGATGGTTCCTGTTCAGAAAATATTTGATGGTTCTCCACCACGCTTTATGTTTCTTGTTGGGATTTTTAAGATAACTGCTTAATTTGTTATTGTGATACTCTTCGGCTTGGCGGAGGTGATCCTTATACAGGTTGCAGAGCTTATAATTAGCCAAAAGTTCATGGCTCCGCGATCCACTATTACCAATTTTAGCTTTTCAATAGGCGCATGACATGGCGCTTTTCACAGCGCAAGGCTGAGGAAAAACGGTTTTGTAAATATTTGTTGCATATCTAAAACAAAACTTGACGAAACCTTTACTTACACACAATTTGGTGTTGAAAATTTCTCCCTGTACCGCAAGGACCGAAATGCAAATGGGGATGGGCTGCCAGCCTACGTTAGGTCGGACATACTACACGGGGGAGACCTGACTTAGAATGTGATGTAAATGGTATAGAGACCATGTTCATTGAGTTTCCTGTTAAAAATGAAAAATGGATGTCTTAGTCTATGGACCCCCATCTGTTGTTTTAACAAATCTTAAAAATGCTCTATCCTATATGCCTAATGTTTGTTAAAAGGAGAGCAAAACTTACTTTATTCTGGGTGACCTCAATGTACACTTCTTAAGTAACAAACATGATACTTGCGTGATTGAAGATATTCTTGATGTATTATTAAGGTCCCGACCTGCTCAAAAGCTACCAATCCCACTCTTCTTGATGTGATACTAACAAACTCTTCAAATAGGGTAGCTTCTACATTATGTGTAGACACAGGTATTCGTGATTTCCATTTAATGACTTGCCCTAGAACCAAAATTCAGCTTCTTGGGGCGATAACAACAGATATAAAGTATTGCAGTTACAAATATTTTATAAGGAAAAATTCTTATTTGATATCAACTCTGCCCCTTTCCACGTGGCCGGCATTTTTGATGATATTGACGATGCTGTGTGGTTCTTTGATAAGCTTCTGAATGAAATCACTGACCGTCACGTTCCACTCAAAAGGAGAAAAGAGCGTTCCAACAAAGCGCTATTTATGAACGGTGAACTTCGTAAACCTATCAATATTAAAACAACATTACGTAAACAAGCTAAAAAGCATAACGGAACATGGGAAGCATACCGTGTTCAAAGAAACAAAGTAACTTCCCTACGTAGATCATCGATAAAGAAGTACTTTAGAGACCGATGTGGCTTGTCAATTTCCAAATCTTCCTTCTGGAAAACTATACGTCCTTTTTCAACAGATAAATAGAAAAGGAATAGCCAAGGTTCCATCCTCCTCCTACTTGAGGGAATACTGTTTCACGATGCAAGTGATGTCTGTGAAATCTTTAATGACTATCTCAAGAACATTTGTAGTGATATACCCTCTGCGTCTAAAGGTAACCAAAAGCACGATGAACACTTAAGCATCAAACGTATTATAAGTAAAATGAAAGATGAGCAGATGAACCATTTTGATTTTAAGACAGTTTCTGAACAAAAGGTTCTTGCTTCTATAAAGAAGACTGATCCCAAAAAGGGGTTATCTTTATGGACTTGTCGAAGGCATTTGATTGCCTCCCCCATAAGCTTCTTGTTCAAAAGTTTGAAGCATATGGTATGTCTGAAGCGGCATGTAAATTACTTTCTAGCTATCTAGACAAAAGGAAACAAAGAGTAAAATATGGCGGCACCACTAGTGAGTGGACAGAAATTCTACGAGGGGTCCCTCAAGGCAGTGTACTAGGGCCACTTCTGTTCAATATTTTCATGAACGATTTCTTTTACTATATAAAAAACCAATGCGACATTCATAATTATGCTGACGACAATACACTGTCTTTTCATGCTCACAATTTAGATATTATGAAAGAAACCCTTGAATGTGCTGCCAACATGGGCACTGAATGGTTCAGACAAAATGGTATGCAAGCAAATGTAAATAAGTTTCAAGCTATGTTATTAGGCACAAAAATTATTCTAATGAATATAACTGCAAATTTCAAAGCGATATTTTTACCAAAAATACAGAAAGATATGTCAAGCTACTTGGTGTCTAAAAGACGAAAATCTGAAATTCCAGATTCATGTTACACATATCTGTAAGCAAGCTGCAAGGCAAATTTCTGTTCTTAGAAGGTTCTCGAATATTCTAAATATCAAAGAAAAGCTCTCAATCTTCAATACCTTTATACTGGCAAATCTTAATTATTGTCCACTAGCATGGCATCTATGTGGGCAAAAAATTTCTTGGAAAATGGAATTTATATCACTGTCGAATAATAGCTGCTTCCGCGGTAATCTTCTTTGTTTTATTTGCACTCGACTTGAAATAAAGGTTATTATAAGGTGTACCATGGCAGGTCGTCTGGGGGAATAGCTACTTCTTTATTAGGTCTGCAGACTTAAGCAGCTTGTAGAAAGCCTTCAGTCCATAAGAGACAACACTCATTTACATCGTTTGAGGGGAAAGAGTTGTCGCAGTAGATTTGACAAAGATAATTTTAAGAAATAAAGTTGGCCTTACTGTACTCCCATATTAATCTTTTTAAGAAGGCTCAGTTTTTCTCCGAAATAAAATATGGGCACTGACCACCTTTTGATCACAATTAGCGATCAGCGGTAAAACACGTGGTTCAACAGTATGGTTCGGAAAGTTTGAGATTATTTGATCCATGCAGCGCGAAGTGTTGTCAGTAATACGAGTTGGTTCGTGAATGTGAGGGACGAGAAAGTTAGTTTGACAGAGGTGGTCAAGCTTTTTGCCCGGTGTTGTAAAAAAGTCGGCATTAAGGTCTCCAGTTAAAATAATATTTTGAATACCGACAGTTTTTGTCTGAAATTATTAGATCATCTGTTGCAGGCAGTATGGGTATACATGAAATGAATCTGAAAGTTACAACTGCAGAACATAACTAATTTATTTACCATTATTTTTACAGCCAGTTTAAGGCATGCAAAGACACATTTATCCAAGAACCCATGTTATAGCATCCCCAGACTGCAGTTCTGCACATTAAAGCTCGCGTGCAGCTATAAGATTTCATTTCTTCCCCTTTAAAGCTGTATTTTAGGACCCTTCAATCTATACGACATGTTTCTCACAGTGCAACTGAATATAAAACTTTCAACATTATATACAGGAATGCATGTCCTACTCTGGAGATAATTTTAAACATATTCTACTTCCATTCGTCTATTTTAGTTTATTATATTATTTCACCTCACTTTTACTACAAAATGGACACACCTGATTCATTAAATTTTGTTGTAAGACATTAAAAGTTGCGTTATGTAACAATTTTACATTTTTGACGCAACTTGTTACAAATTACATAACACGGTGCCACATGTGATCATACCTTGTTACAAATTGCCGCATAACACGGTCCCACATGTGATTATACCTTGTTCACTTCATTTTGCTGCCATACATTAACATTTGCGTTATATAACAACATTGCATTTTGCTGCAAAATATTTCAAATTGCTGCATGGCATGGTGCCACATCTGGTGGTTGCGGCGACCGAAAGCAGTCCTCTATATTCTCCGTACATTCAAACCCCTTATTTTCGCAAAAACAAGAATAAAGAAGTAAGTTGAAGTTCAAATTCCTTGTAAGATATAGTTATTATCATACTTGAGTCTTGTCACTTCGAAAATGTTCATATATCTGAAAACCTATGACGAATAATCGCATTTTGAAACAAAAAATATTATGAGTCACGACAGGTGAATCATAAGTACGACTATCAGCAGCTGCATATCTATCGTTGTGCGTCAAACGTATATTTAAATAACCCACTGCTGTCAGTGTTTTGGCACATACGCAAAGTACGTGCATACTGTATTGAACTCATTCATTCCGCAGGTGAACATATCAATCGCGTTATGAAAGATTGTTTTGCCAGGTGTTTATTCCTCATTAGCACCGCCATTTCCTACTGGCTAATAAGTACTTTCTTAAATGCATTTCTCTGCAGAAAAGAACAAATCAGAAGTACATTGACTTTTTAACGATGAATGGGAATATTTATCTCTTTGTCCCGTAACATGACTAACTCTATTGTGCGAAGTGCAGAATATTGTAAATTAATCACATCAGTTATACGCTTCATTGGCAATTTTCATTCACGTTGTCCAAAGGATGTACTCTACAGACAAACGCAGCTGCACAGCTACGCGTGAACAGTTGCACTTTGCAAAATCTTGATAAATTCTTGTGGTTATCATAAGTTACTGAAATTACATTCAATGTTAGTTTATATGCCTAAATGGCATAGCTTACAAAACAACAGTCAATTATTAAGGAATCATTGTCGACTAGAACGGCATTAAAGTGAACACATTGGAAGGAATATTGTGCTGACTATTTGTACATTGTATACATTGTGAAGTCAACTGAAGGTCAATGTTGTTTTACAGCAAGGGATACTTTTGTTGTGACTGGAGTGACTGATCATTCGATTAAAACCATGTAAATTGGACTGTTAAATCATTGTCCAAGACGGTCATAAATTGCAAAATTCTTTTCCGAAAAAGCTGTTTTTGTTTGAACAAGGAGGCTACACGAACGTGTAGCCTCCTTAGTTTGATCTACTAATATGGTACAAAAAGGGTGATCGGTTGGCGGAAGTGCAACACGCTCGCCTTTCACCTCTACGGCCCGCCTTCGATTCGCGGCCGGGGAAGCAAGTCCCACCACTCTGACTGTGCAGGGTGGTTTTCTCCAGGTCTTTCAGTTTCCTCCACCGAACAATTAGGCAGGATATTATACGCCAACAATTGTGCCATAGAGAGTGCCTAATACAGGCTTTGCATGCTTCACAATCCACACAAAAGATATCGGTCCATACTTTTTATGTTACCACAAGAGGGTAATTTTTTGGTTCTTGACACATTGCAGGACATGTAATTTCAAAGTTCTTGTGAATCCATACGCGCTCTCAAAAATCCATTACTTAGGGCAATTATGTTTGGAAAATAACTGAGTACACTTTTTGGATTTCCATAATGCCCCTTGCTTTGAGGGTCAAAATCACGGCATAAAATCAAAGCTAAAAGATGAGTCTCATATGTAATTTCAGTCATTTTATCTCCTTGCACCTACGTTTGAGATAACCATCTAGTTTAAAGATTATGATAAGCGCATATATTTATATGGTTTGGGTCAAGCATTTTCTTCGGAGCACTTATTGCCTGAGTCTTCCCTAAACCCTGTACCAAGGAATTTTACATGCAATAAGCCATTGATCATTTGGTTTTTTCATAG
This sequence comes from Hermodice carunculata, assembly GCA_964020975.1. Classification (NCBI taxonomy): domain Eukaryota; kingdom Metazoa; phylum Annelida; class Polychaeta; order Eunicida; family Amphinomidae; genus Hermodice; species Hermodice carunculata. The sequence continues at coordinate 31,136,017 of OZ026615.1, read as the reverse complement.
CCATAGTCAGTGATATCGGACATGGTGCTCCTTGAAACAATTAAATCCTCCCCCACCCCCACCCCGGCCCCCTTCACTCAACTACATACACTTCACACATTATTCCTATGTTATTACGTCCTGCATCTATTCGGCCTGCTGTCACCCAACCCAGTTACAGAGCAACTGTTCGGATTTCCAAAGATATATATTGAGGAATGTGCCATTTATTTGCTTCCTAATTCCCTTAAATATCCATCAGATTACTTAAGTAGAGTGACAACACAACTATCAGGTTGGGACCAAATCTTTAATGCATTATAAGCATATCAAACCATAGCCTTGCCATGTCAGGCAAAGCAGTCACAAAACAAAGCAAATATATATCCCAGCAAGGAGTACACACGTAAATACTCGCATGTAGGTTTACTAAGTGCACCAAACAAAACACAGGCAGGAAGCCTGTCTGGGAACTACCAGTTACGGTAAGAATTACCAACTGAGGGATAAGAGAGGAAAATAAACAGGAATTAAAATAGTATCAGACAAAAAAGCGGGAGGGAGGGCTCTGAAAATATCACTACGGTTCAGGTAAACTTTATCCCAGTGAATGAAAAAACTCTTGGGTAAAAAATATAAAGACTCCGTAAGAACTGAAGATCTCTGCATGTGTCACTGGAACCGCCACTAAGACTTGAATGTCCCGCGAAACCCACGCCACGACGGACCCACGTGCCAGCAATAATATTAACCAATCACAAGGACAAGGCTCACGTGGCCTAACTAGCCAATTACCCATGGCGGGGGGAGGGAGAGAACGCTCCCACCCACACACTACCTAAGATACTGTTGGCGGGAATTGGGGCGGGGGGAGGGAAAGAACGCTCCCACCTGCACGCTACCTAAGACACTGCTGGCGGGAAATTAAACTTAGAGGTGTGCAATTGTTCTGAATTATTCTCAATGCAACAAATTTCAATTTCATTGTACGAAAAAAAAACAAACAAACAAACAAACGAAACAAAATTTTTAAAAAAACTATTTCATTGTATTTAATCTGTTGAGGTTGGCGAGTGTTTTCCGTTAATATTTATTAACTGTCAATCGTACATTTGGCATATTATTGGAACATTAAATTTATTTCATTGTTTTCTTGAACTATTTTTATTTGCAATTATCAAATGCGCTGAGTTGCTTATTGTGGTTTTGTTTTATTTGAATAATAATAAATTTAACATGTGTCGTAAAGTGAATATTACGGACAAAGCCTGGTCTGTAATTAAAACGTGTAGAGAAATTACACAAAAGATAGCATCCCATTTACTCCATATAAAACGTTAACCAGGAAGATCCTAACAGCACGAAACGATTGAAATTTTGTTGGAGTAGTTTGGGATAAGTAAGACATATAGTTGTGTTGACAAAGTGAAGCTCCGAGAGACACCTAGGTAATTCCATAAAATTTCAACCCTTAAAGTAGAATGCTTATAGAATTAGACGCATAATATCAAAATAGACCTTACTTATTGCACCATTGTGGAAAAATTTACGGCAGGTCCTTTTGTATCGTATTATATTCTCATGTATCTATATATAGTTATTCAGATTCAAATAACACAGAACGATACTAATACCGAAAAAACTTTAAAATAAAGATTATTATTTTCGTGGATTTTGATTACTAAATGGCCAAAGTGTCTGTCTTTTTGGACAGAAATTCCTGAAAGAACACATAATTGATGAAAAAGGGTCCGAAAAAAGTATACATTTATACCTACAGGTTCGCCCGCTGTAATCTGTGTGAAGAAAAACATATTTATATTTTCTGGGGATTTTTGTACGAAAGCTGTTACATAATGTTTAATCTGACGTACTGGCCAAACCTTAGAGTAAGATAACCCAAATGTCAACTTATAACGTTCAAGAGACTTACGATGTTTCACGGAATGACTTGTCTCTAAAAATATAATAATAATAATAATAATGATAATGATAATGATAATGATAATAATAATAATAACAATAATAATAACGATAATGATAATGATAATGATAATGATAATGATAATGATAATGATAATAATAATAATAATAATAATAATAATAATAATAATAATAATAATAATAATAATAATACCATTTTAAGGCACCAAAATAGTATTCAATAATGTGAACAATGGAAGGATTACACCACATGTATTTTCTGAAATTTAGAAATTTATCACCGATATATATTAATTAGATACCACAACTGCCAAGGGAATATCGTCAGATTAATGTTGCTTCTGCCAAACAAGAAAACCACGTCCGGTTTTTTATCCGAAAAAGCCGGAAATCACTCCCATTTAGAGACGCTGTAAAGGTGTAGACCACTTGGGCAAACCACAACTACTGATGAAGAATCATGCCTTATGTAGCATATGGATTGGTCAGATAAGAGCTGAGTATTTTCTAAATGGAACTCTTCGCGTGCATACTAAATTGAATGTATGTTCCAGGCTATAGCGTTTTTAATACATCACTTTAACATATTGCTCTGTGATAGTAATTCATGGATAGGCATGCCAACGCATGTTGCCTCTCAATCCGAGTACTTCTTCCATGTGTGAACTTCGAGGTACTTCACAAATTGATCTCCGTTGAATTTAACAGATGCACCATTGTTTGACCGCATTTCTCTGTTTATTTACATCTGTTGTGAATCAAATGAGATGGTACTTAAAATTGTTCGCGAATATGAAACGAATCAACTAGCTGTGACATTCGTAGCACAATACTTCTGGCTGTTACAACTGTTTTGCATATAAATAACTAATAGTGAGCTTGATTGTGTGCTTTCCCACTATTATACTGCTTTATGATTTGGACCTATTGTGCCTGATTTTCTTACAACTATACTCACTTTTCCATTATTGTTTCCAATAGTTTTTCCCTCATGTGCAGCATCATAATCTAAATTTCTCAAAGTAGATGATTTTTCAAACATGCTATTGCTAGATGCAATTGAAAACAAGCAATGTCCTTCTCGGGAAAACAGATGCTTATTTCTAAAATTTTTTAGAGCCGTTCGTTTTACCTTTTTCAGTGCCACATATTGGACAGAGTCAACAGCTTAGGCAGTGCGCCCAAAGCGTGCTGTGGAAAGCTGTTGACCTGGACTTTTATATTTTTGTGTAACTATAGGCATGTTGGTACATGTACTTAAATGGAAGGTCTTTTTACAAGGAACATGAATATGGCACTATAATTTTGAGTTGCAAGTAGGTCGACTTAAGTTGCAGTTGTCATTGAAAAAGAAAAGTATGCATCAAATAGTTGCTGGAATTTGGGAAACAAGACATTGTTCCGAATTAAGCTTGACTCAAGAGCGATAGAGATTGCAGCATGAGAAACTGAATGACAGAAGTGTCAACAAATACCTGCACTGAAAGAACGCCTGTTAAGGTATGGTGCTGACAGGCTTAAACTAAACCTGCACCCAGATGCCCAATTTTGCCGTGCATGCTACATTATTCCGAAAGTTACCAACAGAGTAACCCTCCTAAGATGTCCAACAACACTGCTTTTTGCGATCTCATATCAGATAGCCCTACATTTCTTGAAAGTAACACAACGAAATAAGGCGTTTCAATGAAACTGGACTATTTGTGTGGCAACACATCACTCATTAAGCAAAAGAGCAGCAAGAAAATATGTCATGAACAAATATGAGAGGTTGAGTATGTGTTGAAGGTAAATGACCTTGTGTAAAATACTCTCAAACGTTTCCTGGATTTAGTTTGTAAAATTGATGAAAGACGTCAGCAAGAAATATAAGGCCGGTGCTCAAGCGTTACCCTCCCAGCGACACATTCGGAAACACAAATATGTATTCATTACTCCTTGATGATATTTTTTTATCTTCTGTTCAACGTGTCTAAATACGTTTAAAAGAAATTTGTGCGAGTATGAAAAGCCACGTTAAAAGCATTTGATTCTTACACATTCTGGAAAGCATATTTGGTCAGAAAATTACCTGCTTCGGTGTGTTTATATTGGCTATTGGTTGTATTGACATATATGCAGAAAAATAATCAAACACTGTTTTAAGACGGCGTATACTCGTACATATCTAATCATTAATCAACAGAACTTCATAATGCTCTAAAGAGATGTGGCACTTTTCCAGTGTATCTTGCACGATGCATTAACGAGTCTACCGTTCGAGGTTTTCATGCTTACAAAACCAATAACGAGACAGGTGTTATTGCTTGCTTTATTCAAGGCAATGTGCCCATGATTGTATGCTGTTAGATTAGTATCATGTTTTAATCCTCCTTCTTTTTTATTTCGTGTTTCAAGTTACCTTATGTGGCAAACAGTGATGTCCTATCAGTTAAAACGGCAAGACTTAAATAGAGGCGAACCTAAATACATTAATTTGCTTAGAATTCTTGAAAATTGAACACTATTATTTGCCAACCCAAGTTGCGTTCTTGAAATGAAATCCCGCATAAACTTCTAATACTTGTGTAATTTGCGACACGAAATCGTGGTGCGGCAAATGCAATATCATACTGCACAAGATGTAGTAAAATTCTGCATCAAAATTTAATTATCAGGACTGCATAAATTTGCCACGACAATGCATCCCGAAGACCTACACACCAAATTATTTAACCTATCTCTGTACAAAAAACCGCTTTCCATCCATCTTGAAGGCAGCTCACGTATCACCCTTGCACAAAAAGGGTGATGACAATCTGCGTAAGAACTTTATCTTTTTTAAGCTATACTGGAAAAGTGTTGGTAAAAGTTGTTTTCAAATATGTGTTCAATTTCTTTCGGGACAACATGGTAATTTCTGCAAACCGGTCAGGATTTATACCTGGGAACTCCACAGACAACCAATTTCTTTTACTTTATCACGAATTATGTTCAGCTGTTGACAGCAAAAAGAAGTATGAATTGTGTTCTTGGATATTAGCAAGGCATTTTATAGGGTTTGGCATAACGGCCTTGTACATAAGTTGGAAAAACTGAGAACCTTTTGTTGTGGTTCGGAGAGTATCTCTACGATCGGAAGCAGCGTGTAGTATTGAATGGACAATCCTATGATTTGGGGATATATGACTGTTGGTGTGCCCCAAGGATCTGTTTTGGGTCCTCTATTTTTTCTTGCTTATATTACCGACATTGTAACTGTTGTTAATGCAGGAGTAAAACTTTCTGTTGTGATCGGGTACGTTCTCTTATTGGTGTCCATGGAAGGCAAGAGATGGGTATAAGTATAAGTATAAGTATATATATATATTAAAGTGCCGCAGGTAAAGCTACTCACGTATGGGACTTTGGTCTTCCGAGTGGTCCATGGCCTTGGTTTTTTTTACATTTGGACCACTAAAACTATACAAATATTTTTGTTCAAGAGGTGTAAATTGCATTTGCGTAAAAGAAATAGGGATGTTGCCTGTTTTTGTGGCGAAAACAAGAGTTTTGCAGAAGGGTCTGATTTGGAGATTTTTCGCGTACATTTTGTAATTGGTGTCCTTGGAAGGCAAGAGGTGGGTGATCATGGTGATTCCTTTTAAAGGCAGATGAGCATAGAGGCAGTTTTGAGGGCATTGATCACCGTTAAGAACAGTTGCTGCATCTTCAGGATCGTCGATGGTGAGACGATACGTCTCTTTGTCTCACCATCGACGATCCTGAATATGCAGCAACTGTTCTTAACGGTGATCAATGCCCTCAAAACTGCCTCTGTGCTCATCTGCCTTTAATATGTCGTAGATCACTTGGTGTTAAATTAAGAACAATTTTGTAGAGCTGAATCAATTGGGATCTCTCACGCCTTTTGGGAAGTGTCTCCCATCCCGTTTCTCCATAGAGTTTTACTGTGGGAGTAGTTTTCATTGCCGCGGTGACTACCCATGCCGCAACAAGCTGAACGTTTTCCGCATCGTTTTCATCATCCTGCAGTGTACAGCCCCGTCCCATACCATACTGGCATACTCGAGAATAGGTCGCACATAAGATATGTAGATAATTCCCAATGTCTTCCGGTCCAAAACGTACTGTAGAGATTTCACAACATTCAATTGCTTTGTTGCTTTTGAAACAATTTGCTTAATATGTTCGTTCCATTTGAGATCGGCTTTTATTATCAAACCCAAATACTTATGGCTGCTGACATTGTTCAATTGGTGCCCTTGAATAAAAGTGTGGGGGGGAGGGCTTTATTGGCTGTTGCTTCTATGAAATAATCATAGCATCTGTCTGTGACGCATTTAAGGATACGAACCAGTCATTTGATGATTCAAAAACTGAAGAAAGATCTTAATTTAATGATGTAGCAGCTGCCATGGGATGGTCAACTGTAAGGAACAGGGAGGTATCGTCAGATTCGTCTATGTTTCCAATGTCGTTTATGTATATTAAGAAAAGTAGTGGTCCAAGAATTGAACCTTGGGGAACCTGGCTCCCTTTTGTATGAAGACTACAATATTTGGAAACAGTGAACGCGATTTAAACCAAAACATCATAAAGTTTTTAGCAGTACATGAATTCTTTGAGGAGGGCAAACGTTTTGGACTTGAAACGCCGACGTAGTCATATTATTACCAATTAACTGAAATATTCAGTGAAGCCCCTTTATGTGTACGTAACTGTAGTGTCCACTTCTTCTGGGTTTCATGGGACGCACCGCTCCTCAAATTTTTTGGGCAGCAGCACAGCTCTGGTGTATCGTTTCGTTTATCCTGTGCATCTGTCTTTTCATCGCGAGGGGGATTAATTTAGGGCTATGCCCTTCTTTCGATCTGTATGTTTAAACCAGGAACCACACTAAATCAAAGACAACGGTGCTCAATTTAACAACCCACTCCTGCTGAGTATCACAGCTTGATATGCTTTTTTAATAGTCAAATAGGGATTTTTAGTTGAATGATTGTTTTATCTGTACTTATTTCCAGACGAGGACATATAAAAGTGTTTTTATGTAAATGGTTCAGAGCTTTTATATGATGTGTGCTGGTACAGTATGTGAAAGAGAACAAATGCATTACTTGTGTACTTATCAACTATGAGCTTAAAAACGAAATTAAATGGTGTTCCACTTGGCTAATTGCCGGAGATTCCCTAAAGGCCTCATTCATTATGATGAAGAGGCCCGAGTAATTTATGACCAGTGTCTTCTGAAAATTTAAAATGCATTATCACGACCAATTGCATTGTAAATATATTTATTGAGCCTGGATTGCCTTATAGCTATACTATATAACTAATCTTGAGGCTTTCCAGACATACAAGACACACATTCAATATGTACGAAACACACAGGACAGACATAGGTCCAAGCAAAAAGTATCTCAAATCATAATTCAAGACAATAGTCATGCAACTTCCACATTCATTAAACATTCAATTAAAATTTGTAACCCCGGGTTCCGCACGAGGAATCTAACGTGGATACAGGGTCCGCGCGTGCGTGCAGCAAAAATACAGTCACGAATACCAAACACACGGATCACCCTCAAGGCAGCACCCTTACGTCTTTCCCGGATTATTGAATTACATTTGGGCATGTTGTTACCGTGGTCACCAGAGTCAGAATTCAAATCGTTGGAGCTACAAATAAATACTTGTACACTAGCGACCGACCCTTCGTTCGAAGAATTATCCAAGTTGGGGCTTCCTTGCAGTGACATTTTGAGGTAATAGTTGTAATGATGCCCACCTTTTGAAAATTACCAGAACTCAACAAAGAATGACAATAATGATATAACTTTAACAATAGCAATATAATAACAATCATAATCAGTACAAAGTAGGTACACTTATCTCCACTGGTATTTTAACAGTCAAACAGTCTTATGTAAATCCTAATCCCTGGTGAGATTATCCACTGGTACTATCCCACAGTTCCAAGTCCTATGACAGGTGCCAAATGATGTGGAACAAATCCCACAGAGGTACGGTTTGGGTCCAACGTGGTACTGAAAGGTGTGGTGCTGATCCAATCCCACAGAGGTACGGTTTGGTTCCAATGTGGTACAATATACTAGTCCACTCACCGACAATGTCCCCACTCCACAGGTACAATGTAAACAATGGCTCACAGTCCCAATGGCTTGATGACAACACACAGCTTCTGTCAGATCCTGAATGGATACAGTGACCTGTCCAAATGAAAACGGACAGCCAAAAACATTTTCATAACAATAATCACGATTAGGATTGAGGAGAAGAGTGGGATTTATATTAGCTCCCGAGGCCACAATTAGAGCAGCATTCCTCAACAGTTTAGGGCGAATAATAGCATATCTCGGCAATCAAAGAAAAGTGTTAAGTTGTTTCAACTGGAAGTCCACAATTACTAGCTGGATCTGTGATTATGTTGATATTTTACAAGTCAGAATGCAAACCAGACCTAATAACAGCTAAGCATGGCAAAATGTTGACCATGTGCGAAATAAGATGGGGGCTTATCCATAGACATCAGTTTCTTTGGCTTGGTCTTGAATGATAATAGTGTAGAAGTTTTCCTTATATCTGTAGGTAGATCGTTCCAAAGTTTTGTTGCAGAGGGGACAAAGGATTGTTGTACATTTTTGACATGCGTCCCAAGAGTTTCTGAGATACCGGCCAGAAAATATCACCAGCTCGGCAAGTTATGTAGGTACCTAGTTAGTAATCATCTTGTAAAATAAGAAGCGTGTTTGAAGTACTTTTGCATACTCATCAACGTACCCCATCCTAGTTCTAAGAGCAGCCTGTACTGATTTTGGTTGTGCTTTGTTCATTGCAAATTATTGCTGCTTCGATTTTCTAACAGGTTAGACAAATTAAGTTCACAGCTGTCAAGCAGGATACAACCATAGTCAAGTATAAGTCTGATCACAGAAGTGTGCAATTTAGACAAAGCTTTTCGAGACAACTTAAATTAAAATCTACGTAGCACAGCAATTATTTTGCCTGCTTTGTTGGCGATACAATAATATGTTTTCTCCATAACAGATTTAGCGCTGAGGGTAATTCCAAGATGAGTATAACTAGTCCTGTCTGGGGTTTCCACACCATTCAGAAACAAAGGATCATATTTTACTTTGGTACGTTTGGAAGAGAATATGACTTACACAGATTTTAATCCGTTAAAAGGCAACTCTCCATGTACCCCCCACACACACACACACACACACGCACACACATACTGAGAGTTTGGAGATTTGTAATCAACCTAATGCCAGACTATGTTGGATTTCTAATGATTTCTAATATGTTTGTGTCATCGGCAAATAAATTTACATCTGAAAAAAAAAACAGGAAAGTGTCCAAACTTGATCCTGAGGTACTACAACCGCCTTGGTTCGTAACCATGCAGAAGACTGTCCTTGTATACTGGCTCTGATATACCTATTACATAAGTAAGTTTCAACCCCATCTATCAGTTTATCGCAAAACCGAGTTGGTGTTGTTTGAAAAGTAAACCTTAGCGTCAAACGTTGTCAAAAATTTTGAAGGCATCTAAACACAACATTCTAACAACCCCACTGCTGCATTTTTAGCCATTGTAAATTTTATGCAAGATACTAACTAGTTAGCTCTCTGTCGAATCATTCTTTTCTGTTAGTATATTATTAGTAATAAAGTATCAATAGAATTCATTGAAAACCAAGCGCTGTAGGACTTTAGACACATTACAATCGGACTATAATTCGATTTTGTTTGGCGGTCACCATTTGTAAAAATGGGAAGCAAGTTTGATTTTTTCCCAGAAACTTGGATATTTACTAGTAGTCAGGGACGCATTAAATAATCTGCAGAGCGCAGGAGCCATACTAATAGCGATTTTTCTCAGTACAAAGTTCCCTGTTCCATCGGGTCCAGTTGTGGTGGATACCTTCAACCTCAACAATATCTTTCTGACCTCATCTTCTGTGACTGGAAACAGGTATGGCCGAACTGTAGTCATATATTCAAAATAAGGCAAAGGTAAGGGTGACTCCTCCCGTTGTTATTTGTTTTGGGGCCCGAGTACTTGTTAAAAATTTCTGCTTTTTCAGCTACATTTGAAAAATTTATCATTTTAAACTAATAGTGGTATAGGTTGGTGTACTTTATGGCCCAGGATACATTTTGTTAAGAACCACCATTTTGGGGGAATAATATCATGCTGGTCAGTCTGCTATCGCAGGTTCCCAAATAAAAACAAGCTTTTTGTCGGCAGGTACTCCAAGGTTGCAAAATTTCTTGCAAATTTGGAAGTGACTTTCTCTCCCTGATCTTTTGTAACGTTTCCATGCTCGTATTCTTTTCGTTTTGAGTTTCTTGATCTTGGAATTTACCCACGGTGTGTCCTTTGGGTCGATTGTGACGTCACGATATGTTATAAAATCCTTTGAAGTAGACCCGTACAAGTTAGACCAATATGATGTTTTATCATCAATATCGTCAAAAGTGTTCCTAGTATTCCATGGTGCAGTTGACAGACAATCATTTAGATCATCATAGTTAACATTGTTAAAAAAAAACATATTCTACGTTTTTTCAATTTTTATTTCGGGAGAGAGAGAGAGAGAGAGAGAGAGAGAGAGAGAGAAAATCTTGCAGTTGATGACAGCGTGATCTTAAATGGAAATAGGAGTAAGGACCCTGCTGTCAAGGACTAAACCAGGCGAATCTGTGATAATAAGATCCAGGAAACTAGTTGCACATTCAGTCGATGTGGTGGGTTTATTAATAATTTGAAATAAATTATTATTTGATACAATATTCAGTGCACGAGAACCAAGCTCTCTGTTACGCTGATCAAACTCTCATTCACTGCATCCAACGTTAAAGTCACCGGTGATGATAAGTATGGTTGGATTATTTTCAAGAGCTAGTGCAATGAAAATTGTTCTAAGAATGTGTGTCGCGCTTCGGACGTCCATGGCAAGCAAACGGGTCCATAACGCATATGTCTTGTGCCCAGCCGAGCCTCCACTATGCGTAGTCCAGCAAACCAATTAGATTGCTGTTTCTACTACGCGTAGTCGAGGCTCGGCAACGCGTAGTCGAGCCAACCAATAAGATTACAATCTCCGCCACGCGTAGTCCAGCCAACCTGTAAGATAACAGTCTCCAGTACGCGTTTGATTTGATTGGACTTGATTTGGTGCTAGGCATAAAATACAACAGACAGTACATAACATAAGTACAAAAACAGAGACACTGACAAATAGTGGAACATAAGTTAAGAACATGAAGTAATTAATATCACAGAACTCAAATCAAATTACAGATTAATCATGAAGGTAAAATAAAAATTGAATACACTATCACAGAACTCAAAGCATATGTGTTACAAAATAAACAGACAGGTAAAGTAAAAGTGTAAAACAGTATCACAGAAATCAAATCATGTATAATTAAAATAATAGGGCATTCTCTCGTTGCCGAGAAAATATTCTAGAACGCGTCGACGCGTAGTTGAGAAATTAGCCTATGCCTCACATAGCGTGTAGCCAGACTATCCAATCACTGATGCTCTTGTAAACTGTATAAGACCTGTTTGACTACGCGTTAAGATTTTAATGGTTGCGACGACGCGTAGCCGAAGAACGCAAATGGCGGCAGCCAAAGTTTATGGTTAGAGTTCATAACACCACCCCTTCTGTCCCTTCCGTACGCAAAGTGCAAATTGCATATAATATTTTTAAAACGATAAATAAGCTTTAATTTGATAATGGAAAATCAGCCGAAAATACTAGAACCTATGGTTTTCACAAAATCGTGTAACAATTACAGGATGAAGTCCGGGGCGTACGGAGGTACGCTGTTGAGACTAGCGGGTAAAAGGTGACGACTCACCAGCATGCATAGCCACCCGCCGGTCTTGGCCGGTCTCGTTAGGCATCAAAGGGATTTTGTTCAAAATATATCGACAAACCATATCTTACTATCATTGGAAATATCTTTGTAAAGGGAATACAGTGCTGGTATTTTTATTGTCATAGACTCAAAATTGTAAGATTTATAGTCGGTTCCATTGTTGTGTATTCTAATGTCCAACAAAAATGTCATGAAATACTGCAGTGCACTCCATGCCTTGTTCCAATGCACTGACGATATTTTTATTGTCATAGACTCAAAATTGTAAGATTTATAGTCGGTTCCATTTTTGTGCATTCTAATGTCCAACAAAAATGTCATGAAATACTGCAGTGCACTCCATGCCCTGTTCCAATGCACTGACGGTATTTTTCAATTAGTGTACAGAAACAGGGTTGGGATGGAAAATTGTTCTATTGGTCCGCCACTTCCAACGAAATTCCCGGAGGCTGGAGCAAATTCGGTCGAATTTACTGGGCTCCCAGTCTTTTGACCGCCTGACCATGTTGATCCATTCTTCCCTTTTTGTTTATCTCTCATGTAGCGAAAAAATAAAATAAAATTCGATACCCGTTCAACCTCCTTTTTGAAATACGGGATATAACCATTCGGCTACGCATTGTACAAACTGTAATTTAATTGGCTGCGTCAACGACGCCTTGCGGAGAATCACAAGTCTCGACCACGCGTTGTAGAGATTCTAATTTGATTGGCTGCCTGGAGGACACGTTGTGGAGAATTTCATGTTTCCGCTTCGCGTTGTAGAGACTCTAATTTGATTGGCTGTTTTAATATCAGTAATGCTTGTCAGAACATAAATGGTTGGTTTGCTTGTCTTCAGGTAAAAGAGGCCGTAAGTTGCTCGACTACGCGTCGCCAAAGCTCGACTACCGGTAGTGGAAAACATATTCTCGGCAACGCGTAGAAGAGACTGAAATCTAATTGGTTGGCTCGACTACGCGTAGAGGATCTCGACTGCGCGTAGTGGAGGTTCAGCAACGCGTAAAACCTGTGCGTTATGGCCCCGTTGGCTTGTCATAGACGTCTGTCCCGGCGGACGATAATACACTGCAATCAGTGTGTTTCCAAGCAAAGTCTTTAACTCCAATTCACGGGCATTCTGTATTGTCAGTTTCAAGGTTTGATCTGCGTACAAATGGAAATGTGTTTCGCACTTCACCACCTCTCCCCGAAAGTCTGTCTTTTCTGATTTATCCTTGAAAACCTTTGAAATACAATAGCTTATTTGGATAGGTATTATCTAACCAGGTTTCAGAGACAGTCGCAATATAAGGGCTAATGGACTCCATGAGTTCATCCAATTTGTGATCACTACACAAACTGCGTACATTTGCATGTGCCAAGTTATTTGTTTGTGAGGAGGAGGACCCGGAACTAGGTGTACATCAAACAGTGGTCATGTGAATTTGTTTGTCAGGAGGAAGCCATCAGCAAATGAAACAAAACCATCAATACATGTCGAGCACAATCAAACAGTTGGATCACAATACCGTAAGTGTTGTGTTGTGTATCATGGTAGCATGAAACGAATCATCGCACACTTCCTCACAAATTATTTTGACCAGTACTTTTGTTTTCAGATTAAAAGAACCTACTGCCGCCCTATATTGTTCTGTTGTGTTTCCCATTTCTGACCAAACTTGTGGTCGTTTTTTGTCCTTCTAAATTTTTGGAAGAATTTGCATATGTAACGTAGTTATCATGATTGTGCACCACATATGATAAGCTCAAGTTTAAGGTACGTAAATGTACTTAGATCTGAAATCGTGTTGACACATAAAACAAGCAAAACAAAGTGAATTAGAGGCGGGGAGGGGCTGATGAACAAGATGTATGAGTGAGCGCGAATAATAATCATATGCAAACAATTAATAGCACCACAAAATATTGGACATGAGGCATTTAACAAATCTAAAAAAATTATGAAGTAATTTATCCATCGTGTCGGATCTAGGTATCAGTGCAATGCACATTTACATGAAAAGTTCCCAGCCGATCTTTGAACCGCCAGCCAGGCGACGAGATGAGCAATAAAAAGACTTGTGCTGGCAGGACAATCGAATATTTCATGGATTAGTATGAATCACGGTACGTGTTGTTATATAAAAACCATGGAGGAACAAGTAAAGTTTATGTGTGGTCACAAATGTCATTTAACATGGGAGAACAACAAAAATGTTGCTGCAGTTCGGACCGAGACATTTGCAATTGCAGGGTCAATTAAATACAATGACCAACCAACAAAGTATTGTAAAACTAACCAGTCGTACATTTGAGAATACCGCACGTGCACACAGTAAATCCAGAGTGACTAAGGTGAAGGTCGTGACAAAATTTCAGTTCAGATTAAGCAATTATGTTACCGGGTTCGGGTTAAACAATTGTGAAACCAGCCATGAAAGATGTTGTTTACAAACATATCTTCATCTGATGTGAATTACGTTTAAATTACGCTATCTGCAAAAGATCGCCAAGATATTGAACGGTCAAGTATCACAACAAACATACACTCGTTAGAGTTACATGTTCACACATTTTGAACGAAGTCCGTATGACTTTCTGAAAATGTTATTTAAAAAAGAAACTTTCAATTATAGGATAATATATTTAGTCAATGCGAATTTATAACGGATGATTCCAATTTATTAGCCAATTTGGAACCTACAAGTTTAATTATGATAAGACACGATACATTTCTTTTGATCGACCCCGTATCCACGAGTCTACACCCACAACAGCAGGACAAGATACTGATAAAAATATTGTTTTAATTTCCATGTGATATAGAAAAATTTTATCAGGGTTACAACGGTAATGAGTCAAGGTTCCATATATATTTTGCATTGACTATTGGTTTTCAATTTTAAAAAATGAAATCGCTAATAAGGGTGATTTTCATGTTTCTACGACCAGCAACGTTTCTGATTCTCCTTGGCATTTACCAGGTAAACAAACGTCAGAGGACGTCAGTACTGAAATGGATAGATACGATGGTGTTTGGCACATCACAGTTTTCTTGGAGTTTCAGATAATAATTACAGTATCTTGTGGGCTTTTCTGATTTTCCGCACTCGACGCATTCTCTATCTCCAGGCCCTGATTCTACTACACACCAACCAGAGACGCAAAACAAACTATTCTTCACACTACCACTTGGGACGACATTTAGCATGAAATTTTACCTGTTTTTCAATGTTGGTAGCCATACAGCAGGTATAAGCCTATCACTATTGCAAAGTAGTCCATCAGCAGGGACCTTTAAACAGCTTCGGACAACAGATGTTCATGGAAGTTGCATTGTCCAATAATTCCCGAACTTGGGGTTTCTTGTGCAAGAAAATCTGGGCTTCGTTACAAAATCCCGAGTTTTGTGCACAAAGTTCATGGTTTAGTCACAAAATAATGTTTTGGGTTTTTTTTTCAGAATGTATGTAATTGAGTAAATCACACAATCAATGTCTTTACCTCTTTCAACCCCGTACAAATCTCAAGGTTTCAGTACCAAACCCTGGGTCTTGTGTAGTTTGAAATTACAGTGCAAAACCCTGGGTTTTGAAATCTTACAAAACCCAGGGTATAATGATTCTATTGACATCACAAAACCATGTGATTCCTAAGTTGAAATTTGAAGAAGAAATCCCACAGTTGTGTGAAGACCCAATCAGCACACGCGGTCTTTAGATTACCAGCTGTGTCCCAAGACCCTGGTTTTTGTTCATAAAATCAGAGGTTTTGTTATGGATTTGTCCTAGGGTTTGGCATACAAAACGGGAATTCATTAAGTTGAATGTTGCTTTGAAACCCTCTCTGACCACACAAGACCCGTTGTCTGAAAGTTATATTTATGATGTAAGTTTGCTGGCAGTATATTCATCTCTGCCAATAAATGTGAACATCCTGCCAAAAGCATATTTAATCTGAGAACTAAATTTTGTGCATAGCTTTCGTGAAAAACGTTTTATTTGTTTGTTTCAAAACTTATTGAATATGAAATGTAGTATGTTTTCAATGGATGCTTTTCTATTAGATGTAACTTCATGCTAAAGAGCACGAGTACTATGGCTCTCTCCTGTGTTGTACTCTGAATAGGTCTCTCATATATTCGTATCATGAAAAAAAAATAGTAAGTGACTGCCAAGTTCAGGTTAAATCTTCTACCGCTTTAGTCAGTCATACGCACGAGCATATATATGGTCAGACTGCATGATAACACAACAGAAATCTTTTGTTTGGTAACTTATAAAATGCCATCGTCAATTTCGGTTGCAAAGTTTTGTAAATGATGAAATTTATATTACTGGAGACAATACTGATTTTAATAAGCGAAATGTTAATAAAAATCCAAGAGTAGGGAAACAATTGGTTGATATACAATAAATCGGTTGATAATCTGGCAAAGAAAATTTGAATATAACGATATTGTGCTAGAAATTGTAAAATCATACACGCACACACACACAATAAAGAGTCGCCGCTAATTTACATGTATTTTATGTATCTTTTAAATGGAGATATATAACAATATATACATATATATATATATATATATATATATATTGTTATATATCTATTTAAAAGATACATAAAATACATGTAAATTAGCGGCGACTCTTTATTGTTAAATGCATATGAACGTCATGTTGAAATGTAGGAAATTAATCGATTTTGCTTAAATCAGTTGAGAATACTCTGCATTCAGTAGCTTTATATGAAGTTTGGAATGTTAACAAGGAGTTATGCAGTAAAAAGCTTCTAAATTAAAAACCTCGAAATTATTGAAAACTGACCTTAAAAAATGTGAAAGATATTAAGCGGTTTTGAGATGTGCACAAATATTGCTAGATTATAAGTGCACACAGTTTATATATAGAAACTGGCAGACATAAAGGACCAATCAAAGTTCCCGTAAACCAATGACCTTGTTTACCTTGTCCATACCATATGCCAGGACAAAAGTTTCTGGAAAAGATCCATGCAGTATTCGTTGACCTCCCCATCCTATAGTGATCAAAGCATATTTACTTTTATAAAGCTAAATGATAAAGAATTAATAACAATGTTTGATATATTTATAAAGAAATGCATAGCAATATACCAGAACCCTCTGTCGTCATTTCATCAATGTATACGCGACAATGTCTTTAATGTCTTTAATGTGGAGTGCAAACAACCCCTTATCAATTGACTATAACTATGTTTCTTTTTTTTTTCCTTTTTTTATTTTGTGGTGTTTGCAGCATAAAGTTTGCATGTTTAATGTATTGTTTGTGTGCATATGTTAATGTGTGACAAATTGCTACCATTTGCATATGGCACAGTCAATAAATGTTTCATTCTACGTTATACCTCTAGTAAGGTATTTTTATAGTGAATATCTATGTGTAAGTAGATGTTGGCAGAAAAGTGAAGTTAGTAGTAGTAGTAGTAGTAGTAGTAGTAGTAGTAGTAGTAGTAGTAGTAGTAGTAGTAGCAGTAGTAGTAGTAGTAACTATTTACATTACATATATATTAGAACAGAATTACCTCTAGGAAGGATTGCCAGTTACCATGCCAGTAGAGTACTTCTATTACAATCATCACAGTAATGTGGGTTTCATTACACAGGCACAAAATATTGAAAAAAAAATGAATAAGTTAAAGATGTATTTGCATACACTCTGGTTGCCATAATTATTTGGGTCAAAAACAAGGTACAAAAAGAGAAGTTGTTTTTGTGTGGCCTGTACACATAGCACTCCTATTGTTCACACCTAGTGACAACCTCACCCAGCTAAGAAAAACAATGGCCTGTCAGCAAGGGCAGTTGATCAGTTGTCAATTGCCAGAAATCTCATCTTAAAATGACATTTTTCTGTTCAGCATAGTTTATTTAAAACACAGTCAAAAAGTTATCCATAGAATATCAGTCAACTTTGGTGAATAAGCAAGTGACACTAAATTCCTTTACAATTTAAGTTCACTATGAACCTGTTGGCATCTCCCACCATGCAATAGCCCGTTGGCAGGGGCAGAGTTTTGTTGATTACTTTGGCACGGCAACTGGTTAGGAGTATAAGTACGGGTGTTGTTAATAACAGAGAGACAGAGAAGAGAGTCACAGAGAGAAAAAGTTCAGTTGGGAGTTGGTATAGAGGGCTCCTGAGAAGAAGACACCTGTATCCAGTTTGTGTAGGCTTTAGTCCTGTGGCACTCTATGTTATGTACCAGGGCTAATAAAAGTTGGAAGAGGAAGACCTGCATGTCTGGCTTGATAGCTTCTACTGACACTACAATAGTGTTGAGCATGGCAATGTCAGCTGGGCTGTCAACAGAATGGCTTTGAAGGCAACCAGGTCCATGGAATACATTTTTGCATAACTTGAGTCGTGCAAGGTAAATTCATTCTGACAGGCATTTTGTCACATTGGACATCTACATATAATTCCATCTTGGTCAGGGACATATTGCGCTAGTTTTGGCAACTGATGAATTTGACATTTTCCCGTATATATTGGATCAGTATGTGTGGAATCCTGCATTAATGAATAACATTAATATTACTGCTTTGTGTTCTTCATCTGGGGAATAAAATACAGGAACGTATAAAAGTGGGCTAGTGTTAAGCATCTCAGCGTGAGCATAGATTGAGAGTGAGCAATTATATCGTCATTTGTCTTCAATACAACCGAAGTTTCAACGTTTGCATTTACCCTGGACTTAAGTTTGTTCAATAAAATATATTCCGTTCTGCGCCAAAATGGACTGCATGTCTACTAAATTTCAAACGGGAAAGGGATCATTGTTATCGGAATGAAAAAAATGATGTGAACGAGCAGCGATGGATAAACACCAAGAGCTACATAGTATTGGAGGCAGCATGTGGTAGGGTAGTTTATATCTGGGAGTTGCAACTTTGGGACAGGGTCAGAGTAAATGTGCGTTTACAACACGGTTATCGTGTAAAATCGCAGACGGGCAACGGGCTAATATAAACTCGAGATAGACCATAAACAAGTTCGGAGTGTTTTCAGTGAAGCTGGGTATGGTAGAGTTGGCTAGCACAAGGATACGGCTGTCGAATTATACTGAAACACCGGATCCATGTCAAAGCTTAAGCATACACGTTAGTGTCTATGTGAATTTCCGTACGACGTGCAGTTTCTTATATCAGAAAGTACGCTTTTGGATAGTACAAGGGTAAATTGGAGAAAAGAGTGTGTAAACCGTTTGATTTTTGCGAGAATTTTCTTGATTTTGCAAAAATTCCTTATTTGCCACCAGTGACACGACCGATGGTGTTGGGAACAAGTAGTCAAAGTAAAAAGGTACTCAGGAGATATTTTATGTATAATTTTGTACGGAAGGATCCACTTAACGTATCTGCGTCTGGTGTCAGGGTTTGCGACCCAGGTTTAAATTATTGAGTTGGCGGTCGTGGCAGGTATGTCTAAGTGCACCAGTATATATTTTAGCTGCCTCAAACTGAAGAGCGTCGAGAAGGTCTGAAAGGCATTTATTTATTACCTTATCTAAAACGCAGCAGCGGCATTCCAATTGGGGCCCACCATGGTGAGAAATGGCTTTGCAAAAACGTCTTGCCAGACACAAAAAACGCGAATAATACATGTTGTCCCCATGACTTGTTGCTTGAATGGGGAAAGACAACTTCCTGCGTTGAACAATCTCTAACCTTAGGCCGCTTGTGGTCAGCAATGCTTACGAGATGGCTTGGCTTATTGTTAACTAAAAAAGAAGAGAAAATGTATACTGTCAAGACAACAAACCAACATGTATTCAAAACATAGTTACCATGCAACAGCGAAAATGAACCCCAGATTCCAGACCACACATTCCATGCACCAGGAGTAGCTTTTGACTTTGCCCAGAAGAGTATTTATTTTCTCAGTCACATCAGTACATTCGTCAAAAGAAATCACAACAGTATTAGAACGACGAGGATAAGTTGGTAATTCTGAGACATGTTGTGTGTTGATTGTTTGATTAACTGATCATGTTGATTTTGATAAGAAGCTGATCAAGCACGCTTCATCGCAGTGTAACTGTATCAAGACTGACCTCAGTCATTCCGTCAGCAGCTTGAATGCTTATGTGGGTCACAGACGGCGCTGAATTCTGCTTCCTGAGTTTGCAGTTATAAGAATGAAAAATGATGTTTTACAGAGAGACCCGATGGGGACTGAATCAGCAGCAGTTTTTTGTAGCTGTACTCTGGGCGTATTGTGTCCAGTGTGCGGCGAGGAAAAGTATTTTCTCACATACCTAGAATTAGAGTTACAGGCATACCGGTGTGGGACAAAACCTTATAATCAACTAGTTGAGGACACGGTTTTTTAGGCAATTTAATTGGTTAGGTCTTTTTTTAGAATTTCATTATAACATGGTGCCGCCAGTTACCAGTTGACTTGTCCGGGAGATTAATGGCACCGAAACAAGTCTTGCGCTGGTTCCCGACCTTATAAAGGCTAAAAAAAAACAACCTAATTTTCTTCTAAATTTCAAATGTTATGAATATGATTTGTTCCTTTCACAAATTAATTTGCTATAATGATTTAGAACTATGCAGTTTTTCAGTGAATGGTCGGAACAGGACTTTGCTCTTAGAATATCGGACTTGATACTGTTCAAACGGTACATGGGCTTACAGAATTAGGTTTGTTAAGTTTCTCTTTGTATTAAATAAAGTCCATCCAATAAAATTGCATTTGACGGACTGCTTTCAATTGTAAAACTATAGCAGTCACGTGACTACTATGGAATTCCATTCAAAAAAAAAAAACTGTAAATAGTAGACGACATGGGTCACAAACAAACAGAATGGCGTAGTGCTGTGGTTAATCTTAATTACCATGAAATATCCAATGAGCAACACCCTGCATAACATTTCTCACATCCTCGCTGGCAGGCCGTCAAATATGCTTGTCCCAGTCCGCTCTCCACCAGCGCCAGCTCAAATTCTCGTGATAGGCCTACTGATCAGCTTTCCCAGAATTGCGACAGGTAGATGACATCCTGCCGTCGACAGAGTGCCAGTGAGCCTACCTGGGCCAGCCATAGACCAACGTTGACACGCTTCTCCAGGTTCAGTCCAGCGTTCTAACAGCAAACACATGATGTTGCCTGTTTCGTGATTGCACCATCACATATGTCTACATAAATAATTATAATAACCCTTCTGTTCCTCTGCGGAGACGTATTTGTAAACCCCTTTTTGGTCAGACAGTGACACTGACAGCCAGTACGGGGGGCAGTAGGGGCATACTGTTGTAATAAACATGTACTTTGTAAGTGGACACAGTTCCATACTAATTTTAGGACCACAGCTTGCGTCTCTTGTTTCTCTCGTTGCATGAATAATTCAACAATGAAAAACCGTCAACTTTCGAATTGTTCTTGTTTTTCACACCTGCATGAACCATATTAATTAAGCGGAATAACATTACTTGTACAGCGCATCAATGTTTACGTGAGATGTCGCCGCGTATTGATATGTGTGCATGTTTAGGGTTATTCGCTTGATGAAAATAGCGACCTAGGCTAAGTTGGAAACTTCTCGCTTCAGAGTTTTTTTTTTTTCTGCTATAAAATTACTTTGAAAGGTATGTGAGAAAAAGAATGTTGCATGCCCCGCATTTGGGATCGCGTTGGTGCCACTCGTTGGTACATTTTTCGGTTTTCGGTCGGTAATTAGTCTCGCTGCATATTTTCCTGATGACAAAAAGGTTAATTCAGGAAACCTGCGTTGAGAATAATTTTAAAAAAAAACAAAAAACAAACAAACAAACAAATTTATACACGAACACACTACATAAATAAGTTAGAAACTTCACAAAACAATAGTGGTGCGAGGGGATTTAATTTTTGTAGAGAACATCTGGTAACAATAGTGGTGCGAGGGGATTTAAATTTTGTAGAGAGCATCTGGTCCTCTTTGCCCTTGTCCTTTAGGTTGGGCCCTTCCAAATGTGGTCACATCAGGTGGAGGGTACTGTGGTGCATGTTGGTTTGTTTTTGCATTCCAATGGATACATGACACTCTAGGCCTAGGGCGACTTATTCGCACTGAACAGAATCCTGCCACAAGCAATCCTTGGATTTTGTCAGCATAAAATCTGATATTCGGGGGTGGGGATGGGGGGACGGTCACAACTATCAATCGAATAAGTCTATATTTCAAATATAGTCTCCAACTCACAGCAGACCGAACAGTTCAGCGCGTCATGCATGTGGTACCAGGGAAGATTTAAGCGGCGCGGACCCTTTTTTAAAAGATCACCCGACCTGTCAGTAGGTTCAAGTGGTAGGCTGGGTAGTGATCTGTAGTTCATGCGTCCGTCTGTTCACAATTTTCCACTTCTCCAAAACCGTCAGCCATATTCTCTTGAAACATGGCGAAAAGGTACGGGGGCGGGGGAGAGGGGGGGGAGTCGTCTCTACCAGCTGTCTTCAAATAGTCACGCTCTTTTAATTTTTGGATTCTGATGACAAGCTTTTCTTCATTTTTTTTTAATTATTGACAAAGCCGTTTTTAAAAATCTCCGAAAAACGCTTCGCCAGTTGCTCTGGGAATCCCTAGACCTTAATCTGTTCAACAGGTGGTGCTGCAATTTGCTTCTATTTTTTTCAACAATTGGCACACAGACCCTATGTTATTCTGTTCTTTCTTTCATTCTTTCTTTCTTTCTTTCTTCCCTTCGTTTTTTTCTTTCCCAGCAAATTAGTCTGATATCTTATTTGAATATTATTATACACAGAAACTCCAAACTTGGCATGACGATACTTCCATGACTTAGATCTGGATTTTTCTTTATGAATAGTTGCCACAGTTTTTAAAAGTATGCAAATTTGGGCCATCTAAAATTTAAACTGCTACGTTTCGAATACAATAAATTTCGGATGTGTAGCTGGTCTCAATAATTCCATTGCTGCTTCTTGATTAACTTACTCTTAGGAAGGAATTACACACAATTGTTTTAATTTATTCAAAACTATTATAGGTCGAGGTACCATACCAACTTCAATTGACAGGTTGTGCTGTAAGTGCATCCGATGAACAAACAAAAGTTGTAGAATTTTAATTTATGCTAATTAGGGATACTTGAAACGTTAATATCGTCAAAGTTTACAAGCAGAGGTGTGATTCCATTCATAGGCTTGTTTTGTGGACGGAGTCTGTAAACCAAGAAAAAAAGCTGTAGAATTGGGATTTATACCTATTAGGGGAACTTGAAAAATTTAAGTGTTGAATATCTGTCTCAAAAAACTATTACGCACAGATGTATCGTTCCAACTTTACGTCCTAAGTTTGTCCATAATCTTTGTTTAAGAGCTAAGCTCTCAGAGGCCGCTAAAGCTCGAATCTCTGAACAGTGTGTGGCTCTATCAGTAAAGTTGACATACTTCATTAGGACCAACAGTAGCAAACTTGTAAATGTTTGTGATAGACCAGACATACAACAGGCCAAGATCTGTCATCAGCAGACAATTACATGTATATGTACATCACTAGGACATGTTGTTTACACTCATGTCAGACAAAACACTTTCATCGAATATAAAGAGAAACTTAACAAACCCAAATTTGTAAGCCCAAGTACCGTTTGAAAACTATCAAGTCCGATATTCCAAGAGCAAAGTCCTATTCTATGCTGTCAACGGTGCTTGAAACCGAGAAGGATAGTCTGTGCCACGCAGATTTAAATAGGAGCTTAACGGCGATTTAGGAGGGATATCGGCTCCAACATTTACACTGTCGTGGTATAGGAGCAGGTTGGATATATTTTTGTGTAAATCGCGAGGAACCGTGGATCAATTGCTTCATAAGGGCATATGCTGAGTTGGAACTGCTTTTCATCTTCGCAGGTGTGTTAATGGAGAGAACTGAACTCTATTGCTGAAATGCAAATTCCCCATGATGTTCCAAAAACACAAAAAACTTAATCTCATCCCTAATGTCGCGGTGATCAGCGGGAATAAACCCTCCGCAAAAAGCAGATAGCGTGTAACAGTGAACAGTTCAGGAAAAATGCACAGACAGTGGCGAAGAATATCTGTTCTAAAAACAAAATTATTATTCCCACAGACTCTATATTGTTTTTTAACATTTTTCCTGTTTACTCCCTAATTACTCCCCTTGTATATTTACAGATTATTCAATTTCATACAAACTTGCACTATAGGTTCTAAATTATGAAACAAAGTTCCAAAGATTCAGGAGACATGTAAAGGAGTGATTTTACACCACAATTGTTTTCCAACACATGCACACACAACGAACATTATGCATCCTATGGAGTGTGTTTGCAGCCGTGATCATGACCATGCCTACGATTACCCACTCCATTACACTTATGATGTAACCTATAGCAACAATCTCCAAAAAGATATTATCTTTCAAAAAGTATCTTATCTTCAGACTTGGCAGCTAGCGATGGTTCACTCAGGTGCATGCCACTTGTTCTGGCAATATTGTACTTTTTCAATTTCACAAGTGCCTCCGGCTGTGCCCAGGGAACAAATTAAACTGATGTCAAAGGAGGCAATGTGTAACAGGGGAAAGCACATTCATTTCAAACACGTTTCAACTAATTTCCAAGTTACTTAAGGCGAAATAAAATATGTGTGGGTGCGGTAATCTGAAAGACCCTACTAAAAAGACCCAACCCTAACATTAATGGAACAAAGGGGAAAAAAATGTATTTATGCCGCCCTTCCCTAATAACAATTAATCGACCAAAGCTGAAAGATTTTATCGAGAATTGGCCATCGTGTGCGGCAATTTTACAGTAAAGCCAACTCAAACACAGCATTTTATTTCAACTTGTCTCGAGAGTTAGCCTTTGGGCCGGGGAAACAACATAGCTGCATAGCCACAGTGATCAGT
The DNA here is from genome assembly GCA_964020975.1 of Hermodice carunculata. Classification (NCBI taxonomy): domain Eukaryota; kingdom Metazoa; phylum Annelida; class Polychaeta; order Eunicida; family Amphinomidae; genus Hermodice; species Hermodice carunculata. Next base: position 31,111,287 of record OZ026615.1, on the reverse strand, counting down.
GACACAGCATAGCCCTGGTTGTTCGGTGATCGGTATCATAATATTTCGCAAGGTTCCAGATGTCCTTTCTCTGAGTTACCAGGGCAAACGGTCGTTAAAGTACTTTTAAAACATGACTTACTATCTTAACTCTAATCTGCCCACTCAGTTGTGTTTGAAGCAGCTATCATCATTAGTTAACAATCCAAATGCAACAGGATGACTTGCGCCGCCACGTGGTGAGCGCCATTTTGAACATGGCGCAATCCATGCACTGACTGCTGGAAAGTCGCACAAAAATCCATTGGGTTTGGATATCAAGGTGAACAGCGGCCACAGCATACATCATATCATTATTGATGCTCTGACACATTTGCGAAATATATACTTTTCGTTTCATATATTATACCCCCCCCCCCCCCAATTGTCCCAATACTCATGTACAAACCATTGGGTGCGGAATGCCCAATTTTCAAAATGGCAGCCAAATCGATGGGATATTTCGAAGAGATAATATCAAAAATATATGTGTCGTTAGTGTTCAGGGACGGTTGATTTATGGAATGAATGTAATGTAAATTATATAATGGGACTTTTCCAGAGTGAGGATGACCTGAAAATGTAAATACAACGCCACTCATTTGCCAGTTGTAGGCATCAGAACAGGAATTTTGTATCAGACACTGAGATGCCTTCCCTAGGCCCTAGGATATGAATCAATTAAATAACACCACAGGGCACACGAGACAGGACCGCCAGCTGAGTCAAAGACAGAGCTTAGTGGAGAAGGTTGCCCCATAGTGGATACAAGTCTGAAAGTACCGGCGGATTTTTTTAGAAGTGATAATAATTTTGTCAACCATCAATGACAGTGAGAGTGAAACGGGTTCGCCGAAAACATTCACGTGCTATTGCTTAACATATGCAAAGTGGTACTGTTGAATTTCTGAACCCAACTTACATTCGGGCGCTGTAATTATACACTTAATCGGTTAAGAAATAATGTTGAACCTTCTATGTAACAGTGATACTTATTTTTCGTTTGAAAGCCAACATCCTAGGTACTTCTATTTCATGTATGTAATTGCTTTAACCTTTCAAACGTGTGAATACATACATATATATTATATGTTTACAATGACCACAAATCAATTCTGCTAGCTCTCATGAGAGTGGAAAGATATATTGATGGAAGTCTCTCGACCATCATAACATGTTGTGTCCATGTATACAGCTACGTAAAATACAAGTGGTGTGCTTTGGTTGAGCTGAATAAATATGTCATTAAATTTATTGCTCTCATTGTCATAGTAATTTGTTACTTCTGGCATTGGTGTACTTTTGACCCGGTAGAATAACATTTCCCTGATACTTGCAACGCTTATGATCCCATTGTATCGGCATTCATTGTAGTGATATCAACAATATTATTGTTGTTGTCAGAGTAAAGTATTTGTTGCATGCTCCTATATAGACTTCCGATGTTACTGATATATTGCTATTGCAGGTGCGGAGTGGTATACTTTTGTGTCCAACGGAGACGAAGTCACCAGTACAGCCAGTCACTAACAATCGAGCATAATCATGACAGATGCATGGAAAACAATGCTGCTACTTGTGGTCTTTTCTTGTAGCATCAAAGGTATGCCCATTTCTTATATGTTTCTTTCTATTTTGTAACAAAGCATTTGCGTTGAATAATACGTTAGTTTATGTACAAAACAAACACAAATAAGATTATTTGGCTAGTTTAATAGAGGGAATGATAAAAGCCACTAAAGTCAAAACCAAAATAAAATATCCCTGATTGCTACATGCAGCATGTCTTTCTTTGAGGCTTTGCACACAGAGACACAAAAGTTACAAATAAAAGTACATGGTTCAAAAAGTGATATAACATGGTTTTGGCCACGCTTATGGAACTTGCATTGCCCAACAATTCACAAAAACCAGGGTTTCATCAATATAACCCTAGGTTTCCAGATACAAAACGTATGGTTTTGTTATGAAACTCTTATGTGTACATGAAACCCTGGGTTTCATTACATAAGCCTGAGTTTTGTCACAAAACCCTGGGTTTCATTACCAATTATATAAAAACCGGTATCCATTGTCGGGGACACGTTCTCCACTAGGCCCCAACTTTGACTCAGTGGGAGCTTTTGGCTCCTGTGCCCAGTGCTGCTACTTAATTCATAGCCTGGGGGCGACTTAAGTGTCTGATACAATATTCCTTTTCTAGGGCCTACCGCACCTAGCAACTGGTAATTTCAAGGCATTGTATATACATTTTAGGTAATGCTCACACTAGAAAGGTCCCATTATAGCGAACGTCAGCGAACTCTTACCATATACACACGTGTACATGTGACTACATAGGCATAAATTTCCACAGTTTTAGTTACACAAAAGTCTCCAACTTACTGGGCATTATGGAAAATATGTCAATAAATAATGTCTATTCAGAAAATAGTTTCGATAAAGTGTGATAAATGATAATGATTCATGAACTCGCATTGCCATGAACTCGCATTGCTGAAACCTCGTTGGAGCCTGTGCCTGGCAAACGCGCTTCTGGGGCTGGAAATAGGTTTCTGCAGAATAGAAAAACTTAACAGGTGTGAGGGTAACCTAAATAAGCATCGCAAAGTATGTAACATTTGTTGCGTATGTTGTGTGTTAGCTTAATAATGTCTGTAGTCACCAGTGACCAGATGGCTTCTAGTACACTGGTTTAGTAAATGGCCGCTGGAGAGACCTAGCGACTAGGTGCTACTGCCTGATCCTCTGACATCATTATTGATACTTTTTAATGCTGACGCCGCATCTTAGGCCATGCCAACTGAACATTATATTTTACATTACATTCATTCGACTAATTAACCTTGCGTTAACACCGATCACACGTTTATTTTGGATACTACCGCTTCAAAATATCCAATCGGAACTAACCCACGGACTTGGCTGCCATTTTGAAAATTGTAGGTTCCGCACCCAATGGTTTGTAAATGAGGATAGTAGTGGGAAGATCCGGGGGTGTTTATAATATATGAAACCAAACGTATATTTTGCTGTTATTTCAGAGCCTTAATAATGATGTTATATATGCTGTGGCCGCAAAACTATTTTTTTTTTTTTTAATGTTTCATAAAATTCATTTAGGGTCGGGCCTTTACAGTAGGGTCGGTCGGGTCACTGGAACTACACATATATTTTTGTTAGGCCTTAGATAACTTGGACATTTGTTGAAACATGCTGAAAAAAGATGTTCTTTCCCATTTTACACATTACCTCCTTTGACATCAGTTTACTTTGTTACCTGGGCACAATTGGACGTACTTGAACAGAATGTAAATAACTTAGCAAATCGCACAGCTGCATGCCTCTACCCAAACCCTAGGTTTTGTGAATCAAAGCACTTACCTCCATCAACCCTGGACAAATATCACGGTTTCAGTACAAACCCTCTTGTGAGTTTTGTTATGACAGCAAAAGCCTGGGCATTGTGACGTCACAAAACCTTGGGGTTTGTAAGTTGCAATTTGAGAAACACAACTGAAGGTTTTGCGAAGACCTTATCAGCACGTGCGGTCTTTAGACTGCCACCTGTGTCACAAAATCCCGAGTTTTGTTAGAAAATCCGGAGCTTTGGAATGACGCGCAGAGTTTTGTCCACAAAACGCTGGGTTTTTCCACACAACTCTGGATTTTGCCATACAAAACCCAGGGTTATGTGCATGAAGCAACCTCAGGTCAATGGCCAGGGTCTGCACAGGGAATGGAACGCTATTGCTGATCGGTTGCTGTATATTTATTTACAACGTTAGGAGATGTATCTCGAAATTGACATCACAAAACGCTGTGTTTGTGAAGACCTAATCAGTACACCGAGTCTTTAGACTGCCAGCCATATCACAAAACCCCGAGTTTTGTTAGAAAACCCAGGGTTTTGTATTGAAACCCGGGCTTTTGTCCACAAAACCCTGGCTTTTGCCATAAAACTCTGAATTTTGTCATACTCAGTGTCCTGTCCATGAAATCCTGGGTTTTGTGAATTACAGGACAATTCAACTTCCACACTTGGACTGCAGCATAAAGTCATAATTTGGTAATTCAGATACTTAAATATTCAACATATTTACTTCATGAACCAAATTATTTTATATTATGGTTGCTGGTTACACATTTATATTATACATGCTGGTTAAATATTTTTATTAATTATACAAGTCTTACTGGGAGTAATTCCAAGGTCAACTCGGTTATAGATAAGATCACTATGCTATCCCATAAGGTTTACTAACTGAATTAATCTGATAAGGATGGCCATTTTTCCTGGTGGAAACATCTCAGAGGTTGTGGCCCATCTGGAACACAACTGAAATGCATTGTTTACATTGATATTGTTAACTAAACTGTGCATCAGTAACATGAGGGTCCTACTGGAAAATGAATAATAAATACAAAATGCAATTTTCTTGTCCCCAGTTTTAAAGAAACGCCACCAGCATGAGTGAAGTTTGGGGATAAAAAGGCGTCACAGCCTGTCTTACATTTCAAAATTGTACACGATGTCAATTGGACAGACCGTAAAACTGACACAAACACGCCGTGATTCATGTTATCATAGGGGTTTAATCCTGTTTTGGGTGGCTGGTAGTTTAAAACCAGCACAGGAATCAAAGCAAAATAGTCCGTGCTTTGCTACGTCGGACACGGACGTTAACGTTTGCCCCACTGCCGCCCTGGTCTTGACCTGCCAGCCATCCTTACTAAACTGGATTAAACCCCATTCTGCCATGGTGATACCTGATTCCATAGATATTTTCATGAGGCGCTGACCAGGGACAAGCGTGGTACTATTACGGCGGTGGATGAACGTACACATGCCATGAGTGTGTAGGCGTAGCAGAAGACAATTTGCTAAGGAGTGCAATAATATTTATTTATTTGTTTATTTATTTATTTATTTATTTATTTATTTATTTATTTATTTATTTATTTATTTATTTATTTATTTATTTATTTATTTATTCATTCATTCATTTATTTATTTATTCATTCATTCCTTTATTTATTTATTTATTCACACGCAACTGGTACACATGTTCAAGTAATTAGTACACAGAAATAGAGGTAGAAATGTCAGTCCATAATTATGTATCCATTAAAAAAGTTCAATTTGTACACAGTGTCTGTAGCGCATATACAATTTCCTCCCTTGTAAATTTGGTTTGTTTGTCTTCCATCACGTGCCTGGCAAAGGTCGCGAATCACCTTGGCGGTAACTTCAAAATAAATGTCCAATATGACACCGGAATTCCCAAGCTTTTAACCGTGCAAGTAATTCGTCTATGCATATACCAAACAAATGTGGCAAGAAAGCTCCACCTTGTTTAACGCCATTACCACATTTAACAAGTGCACAGTCATCCAAAGGATCTATGTCCCCCGCCACAATATACAGAAGAAAGCTACACAATGTATACAGCACGCGTGGATGCACAAAAATTGATATGTTCTTAGGCCCTGTGACCTTGGAAATAGGTCAAGGTCAAAAGCAATATATGGCGCACATGCCCTGGGTATGATGCATCTCTGGTATAAATTTCATTATTCTATCACTAAAGGTTCTAGAGATATGCTGCCGGCCGGCCGACGGACGGAAACGGCCCGTATGCCTGCTAATTCTACATTTGTATGTCCCCCTACCACCTTCAGGGGCGGGGGACAAAAAGCCTAGATATTTCTGAATCCCAAGCAACCGTAAAGCTCTATTTGACATCCATATTCAACAGTCGTCTTACAACACACAGACATATACCTTTCTTTAAGAGGAGGGGAAACAATTTAACATACTCAACTCGGTCGAATGTTTCTACAGCGTCCAAAAACACAATTTGTACACCAAACCCGTGTGACTTGTAATAGTGCATATATTCAGTTGGCACGAATGAAAATTAAGCAGTTGAACAGCCAGCCTTGTAGCCGGACTAGAGGTCGCTAGAGTTCAGTACATCAAAATTATCTCGTAAAGTGATCCAATCCAAGACTTTACCCGGTATGCTACTAACGCGATACCTCTATAATTCTCTTATTCATACAGTGATTTTCTCTTATTTTTGGGAATGGGATGTATTAAAATATTAAGAAATGCGTCCGGTGCAAAGCCGTTAAACAGCAAGGAAAGAAGATACTTACGTTTGTCACTACCATGAACTGTGTGATCAGGATAGCACCTTTGTCGCCGTCGACACTTATCGCTAATGCAATTTGATTGGATTTGAGATCATATAAATTTTTCTTTAAGAGGTCCATTTTCTTTTCAGAATATGAGACAGGCGTATAGAGGGCTTCGTATTTCTCAGCACACAAATTAGCGATGCCATTTGGATTCATGGCACCATCTACCTTTGCAGGCCTTGAGCTTGAACTATTTTTTCCATTTTTTGCACAATTCTTCTTTTCAAATACTTTTTCTATTCTGCAACAAGGTACATATACAGCACAGAATATAAATTTAATAACAGGAACAAAATTCTTATACTGTGACATAAATCATAAATCAGAAATTCACAAGCTGAACAAATTCTTGAATCGAAAACACTCACATCCCGTACATTCGAGTTATTTGCAACATAAACAACACAATATAAAGAAGAAAAAGAAAAAAGAAAACAAGATGACTCCTGGTCATTACTGAATTATATCTGAACATACCTGCACCGATAGGTGTAACTCAACTTAAATCAATCATGCTGTTAGAGTCAGTACAACTTAAACAAACATCCTGGTAAACAAAGGCCTAATTATGAATTGTTGATGAAGAGGAGTGCAGGAGAGCCCCACAAGGTTGTCTCCAGCCCCTGGTAAACAAAACCCCGAGCCACGATCGAAGCACAGGCCATCCCAAAGTCTGACTCTGCCACCGTCGGCAGGGTGGCTGTGACTGGGGGCCCGTGTGGGCATCTCTCCCACCAGTCAGTGTATATTGCCTCCCCTTCCTCGCCCGTTTAAACAAATTAACTACTAAATATATATTTCTATTTCTTCTGATGTTTCCTAAGTTTTTCATTTCTTATTGCAATTCTATTAATTTTATTTCTTCTACCATATTCTTAAAACTTTCCAAACTAGGTCACTCTTTATCATGAAAAAGAAATTAACAATATTTTGCGATCAAAAATTAAAAATGACCAAACCGCCTTCCATTTGTTTCAAAACCAAGTAAGACTTCTATTTTTGAAAAAAAAATCACATCAATAGAGCATTGTTCTTTTATTTAATTAAAAACCTGTTTCCAAAATTGTTGAGTTAGGTCACATTCGCAAAATAGGAAATCAGTGTCTCTTCTTCTTCATTACAAAGTGAACAAACTAAACTATCTTTCATGCCAAATTTGAATAATCTTGAATTTGTAAATATCATTCTGTGCAAACGTCTGTATTGAAAAGCTCTTGACTTAGCTGAAATGGTTACTCTCTGAATTTTTGTGAACCAGTTCTCCCCATTCTTCATCTATTACTCTACCCAAATCTGCATTCCGTTTAGAAAAAGTAATTTGTGGACAATCAAACATATTTTCAGCCAATGTGACATAGAAAAATGTTGACATTTTTTTGCTTTCATCACTTTGTTTGTAAAATAAATGTATCTCTAAATTAGGTGTGCAACTTGCATTTATCATATTCTTCCAGGTTCTTGGTAGAGCTTCCACTATACTATAGTACCGCAGACAGTTTGTTTGCACAGTTGGATATTTAAACTTAACATTTGGAATGATAAAAAGTGGCCTTCAGATTCGAGTGAATCAAGCGCTGTATTTATACCCTGTTCCTTCCAGTTGTCATAATAAACTGGAGTACCTTCAATTCTAATCCAGGAGTTGTACCAAAGATGTTGATATACAATATCATGAAAGTTTTCTGGTTCCAAAACAGTCAGCCACAACCACAGTTTTATCACTTCTTTCCAAAAATTAATCTTAACCCTTTTAAAAAATGTCAAAGTATTTATACTAAATATTACACTGCCAAATGTTTCCATCTTTTGGCAACTGTCTAAGAATAAGATCTTTCCAATTTCCTTTACTTTAATCACTCTTTTGATCCACCCAAGTTTTAATGCTTCATTTCATATATATATATATATATATATATATATATATATATATATATATATATATATATATATATATATATATATGTGTGTGTGTGTGTGTGTGTGTACATATGTATATGTATATATATATATCATTTTGGACACCTTGATGGTAATCACCAATAACAGTACCGCGTTTTATTCTATCTCTTTGTCCCTTCCATAAAAAGTTAAACAATAACATTTCAACTGGTTTTTAAAAAAGTTACCTTTTTCCTTTTTATAAATTGGACTTGGGACTGTTGTCATTACATAAATGAGTGAGGACAAAGCAAAAGTTTTTAATATTGTCACTCTGCCATACAACGTAAAGTTTTTTTCTGAGATCATATATTAAGTTGGTTCTTTATTTTCGGAATTAATGGGTTGTAGTTTAAATTACCAATTTTATTTGTGTTTGGAGATATCCGAAATCCTAGCATTCTAACAGGACCACTTGTGCATTTAATCTGTTGTAATGTTTTTAATTTAAATTGGGTATTTTCTAAGATCCCAACAGGCATAATTTCACTTTTATCATAATTTACTTTTACACCTGAAATCTTTTCAAACCATTCAAGCACGTCAGTTATTTCTTGTAAACATGCCTCACTGTCTTTGATTATTCAGTTTGTGTCATCTGCATACTGACTTATTTTATATTCTTTACCGGCAATGTTAATCTCTTCAATTTGAGTATTACGGTTTATAATAATACCAAGAATTTTTGCACAAATTACAAACAAGTACGGGGACAGCGGGCATCCGTGGCGTACCCCTCGTGACAAAATTAATGGTGCTGTTGCCCAGCCGTTATTGAGAATTTGGTTGCATCTGTTCCTAGAGATAGTATCAACCCAATGTTTAAAATTAGAACCAAAATTAAAGAAAGTTAAAACTTCTGAATAAACTTCCACTCTTATCTGTCAAAGGCCTTTTCGAAATCAATAAAAATTGAAAGGGCTGCAATATTTTCACTGTCAGTATAGTTTAATATTTCAATAATCCTAATAATGGTTGCCCCCATATATCTATTTTGTAAAAAAAACTGTTTGGTCACTCTGAATAAGAGAAGACATTACTTTTTTCATCCTAAATGCCAGTCATTTCGTTATAAGTTTGTAACCAGTGTTTAATAACGATAGTGATCTCGAATTTTTCAACAGCAAAGGATCTTTTTCCTTTTTATACAGCAGGGTGATAATTTCTTCGTACTGTGAAGTTGATAAATGGCCTTTATCGTACGCAAAATGTATTGAGTTAAACAACAGATTTTAACCTCGTTCCAGAATATTTCATAAAATTCAATACGGAGACCATATGTCCCAAGACCTTTGTTGTTTGGAAAAGTTTTATTTAAATTGGTCACTTCCTATTCTGGTAAAGCACCCTAACATGAAGCTTGATCAGCCTCTCAGAGTTTAGTAATATTTTCAGCTACGGGTGTTTCTTGTTCTAAATTTACATCTAAAATTTTTTGAGCTGTGTACAATTTCTTATAAAATTTCGCCTGCTCTCTTTGAATTTGACTTTGATCAGAGAATAGTAAACCATTTGATAATCTCGATTGTCCGATAACTTTATTATTATTATTTCGTCTGTCTAAATTTAAGAAATATTTACTTGCATTCTCCCCTTCCTCATACCGCTGAACTTTACATCTTGTTATTGCTCCCTTTGTTGCATGTTCCACTTCTTTCTCTAATTCTTCCTTAATTATCTGAATCTCATTCTCATATTTACTGGGATCAGTATCACGATGTTGTATTTCCTCTAACTCTTTAAATTCAGTTTCAAAATCTTTGATTTTGTTTATTCTTTCCCTCTTTTTCCTAGATGCATACTTTATTGTTTCCCCTCTTATTTGTGACTTCACTATATCCCACAAGATATCTGGATTTGCGTTAGTGTTCAAAGATACTGTTTCTGCTATAGTTACTTTTATTTGGTCATTATACTCATAATCACTTAGCAGCGAACAATTTACTTTCCAAAAACCCTTTCCCCCCTTGTTACATTCTGTTGTTGATGTCAAATTAATTTTGTATGGTCCGTTCTGAAGCCAGGTTTATTGTCTATATGCATTATGTATGAAATCATGCCAAATGAGACTAAGAAAAAGTCTATTCTAGAAAACATGTTGGGGTCATTACTGTGCCATGTGAATCTTAATTTATCTGGGGTTTTTTACCCTCCAAATATCAATGAGGTCTGTACCTTCCATTAAGGACAATATGGTTGTTTGAGCTGTATGATGTGTGTGAGCTCAACCACATCTCTTATCCTTTCCTACATGTTAACCCAGATTGAAATACCCTCCTAAAACTTTTATCATTAGGAATATTTTCTATATTATTTACGATATTTTCCAAAAAGACGGGTGCATCCCGATTTGGCCCACATAAATTTACTGATGTTACTCTTTTACTTCCAATTGTAAAGTCTACAATAATATACCTTCCATCTGCGTCTCAGGGTACATCATGTATATCCATACATACTTTTTTTTAATAAAATACAGACCCCCTCTTGATTCACTTGTCCCATGTGCAAATAAACTAGTGTAACCCCATTCAGCCTTCCATTGAGACTCCACAATGTGCTTCCTGTAGAAATACAATCCAAGCTTCACATTTGTGAAAAAATGAAATACTTCGCATCTTTTTCTTATAATCTGGCAAAGCCCTTACATTTAATAACCTCTGGTATCTTAATTTTACATATTACTATTTACACCATGTGTCTTCCTTATTGACTAGTAAGCTATATACAATAAGTATTTGTACTGCCTCAAAACAAAAAGTGGTAGTAGGACTGTGGTACATGCACAGTCATTTTGCACCTTGTTACAGTTTTCCCTGTTACTAAATTTGAAAACTGCAAATAATAAAAAAAAAAAGAAAGAAAAAAGAGAGAAAAAAGTAGAAGGTCTCGGTCATGTGTGCTTAATCTAGCACACAACCTTGAGGCCACTATGACCTGTATATCTACTGATACCTCCATTATTCCCTATATGGCAGTGTGAAGGAAAAAGAGAGACTGAAAACTGGTCCAAACATAAGCCCACCCCATATAGCTTTACCTCTGATTAAAAAACTGTCTATATACTGTCTAGTATAAATCGCAATACAACTTTAGTAGTACCTATATGCATGACATAGCACTGAAATCTAGGCTCGGCAAGAACTCAAACCCACTTGGATCGGCTCAAAACTTAATAACTGTTAAATGCATTAATTCATTGCTAAGACCCAAGAAGGCCAAAATCAATTAATACTAAATTAGCCAAACATAAAAGCCAACATCTTCACCAGTATCCTAGTATGTAGTTTCAAGAAATTGTCTGTTATTCTAAATTAAGACCTTTCACAAAAAGTAAAAGGAAAGCAAATTTTTCATAATCCGACCAAACTAGTTAAGGAAGACCCCCCCCCCCCCTATATTGATACACTTATCTGGGCATATTTGCCATGTTTCCTATTCACCAGTACAAAACAGTTTACCAATATAAGGACTTGTGATCAATTTAAACCACAAGTCAATGAAAGACTGCTCCCCAAGAGATGACTCAGTGCGACGACCATGCATCTTAATCTGCCCAAACATGTATATGATAAAGTAGTAACGGAGCCAATGGACAGGTGCAAACCATGTGCAAGTTAGAACTGCATTGGGCAGTCCAAGTACCCAGTCCACAAAAAGCCTTAGTGTTCTGGCTCCATACCTTTTAATCAATTAATCATTTATTACAATTAAAATTATGTATGCCACTTCCATACCACCATAAACCAGGTATAAATTATTATTGATAGGCATCATGTGTTTTAAATATAAATATAAATAATACTGTTGTTATAATTATTATTATTATTATTATTATTATTATTATTATTATTATTATTATTATTATTATTATTATTATTATTATTATTATTATTATTATTGTTGTTATTGTTATTGTTATTGTTATTGTTATTGTTATTATGATTATGATTATGATTATGATTATTATTATTATTATTATTATTATTATTATTATTATTAGCAAGGGTACTCTGTCATAACCATTTTTACCACCTTTAGAAACACAGTTTGTCGTGTTACACTTTTACTTAGTGGTTGAGCCCTCATCACCTATAAATATACATATCATACCTGGGACAAGGAATATAAGTATTCCTTGTTTCTAATCTTACCTCACCCTAGTACGAATCATCAGCTCCTCCACATACTATGTACACGTATTTCCATTATTTCGGTATGTTAAATTCTAACCTATAATATACGTAGAAAATAGTACAGAAAAACATGATCCATATTCATCAATTCCAAACCCAACAATGACAGCAAGGAGATTTCAGACTTGCCAAGGCATCAACATTTCTCTTCCAATACCGATGTGAAGAAACAAATTTCAATGCTGACTTGAGACAGGCAGTCACCCATAAAAGGCAACTGGTGGTTTTAAACCGGTCCTCTCAACCTTAGAAATATTCATCATTAACTGCAGACACTAGTTCTTTTCCAAAATCTATAGGCCTAACCCACCCTACTAGGAAGTGGAGTAAATAGTAAACTCTTACTCTTACTCTTACCTACAGACTGCTTATATGTGTACTATCAGGAAGATTCTTCTTCATCAGACAAGATCTTCCAATTAGGTATGAAATAAGTAGTTATCTCACATATATGTGCAAAAAGCTTGTATTTTTAGGATATGTATGGTCGCAATACTCGGAATATATGCCCATATACATAAACATATATGCACATGTACATATATATATATATATATATATATATATATATATATATATATATATATACTACACATACATATAAAAATTTGAACGGAGAAAACTACACAGTCTGCTTTTAGTATAGCATAGAGGATATCTAACTAGATCTAAACAGAAGAGTACTGTAAGATCAATAAGTACAGACCGTGTCTGTATGGAATCAAATACTACTAGATACTATTATAAACATATATACATAAATTCTACCACCATGCATGTACTATTTTATACTAAGATTCATCTGACATAAATAGTCGGTTTACACATACAAATAGTTACACTAAGTAACTCTTGTATAGACTTCTTGCAAAATTAAAGATGGACACTTGCATGCTATTACTGTAACATCATGAAATAAGCTCTCATGACTAGGAACTCTACATTATATTTGTGTCTTTTTGCCCAGAACCACTTCCCGGTAGTCATTGCCCTATTCCGCAGTCCAAACTCCTTACTCTCCATAAGCTGACCTGAAACTGTCTAACTTATATACATAAATAAGTACTATTGTCCATATTGCACACGTTCTTCTGTAGAATTTTGACAGAGACTGTATTAGCCCAAATAAATTTAAGGGTCTTTAGCGGGTTAACTCTCAGAACAGGTTTCGGAGCTTATACCCGTACATGTCTCTCTGAGAAGCGGCTCCTTGTCTAAGCTAAATATTCAGCAATGACAATACATAGTAATGAATAAATATGAACATGGCAAATGATGAATTAGGTACATACGTGAAATTTTGCTTACAAATGCAGAGCTTCATTATCAATGAAGAATACCTGTCAAACCAAACATATTACTGAATTTGTGTAGTACAAGTTCAGATACCAACAAGTTGACTCATCCCTGAAGCATTATGTACCCTTTCTAGCTTATCTTAGTTAAATCACCTGCAAGTGTATAACTGAAGTAGAAACAAACTGGGGTATTAAATTTAGTCCCAGTGATTGTAAAATAATCAGTTGTAGCTAGACTAATACACAAACGGGGGAATTCCTAACAAGTACTGCAACGATAGACATCCTGTACGAGAAATGTAACCCCAGGATGACACCTACTCCTTACTTTCAAAGTCTCCAAACAATAAAGCTCTATTTCGCTGCCAACCCTGAGTCAAATGTGAGTAATTTTTGACATTGAGTAAATGTGTACTTAGGCATGTCGGAAAACAATGAAAGGCATTAGCATCTAAGTCAAAAAACATGTTAACAAAACATAATTTTTCTTAACCAGATTTTAAGTACAATCAAGCAAACTTGTGACTGTAGTGAGTAGCTGCTTGCCACCAATAGCCCCCCCCCCTCCCCCCGGGCGGGTTAGCCTGACAGAAAACATGTAAATCTAAACTGTCTCAAAGTGAATATTAAAACCGAATGATGCCAAAAGATAAAATTAAGTAGCAAAACAGGCAAGTCTAAGATCTGTAAAATTATTGCCCCCAAACTTTCTAACAAGCTTTAGATATTAACAGCAAAATTTGTGGGCAAATCAGAAAAGAATGAAAATCATTAGTTTTTAAATCAAGAAAATGCAATCAGAATATAATTTTTCTGAACCAGATATAAAGTACAATTAGGCAAGCTAGTAACTTTCGTGGGTAGCTGCTTGCTACCTCTAGCACCTACGGGTTTGACCTAACAGACAAGCTAGCCTAAAATGTCTGAAAGGTGAATATTAAACAGAATGATGCCAAAAGATAAAATTCAGTACCAAAACAGGCAAGTCGAAAATCTCTAAAATTACTGAAGCTAAACTTTCTAACCATCTCTGGATATTAACGGCAAAATTTGTGGAAATATTTGATCAACAGTACACCTTTAAATCCTCTTGATTCAAGTTTGTTGTAAACTAATTTGGTTCAAGATACAAAGTCCTAAAATGTAGAACAAATACGACCAAATCTCAACATTTGTGTCAAAAATGTATTATACCCAATAGTTTCCGAAATGTTACTCTCCGGGAAAGGATATTTAACTACTTCAAAGTTAAAACCATCTATTTTGTGATAGACCTTCATGCAAAACCTGTAATTAGTGACCTGAATATCCAAGTCCAGAAACACGTCTCTGAAACCATCTGAATTGTTACCTTCCAAAGGGAGATCTCTTGGGTAAATTTCTTCATCAATTTCACTGAAAGTTTGTACATTTACACAAGCAATGTCATCAATACACCTTTCGTTGTTCCATAATTCTGTAGCCGTTTGAAATTCCTTTTCATCCATTTATCCATATACTTAAATTCAAGCCAGGTTAAAGATAAATCTGCCAATAACAGGGAGCAGATGCTATCCATTGGAATGCCTTTAATTTGTTGAAAAACCAGTGTTCCATATTGAACAAAAAAATCGTTCAAGAGAAATTTTATAGCATCTATCAAAGTTTCAACAGTATAAGATTTAATGTTACTTTTTGTGTATTTATTGTGCAACCAATATGATTTCTTTGAATATGAATTAACATTTATGTATGGTTTACCATTATGTTTAAACATTTTGCTTATTAATTCTGAAAGAGACCTTTGACTTCATCTGTGGGCTGACAGTGCGCAGTGTAGAAAAATAAAAAAACATCTGATATTTTTTGCTTTTTAATCTATGATTTTGGATACAAATTCAGAAAAATTGCTAAAAGTCCAAAAACAATTAATTTCACAATTTCTAGAAACTGCATTACAGTATTTACGCAAATGATTCCTAATTGCAGTCAAACACAGTGTTACTTCTTTTGATAATTGTTTCGTTGTATATTTTGACGCACCAGCTATGAATCTAGAGTTGAAAGGTTTTTTTTATGTAATTTGGATATCCAAAGCAACATTGAATTTCTCTTCAGAAATTTTGATCTCATCTTTAAGTGTATCTGTCAACCTATCAATAGATTGTTTGTGTAATTTGCATACATCATTTCCTCTTATGTCTGAAATATTTTTATACCAAGTTCATTTTTCAAAACATCCAGATATTATTTTTGGCAGATGATCCCAAAATTGTCCCCTGCCTTATCAATGTTAGTGATTACAAATCTTTCTTGCAGTTCTTTGACTGCGTTTGAAATCTTAGGTTGTTTTAAATTTACTATATTGAAATTCTTAATGTGCAGTTTGTAACGATAGAGTCTATTTTTAAAGACTCTTTTCAAGTTTGATAACCATCTTTCAATACACCATCAAATTTCTGAACTTCTGTTTTTTCTTTCTTTGCCCATTTCTTTCAGTAGGAATTAAATGCATTACATGTACCCTGAAAAATACTGTCAATGTTCAACTTAGGACATATCCGAAATTTTGTACCTTTTTAGATTAATTCTTTCAAAACTAAATTTTGTAGTATATCCAAATTACCCATAAATACATGTTTGTGGTATGTATCGACAAAATTGGAACAATATTGTAAAATTTTTGGCAGCATGGGGTTTCATTGAGTCTTACTGTACAAATTATTTAAATAGCATAACTTATCCTTTATCATAACCACTAGCTTGAACAGACTTCTCATGTAGGAGTAAGTTAAAGCTCATGTGTATATTCCCATACCATTGGTACCCTATGAAAATATCTTTCCCTAGCCAAACAGGTACTGTATTTTAACAACCTTAAATCAGTGGAAAAAGTTCCTTTAGGTCCGCTTGGTAAAACATGAGATCAGCATATACATGAAACTGGCCTAAAAAGGCTACTTTCACGGAAGTAAATTACAACCATGTATGTTCAAATTGAATACATGCATGTCAACTGTAACACAAGTGGAAATGTCTTCCACAAGCCAGATACTATATATCAATTAACAAAGAACCAAGACTGTCAAAGATTACATGAAGTACTGATACTATAGATTGTAAATATACTCCTGCACAATTACCAAGACGAGAACAGGGCGAAAGTTCTGTCTCATTTTTGCACATAGTTCAGGGGACCTCTCCTCATACATGACTTAAGGAAAGAGACAAATGTATTAAAGGTAAGCTGAATTATTATCATACACGAACAGAAACCAACAATTTCGAGGGTGTAATACGCCATAACGAGGACTCGAATTTGTCTGTTCAAATTTCTAATCTTGCAGACATATTGATAACCGAACCAATTGTGATGCAAGAGTTTTGTACAAGGTGAGCGGCCAATGGAACGAGTCTGCATTGACACTAAATGTACACTAACACTACCATAACCTCCTCCACCGTTGGTGCAGTTCAGCTCCAGAATGAAACATAAAAGCAGTTATTATAAATCCACAAAAGCTCCTTTACCTTAGGGCTGTCCACATGTATACTGAATAACTCCTTCAGGGGCTGCCCATATCGTTGCAGACAATATGGTCTATAGCAAAAATTTGGCATCCCATGTCAAGACTCTTTTACTCTTGGATCTTTTTTGACACGGTTAAAGCATTGGTACATCTCGCAGGTCAGGTCATATGTTATTATTTCCCCACTGTTCTTAAAAGCTCCGCACCTCTTTATGACTTTATGCTTCATACCCTTATGTGCCAACTGTACAATGATGTACGAGGTCTGTCATCCACATTTATGCCCACTTTCAGCATGTGTGTGGCTTCAACGTCATCAGCAAAAATGGGCACTTTGAGTTTTTGGTCCACAAAACCAACTACTGTTTGCATGTAGTTTTCCCTGGCTTTTCTTCAAGCCCATTATTCCTAATGCTTTTTTCTAATAAACTGTTCATTTTCTACCGCATGGGCTCGCACTCTCTGTAATTCGGCTCTCAGAACTTTATTTTCTACCTCCAGCTTGGCCATTCTGGATTCTAATCCTGAAGTATATTAATCCATTTGATTTTTTATTTGCTGTAGGAACTCTGTCTTGAGGGCCCCAAACTCAACCTTGGGGGCTGACATGTCTCCTTCCTCCACTGTTGACAGTATGCAAGAAGACTGGTCTGCACTTACAAAGTTACAGTCACTTTCACTATCTCCACTAAAGTCCTGCTGCTTTACCTTTTTATAATCCTTGGGAATACTGGAAGCACTGGATGTGCTAGATGCACTACTCCTATTTCTTTCCCTTTCTTTGTTTTGCCTGCCCTTATTTATTTACTAAGGTATATTCCAGAAAATCTGGATGTGTGTATTCACGAACTACCCCAACTGACTGTTGCAAAACACCTGTCATAAAGTCCTGCTGCTTTACTTTTTTATTAATCCTTGGGGTAATGGAAGCACTAGATGTGCTAGATGCACTACTCCTATTTCTTTACCTCTTTTTTCCCTGCCCTTATTCATTTACTAAGGTATGTTCCAGGACGTCAGCATGAGTGTATTCACCAACTTCCCCAACTGATTGTGCCAAATGCCTGTCATGCGTCACTGCCCACATAGTATGGTCAGTTTATAATGGAGGATTCAACAGACCCTCTGCAGTCCCCCAAGGCTGTATGCTGTTGGGCTGGTTCAGTTCTCACATTTGGACTATCATCACCAAAAATACTGCCAATTTGTTATCTGGCACTTTATATCCAAACTGTATATCAAGCCACAGTTAGCTGGTCCAAGTTAAAAGTGAGATTCACTCTTCAGCTGGTATGCAGGGTCTACCCAGTGTGGCTGCCGACTTTGGCCTCCCTTCCATTTGCACAATTCTAAAAAAAAACAACAAAAAAAACAAAAGAAAACATGATTATAATTACTAGCCATGACAGCCGCCAGTTTTTGAGCATTACATGCTTCACTGTCATTTCCAATGTACCTCAGGGCATAATGGTATTTGGACCTAGTTTTATTTCTGATATCAGCGACCATTCCAACACGAGGCTAATTAATGCTCTTCCAAATATCATGCCAAAATGACTAATTTCCTATATGGTTCAACATAATCACTCCAGCTTGCAAGGACTTTAGAATTAGAATTAGAAGAATATGGGGTATATTCATATCTCGTGTCAAGGCAAGAACTAACTATGCTATCGTGAAACGTTTGAATTTGTGCACTACGATTCAGACAAAAAAAATAGTACACCAAAGTACCTCCCATGGAATATCAATTGCACTAAGTAACTCGTCCTGCAATGTTTCATAATTAATAAGATAACCCTCAAAAGCTGCATACCACATCGGTTTAAGGTGTTTTTGACTTGTAAATATAATACGGTAATTTATTTCTAGGTCCAGTTTTATCATTATTGGATAATGAGTCTGATATTTATGCCCACCTTACAACAATGGAAATACCTGCTTAGAAGGATAAAAAATTTTCAGTATCTGCCACATTTTGTAACAAGGTCCAAATGGAACATTCGACTCCAAAGCCCAATAAGACAATATTTCCCCCAATGCACACGTCCATGCGTCCAGAGTGCGTTTAAATCTTGCATGACTCTTACAAAATGGAACAGGAACTTGAAAGTGACCTCCATTCCAATTTGCGTAATAGGATGTATTACAAAATACAGAGAAACAGCCATGAATAAATTTCAGCCATACAGAGCATGGAAACAATTCTTAGAACCCAAAATGTCGGAAACAAATACAATAAATATTAATTGATCAGAAAAAACGTGGTTTGTATGCGGAGCTCATTAGTTATGGCATTGGAATGGGTGGTCTATTTGTGTAGCCATACCAAACCAGTACTTATTCAGTTAATCCTAAGAGACTGTTGACCAGGTGCAATGATGTAAACTCCTCTCAGCATCTGATGATGCAAGATCTATTGGCTTGCTATTTGCCGACACTCGTGGAGCAGTCTGGTGCCATGTATAGTCTCCTTCACAGCCATTGGGCCTGCACGTTTCTAGACCATGGCAGACCGATTGCATGATGACATTGCTTCCATGGAAACGATTTTTGCACATACTTTTTAATGCATAAAGTGTAAGATATATGCAGTGACTTTTAAATCGGGGGATCATTTTTGTGACAGAAATTGGTTATTTGATAACACTAAGAAAATATAAAAGAATATGTGACTTATGTTTGCTTATGAGGTTAAACACACAACACCTTTTGCACTGCAAGTAGGAAACAGACTGCCCAAATATATATAATAAATATAGAGGCTGCATGTAGCACAGTGGAACACGTAATATACAGGATTGAGCCTTGAATTATATTATACATTACATACCATTATAGTCAGTAATGTTACTGAATAGTGTTTTATCCCCTGTGCCATTAAGATGCAAGTTTATCATAAAATTGGGGGGAGGGGGATGAATCGTTGACGCTTAAATGATTACTAGAGAACAAAGTATCTAGTGGTGCAGACTCCTCCAATTCCGCATCAATCACCAGTCGTGTTGGACATTTTGCTTCCATTGGTCCTTACCAAAAAATCTGTCAATCTATTAGCTTGCCTGGAAGGGTTGCAATATGTACTTCTCAGTAATGCTGCGAGTAGATTTTCACTATATCGCCAACAGGACTAATGGTGAAAAACAAAAAAGTGCTGCTTTGTTTCGAGGTTGCACTTTTCGAAACAAAACACATTTAAATCAAAGGCACTAACTTCGACTGTAATCTCCATGGTCTAAGTATGAGTAAGTGTCTTTAATAGACGGTTGTTTGATTATAAATACCGTTAATTAGGAACAAACTGATAGTCACAGCATCACCTGGTTCACTACATGTTTTGACGGAGTCAACAGCTTTCTTCGGCGTATTTTGGGTGCAACGTTTCAAAAGTCCGTCGAGAAACGTTGTTGACCGGGATTGTTCTTATGATCTCTGCACAACGCCGCATGCATACTAACTTCAAGCCATCAGCACGGGTTTGACGCATGGCGATCACGGGGGACGTGCAGGTCACATTAGTGTTAGAGATAGAGTCATATGTTTATTTCTCACAAAACTAGCGTCTTTGGAGACATTTCAGGCTCACAAATGCCAAACTGGTATTTATCTAGTAATTCCCGAACCATATATAAGAAAGAATTTACATCTGCCTTCAATAAGTATTCTTTATTTCCAAAATATTAGTAATATCCTGTCTGTCCACTCATGCACAGACCGGCATCTCGCCAAGCGAGACAAGGCAATCAGGTATGCAATTGTGGCGGGAAACTTATATTCATGTCTCCTATTGTAGACGTGCTTGAAGGAAAATCCAGCTTACAATGAAAACAAATCTGGTATCATTACCTCAATTCAGAGCCCATCCATTTTTTTATTACCAGTGACAGAGTTAAATGGTTAAGTGATTCCCTCGTATCAACCAGAATAAGATACCCCAGTGGACTATACCTGCAATGATGCAGTTCATAGAATTCAAAATCATGTATTACCTACCTTGTATGTTATTGATATATCGTTGTTTTCTAATTCCTTCCAAAGTACTTTGTTTATAGCTACCTTTTATTCAAATTGGAAGTGCCTTATTAAGAGCTATGCGCTAAAGCTATTCCACTTTTGTTTGTTTGTTTGTTTGTTTGTTTGTTTGTTTCTTTGTTTGTTTGTTTGTTTGCTTTTCTGCCTCATTTACTTTTTGTGATCCACGCACCTCTTTTCCCTCGTGATCTTGTGAATTTTGTTGGGCAGCCAGTATGTACTTAGTAAATTTGTCATAGCTAGTCACAACAAATGGTATTATGCCCATCGGTTTTTCTTTAGAAAGATATCAGATCAAAATTTGTTGTTCAAATTTCTTTGAAGCACTAACACGCCTGTAGTTGCAGAGGGCAAAGATTGGTGAAGTCAGCAGCTTTCCTCTGGGAGATTTTGGGTGCGTGGCGCCTTAAGTGCCGGGGTAAGCTGATGACTGAGTCTCTCAACTTAGGGCTGAACGGTTAAATCATATTTCAGGAAATATCTTACCATTTAGATTTTGTATTATTTTTATATTCTGGTTTGTCCTTTTTACGTGCAGAGAAATCTTCAGGGGTCTTCTCATATCAAGTCATACGATTTTATAAGACCATGTTTCGTCGAATATACTATGCATTTATTATGTGCTCTGAATCAGATTTTAACCTTTTGGCAAAGAATGTAATTTTTTTTTATCTCGTGATAGAAATTTTTGTAGCCAAAAAAGTCTCTGTATAAAGTTTATGCATCATGTTCATTCATTCTTTCATTCATCTAAATCAATATATGCTTGTGTTTGTGTATGTAGTGTGTTTGTGTTCTGTTGTAAGGTATCTCATGCACATCACACTAAATCGCGACCGCGTAGATGTACATTACCTAGTTGTTTACATGTCTATACGGTCATAAGTGTATGCTAACACAAATAAAATAGATCGTTACAATTACTATTTTCATCATAGAGGGCTTGGCAGAATTGATTAGCTTTTATGACAGAAAACAATTATTTTACTTTACATGTATTAGTTGTTGAGAAAAGGGTGAATAGTTATGGTCTGCCACAAAGATAGCCTCACCAGTAGAGCATTCAATCAAACTATCACCAAAATACTCGTTCATTGTGTCAAAAATGAAAAGTACCTTAGCTGGTACCAATTAACATGAATAAAAAAATCAATAAAAATGTCACCTAAAAATCCTGCATTGTCAGTGTTTACGATGAAAATCAGTGAAGTACAACGCTTGTTCTAAAGAGGCGTGCATGAGTGAAGCTTCACTGAACACACTTGATTCATAGTAATGTGAAATGCGAATGGAAAGTTCACCACATCAACTTGGTCCATGCAGATAAGCTTTGAATGGCGAATGGTGAGATACAATTAATTTCCATGTGATGTGTGAAAAAATAATGAGGCCTAGGTCTTTATTGTGATTTATTAAACATACTTAAGGCCGCTTATTTCACCTACAGACCTAATGAAACTGTCAGTTTTAGATGTCAGCCGATGGAGTTTTGCAACATTTATCTTTCTGATGATACGGAGAATAAGTTTAGTTTAAACATATTTATTTCAAACTGGATTGCCCAAACAGCACATAAGATAACTAATTTAGAGGATAAATAGCTTCGTCCACTGATAATGACTTAAAGACACCTGGGCATCATCTAAAATACATTAGTGTATTTGCTTTTTAAAAGCTGAGATGTTTAAGCAAACGTGTTGCCAGCTTGCCAGTGTGTAAGGGCAATGTACGGAAAAGTGGTCAAACACTACGATCACGTCAGCACCCCCTTTGATGAAAATAACACATAAACATAAAGGTATAAAACTAAAATTTAATTGCATAAATGACGATAAAGTTGAACAGGTATTTTCAACCCCAAGAGACATGATGCTAATATAACGGCCGCCAATTTCTTTCCATTTCCAGAAAATGGCCCAGTGTAGAAAATGTCGCGCGCTTTTTTTTTTTTTTTTTTCTTTTTTTTTTTTAAATCAAGAATGGTGTTGGCGTTCATTAAATGGCTTTCCTGTGCGCCTTCCGAGCGCATTGCGCCCAACGTGTGCAGAAGAGAAAGCTGTCGAATCACTTCCCAGAGTTTATGGGCTATAAAAACGGAACAGTAACGATGCTGCTATTGGAACATTTTTGGAGCATTTTGCTGGTCTTCAGTTGTATGAAATGTCATGGTTGTATGCAGGCATGTTTGACTTGAATAACAATCCAGCCATAAGCATGTTTTGTCATTTCTGCGGCTTACAAATACTGTCTTAATTTGCAGGTGTTGTCTTCATTTTGATGTATGCCTTTATGATTGTGAGGGATACATTTACGTGTCTATTTTTTTCTTTGAAGCTGACATATGTGACTTTGTTGTCACAGAGGATCAAGGAGTCATGTATGCCTTTTTATTGGTCAGGATATATGTATATCTTTGTTGCTGTGGGGGGTTGTGTATGATTTTGTAAGCACAGAGGATACTGAGATCATGTATACCTTGATTGCGGCGGGGCATACATGTTGCCTGTGTTGCAGCGGAGGATAAATTATGCTTTTATTAACACGGAGGATGCAGGTATGCTTTCGTTACCAAAGAGAATACATACATACTTCCATTGCCATGGGGATGCATGTATGCTTTTGTTGCTGGATATTATGAGTTCTGACTTCAATGTGTGTGTGTGTGTGTGTGTGTGTGTGTGTGTGTGTGTGTGTGTGTGTGTCAAAATATGAAAAACATGATGTATTCAGAAGAATGCATGGATCTAAGGCATTGAATAATTT
This sequence comes from Hermodice carunculata, assembly GCA_964020975.1. Lineage (NCBI taxonomy): Eukaryota > Metazoa > Annelida > Polychaeta > Eunicida > Amphinomidae > Hermodice > Hermodice carunculata. The sequence continues at coordinate 31,087,329 of OZ026615.1, read as the reverse complement.
TATGCATTTTTAGCAAACATATTGTACGTAATAGTTAAAACCTTACTGTTTTCCAGTGACTCTGAGCTCAGTGAACGAATATAGATTGATAACTACATTGCTACAGAATTACAGTTCGTCTGTTCGTCCAGTTGAGAACGACACCATGCCTGTACCAGTTGCTCTTGGCATCGCTCTGACACAGCTTTATGATGTGGTGAGAATCACGTGATCAAATTTACCACCACGTGACCGTAATTTTGCAATATAGTTTATGACAAATTATGAGGTTTGTGCTTGATATCAATAACATCGTGGCATTGCCATGGAACAGGGCTATCATTAGAACTTTTCCAGATACAACATACTTTTTGGTTTTATAAAATGTAGGTCTTGGCCTTGGGAAAACTGCCGACTGACATAAACTGGTGTCGAAAACTGGCTCGTGATGCCTTATTGAAACCTGTTTTCATGAAAGTGTAATTAACGTGACAAATTATCAGTTTCTCGGTTTTGGCTTGCACCCAGTGTCACAAAAATGTTTGGGATCGAGTCCCCCCAGCCCAGTGAACCCATGTAAAACTACACAATGGGTCATACCTTTAAAAGGAATTGATCTTACTCCCGTTATCTTGTAGGGAAACACTTTCTAGACTGGGTAACCGAGTCAGCAGGGCTGTTCTTCCTTCGGGCCCAGCAGCATTCAATAGTCCTCCGTCCTCCGCGCGGTCTGCGTGCTTTGCCTCCAGAGCACGCCTTGAAAAGCTGTTGCATGAAAACACATCTAGCGGTGCTCTTATATCATTCAAAATATATACCTCATGATTTGTCAGCGTTGATAGCATGTTTGTATGCAGTAGTTTCTTGTTTGCGGTGCTCATATAACCAACACCTGGCGCATGCCCATCAATAGAAAAGCTTGGCATGCATCTTGTTATTATGGGATTTTCTTTTTCTTTAGCGGGTCTGGGTTCAGCTGTAGAACAGGCACTGATGAAAAAGCTACTTCAGCAGTATGACACGAACGTCCGACCTTCTAGTACTCCAAATGAAACAATCCTTGTAACCCTGGGCCTAGCGATGACTTCTCTCTTGGACGTGGTGAGCGGATGTGCCAAGTTCTGGCCAGCTGTGTATAATATCCCGCTTTTATGCATGTCAGCAGCTTTTAGATAGCACACTGCTGTTGCATTGTTAGTAGTACAAAAATTTAGCAAAAGGCCAGACATTACGCCCTGCAGAATGACAAGACCATGAAAGGTTAAAATAATCATCAGGTATTAATTGAGATATAGATCAATAAGAGTACCTTGAAGTTGCCATATAGTTATTCAGTTGAACATTTACTATCCTGTTAGCCACTTACTTTTCTGTTATCCTATACTCGCTTTAGTGTTTCTGAATTGTTTTCGCAAGTAACATAGTTGCAGATAGTTCTATTTAGTCTGCGGTGTCAAAGTGTGCTGTATTTACTATGCTCTATGTACCATGTGCATTTCTTGCTTCATTTTCACATGATACGAGAAACCTTCCACTCTTTGAAAGTTGTCTTCTTAACCTTGAATTTTTTTCTTTCTTAATTAAGCACCAACAGACGTCTTAACGCATTTTATTAAGTGTATCGAAAGGCATTTCATTACAATAGCATTATAAAGCGGGAAAATGAGAGACAACGGAACAATCAGCCATTTTGTCACGGTCGTCCCATCAAATGTATTTTGGAAATATTGAACTGCAGAAGTATACAATTTCTACCTCTGACTGTCACCATATTAGACACATCTCACGGAAACGTATGTCTACGTATAAAAGTAAACAAATGGTTGAATAAAAAACTCATCCTTTAAACTGTACCATATACATCTAATAAAATGCAAATTTATACTAACAATTACTAGAGCTTTTATAAAGCTGCAAAGGCTTGTAGTTAGGTGTGTAGAGTTCGACTAACAAAAAGAGCCTGTATTAACGAAAACACATCGCAGCTTACTGTCAATTTCTTATGTTTGATTTTTATTCTCATGAAAATCTCTTCACTAATGCACTTAACTTTTAAACAGGATGAACGCAACCAGGTGTTGACGATAAATGTGTGGCTGCGACTGGTGAGTACACAACAAGTGGTCGTAATAGGGACAGGAATAGGTTCATATACTTATATTTCGAGATCTGCAACGATGAATATGCTAAATTTACGTGTGCGCAGGAGATTAAGTTTTCTATTGTGAAAAAGCGATGATGACAAAATATGATTGAACAAATTATTTGAATCCAAATAGATATAAAATGTTCAGCGTTTTATGTTTCGTTTTTAAAGTGTGTACACGGCAGCGAGATAATAACTACAATGCTGTGACATAATTTAAATATGTAGGTTTTCAAAAACATAAAATGGAACTGCTTATGATCGCACTTAAGAGTTTTCTTTGATCTTGAATGCTGGTAATTGGAAATCATGGGTAATCCAAGACGTATGCTTAGATTTCACCCCTTGCATGATCAAATACTACTTCACCAGGTATGCATTATTTTGAAACTGTTTTACAACTCCTGCAAAACATTTCCAGTTGCTGGATAGTGAGACATACGAAATCATTTGCTTTTGACTAGTCTTTTAGCGGATTTAGATATGCACTTGTACTAAATTTAGAAGTATCACTAGGCTCACCCACAAGGCTATAATGTGGAACAATATCTGGACTAAGATGTCATCACAGAATAAATGTCCATCTTTTCTTTATCTGATGCCATATATGATTGATTGATTCATTCATTCGATTAGTTTATCCGTCTATTTCTTTCTTTCCTCACTCATTTATCTATATCTAATGTATCATTTATTAATTGCATTACCGTGTTCTTTCAACTGCATTGCAATGGCCATTCATAGCGCTGGAAAGATTGGCATCTGAAGTGGGACCCTGCCCAATACGGTCAAATCAAAGAAGTTCGAATAAATCAGAAACTTGTGTGGAAACCAGATATCACTTTGTACACAGAGTAAGTTGATTTTATAGTCATTGAATTACAAGCGTGGAAAATTCTGGTGGAGTTATTACAAAAGAAGAAACAAACTAGGCATGTGTTTTGTTGTTGATTATCTCTTTGAATCATATACAGTGTGTTTTGGGTCACAAAAATGGTTCAGTTTCATGTAACGAATCATTTGCCAATGGTGCCTTGGATATCACAACATCGCACCTGGACGTTATGCAAACACTGTTTTATTAAGAAACCGCAGACTTTCTTTACACTTGGCTTATTCTTCAAAGTTAAAACTTGCTCCGCAATGTTTATATATATATATATATATGATTAAATGACTTTTCCAATATGTAATTGGCACCAAATTTATGCAGAGTGAAAAGCCTGATGTCAGTCAGTTAACTTGCACATACAATCGCTTCACCGCTTTATGTCAGCACTACACTGGGGGGGGGGGGGGGGGGGGGGGGGCGGCGATAGTAAAAAAGTTCAGAGGTGCGGGAGGGTGCGATGAGACCTCGTGTACACTGAAATGATCATTTTGGCAACAATTCTTGTCTGCATTGGTATGTTTATGGTCACATTTGACCCCACACGTCTGCCCAACGCCCATGTATTTATCCAGTTTTCTATCACGGTGTTATCCGTAACTGAAAAAAAACTGACCCATGAGATGACAAGACGTGTCGGCTGAGAGTACCAACCTTCCACCTTCGGTGTACTTGTTTGGAAAAACTGGACAAACACCTAAAATACAAGTACCAATATATTGTGGGAATTTTAATTTGTTTTTTTGTTTGTTTGAGGATAGTAAACCTGTCAATAATTTCATCATTTTGTTCGTGATTTATACACCATTAATTTTTTAGCTTTCCTTAATTTCAGTTATTCGATCTGTACTTTTGTCACTCTCTGTGCGCAGAAATTACTAAACATGACTTCAGAGCAGCGGGTGCTTGATTTACTGAAAATGTCTGACATTTTGCCAATGCCACAATTTGAGCCTTGTTGAAACTGAATTTTCGAAACTGGTCGCACAAGTTCTCACCACTGGATATTCAGTTTCATACTGCAGATGTATCAAATAAATGCCCGTGTTGCATAGGACTCGTGGTATGCCGTTTTCGATGTATTTATCAGGCATTTTTGACACATTGTGGCTATTGTTCTCGAGTGCATGCTTGCACGAGAGTTACCTGTGCTCCGATCATGGCTGAGGAGACTCAAAATGGCGCCGCTTCCGATTGCTGCTGCACAAGCTTGGAAAATGAGGAACGTACTCAAATGGAATTTGTTTTTGTTTCTATTTCTATTTCTTTTTCTGTTTCTGATTCTGTTTTTATTTCTAAAATGAGGAACGAATAGGAAAATGGAATAGCCCTTCGAATTACGCAGACGCACCACATGACGTCAATGCAACGCCAGGCAAAACACGTACCTCTATAAGCCTGCCTAGTTTCCCGCTTCCGCTATCCGGTTCCAGTACGGACACACCACGTGCGATGCCCTGAGATTGCGGAAACTTTTTATAAATTAATTTTGTAAAGCAGAGAGTCTCAGTCCTAAAAATGTAATAAATTCAACCATTTAATTCGATAGGCTCTACTGTTGCACTAGTTAAGTGTAATGAACCCAATGCCATGATTTTTTCGGATTATTATTTTGTACATACCGCACGGCAAGATTTTTCATGTGCAAGTTCACTTAAAATTTGGTATTACATTCATGCCGATGGATGTGAACATATTTATTGAGTCAGAATATTTTGTCCAGATTTGGAGGGACCCGAATATTTCTTTCAGAACTTTAAGAGCCAGATTGTTTCCAGAAAAAAAAAAAGAAAAGAAAAAGCTCTGCCTCCCCCCCCCCCCCCCCCCCCCCATCGACACATAAATTTAATGTTACCTCCGGCAGTTGGTTCGGGTTGGTTACGTGTAGAGGTATAGCTGCAGTTTGTGTGGGCTTAGATTGATTATTTTTATTGTTGGAGACCACATTGAACTCTTCATGGTAAATGGATGTGGGGAGCTGAAAGGATTACACAGTATTTGAAGTTAGGAAAAATTTCACTTGCCCACACACAGAAAACTGGACTAAAACGACATTCTATGTATGTGAAATGTCGACACCCAGGCAAGTGACTTGTCTGTCACAAATTTCATTTATCTTGCCATATACAAACATTGCCACCCGGTGAAGTGCTACAGATGTTATCAGCAACGAATGGTAGGGTACATATTACTAATTTACATCTTGGTGTCGGAGGGAGAGGGAGGGCAACAGAACCAAAATTTGGTACTCTTCAGCTAAAATTCCATGCGCTGTTTTAAAATGACATTTTCTTTAATTTTTTATTTTTTGATCAGGCTAGCCATGGCACTCGAGTTTTTGTGGCTTTGAAAATGCAAGTTAGGCGTATCATTTTCATCGACGTCCGTAGTGCCAAATTAAGTTCTACACAGCCCCTGCAGCGCGCCAATGCGACTATGGACGTAGCGCGATAGGCACTGTGAGCATAAAAGTTGGCCTATCTGAAAATGTGTTCTCTCATTTTTATAAGTGATTAAAAAGAAGTGATAACAATCTTTGTCACATTATATTGGAAATCATATGTATAGCTATTAGCGTGGAGGAGATGGCTAAACATTGTAATTGGCTCAACGGTAAAAATAAATTAGCGTATAAAGCCTCACAGCGTCAATCTGATTTAACGATGATTTGGTAGGGACAATACTGTGGTGGTGAATCATTGTTGTTTTGACAACTCTGGTTGAATGACCGGTTCATGTGCTCTTGAAACCTTGACAAAATGTAACATTCCCCGAATTCGCATCCTTTGTGGCACCATCTGGGAAGGCAGTTGGTACTAAGCGAGGTCACGTGAGAGTCAGAGGTGTAAATAAAACCAGATGGGCCTGTTCATAGGGCGATCAAAAGCGGCTAGAAACAATAACTTCATCTGCTTTTGAAAGACAGATTTTGATCATTATGTTGTGTGGAGATGTAGTCATGAGCCTGGCATACGCAGACTATGCACAACTTTCTCAGGTTCCCAAGGGAAGAACATTGCCGAACAGAATGAATATGGTTTGCCAAATACCATGATGCAATGCCAACAGCTTCAAATTCAAAGACATGTATATATATACATATATGTTCTTTTATTTGATTTTAGTTGGAAAAATCAACATACACATACCTTAATAGGTCAATAGGTGGCAGATCCGACTTCCTCACGTGAAAAATACTGTTTACTGTTGCAAGTGACATGTTCCCTTATGCTTTATATTTTCTGCCATCATGTACACACCTCCGATACCAAAAAGCTCTCGTGAAATATCGCCTAGTACCTTCTTCTTGCTAAGATGGCGCTACAGACTATGACAACGGGTGACTTTCATGAGTATTTAATCGCATTTTGATTGTACAATTATAATTGCAGCGTGCGGGAAAGTGCTGCAGATTTATCCATGTATCCTGCGGTGGTTTCTTATGACGGAACTGTCAATTACTATGCACCCTCTATAGTGAAAAGCACATGCAAATTGGACGTTATGTACTTCCCTTGGGATCAACAGTCCTGTGCACTAAAGTTTGGATCGTGGACCTATGACGGTAGTAAGATAGACATAACTAATCGATCAAAAGCAGGCGATGTGGGGTACTTTGCAAGCAGTGGCGAATGGGACCTGATCGGGATGCCACTACGACGTAATGAATTGTGGTACTCCTGCTGCCCCAACGCGCCATATGTCGATGTGACTTTCTGGGTTGTGATACGACGCCGGCCTTTGTTTTATATCTTCAACCTTGTGATGCCTTGCATCCTTCTGACATCCATAAGTATTATGGTGTTCTTGCTACCTCCTGAAAGTGGAGAAAAGGTTTCTCTCAGTGTCACCGTACTACTGGCTTTGACAGTGTTCCTGCTTATCGTGGCGGAGTCGATGCCCACACAGTCTGAAGTCATCCCGATAATAGGTAAAGCTTCACTTTCTTGCCCTCCCATTTTTGCACTCAGCTGTTACAATGTTTCTTATCTTTTTTATCATAACCTAGTAAAATAAACAGGGGCAACCAGCAGAATGGTTGTCATTAATTTCTGGCCGATTCGAACCCATTCATACTGACCGGCCGAAAATACTGATTAGGGTTAGAAGGGAACAAACAAAAATCGGCGCCCCCCACGCTGTATTCCTGTTTTAAACACCTTATGCTACCGGATGCATATAATCTATATACAAAAAGATTCGTCACAATCCACTCTCTCGAGCATTGTCAAATACTGAGTTGTCAGCCGTACTTTAGCCCACTTGGGCCAATTTATTCCTCGCAAAGCGTCTCGGTTCCAAATGAGCCACTCTTCGTTGAACGGAAGTGACTCCCGCGTACGGACTCAAATTTGTCCTTCGCTTTAATTTGCCGCTGGTGAATAAATTTGTATTGCTGTATACTTTATTGTTTTATTACGGACATGTACATAATTTAGCAATTAAAGTAAAACTGGTAAGTAAGCAAAAATACAAATTTATTCACCGGCGGCCCATCAGAACGAAGGAGAATTTTAGTCCGTACGCAGGGGTCACTTCCGTTCAACGAAGATTGACTCATTTGGAATCGAGACGCTTTGGGGGGAGGAATAAAGTGGCGTGACTAAGTGGGCTAAAATACGTCCAACAACTCAGTTATTAGGCAGGGATCGAGAGAGTGGATTGTGACAAATCTTTTGGTATATTAGGCCTATATGCGTCCGGCAACAGAAGGTGTTTAAAACAGGAAAACAGCGGGGCGGGGGCAATTTTTGTTTGTTTCCTTCTAATCCTAATCAGTATTTTCGGAAGACAGTGACTTTGCCAGTCAGTATAAAAGGGTTCGTATTGACCAGAATATGATGACAATCATTCTGCTGGTTGCCCCTGTGAGTAAATCTAACTGCACTTACATTACCTGGTCTCTAAACAGCTTGCAGTCACTCTTACACACACACACATGTATATGTATATGTATATATATATATATACATATATATATATATATATATATATATATATATATATATATATATATATATATATATATATATATATATATATATATATATATATACATGTTGTTTTATTTGGTATTTTAACATATAAATGTTTAAAGGTATCCATATGATTATAACCTAATCATGAAATGAATAGTACTTGTCACAATGGGAGGATTTAGAGGAGGCGCTCCCAGTGGCCGCTTCCAGCGCGGATCCCCGTTTTTCATTGCAGAACCTGCATTTTTGTGTTTTCAAGTGAAAAACATATTAAATATTCAGGTTTGTCCAGGGCCTGTCCTTCTCTAAAAGTCGTACGGGAGATCTGGCGCCAACACTTTGTGAAGTTTCTGACTCTGTCCTCCTCTAAAAGCCTCACAGGGGATCTGGCGCCCACACTTTTTGAATCTATGGGTCACCCTCTGGAACATACGTTTAAATTGCAGTGCCTTTCATCAACCATATGATAAGATCCATTTTAACAAATATATTTTATGCTATAAATTAAATCAACTTGATGTCATTAAATAAAGTGAAGTTAAAATATCCATTTATTTTGCATCACTTCCTTGGTGCTTCTTTAGGCAAAATTAGGGTCTGCAAGCAAATACTTTGTTCCTCTCCTCATGTGTATTTGTACCACTTGTGTGTAGCCATCCCGGACTTCAGGTGCAATTTCCATCTTTCAAATTCTGAAATCTTCTTAATATACTCTTTATTCTATGTTTTGGTTGCGGCTTCCATAAGTAACATCTTCATTCACGCCAGTCGACAAAGATTACTCGTATTATACCTTTATAATTCAATCCTTTATCGTAAATGTTCAAATATTGATGTATATTTATTTGTCATTTCTCCGCTTCTGATTTTATTAGCCGGAGACATTCACCTCAATCCTGGACCAACTGATGAGTTTTGTGATACTACCCTCTGTCACATTAATGTCCGTAGCCTGTCTCAAGATAAAATGAGGTGTATTCGCGCAGACATTGCTAAATATTATGATCTCATAACTCTCTCGGAAACCTTTCTGACACCATATACTCCAGGCAATGATCTTATTTTATCTGGTTACCATAATATTATGCGGAAGGACCGCCCTAATGGTTTAGGCGGTGGTGTTGCACTATATGTATCTCAGCAGTTTATAGCTACTAGGCGTCAAGACTTGGAAAGTCCCGATCTGGAATTATTATGGGCTGAGATTAAATTACATAATAATAAATTTTTATTAGGAGTTGTATACAGGCCACCCGACTCCCCTGTTTCATTCTGGGACAAGCTTCAAGCTAGTCTCGACCAAGCAAAAACTACTGGTACCCATAATATCATCATAACAGGTGACCTTAACGCCGACTTTTCCACGGCACCAGGTAAAAAGCTTGACCATTTTTGTAATACTAATTTCTTTTTTCCGCATATTCATGAACCCACCCGCATAACTGAAAATACGTCTCGTTGTTTAGATCAGGTCATTTCTAACATCCCGAATTTTATTTCTGAATCAAAAGTTTTGCCACCAATTGCTAATTGCGACCATAGCGTAGTGTCTGTCAATATTAGTTTTCGACGCAAAATTGAGCCCGTGTATAAAAGATTTATATGGTTATATGAATAGGCAAACTTTAATCATTTCCGAGAATATTTAAGAAATCGACTGGGACAACTTCTTTCCATCCAACGATATAAATGCCTGCTGCCTGCTTTGGACTGAAGGCTTTCTGCAAGCCGCCAAACAATGTATTCCTAATAAAGAAGTTACCATTCGTCCGGACGATTTACCCTGGTACACATCTTATCTGCGCTGTGAAAAGCGCAGAGTGATGCGCGCATATTCCAAAGCCAAAGATGGTAAACACGGACCTAATAGTCTCGAACTTTGGGCCACTTATAATCGGCTTCGTAACCTGTATCAGGAACATCTCCGTGAAGCCGAGGATCGACATCGTAATAAATTAAATAACTCCTTGAAAAATTCTAAAAACAAACATAAAGCGTGGTGGAAAACTGTTAAACATTTTTTGAATCGAAATCATCGTCAGAATATTCCTTCTTTACTATGTGATGGCAAACACGTCACCGACAACGCTTCTAAAGCAGAAATCTTCAACTCGTTTTTCTTGAGCCAAAGCACTCTTGACTCATCTTCAATTAACAATCCTCTACCGCCCGATCACCCCTTAAATACACTCGGAGGTTTAAACATTTCTGAAGGTGAAGTACTGGACATACTCAAAAGTCTTGATACTACTAAAGCAACTGGCCCAGATGGGATTAGTACTAGACTTTTGAAAGAAGCAGCTCCCATTATTTATCGACCTCTCACTAAACTATTCAATTTATCTCTATATCAGAAACAGTTCCCTTCTATTTGGAAAGAAGCTCACGTGACTCCTTTACGCAAAAAGGGAGACGAGAACCTGTGTAATAACTATCGTCCTATATCCCTTTTAAGTTGTACAGGAAAAGTAATGGAAAAAGTAATTTTTAAACATGTGTTCAATTTTTTTCGGGACAATATGTTCATTTCAGCAAACCAGTCAGGATTTATTCCTGGTGACTCAACAGTCAACCAGTTACTTTCCCCATACCATGAGCTATGTTTAGCCATTGATCAGCAAAAAGAAGTAAGAATTGTTTTCCTAGATATAAGCAAGGCCTTTGATAAAGTCTGGCACAAAGGTCTTATTCATAAACTGGAAAAAAACGGCATCGTTGACAATCTTCTGACATGGTTTGAAGATTATCTGTATAATCGGAAGCAACGCGTCGTTTTAAATGGTCAATCCTCTAGCTGGGGAACTATAAGTGCTGGTGTGCCTCAAGGATCTGTATTAGGTCCTCTACTCTTTTTGATTTATATTAATGATATAGTCAACGTTGTAAATTCAGAAGTCAAACTTTTTGCGGCTGATACGTCCCTTTATCTTACTATTGAAGATCCTGTTCATGCTGCTACTGTCATGAACGATGATCTGGCCTCCCTGGACGAATGGTCTAGGGAATGGCTTATATCCTGTAATGCTGTTAAAACAGACACCATGCTCGTCTCTTTAAAAAGAAATCCCCCTGATCACCCTCCATTGATTTTCCAAGGTCACCAATTAGAGAATGTTTTAGAGCACAAGCATCTGGGTCTTTCGTTAAGATCAGATCTAAAATGGAATGAACATGTTAAACAAGTTGCAACTAAAGCCTGTAAACAAGTAAACATTCTGAAAACTACAGTATCGCCTTGACCGGGACACACTAGAAACGAATTATACCTCCTTCATTCGACCTATTTTAGAGTATGGAAACGTAGTCTGGGATGGCTGCACGCAGGATGATGCAAAACTTTTGGAAGACATTCAAATGACTGCGGCCCGCATCGTGACAGGAGCAATGAAAACCACCCCTATAGAAAAGCTATACGAAGAAACTGGCTGGGAGACCCTGTCCAAACGAAGAGAAAGATCCAGACAAATCATGATGTATAAAATAGTTCATAAATTAACCCCTAGCTATTTGTACTCTTTTCTCCCCAATATTCCAATATTCCACCGTAATACTAGGGCACAACTCGATCAAAGCAGACGCTCAGACTTACCCTCTTTCAATTGTAGAACAGTCTTATTCGAAAACTCCTTTTTCCCTTCTGCTATCACGTTGTGGAACCTTCTCCCATCGGAAACTAGAAATCTTCCAACTTTGTTCCAATTTAAGAAGAAAATTTCAACTCCCAGACAGTTTTCTGTTATATTTCCCGAACTTTTTAATGTAGGCAAAAGATATCTGTCTATTTTACATTCTCGTTTGCGTATGGGCCGCAGCCAATTGAACGAACATCTTTTTAAGATTGGTGTAAAAGATTCAGCAGCTTGTTCATGTGGCGCCACCACCGAGAGTATCTGGCACTACTTTCTCACCTGTCCAAACTACATTGTCGCTCGAGATGCATTACATACAACCATTGGTCGTTTGGCTCCATTTTCTATTAACACAATTTTGTTTGGCAGTGCTTCTTGCAGTCTCGAGGACAATATTATTATATTTTTATCTGTTCAAGAGTTTATTGAAAAAAGTAAACGATTCCAAGGTGAAACTGTAACTTAATCACTCATATCGATAATTCGAAAATGCAAATTAATAATATATACTGGCAATATTGACAACTTTATGAGCCCCGCTATCTGTGTTTGTTCTGGTGGCGTCTATCCTTTCGTTTGTTTCTCCCACCACGCTGCTCATCAAGTCCCCTTGGACTTGATGAACGGTGGTTCATTGGAGTTGTGCTGTCAAGTCAGTCCTGTGTTTCCGTCTTTCCTCCACAAGAGGGATTAATATAGGGCTTTGCCCTTCTTCCCAATTGTTTTTCTTTTGGAAATAAAATACGTTTAAACCAAAGTGAATTTAGATGCATATTTAAATATATTTGAAAATATCATCAAATTGATTTGCTTATACCTTAAAAAACATGCATGATTAATCATATCATAAAACCGGTATGAAAATTTGTTAAAATTTATTTACTGATATGTTTAAATAGGCCCCAAGCGACTCCTAAACAACAAATGCTTCCTGATAGGCGGGGTTAAAAGTTAGACCGGAACTCAAAGGTCATGGCGGTGTAAACCAAACTTTTCTTCAGAAATTCGGAGACACGCAAAACTTTATATCTATCATGTCAAAATGCTGAAGAAAACAAGAAAGGGCATTCTGTGTGGAATGCAATATGATCAATTATTTGATCATCTGTTCAATACGGAACGCTAACACAATGTTTTATTGAATGTTTCTATATATCATCAGTATTTAGTAATAGGATTAAATCGGAGCGGAAGTGATTTAATGATATGATAAATTACTTGATCATCTCATCAAATCACTTAATTGAGTATGATTACACATTTCTTGATGTGATCAAATCACACTATTTGTGCTTGTTGATATGATCAGTTATTCGAATCTCTGATCAAACTGGTTCCATCCTGATTTAGTGATATGATTAAATATTAAATGATATGATTAAATGAGACCGAGTAATGATTGGGTAATATGATCAATTGTTGGTCGTCTCATCAAATCACTCCCAGTCGGAATTAATTAAATAAGTAAATCGGGCCGACACTGAGTTGATGGTGTGATTAGTTGTTTGATCATCTGTTCAGCATGGAACGCAATTTCTTGTTTAATCAATACTTTTACACATGATTAAACATGTAATTATATTACTAAATCGGACCTTCAGGGGATTACATATGTTCTATTATTTGATCATCCGTTCAAATAATATTTGAAAATATGAAATACTTTAAATGGTGTGATCAAATCAATTTAATGATGTTATTTGGATATTTCATGACAGGGTATTGTATGTTTATATATTAAGAATTTGACTTAATATTTGACGAGGCAATAAAAGGATGGTGCACCATGTTTAGGGATTTTGATGTATAAATACATGTTGCATTACCAGACATGGGATTAAAATTCACTCAGAACGTTAAAAAAAATACTTTCTACGGATAACAGCATAAACATACACAGATTTTCTTCCTGTAGTATCAATGCCCGCTATCCCTATCTTGACAGAAAAATTATCCAAGTTTCCAAGTTAAGACCTATGTGTGTATGTACATTTGTTGTTTGTGGATTGATTCAGCTCAATTATGCAATCCTATTTGTAGGGACGATAGAATAACCATACGATTCAAACGTAATGTGGTGAGAACAAGGTAAATGAGTTTCAACATCGGTTTTATTTTGTTTTGTTTTGTTTTTTTATATATAAATTCCAGGACAGTTCTTCATGGCGACTATATGTCTACTGGCCATATCCACCATCATTACAGTGATGGTACTTAATGTTCACTTTCGAGGAATTTTCGGAGCTGATGTCCCAAACTGGGTTCGGGTGGTGGTCTTACAAGGCCTTGCAAAAGCAGTTTGCTTAAGTTCAAAAGTCCATGAAAATGTGCCGTTATGCGGTTCTAATAATAAGGTGAGTGATGGCATACAAGTATTACTTACACCGGTAGCCCACCTTTGTCAATGGCCACATGGTCCTTCAAACATAGCCACCTATATACAGTCAAAAGTAATCTAGCGACTTAGTTTTAAAACGATCATCACAATAAAGTCAGAAGGCGTTTTAATATGATGATGATAATAATAATAATAATAATAATAATAATAATAATAATAATAATAATAATAATAATAATAATAATAATAATAATAATAATAATAATAATTAAGGTTCTCTTTTCAATCTGCATTTGATTTTCCCACAGGCTGGGGTCGACCATACAATAAGAAATGAGGGCACCAGGCCAAACCTACGTTCAATTTGTCATTTTTCTCATAAAGAACTTGGTGACGATGCAAGACACATTTACAAAAACTCACCCAGTATTGTGCATCGACAAGTCTTTACTTTTTAAATATATATATATATTGTGCCAAAATTGTGTTACAGAAAATTTCTTTACTATGCCCTAAAAAGCCTCCAACAACGAATGTTCTCAAATTATCAAAATCTGGTGGCTAGCAAATGCCCCTGCCTGTGTTTGACAACATAATCAAGGAAGTCAAAATTACGGTTCATTTTATCAACCCGTATATAATTGGGATATTTCTAAATTGGTCACATGATTTCCAAATATGGTTCTGTGGGTATTACAGAGACCCAAGAAACGCTTGAAGTCACAGGTAAGTACACGGGTATACACTTTTGGAATTTTCTCTTCTAAGACAGGTGCTAGTGATGCCGGAAGGACTGCCTGCTGTGTAGATCGCTCAATGGTTGTTACTATTTCATGTCCACCATTTATGCATAGACATTACTTCAGAGCACCAACCTTGATGTCTGTACTGTCGGTTTCGCATATGTGATATTTTATGCTTTCATTTTTGACCTCTATTACTGTAGGGGCCTGTTACACTAGCAGATTCGCTGTGAACAGTGATCTCTACTGGAGAAGCTGCTGCTTGATATTGCATGTAGCACAAAGCGATTATCAAGCTTGTTGGCTAATTGATGTGTCCACAACATTAACTCAGCAAAGTAGATAGCATGCACTGTATTCCTCCCATTGGTCCTTGATATAAGAGAGAAACATTGAAATCAAAACAGTAGTTTTTATTTCATTCGGAACATATATTTGGCAATGCTTTGTTACTATTCGTTTTTATGGGGGTGGTGGTTTTTGTTTAGTTTCATTTTGTTAAAGTGTGTGTGTCAACACACACTTTTCTGTTTTTCCTAAAGCTCTTTCTTTCTTCTTTCTTTCTTTCTTTCTTTCTTTCTTTCTTTCTTTCTTTCTTTCTTTCTTTCTTTCTTTCTTTCTTTCTTTACCAGTTAATTTATCTGACACTTTTCTCCGATACGATTATACATAGAAACTTCAAACTTGGCATGATTGAGCCTCCATACAAGGAGCTTTGCCTTTTTTGTAGATGAATAAAGATGTTTAATTATGCAAGTCAGAGGCATTTGAAATTTTAAGTTTTTAATATCTTCAAAAGTATATAGATAGAGATGTCATTCCAACTGCTACTAGAGGGTTATTGACCATTGCGCATCTAATGAATTTAAAACAAAAGTTGTTGCCATTTAAATTATGCTAAATAGCTCTATCGGAAATTTTCAATCTTAAATATCTTCAAAACTATATTAGTTAGAGGTGTCATTCCAACTTCTACAAAGGGGTTGTTGACCATTGCACAGCTAATATATTAAAAACAAAAGTCGTAGGAATTAAAATTATGCTATGCAGCACCATTGGAAATTTTAAGTCTTGAAAAACTTAAAAGCTATAATAGATAGAGATGCCATTGCAACTTTATTCCTATATTATGGACTAGTATGCATCTGATTGATTGGTAACAAAGGCTGCATAAATTTAAATATGCAAATTGAGGGCATTTTAAATTTTAAATTTTAAATATCTTTAAAAGTATGCACACAAGACAAATTTGTTCAGCTCTGATAGGTGGTGACACCTGGTGAGAGAAATTAAAAATGCAATGGAGTCTGAAGGTTGACTTTTTCCTCAAAAATATATTAGTTACATACAATTTAGCACTGATATACCTATTGTACACTGTTGTAACATTGTTGTACCGATCATACACTGTAGTACTGAAGTACCCATTTGTACACTGTTGTAAGATTGCCATACCGATCATACACTTAGTAATGAAGTGCCCATTGTACACTGTCGTAACACTGTCGTACAGATCATTCACTGTTGTACTTGAAGTACCCATTGCACATTGTGGTACCAATTATACACTGCAGCACTGAAATACCGATTGTCTATGTCATACCAATAAGCTTTGAAGACACACACACTGATTTGCTATGCAGCAAATCGTCTTTTCTAGTTTTTTTTTTTTTTGGGGGGGGGGGCAAGTTGCATACATTGACTTAACACTATACAGAAGTATAATCATATATAGCTACGTTTTGGAAACAACAAATTTGCTACAGGTGCAACCATATCCTCGTAACAAGAAAAATAAAGTTGATTATATTCTTTGATGCAGTTTACAGTGTAAAAATCACTACCTCAACACCACTGTTGAGTAGTAAAACTTCATACCAATAAGGAGTTGGGTACTCTATTGGAAAAAAAAAACGTTTGACTATCTGCCGATCCTCATTTAAGAACAAAAGTCTATTACAGCAAGACGTGTATTGATCAATAGAAACAGCTTTTCTCAAAAGGAATGTTTTGACAAGTATGGCCGATCATGCCGTAGTCAACCAATCATTATTTTTCTTGTTACAACACTGTTATAACAAGAAAAAACCCTTTTCCTTCTTATCACGAAAAATTGTTCTGGTTAAAACATTTCGTATCTTTCTAAGACAATATTTTTTTTGCTTGGTATAATACGGAATCGCGTTGATGTCAACCTAATTTCTCCTTTTTTATTTTATTTTTTTTTTTTGTTTTTTTGTTTTTTGTTTTTGTTTTTTTGCTATAACAAGATTTTTTCCTGGTATAACAACTTTTCCTTGGTTATAACAAGACCTTTTTTATTGTTAAACCAACTTCTTTCCTTGTAATGCCAAGATTTTTTTTCTTGTGCTAACAAGAATTTTTTCTTGCTTCAATAAGATTTTTTTGTGGTAAATAGAGGAAAATTGTTTGTGATGTTGTGTTCCTAGAGCATGTGTGCTGTAAGTCAGCTTCATTAACTATTCAGTATCTCTGATATTATGCTATGTCACTTTACCCTTGCACATAATATATACAACTTTAAGTATCTCTAATATGAGACCGGACATTGACAACTTATAAAATAAATACTGTATAGTGCCAGTACAATAAAATGTACATCATGACCATATTTGTTATGTCCACCCAAAGAAAGACGTGATAAAAACACCACATTTGCAGAATGCTATTGGCTATGATAAGGCTTCTTACCTCTTGTTTTAAGAAGAAAAATGTCGTGCTGCAAGATTGCACCACTCACTTTCGAGCACACACAGTTGATATCCTGCATAGCCGAATGTTTGATTGTCTTAAACGCCCATCCTAAGGATTTGCGTTTCCAGTACAAAATGTTATTACAAGGCAAGAGGTGTTATGACAGGAGGTCTTTTCCGAAACAACTAAGTCAAAAATGCGCAGGGACACTTCTAAGAACTTCTAAAGCTCAATTTATTCAACAGATGACGTTGCAAGTATATTTCACTTTTTGAGAAACTTTGTGTGCTTTCACTTTTCTTTGACTTTTTCTCCCAAACCGTTTGTTAGATCCTCTTCAGACTTAATCTTGACTTGATCCCCATCGAATTTGTTCACTACATGGTAGTGCTGTCATTTTCTGATCTATAACAAATTGTCAAAAAATTCGGAAAAATTGAGGGGATGTGTTCATGCTAGCAACGGTGATGATGGGCTGAAGTAAAGGTCACCTTGATATCATTCTGAAGATCACAGGACCACTTCAGTCTGTGCATGTAAGGTCAGCTGAGCACAGGACTGTCACATCCTTTAGTTCAGTTCAATCTTGAATTTGCTACAAGTTTGATAGCAAAAAGCTTCAATATGTGTCAGAATAATGAAGGTAATCACATGTGTATGCTTTGATTGCTGTATCTACATTAAAGCTTACAATCATTATCACAGTATCATCAAAATTAATGATCTCAAATTTATAAGGCTTCTAAAAAGGATGAATAAAAGGCACTTCGTACTTTAAGGTAGATTATTTTTTTCCTGTGAGCGAGAGTCACTTCGAAATCACAACTTGCCATATATCCTCAAATGTTGACTTTAATTGTCTTTTGGTATCAGCATCTTCAAATTTCTGCCTGTATGCAGTACATTTCCCTGAACTTTGGTTCACACTGTTTTACTGCTTCAGGCACGTTCACTTCTGGGGAAAATCATTTCTTAGCTGTCCAGGACTCTTTGGAGACCTAGACAGCTGATATCTGTCCTGCAGATACCTCTGAAATAGTTTGAAGTAGAGCTGGTCGATTGGCTTGAAACCTAGATTTTCAAGATGGCGTCTCAAAGTACAGATCACAGAGAGCGGGAAGACAGTGAACATAGGCAATTGCTTCTTTTCAGCTGCAAGCTGTTAGTGTTGATCCAGTGACCACTCCGTCCTTCTTAATGGATTGTGGGCAGAAGCGGGACTCATGGAACCACTATATGGCAGGTTGGGATGATCATCAGCATTGCTATGGTTGGCCCCTCCAGTTGGGTCAAGTTTCCTCTCACTAGCTAACATGCAAATACTGTGAGGATTGGGGAGAAGACAAATGGCTGCTCTTCAAGCAGGCATGGAGGAAGAGTCCTTGTCCGAAGCTTAGGTGGCAGGCTGTAGCTGCCAAAAGCAGAGCTGTGGAATCTGACTCCATTGAGTCTTTGCCAGCGAATCCACTTGAGAAGCATAGACAAACCAATGCAACTTGTCCACAGCATCCAGTGGCAGACTCTACACCAGAAACCCCAGTAAGGGAGTAAGGAGAAGAGACATCGTAGTCATAAGTCAGGCAGCAAGAGATCACCTTCAGAAGGTCATGAGCACCCTTCTGTACCCAAGGCAACTGCTGCTTCTCTAGTCACTGACCAAAGGGTTGCCCTTGCCTTGAAGTCTATGGCTAAGAACTCCTTCAGGCTCACTCCCACCAGCAGATTGCTCAGTCGGCGGCAGCTATGGTCCCTGAGTGGAGTCCCCTAGAGACCCACCAGGTGCCCTCCAGCCAGCAGACTCCCCAATCAGAGGCCACTGTGTACCATGCTACCAGTCTACCAGAAGCCCCTGTCTCCAGCCCCACGTGGGCTGAGCAGAGAGAGGCTCTGTTTGAGGCTGCAAAGACTTCCACTGAAATCCATGCTACCCCTACACCTGGTGTGGTGACAGATCCCCTGTTGTCACAGGTGGCTGCCTCATTGCCCGTGAACGATTCATTGTTCAACAAGGCTTTGGGTCTCACCACTCCCCTCGCAAGTCCTGAGTCTTCAGACCTCGACATCATGGCAAAGGATGAGCTTCTCTTTTTTAATGCATCTGTTAGCAGATTCTGGCCAAGGTCAAAGGCTCAACCATCACACTGTCAAGTCGCTTGTTGGCAAGTATGGGGAAAAGACTTCTGCACCCATGGACACCACACCAGCTCTGCCCCAGGGCTTTGACCATGTCCAGTAGTACAGAAAAACATGACCTGCATTCATAAATTTTAAACCCAACAATGACAGCAAAGAGATTCCAGAGTTACCAAAGCATCAACATTCATCTTCCAATACCAATGTGAAGAAACAAATTTCACTCCTGACTTGACACAGGCAGTCACCCATAAAAGGCAACTGGTGGTTTTAAACCGGTCCTCTCAACCTTTGTAAAAGCTCTCATTCAGAGCCTGGTGACCAAGTGGTGGTCCCACCAGAGGAGGAGAGGCACAGGGCTTTTGTATTGCCCAGTCAGGGCTTGTCTCTGGAGACCATGCTACAATGTACCCCCATTCCTTTTTTGCCCTTTGTAGATGAGATTTATGACCAGGTTACAACTAAGACTCACAGCACAAGGGTTCCCATAAAGCCACCAATGTTGGCTACTTGAGCCAGGGGTGACTCCCCCTAAAGCCAGACGTTCTGGGGAGGTGGTATACTGCAATGGAGCAGATATTTCCATCCCATTCACTGCCATTGTATTTGCACTGGGAAGAGTTTGATGTTTGGCAGCCGAAGTCCATCACGATGTCTGCTGAGGACTTTAAGCAATTGGCGGAGGATGCCAGGGGATCCGCCCTTACAGTGCCTTACTCTGTTGTCTCATTGGCCACTCTGGGGTCTCTCCTGGATGTCCTCAGAGGCTCTGTGCACATTACGGAGGCTGTGTGGGATTGGTTAGACCAGGCATCACTCTTTGCGACATCTTTTTTGTGCGCTGTTGTTCACCAAGTTCGGACCACGTGCACTTTGGGGGCAAAACCGTCATTTGTTGTGGTGGGAGGGTTACCTCCAGGGTCAGTAGTTTGCTGACCTGTTGTACAGCAGAGCGCAAACAGGGCTGCTCTTCTCAGGAACACAACATCCTGAGACATGGCTACGTGCTGTGTTTCAGTGAAGACAGGCCTCCATTAAGCTGCAAGCCCTTGTGGTTTGCACCACCTACTCTGGAACCTAAAGCATCACCATTCCTAGATGCAGTCCAGATGCTTCGCAGTAAGTGTGCAGTGGAGCTGGTGGAGAATCAGCTTTGTCCATCAGACTTTGGAAGACAGATGGGAGATACTTCAGTCCCTGCTCAGAGCCTATCTGGCTGGCAGGGTCTGCTCAGCACAACAATGGCTCACCCTACTGGGCTCCCTGTCCTTGAATGGACTCCCACGTCCCACTCAGTTGCCTCTACCATTGTCCCTTGCAGCACACTCTGTGGGGCATATGGTCGAGGGACCAGCCCAATCAGGCCCTGGTGCTGGTTCTCTCAAAGCATTATCTGCACCTTCTTTGGTGGACTGTACAGGGAAACATCATTTTAGGACAGACGCTGGCTCTTTTTCAGGCCCAGCTTACCATCTACACGGACTCTTCTCTGTCAGGGTGGGGAGATAGATAAAGATAAAGGTGCCATTCTGACTTCTGCTCCTATGTTATGGACTAGTATGCATCTGATGAATTGGTAACAAAGGCTGCACAAATTTAAATTATGCAAATAAAGGGCATTTTAAATTTCAAATGGTGAATGTCTTCAAAAGTATTCACCTGGTGAGAGAAATTATAAATGCAGTAGAGTCTGAAGGTTGACTCTGTCATCAAAAATATAATAGATCTACCATGAACTTCCTTTTATATCTTCAATGACTGTGTAGCTGATTGATCTAGTCAAAGCAAATTCAGTTTTTGGTTCTATGTATCCGTGCATTGGATTTGAATTGGGGGTGTGACTAGGAATTCCTAGTCTCAGATTGGGGCAAGACCAGTCGCCTTAGCAACAGACCAGGCATGTTGGTGAAAGTGGAACCATAGGGTAGTTTAGGGTGGAAGATGCAGTGTGGCTTTAAGTAATATGTTGTCTTTATTTGGAGCGAATAGTAACAAGTGAAATCAAAGAAGGAGCTACATTTACATGTGCACAACCACCATTAAAAAAGTCAGGTGGGGCCAGCCCTCCGTCTCCTTCCTTACTAACTACCTCAGCTGTGACAGAGCTCTATTTTTACATGTTGCCAATTAGTATGCATAAAAGTTGCATAACTTCTACATGCATGCTGGCAGGTTGTGCCTGCATCACATGCATCACAGAGGGTTGCACACAAGCTTGGTTGGGCTGTGTAAGACGTACGGCTGGGATTACACAGAGGTTTATGTAGTAGAATTGAACTCAAGTTTAGTTAGAGTACTTTGAGGCATGTTGAAAAAAAAAGAAGGTATTTTCCATCATCCACGAGAAATAGGTTGGATGCATTGAAGTAAGACTTAGAGCTTGTTACACTGAGGCTGTTTTGTGTCAAGTTTGGCTTTCTAACATTGTTCCTGAAAACCAGTCAATTACATTAACTGAGTGTATCTGTTATACACTGTAGTACTGATGTATCCATTATACATTGTTGTAAATTGTCGTACCGATTATACACTGCAGTACTGAAGTACCCATTGTACACAGTCGTAACCTTGTGGTACGGATCATACACTGTAGTACTGAAGTACCCATTTGTTCACTCTCTAAACATTGTCATACCAATCGTACAGTTAGTACTTAAGAGCCCATTGTACACTGTCGTAACATTGTCGCACAGATCATACACTGTTGTACTTGAAGTACCCATTGCACATTGTGGTACCGATAATACACTGTAGTACTGTAATACTTATTGTACATTGTCATACCAAGAAGCTTTGAAGACACACACATTGATTTGCTATGCAGCAAATCATATTTTCTAGTTTTTGCCTCGTGTTCCATTTTTTATTTTATTTTATTTAATTTTTTTTTTTTTTTTTTTTTTTTTGTAAGCTTCAAAATTTCATTTCATGAGAGTAGGTCACGTAGAAGAACAGCAACTATATGAAGCGCAGATCGATTTTGATTGTTGGTTTTTGGGCATGGAAAACTTCTGCCATATAATATCAACAAGGCCAGTGGTGCATTTGTGAACAATAAGTCTGGAGGAATTGGGGTATCTTTTATTCTGACCATATTTGGGCTCCTCATTACTTATTTTAGCATTTGCATGCACATGTATATATTTATAAAAATAAGACAAAATAATCTTTTGTAGGTATTCAGTATAGACGACCCGATTGATCCTACACATCCCTCCATGCAGAACGGGGTGCAGAAAAAGCCAGTTCCGGTAGAAACCATGGTTGAATCCTTGCTGACCATAGGTCGTAAATTTGATAATGAGCGACATGAAGCAGCTCTTATGGAACAATGCAAACTAGAGTGGTGTTTAGTTGCCATGGTAATTGATAGGCTTATACTGGTATTGTACACTCTACTGGTGGCCCTCACATCAGTAGCCATATTATTAAATCGCCAATACAACTATGATGATGGCACATCACCGCCTCCGTAGAGTCTTAACAATACAAAATTACACCTGGTGATTGAAAGATCTTATTTTTGATGATGCTGGTATTACACTTGTATAAACCCACAACGATCAAAAAGAGAAAAAGAAAGAAAAACAACGAAGAAAAATTTCACGTATTCCGTGGTGTGATGCTGTGCTCCAAATTAATTTTAACGGATTTTTTAAGTAAATTTAATTTTCTGAACCTTCCATCATAGGAAAAAAGAGAGACTGTTTATTTATATTTATTCATTGAGTGTCACAAGTATGTGAGTAATGTAATTGATATTCGTATCTTACGATTTGTGTGCAGTTGTTGCACACTTGTTGAAATACTCAAGAGTAAAGAAATTTCATGTTCAGGTTTTACTGAGTTTGGGATATTTGAAGTTTACTCTTGCCAAATGTAACTTTAAAACAGTTGAATCAAAGACCGCGCATGGTGACTAATCAACCAAGAAGATTTTGCTCACCAAAAGTGGCATGCGAATACAAATTCACACATGGTAAAGCTGGCGTCATGGCCCTGCCTGTTATAGTCTCGGTTTTTGGCCAAAAAAAAAATGAAAATGCCCATCGGAATTGACATTTGCCCACAGCAAGTTGAACAAAGCATTTTCTGACTCACGGCCAGTTGGAGAGGTCATCGTAGGGTGCGCACCAATGAGCAAAGATAAATAAACGAAAATAGCACCAAAGGAAGGGCTGCGTAAATTTGTGGCAAATTACTGCTACGGAACCACAACATAACGAGACGTTTACAAAGCATATTTGTCCACATCATCATCATCGTCGTCGTCGGCATCATCATTATCATTATTATTATTGTCCTTGGTCTTATTCTTGTTTTTGTTGGTATTAGTCAACATCTATGAAAGAGCTGGTACAATGTTACTTGATGTACCTGCCCTGTGCCTTGATCGACTCAAACATCCCAAGTACTGATCTTTTTTGGTTCAACAACCCTTTATGGCCGATGGAAATTTAACAGATGCATCCTTCTTTTCAATGTCCTTCTCAGGTAACTCTCCAACTATCTTTGCTAAAATTTCACCTGTGCTTGTCAAAATCACTGTTACTTCTCCGTTTGATTGATGCAACCTCAAGTCAGGTCTAATTCTGGTCAACGGATGTTTCGCTTTGAAGCCCGCCTTATATGCGACAATCTCTGTGACGCGACCAGGCCAGTGTATAATTTCAAGAGATATCGTTGGGAAGACATTAAAACGAGTGTCAACATCAGTTTCTAGCCAGTGTCATTTCCTATGACTTTGTATATTGTATATAGTTGTGTTTCTGTATGTGTATATGTACTTTTATTTTATTTTATTTATTTATTTATTTATTTATTTATTTATTTATTTATTTATTTATTTATTTATCTATCTATTTATTTATTTATTTATTTATTTATTTATTTATTTATTTATTACTTTTACATTTCTATCGGGAAACAGACGCTTGAACGTGTGAACAACTGAGAAATATTTCTAGACTTTCGAGCAAATACTCACTGTTTGACCATTTCTTGTGTGAAATAAATTGAGAGTACACTTGGTTTGACCAGGGACCTGCTATAGATATAGCACGTCCCTGGTTTGACTAAATGTGGCAGTTTGTGGAAACACGATAGTCTAAGAGCAGAGCCAGAGTGCTCACATGCATGGAACCGTTGTTTTACAGAAATGATTGCAATCACCCATAGGCCTACATATACAGAAGGGTCCATTCCATCACCATCTAAATCATAAAGTTGTCTTCAGAAATTCGATATTTTTGCATGCTAAGTTTTCAGATTTGACGGCGGTGCTCATACACTTCTCAACAAAACGAATACCCAGCAATGACAATTTTGGGTTTTTATCTTTTTTTTTTCTCTCTCTCCTGCCCGTAGTTCTTATCAACACTCAGAATGCCCGGGGAGATAAATGATAAATATATATCGGGTTTAAAAGTTCCCTGAATGTAGTTTACGGCAATCAAGATTTTCTTTAATCTTTTTCGGCCAACTTGTGAATAGATAACGCGTGCTTGTACAGGTTCACTCCCAAACAATGTACCTTCGTCAACTGGCCACATGAGAGTAATATTCATCATCCAGAACGGATGTGGAGCACAGCACTTGTACAATGTGGAAGCAAAAACGAAGGGCAAAACAGTTTGGCGAGAGCTTCCTTGAGCACACACACACACACACACACACACACACACATATACATACATACATACATATATATATATATATATATATATATATATATATATATATATATATATATATATATATATACATATATACATATATGTTTGGGTCGATTGTAGTACTATAACAGGCTTGTATAAATACCACATCATAGACCTAAAAGCTACAGTGCCGCGATATGATGTGTCGGTACTCTGCCGGTGGTATCGGTACTCTTCCGGTTTCATCGGTAATGTGTTGATAAGGAGTAAAACTTTCTGCAAATGCCCTTCTTATTTTTGCTTTGTGTATTGAAATGTACAAATCGACCCAACCATGAGACAAAAACTTTATAGCATGTTTTGTAGACGATATGAAGTAATCAACTCGCACTGGATACCATATAGCAGAACTCGTTCGCTCCGCTCACTCGTTCTGCTATGTAGCATCCAGTGCTCGTTGATATTCTTCATATCGTCAACAAAGCATGCTATAATATATATATATATATATATATATATATATATATATATATATATATATAGTAAAATGCTCTAAAAACGCCAAGCAAAAGTTCACCTTTTCACTGCACTGTAGACATTTGCTCTGGACTTTCGTTTCAACAATCTCCGCGATGGTTCATCAAAATGGAAAGTGTTATTCTTTTACCTTTGAATGCTTGGCTCAGAAGAGTATTCCTCCGGTAACTGTCTGCACGAAAGGTGCAATAAGTAGTACAGATAATCCTACCTCAGGATAGGGATGACCTCTTATTTTCTCGTGGAAAGCTGTGTTATGGGTACACAGGCAGCATTGCCTGTACTTCACAAAATGTTAACATTGAGGATTTGCCCTTTGATCCTGCAGGTTATCCGTATGTACTACATGTACAATATGTATATGCAAGGAGGTGTAGCCTCCTTGGTATATGTAAATGCACAAAAGAGCCTATATTCCCTTAATAATGAAAACGAACAGATTTCGAATGTATTCCTTAACATGTTTTTGACTTCAGTAATTATCCGGATAACCTAGAACGTTCTTATTACCTGGCAACTAATTGATAGGTATGTCGGACAATACTATGCATTGCATATTAACCTGTCATGAACAGTAGAGATTGGACATTTGTTCTTTGACCTTTGAATAAATGGCGATGACAATAATAGAATATAGTTTGTCGAATCCGAAGACGAAATGGTGACTTTTATTGGGTGTTCGAATTTATTTACCTTGTTTACTATGCAAATGACCTCCTACATGTAAATAGGTTGCAGCTATATTTCTTGAGGTTAGCTTCACCTCTTCGTTATTGTTTGTTTTTATTTGTATGCCGGATGAAATGGGTTCCTGCGGCGATTGTTCTTTGACAAACAACTGAACAATGACAATCTTGTACATCTGATGTAGACATTTTCTTGCATTTATTTTCCCCTTTTCTTGGAATGATACCTCCCATATATACAATAAATATCAGTATATGTACTGAGAAGAGACCATTATCTCAAAGTCTTCCATTTATTCACAACCCACTTTTGCTATTAATATCTACTGTTAAGATCAATGATGATAGGGAATTGCACACACGCGCGTGTGTATATATATATATATATATATATATATATATATATATATATATATATATATATATATATATATATATGACAAGCTATTATTTCTTGAGAGAAAATAGTCTGTAATACAAAATCACTAATATATTTTTGACTCCAATAATTATTCGAAGCTATATGTTTGGGTGTTTGTACTAGTGTGTTAAATGCGTTTATGAAATTCACAGGTTAAGAATATTGTGCAGTTTTCCAGTGAAAAAACACGGAAATACAAATGTAGTCTGGTGTACAGATATAATAGTGCGTGTTCCATTTTATGCAAACTTATTATAATGTAAATATTCCAGTATTTGTGTTTTTTATGCATAAAGCACCAGATCATAACTGAGAGGCCAACCGTTCCTAGTCATCAGGAACAGCCCCCAGACGACTGACGCCAATTTTGCCACGTTTATCGCACACCAATATTTATTTTTCGAATACTGCTTGCCGCAAACTCTGAACAAAATGTGTTGAAATGTGCATTTTCATATTGCATATACTGATACTTCTTTAAAGGTTACATTTCGATGGCAATATTTATATGCAGGTCTCACGGGCCTAAACTGTATATATATATATACTGTCACACACTGAGCACCTTGACTATAACTGGACAAATGGGCATCATTAGTAAGCGTTCTGGTCGCAACCAGTGACTTTTGATACATGCATTAATGAGTCATATATGCTTTACTTCCAACCTGTTTAATATGTATAGGAATAAGGGTACCTTTACACAATATTTTCTGTACATACATTATGGTCTTTGTGGTTGTAACTCGAGAGTTTATGTCTGAAAATACATCCACATTGTGCATTTGTGTATTGCACCGTCAATTTCTATGTGATAGATGTACCAATAGTTTATTAAGAACCCCATTTTTCACAACGATGTATTCTGCTATACCCTTGCTTTGAAAGAAAATATGAATTTATTATTTATCTGCAGGTATTAAGAATTTATCTATCATGGTGCCTCAAATGTTAATTTCCTAATGGAAAAAGAATGGAGCACAAAAAAGAAACACAGAACCTTGTAATGGTTTTGTTTTTGTGCTATATCGGTGCGAAAAGATTATATTATGAGTCTAATCAGCATCAAAATCGCGCAAGAGTCAAAGTGTTTTTCATGTTTTGAATCATCAGGACAAAATGGGTGATATTCGTACAGCACAAAGTTAAAGATTAGTTTATCTGTTATCTATCCAAAAAGTCTAGACATTAAATTTCCTCTGCGTTGTGTACGTCACATTGGTCGCAACTTGCTCATTCAAAATCTTTAAGCTGGAACTAATCATATAACCTGGGTGGGGATATACGAGGGCATTTACCAATGCAGGATCCTGAAGCTGTTTACGATTAATACAACTCTATAAATTTCTGAATGGTAGCCCGGAAAGATTTTATGAGGGATGTATAGGTCTACATATGCGTCCCTGATTTTATCAACGTCATTACAACATTAATCTTGTCAAATTTTTTGCTCTAATTTCACATGGGGTATTATCCAGTGGTTCTTGCATTCACATCGTACCTGCCAAACACGTTCTTTTGTGATATGGACATCAAGCCAGAGTTTTCAATCATCTTGTCGGTGATTATAGGTTTTTCAACTGACATTTTTATCATGTTGATGATAATACTCATAATACTATGTCTCTGCTGTAATAGTAATTTCCTGCATCTTAAGATGTCGGCATTCTCTGTGTTTGGACAACAAACTATTTGTCTATGTTTTGTACCATATGTGACTTCATACCTGATTTCAGAAAGCTTTCTGAATAGTCGTCATAAGTAGATCCCCCCTTTTGCGTCGCTTTGTTCTTGATTTTCACATTGCATTTATATACATGTACTTGTAAATTAAACTAATCGTGTAAATGATGCAATTTGATCATACTCTCAGTAGGCTGGTTTTGATTTTTTTTCAAATATGAAATATTGTGCCAGATTTTTCAGTGTGCTTATTTTGCAAAAGCACTTATATGTCTAGTGATATTTTACGTGATATTGTAAAATTATAAAAGTTTCCAAGTGAACGTACAAGGTAGGGTAACAATAACACGGTAAAACCAATAAAAACTTGTTTATATGAACATTGTCATTCGTTTGTTTTGTGAATGGTACATTTCAAATTGGGTGCTTCTTGTGATAAGTGCTCACATGTGGTCTCGTCTAATATATATATATATATATATATATATATATATATATATATATATATATATATATATATATATATATATATATATATATATCACAGCTGCACTGTAAATATGAAAGATGTACCCTTTACGTATTACGTTGAAGCTGACATGTCTTCGAATAAAATATTATATACCACCGGGATAACCTGTTCCTCGAATGTGTTAACGTAGACTAACGCCAACAAAGGTTATGTCAACAACCATCCGATAATTGTATACGTAATTGGAAGTAGGTAACCTTAAACTATATATTTAATACCAATTGCAATTTGGTTCATACAGGTTTAGTTTTGTTTGTTACTTTTGCAAATTGATCTTTTATTTTTGGAAATGATAGTATATTTTAGTCATTTTAACAGATTCTAGTTTCATTTTATCGCTAATTTCTTTTTGAAATATGCGGTAGTTTTGATTAGTAAGGTTTCGTCAGTTTTAGAGACTGGAAGTTAACTTTGTCATATTTGAAGATTATTCGTACCGTCCAATTGACTAGGTCAACAAACTGCCCGGAAGTCTCTCACTTAAATTACGGTGCTGAAAATGATCTCAAGTTTTACAAGATAGCGTTCAGAGAACGGATTATCCTCGGCGCCCACAATCCTTTTTTCCTCAATTTTTTTTTTTTTTTTTTTTTTTTTTTTTTGTGAGACTTTGCAGTAGAATACTTTACATACAATATCCATATTGTTGTCTGTGAAATGAAAGAGCACTTTTGGATGTGTTCTTGGGGCAGGTCCTGGTGACAGAGGGCACTGTACTGTGTGTCACTCATACATCAAATACATACTTCAAAAGTTTCATAACAATTTTAAAAATAATGAGAGGAAGCTGGTTTTCAATAGAAATGTGGTCCACTAAAACTTTCATCTCCGGAAAAAAATGGTGAAGCTGCGTTGGATCATTGTTGAGATAGTAAGGTAACGTTGTCACCGTGTGCACCACTCAGACGGTCTCCAACTAAATAAAGTTTCATAAAAAAGTTTATAATAATCAGAGGAAGTTTTTAATACAGTACTGGTCCATCATAAGATACATCTCTGACAGAAATTTGGAAAAGCTGTGACCAATATCTTTTGAGATATCGCGGTAAAGTCGTCAGGGTTGACCCCATACATTAGAAATTCAAAAATAATCAGAGTAAGCTGATTTTCAATAGGAACCTGGTCCATCATAAGGTCCTGTGACAAAAATTTGGTACAGCTACAGTGAATATTTTTTGACATATCGCGGTAACGTTGACAAAACGGACGGACGTGAAAACGACAATACCCTGCGGCACTTTATGTGCCGAGGGTAAAAAAACACGACTGGGTTTTGAAGTCTCCAGGTGATTGAAATTTTGTGGGCTACGGTGCTGTACTAAACTTGACAATTCTATACCCTCTTTCCAACTTACAATATTTCATCCTTCCAATTGGGATGTCTTTAAAGCTGTGTGCACCATGCCAAGCTCTTCATAGGAATTTTAAACTTTGAGGTAGAATGATATTGTTTGAGAGCCAAAACACGTTTAAGTTCATTGCGTCTTGAGTTAAAAATGGCGCATCTGGAAGTCAGTGCAAATAAAAAATGATTGTTTTTTTTTTAATTATGAAAAATTCTTGATAACATGCAAAAGCACTAAGTGATCAGTTGGGGAAATGTATCAAATTTGTTAATGGCCATTGACAATGCCAGGGAGAAAAAAGGAAGGACGAAATGAAAGAAAGAAAGAAAGAAAGAAAGAAAGAAAGAAAGAAAGAAAGAAAGAAAGAAAGAAAGAAAGAAAGAAAGAAAGAAATTTCAATTAACTACATTTTACAAAAACTCCATAAGATCAATGAAGCTGTGAAAATAGGATGACAACCAGGGTTATGCATACATACACGAGCGTTCTAGGCACATCTGACCCGGAACAATTGCGACAAGGCGGTTTCATCGGTTTTGGGCGATAAATAAGATCCACTCTTTAATATAATCAAGGTTCAATGGAAATGAAAATAGGGATTTTGGTCAAATGAGCAAAAAACAAAATGGCCACCGTAATATCGTCATCAAGACCTTTGTTAAAGAGGTGCGACAAAAAGTTTACTATATTCTGAACATGGACCTTCCAAGGGGGTACTACTGGTCCCGACTTCTCACACCACATGAAGACACTTTGGATATGGCATGAAGTTTGCCTCTTGCAACTTATGCTGCCACCTTGCCTGAGAATCTGGCATCTGCAACGGTATTCATAACAGTCACAAAGCATGACAATGAAGAATGAATTTTGGTGAAATATGCTGGACTTGGAATGTTATAATAGAGACCGCCATGGTGGGCAACCCCAAGAAGGCTCCAGACTGAGTTCAAGGATTTACACAGCCCATGGGCTTTTAGGCCACCAGGGGGTGATCAAGATTAGCTCCACCTTTTCCACCCTTACTTTCACCAGAACTCTTGGGACCAGGGGGTCAGGCCTTTACTCACAATATGCTCCCAACTTATGGAGACAGCATCCACCACCCAAGTTTCATCATCCAAAATTGGAAAGACATACGTTAGAAACTTGTGATTGTCTCTTGTGATGAAAAGGTCTATATGAGAGGTCCCGCAAAGGTGCCATAGAGACCTGACAATCAACAGGTGAACCACTCCATGCTAATGCCTGGTGCTGCAGCAACAGCAGATTGGCCTTCACATCGAGGACTCCTGCTAAAATGTGCTTAGAAAAAAAGAACTATTGAGTTGGTTCGACTTTGGATAAATCACTATTAGGCATAAATCCAGGCAAACATTTAGTATGAGAGACATGTACGATAAAAATAATCATGTGAAAGGGAGTCTATCAGCCAGTCATCAAAGTAAATGTGAATATGTATGCCTCAGCAGGTTGCATAATCCAATACCACACTAATTATCCTGGTGAACACCAATGGTACCAGAGCTATGTCAATGGGGAGCTCCCAAAACTTATTATTTACTTACCAAGAAGTGCAGGTACTTCCAGTTGGCTTTAGCTATCAGGATGTGAAAATTGATGTCTTACAAGGCTACCATGGTCACCCAATCACCCAGGCAAACTGCAACCAGTATGGAAGTTGGTGTCTTCATTATAAATTTTTCCCTGTTGAGAAAAGTGTTGAGCCTTAACAAGTCTATCACCAATCTCCCCCCCCCCACACACACACATCTGTTTTCGGGACTAGTAAGAGTCGACTGTAAAACCCAGGGGACTGTGGGTTATTATTCTCTTTACTGCCCGTGACTGTAACAGAGACTATACCACTGGCTCTAAATTCTTCAGTTGACCTGTCTCCCATGAAGTAAGAAAGTGAATAGAAGAGTATGATGGGGGGGGGGGGCAACTTGGTAAAGTAGTAAGAACATGGCCTGCATCTAGGAGATTTAGAATATGCCACTTTTTGGTCTACCAGCACCATTTGACTATGTGGCATGACAACCTGGCTCCCACCTGTTAGGCCTCTTGAGCAATTGGTACATGAAATGTGGAGGATGAAAGAGGCACACCATTAGGTATGCCAGTTGTGTGCTGGTAGAAATGGGCCTAAATTGCCTCTTCTGCCACCGTCTCTCCGTCAGTAACTGCCATGATCTCCACCACCTCAGTCACCACCAGGGTTGAATTTCTTGCTTTGTCAAGGAATTGTATCCATTTACCACTGCCATTGCCACTGCCTCTGTCACCACAAACGTTTCCCAGCAATATTGTTAGAGGAAGGCCTGTTGCATAAGCGTTCAGAGATGTAGCAATTGTCCTGTATCACTGACTGCAGGATTTCAAGGTTGAGTATGCATGCCTTGGTCTATCGGCATTGCATATAGGCATGAGCCCAGATGTTGGTTGCTTGCCACCAGATTCAGGAAGACTTGTCACTGAATTAGCATGGCATTGACATTGACATTGACATTGACACCCGAAGCCTTCAAACTGGCAAGATTTATGTTTATCACTGTCCTGATGATAATATACCAATGTTTTAACATATCAAAGAGTTTCGGTGTAGCATATTTACTCTTATGGCAAACATCACACCAAGAGGCAAACAGCTCTCATTACGTAAAAATTGCAGAGATAAGTCAAGCATGATCATTTGAACAAACTTGGTAGAGATCCACCCAAGATGGATGCCTACCATGTATGACGTGGATCTGGCTGCCAGAGTTAGAGGAGGAAGTTGAAAATGAAACACCGTTGACAAACTGTTGACAGACGGACAATGGACGGCTGGATAATGACAAAGGGATGGCCATAAGGTACGCTCAGCTAACTGACAAGTTAGTTGAACTTAAAACCTGGCTGATTGGTGTCCACAGCAGCTCACAGACTTGTCCACCAAACTATACGAAAAGAGAGCGATGTGCAAAGACAATAAATATTAACAACCACAAACTACAACTTATATTCATGAGCAAAATTATCAGACATTGGTTTATCCCATCATGCCCACATAATTGTAAACTTCTTTTCTCATCAGCCAAGATGCTACACCGGACATTGGGGATCTGGGTTACACGAGTATTGAATGATACATACGAGTATTGAATGATACACCGATGTTCTGGCAGATTCACAGACACAACACAAACTTATATGATTTATACTTTTTATTGCTTTGGGGTTTGGTTTTTTTTTTTCTTTTAGATTTGTATTCGTGTTGTAAACCTGTGTGCTACTCTAATCATCAGTTGCAGGAGTATCGCAGTGATACACCAGTGATACACCAGTGCTCTCGTGATCTTGCACATGCATCATTACGAGTTACGTAGATCTATAGAATTTGTCTAAGATTGATTTTATTAGGCGTTTCTTTTTATATTTTTGCACCGTATTTTTGTGACCTCATCTTCCGTTATCTAATCTTACATTCTTTCTCGTGATCATTAATTTTCCGTTTACTCTTTGCACTGCATCTACATTCAAATGTCAGCAGCACTTCAAATAGTTCAGAAAGACATTACCCATATTCATAAGTTTCAATCCAACAATGAGAGCAAAATTAAATACAGCAAAAGGCTGATATTCAAGATTCAAATGACCTTATTCCTACAATTCCCATGTAGGCTTCTTCTCAGATGCATATAATTTGAGATGCTTCTGTTTATGTAAGTTCAAAGTATCTCTGTGGCTTCATCTGACATCTCACCTTTACTTCTTTCAATTAGCATAAATGTTTACAGTTATCCTTGAACTTTATCTACATTGAAATGTCAGAATGCATCACAAAACCTAATTCCAAACATTTCCATATGGGTTTCTCCTCAACTGTTGTTTGAGAGTTTCGTTTGATATTTTTTTCATAATATTTTTGAGGCCTCTATATCTGATCTGCTACCTCATCTCAAACTGTAAGCTTTCCTCATCGTTGATCGCGATGTTTTTCTTTATATTTTTTCAAACTATTTTTGTGGCATCGTCATCTCTTACCCCATCTATAATTCTGCTAGCATAATTTCTTACAGTTTACACAGTTCTTGTAGGCTACTGTACATACATTGAAATGTCTGCAACTCTTCAAATAGCTTTATTCCAAAATTTCCCATATTAGTTTCTGCTCAAATGTTGTTTGAAATGTGTCTTTGGATATTTTTCACATTTTTATTCCAAAGATCACTTAACTCATTCCACCCTGATGACGCTTTTTCCCGCTAATATCTAAATGTCGTCTGCTAATTGTATTTTACTAATTTAGGGATTATTTTTCAATATTTTGGATGAAACTTGCATGGAAGATCATTCCAAATTATATGCCCATGGTCAACAGCTTTCCTTGGCGCGCTCTGGGCGCAATGCGCCCAGAGCGCGCCAAGGAAAGCTGTTGACTCAGTCTTCTATCAGGGTGGAATGAGTTAACCATGTTTATTTGAACAAACTTGGTAGAGATCCGCACAAGGTACATGTAGATGCCAACCATATCTGAAGATCTCGCTTGCAGTTTTAGTGAAAAAAGTGGAAAATATAAGCTTATTAACAGACGGATGAGCGATGGATGACCATAAGATAAGGTCATCTGACTGCCAAGCTAGCTGAGCTAAGAAAAAAAACTGACTGATTGATGTCCCCAACAGTTCACAGACTCAAGTCGCTACATTATCAAACCTTGTCTACCTGTCTATTTATCAGTACCATCAATATATCCAGAGATCACTCAAACATGATCATTTGAACAAACTTGATAGAGACTCGCCCAAGATAAATGACCACCATGTTAGAAGAGGATTTAACTGGCAGTTTTGGAGAAAGAAGTTGAAAATGTAAATTTGTTGACAGACGGACAGAAGACGGGTGAACAATGACGGAGACATAACCATAAAATAAGCATATAAGTATGATTCTTTTATTGATTGCGTAACCAAACATGTTGTTTATGGCTTACTTCTATACCCTCTCTGCTATCCTCACTGCATGGAGAGTGGCAGTAATTAATTATAAGTAATACGTTGATATGTGTGATTGCCGAAAAAAAAAATCAAAGGTGCAAATTACGCTAAAATATTTCACCGCCTGGCCAGCGGTTGATACAAAGTAATACACCGATGTTTCTGATCATGGGAAACAAAATCCATCTAAAAAATATGATTTGCTGCATACCAAATCAGTGTGTGCGTGTCTTCAAAGCTTATTGCTGCGTACTAGTCCATAACGTGGGAGTAGAAGTTGGAATGGATTTTAGTCTATTATAGCTTTGCAGTTATTCAAGATTTAAAATTCCCAATGGTGCTACTAAGCATAATTTTAATTGCTACAACTTTTCCGTTTAATTCATTAGGTGTGCAATGCAGGCCAACAACCCCCTAGTAGAAGTTGGAATAGCATCTGTATCTATTATAGTTTTGAAGATATTCAAGATTGAAAATTTCGAATACTGCTAATTAGCATAATTTAAATTGCTACAACTTTTGTTTTGTATTCATTATATGCGCAGTGGTCAATAACCCCCTAGTCGAAGTTGAAATGACATCTCTATCTATAGTAGTTTTGAAGATATTCAGGATTTAAAATTTCAAATGCTGCTAATCAGCATAATTTAAACTACTGCAACTTTTGTTTTAAATTCATTAGATGCGCAATGGCCAATAACCCTCTAGTAGACGTTGGTATTACATCTCTATCTATCATACTTTTGAAGATATTCAAGATTAAAAATTTGAAAAGCCCCTAATTTGCATAATTTGAAACATCTTCATTCCTCTGTATAAAACGGTCAAACTCCTTGTATGGAGGTAGAATTATGGCAATTTTGGAGTTTCTATGTATAGTAGTGTCCGAGAAAAGTGTCGGACAAATTTGCTGGTAAAGAAGAAAGACAGAAAGAGAGAAAGAAAGAAAGAAAGAAAGAAAGAAAGAAAGAAAGAAAGAAAGAAAGAAAGAAAGAAAGAAAGAAAGAAAGAAAGAGAAAGAAAGAAAGAAAGAAAGAAAGAAAGAAAGAAAGAAAGAAAGAAAAACAATATGTCTGTGGATAACTATGGTTTTCCGAATGAGAAATTCAGAATTAAAATTAAGGTAACCCATCTTTGTACTAGAGATCAATCATTTTATGAATATAGACCTATTTTCTCAGAGTATATATCATATAGGTGTTACTTTAAACAATATAACATAATCATTTGTTACACCGGTGGGAAAAAGACATGTATTGCATAAAGTTTAAACAGATGTAGAATAGATACAACAAGTGTAATTAGTTGTTTACACATTCGAGTATATTTTTAATATACATACAAATTTTCTAACATATGTAAAATAATTATATTTTTTACAGTATGAAAAAAATTAATCGTATATGCAAAATATTTAGGCCTATATATGTGTTATTACACCATTTTACACATACGTGAAAAAGATTTTACACATATGTGTAAAAGAATTGCATATGCGTTTAAATTTTACATATGCAAAAGCATTTTGCCCAGGTAAAAAGATTTACACGAAAATTAAAAACACTGACACATAAACATAACAGTGGATCAAATACAAAAGCTTGCCATAGGATTGCTGTAAATTCCCCGTATTTTTTCGTTTCTTTGTGGGCCCCATGACTCCTTCAAATATTGAGCCTATCAGGACGGATGACTGTGCATGCAAGTTATTGACGTGCAGTACAAGGCGGGATATTCAGCACTTCTGGTCTGCAGAATTATGCCTTACTTCATATAGGCGGGATATTCTGCAGTTCTGGTCTGCAGAATTATGCGTTACTTCATCAAGGCGGAATATCAGCAGTTCTGGTCTGCAGAATTATGCCCTACTTAATCATCAAAAAGCAAATAAGCGAAATATGTGCGTACTTTCACACACCCAACTGCAAACAAAACAGTGGTATAATGCCAAACAGTTGTTTGTCTGTTATGCTCTGTGTTGTTTGAGCAGAACTTCTGTTCACTTCCTCGAGTTTCAGGTAGATACGATTGCCATTACAAAATTTTCAACACATATGACGATCAATTAAAAATACAGTTTTCTTTGTGTCTGTGTGCCTTCGAAGCTAAACTATGTGTGAATATTGGAATGTCATTTCTATCTATCTTAGTTTTAAAGATAAAGAAGATTTTAAATTCTAATTATAAATCACCGAAATTAGAAATTATGCGTAACATGATCGGAGAGTACACATAAAATGACACCTAAGGATGCTAGGTGCTGTATGTTCAATAGCAACCAGAAAGGCAGATTTTGGCCCTGATAGTGGAAAACCATGAACAGTTTGAGCTCAAGTAAATGTTATGGTATATAAACCAGCACCAGTATGTACAGTGGTACAGCTGGAGTAAATCAGTCTGTTGGCGCATTAATTTCTCAAGTAGTACTGCACAGAAGTGGTCACCATGGCAATTTCCTCAAAATTTTCTCACTCATGCTCATACTTTTGGTTTTTATTTGGTGGAAAAATATAAGGAACATTTTGCTGTCTAATACAATATGTTTGTAATCTTTTTAGTGAGCTGCAAGATGAGAGGTCCGTTTATTTCTTATAGCAGGTTGAAGTAAAAGTGGGAAACCTATAGTACGGAGGCAGTATTTTATCATTTCCATGGTACGGAATTTTTCTTCTATTTTGCACGTCATGACTGGTGTATTGTGGGGGGGGGGCGTGTTCTTTTAGGTGTGTGAACGTTTTTTGTTGTTGTTGTTGTTTTTTTTTTTTTTTTTTGCCAATATTCATTTTTAGAGAATAGCATCACATTGAAACGTTTCTACACGATCAAATCTAACCACCCTAAACATCAACTGTCTAATTTGTGGTACCCATTCAATCAAGCTGACCTTGAAAAAGTAAGAAACTACAAAAATGAAAGAAACCTCCGACTTTACCTTGAAGAGACACAAAATGTTGCATGGGCTCGACTGGAAATTTGGGGTTTTGAAGAGATATACTACTGCTGTTTGTAATATGCAAGCGTGAACATTAACCAATTAGGAAAGGAAACTTAGAGCATCATAT
The DNA here is from genome assembly GCA_964020975.1 of Hermodice carunculata. NCBI lineage: Eukaryota > Metazoa > Annelida > Polychaeta > Eunicida > Amphinomidae > Hermodice > Hermodice carunculata. The sequence goes on along the minus strand of OZ026615.1, from coordinate 31,048,875 downwards.
TTTGCATTGTACTCAAAACAATAAAGTAACGGACTACATACACACTCTTGTGATGATATGAAAGTTACAAACGTTTTGTCACAATAAAATCATTCGATCATATCATGGTAAACATGCATATATTGAGGAAACGCTAAAAAAAAATAATAAAATGGTTTCTTTGATTGATAAGTTAATATATTATGCTTGATTTACGGTAGCCTAATATCCAACCAGCTTTGGATAATTTTGTTTATTTTGAGCTGTTTTGGAAGTGATAGATGTTGTCTGTTACATTTTCAAATTTGCACCTTCTAGCCCCAATACAATTCGAATATATGAACACACTAAGCTGACATAGTAGTGAATGGACCTTGTTAACCATTAGATCCTGGTTAAGTATTTGCACCAAAATTGCCATTTTTACATGCATGGGTAAATAAGGATATGTACCTGTTCATAATTGTTTATAAATAAAGATATATTGAATTCACTTAAGACATCTTAAATAATATATAAATATATATATCTGTGTGTGTGTGTGTGTGTGTGTGTGTGTGTGTGTGTGTGTGTGTGTGTGTGTACAAAAAATATTCAATTTTAAAATACCTAAAATCGAAGTCAAGATGCCTTACAATCAATTCAAAGAACTTTAAAGTAAATCCAATGGAATTTAAATTCAGTTTAAGATATACTTAATTTCACTCAAGGTCAATTTAAGATATCTGTAATTTTATGATACTTTATGATATTAAATAATCGCAATAAACAGACAAAGTTCCATGTATTGGTCGCTGCACAGAGTGTAAAAGAAACACGGAGCTTAGTATCCTCAGGTGGCAAATTGAGCTTGCAATTTTTTTGCATTTTCAAATGGTTCTAGATAACACTTAATACTATTGCAAAATTAGCCTACTCTTAACATTTTTTCCTTGTGAAGCTGGTCCAAATGTTGATTTGCTGTGCCACAATTTGAATGTGCAAGTTTGTGCAGCTTGTCTTGTAGTACATGTGAATAAACCGTATAGTTCTTCCCAGCTTTAAGAGAACTTTGGCAAATGTATTTTTGTAAGTTGGTAAGGTTTTTCTTGGACAATTTCCCGTATATCTCTATTCCATATTCGCCACCCCCGAAGTATATGTCAATGACAAAGATAATGAATATAACTTTTTTTTCAACGTCTCTCACTCATGCACGTGAAACGAAATATAAAAAAAGTGCCTTTCCAAACCGTCCATGTTGACACCAAGCATGTGCTGCCACCTATGTGCGTACAAGACAACTAATCAGTATTTTTTAGTTTGGTATATTGCTGTCAGATGGCGCTTGCATTGTCATGCCAAACTGAGAACTTGAGAGCTACATCATGCTAATAATGTATAAGTATGTGCATGTATATACACATGCAATACGATGTTTCCCTTCTTGTACGCTGGTTTTATTCTAGTATTTGTCTCTACTATTGACAGGAACACACAGACCCACAAAATCTTAATTAGTGTAAATAACATGTGCATACATACATACATACATACATACATACATACATACATTCATGCACACACACTGTTTGCTTGCTTAACTAGGGAGCTGCAACAGAAATGTATGGACATACTCCAGTTCCCTTTGTCATGAACCGCCTGCTCTTGTAAAAACTGACAGTGTTTATAAACGTAAATATTTTTACTACGAATAGGACATTTTTGTAAATATAGATATTATAAATAGGATGACCTGGACGTCAAAGGTCAAGGTCAAAGGGCGATCAACAGAAAACTTCGCAGTGACATTATGTCTGCCCTGTATAGACATATTTCTTTGTAATTTGCTACCGTGCAAATGATCTATGGGTCTGAGAAATATTTTCCCTGTGGTCACGGATGAAATGGAGGTCAAAGGTCAAGGTCAGAGGATGAGCAACAAAAAACTTTGGAGTTGCATCGTTTTTCCTCTATGGATCTATTTCTTTCTAATTTGGTACATACACGAAACTTAATTGCACATACCCGCCATCTGATGGGTATGGCAAACACTACAAGACAAGAACTGAACCACAGGCAACATCTAGGTGATTGCTAGCGGTTCAGAGACACACACAATGTTGCATACGCAATAGGTAAAGAATATATAGATAGATAGATAAATAAATAAGATCTTAGAAATAAAATACACATATATTGACATATTAAAGCCCAACTGGTGGAAATCTCAATTCCATTGCATTATTAATAAATTTTAACATACTCTTGGTCACACTGGAGTCTCCATTATTGCAGGACGTTAGGAAGATAAATTTTTCCTGGTCATTGTAATTATCTAAATTAGATTGTCCTATAATTTTGTATAATGTTGACCGGATGTTGGTATAATTGCTACATTTTAAAATGAAATGAAATTCATCTTCTACTTCTCCCCTATCACAAAACTTACAAAGTCTAATGTCCGCTGGAATTTGATTATATCTGCCAATTTCAATATTCAATTCATGTGCACTGATTCTAATTTTTGGGAAGTTTTTACGCGTATAGATTGGGGAATTTAAGTTTAAATATGGTTTCCTTTTGAAACCATCATTTTTTATCATATAATAAGTTCTAAGCTTATTCGAGTCCCTTTCATCGCCGTTTATATATTTAGACCACAATCTCATACTCTAGACAACAATTTTTAAAAAGCGTTTTTGTGCACAATTGAATATTATGTCCACCAATATTTTCCCAGTAATGGCTCAAATTGAATTTAATTAGCATATTCTTAATATTCAACAGCCAGCATTTTTGTAATTTTGAGTCTTATGGTAATTTTCTCGTAAACTTTTTGCTACTAAGCTATCTGGGTCACATGTGTGGATGGGAGACCAGTATTTGAAGGCAGCGCATAGGCTGGTAAGAAGTAATGGGTGGCTACCTAGTTCACCCTTGACAGCTGCAGTGCATGACTTGCGATGGACGCCGAGCAGAAGGCGACAAAATTTAGTATGCACCTGTTCTGCTGTAGTGCGTTCACAGAGTTGCATAAAATCTTCACTGTTGAGGGACTGCAGAATGAAAGGTGCCCAAATTTCACTTGCTTAAGTTGCAACAGGCACTACCAGGCTTTGGAAAAGTTTTAAATGATAGATTTATTGAAATAATTCAAACTAAACAGAACCTTATTTGTCTTTTCCTTTAGTTTGGTCTTTGCCACATTGAAGGTACCGGAGACTGCAAATTCGATCCCAAGATAACAGTAGCTTTGTTCAATTTCAAGCTCAGCATTTTCACAATGAAAGTGGAAAGTCCTAAATTTTATTCCTCCTTTGTTAAAGATGATAACTTTCGTCTCACTAAGATTTACTTTGACTTTCCACTTATTTCAGTACTCTGCCAGCTTGTTGAGTGCTGACTGCAGACCTGTACTACTTTCGGACAGGAGAACAAGATCGTCTGCATAGAGTAAACAGCTAATTTTGCATGTATCTAGTTGAACTGGACTGCAAGTGTGATAAAAAAAATTCTAGGAAGGTCGCTTAAAAACACGTTGAAAAGTCCGGGACTTAAAACACATCCCCGTTTTACACCAACATTGGAAGGGAAATGCATTGAGTAGCTCCTTTCACCTTTGATACAATAATAAACTTCTCGAGTACATGTTTTGTAGTAAACTTAAGAAATTGCCTCCAATACCATTAACTGTTAGTTTATAAAAAAATAAAATAATAAAAAAGTGCTTGGCGCCATACGGTATCAAAAGCAGACTTGAAGTCTACAAGGCAGGAAAATAAGCACTGCCCGGGCAACAAGTTAATATATTTTTCAATCAATGTTTTCAAAGTAAATATGTGATCCGACGTTCTACTTTTATATTTAAATCCAATCTGGTTGATTGGCACAGTTTTATGGTTTTCTGTCAATTCTGAGAGTCTGTTATTTAGTACCGAGCAAAGGAGTTGGCATAATAGGCTAGACAGTGCTATACCTCAGTAATTTTCAGGGCAGTAGACATTTTCTTTTTTATGTACAGGTGTAATGGAGTTGGTTCTCCATTGGGATGGGAAATGCTAGTTGACCAAAATCAGATTGAACAATTTAGTTACGACTGGCAGTTACACCCTTTTGCTACTTTTATCATTTCGTTCCTGATTCCATCTGGCCCTGGGGATTTATTATTTTGAAGCTTTCAGATTGCCAGAGAAACTTCTTCAGGAGTGATGCGTAATTTGAGTTCACTGAATTTAATATCTTTATTTTCAGCAATGAAGGAGTCCAGACTGGGATCACAGTAGTTGTCAGGTTGGTTTAGGAGTGTGCAAAAGTGCTCTTGCCATTTGCTAGGGCTGATGGTATTAATGGTCTGTTTTGACTCAATCAATTCATTATATATATATTCCAAAAAAAAAATGTTTGGGTCTTTCTGTTTTAAGTTTTGCATTTTATCAATTATTTTTTGTTGAAAGAGTTTTCTTTCTGATTAAGTAGTTTTTTGTACTGATTACGACTTTGCCTGTAGAACATCAGTAAGTGAGTATTGTGTGGTTGGGCATGCAACTGGCTGCATAATTTCTTTAAATCTTTGTATAAATCCTTGCAGTTAGAATCATACAATTTTTCCTGCCTGTTTTCTTTCTCTTAGTTTTACCAGGTCTGGGATTAATTCTCTTCAAGTTTGCTTTTTTGAGCAGCTGAATAAAATACCTCATTAAGTTTTGACACTGAGTCATCGATAGAACATAGGTTTTGTGAATCGAGAAGTTGTAATAAAACATTGACTTGACTAGTAACATCCTCACAGGAAAAGGCTTGCTGTAATTTCTCTTCCTCCCTTTGACCACCTGAATTTGGGGGTTTCGTTAATATCCAGCAATGGATGGACCAAGGTGTCAGATTGTGCACATGAAAATAATTTAACCTACTGATCAAAGAATTGTGTGCAATCATATAGTCTATAGCACTAGGAGAACCCATAAAATTAAAGCAGGCGAAATGACCTCCACTGTCCCCTGTGAGTCGTCCATTGAGGATTCTGAGGCCAGAGGTCTTGCAAACGTCAAGCAATTTTTTGCCATAATTATCAATCTTTGCTTTATCCATATTATTTCTATCCATATGAACATCACTTTAAAATAAATATCTGGTACTGAGACATAGGGACTTGTATCCTGTAAAATGAAGTCATCTGCCATTGCAGTGCGGGCATTGAAGTCGCCGCAGACTAGACACTCGCGCAATGCGGAATATTTTGCTTTGTCGTCATCCAAAATCTCGAAGATATCATCCCTTTTTTTGCTGAATGTGGAATTACTTGGGCTGACAGACAAATGCAATGTAAATATCAAGTGCCATCTGGAAAAATACTTTGCTCAATTTGATCCAGAAAATTTCAGAATTATGTTTGGACATCATTTTCACCCCTGATTTAAGGGTTTCACGAATGCAAATAGTATTCCCCCTCCCCCCCCCCCCATGCGATTCCCTGGCTTTGGGAGATTTTGCTCTGGTATTATGTTCAGTATTATAGCTCTGGAAGATCTAAGTTCAGGTCAAAATGAATCTCAATTAAACCAATTATGTCAAGGTCACAAATTTCATTCTGGAAATTCATGTCGTTCAATTTGCAAGACCTCTGGCCACCAATTCTCTGCACAAGACCATCAACATTCCATGCGCCAACTTTTAATGAAGAATTAATACCTGAGCGCCAAGCAGAATTCATTTGTTGAAGGAATTTAAAAAGTAGCTGGTTGCTACCTCTGTTGTGATAATGACAAGAACATAACATCGTAACATCAAGTACTATACACAAGTTGAACAGTGTTCAGGTGTGTCATGAAAATTAACAAACCACGTGCTATGTCTGCATGCTTAACACATCCAGGGCAAGGAGTGGCCTTCACCCATAAGTGTCATAGACCCTCTCACAGTTTGTGTGTTTTCATTTGACAGTCCATAAGTATAATTAGAGGGCAAGAATTAAACAGCAGTGGCTGTCAAAAGCAAACAATATCAAGTGACCATATAAGTTTCTGTAAGTCAAGTATGTTCGCAGGTACAAAGATGTGATTCCTGCCCACTGTCTCATGCGGAGACAAGAATGCCATTCTCCCGTCTCTGTTGGTTTGTAGTATTGCACCCCATCTCACAGCCTATGGTTTCCAGTCTGTGGCTCACAATATTTAGGATGAATATGACGGGAAAAATATTTAAAAAAAAAATAATAAATGCAGACTGCTGGATTTCCAGTTATAATTATGATCCACAAAAAATAAGATTTTTTTCCTATTTTAAAGCACCTGCTGTTGTAATTACACTGTCTATAGCAGGTGAGATGTTTGTATATTGATGGAAGCTTTACAGCTGAATAAGTAGCAGTATTCCTGAGCACTAGAGTACTAGACTGGGTTTAACAAGGCTAGAAGCACCAGTGTTCTCTGAATGTCAGCAGAGGCTCCAACTCTCCCGCTTTTCAGGGGAAATTGAAAATTCTCCCGACCTCCCGCTTGCTACAAAAAACCTCCCGCCCACTGTCCTAAATTACTCAATAAAAATTCTGGGATCAACCTTTTTGGCAGTTATTGTTATTTTTTAAGATTTAACTCCCCAGAATTCATCAGAAAGCACCATTTTTACTTGAAATTTGAAAAATTTTCCCACGAGGGTACAGGAGGGGGGCCAGCCCCCCTCCTGTACCCTCCCCCCCCCCCCCCCCCGCTTGGTCGCGTTGCGACCTCGTGGTCTCACTCTGGGCAACTCCCTGGGAGGGAGATTCTCCCTCTCTGGTACTCTCCCAGGTTGGAGCCTCTGTGTCAGAATATTAAACAGTCATTATTATTTAGATCCACATTCTGTATTGGTGAATTGTGTCCTCGATAATGGAACAATAGATCAGTCCCGGCTTGCCTTTGGTAGTATGCATGGGTCCTCGCGGTGAGCATCTCTGGTTTCATTATACCTGGCACATGGTCTGGGTATCAGCCCTTCATCAGTGTAGGGTATCTCGTAAGCTGTGAGGTCCTTTTCCGAGTATGTATCTCCATGATGTTCATGAAAACGTCTATCCCAGTGGGTTAATTTTCTCTCACTGTATGCGTTACCAGGTGCATAGGACTGCCCTTGATTTTGTCTCTTATTTTGCTCTCCAGGGCGTCTGCCATAGCCATACCGGTCTCTGTTTTGTACGTGTGGCTGTCGTGATTTTTGTTGCATTTGCTCACGTGTTTCATCTTCAGTCCCAATATAATGTTAACTGTCGGTCCCCATAGAGTGAGAGTTTTTCATAGGCGTGTACTGGTCATAGCTGAGCATACCTGGTTGGATGTTGACCTTTTTCTTGTAATTCCGCACAAGAATAGCAGTACTTCTTGGATTCAGGTGAACCCCGTCCTCTGCGTAGCTAGATTAAATCCACTCTGTTCAACCACTTCAATGTTTGGAATTTTGTACATCCAGTCATTGATTTTGGACACTTGTTTTCATTGTAGTGTCTCATGTTTAATTTAGAAGGAAGTTGCCTTGGAATCAGTTCTGACAGCAGAATTTTTGAATTTGACAACTTTGCTCTCGTAACATCTTAATTAGTAGTAGTATTCCTGTAACCAGTAAGTTGAAGAATGTTTGTAACGTCAATAAGTTGAAGAATGTTTTTCTCCACGTCATTAACTGACTGTGTTGTGAGATCATTGGACCCAATCTGAAACAACACGCAAATTGGGTTTATGCAGGGACGTGTTATGTGGTTTATGTTACTGTTGAGGACATAATCGATGGCTCCATTCACATTTTTCCCTTGCAATGTTTTCACAAATACTTGTTTTTCTTTGTACATTTTGCGTGGGTTGACTCTTGAAAAGTGCGAAGAACCAACCATCAGCAGATCTACATCAGTACTGCTTGATCCGGCTGAACTTTTGTCATTAGGCTCAGACAGTTTAGGAGACTGTGTAGTCTTTGAGACTGCTGTCTGAGAGTCTTGTTTCCCGACACAGGGGGGACGTGACGGATTTGCCTTGGAAGTCAGAAGCGATTGGTTGTCATTACTTGACTCATTTGAGGTATGACGTACTACAGTATCTTTAGTACCTGCTTTGTCTGGACACTTCACAACATCTGAGAAACTTTGCTGAAATCCATCTAGTCTCGAGGAGCAAATATATTCCTTTTCAGAAGTGCTGGGTTTACCCCTTCAGTTTGCATGTTGGGGATAACACTTTTACAGGTTTGTAGCTCCTCCATACACTTATCTAATTGATCTTGGGATTTAGACAAAACGTCTTCCCATTTCCACGATTCCACTGTTTTCCTTTCTAATTCTTGTTCTAGTCTCTTATTGCAACTTTCTAGGTACGTGTTTCGTTCCTGTGCCACCTTTAACTGACTTTGCAGTTCAGCCTTTTTACTGGAGATGTTAGTGTTGGTAACAAGTCCGTCTTCAGCAGTTTTAAGTTTATTATGAAGGTCTTTGACATCTGGTATTTTAGTTTCCAGAGACTGCTTAATATCTCTGATTGTCTTTCCTTTGTTCATGATTTTTGGACCAAGCTTTTCTTTTTCTGCAACAAGTCCTCGAAGCCCTTGGTCACGTAAGCAATTCACAATTTTACCTTCTAACCCTCTCAAGATGGACAATATTTCCTCAGACGACCTTGGTACAAATAAGCTGTGCCTGTGGGTCTGAGAAATATTTTCCATCTGGTCGTGGATGCCTGGAGGTCAAAGGTCAAGGTCAGAGGGCTCTCAAGAAAAAACTTCGGAGTGGCATGTTGGTATCATCTCTGCTTCCTACTGGCAAATTACCTTGTAATTTGTTATAGATAATTTTTGACATCGTGGAATTTTTTCTATGGTCATGGCTTTTTCATACTATTAAACCAAGACAGAGACTACAGTGCCAAAATAATCCTTGGGACATACATTAACATTGTTGTTGGTTGCTGGCGAGACATTCATGCTAACCCCCACCCCAATCACCCCACCCCCCACCCCCACCCCACACACACTTACAGGCACACTCACGCCTATCCCCGCATGGCTTTGGTTTTAGACTTTCATGAGGTTTTATGAAAGTCACAAGCATTTCAGATGTATCTGATGAACACACTTTGAAATCCAACGTAAACAGCTGAAAACACAGAAACGCTAACCCATCATATACAGCACACACCATTCTCTTCAATGCTAAGCATGCAAATGTTTGCCGGCCCAGAAGAAAATCAATGTTTCATACAACACCACATGAAAAAGTGTTCAAACAGTAAACACAAAATCATCGCATGTAGACGTAGTGTAAGCAAATATATGGTGTTTTACAGGCATAATTTTTCTTTTACTACATTTGTTTGGTCAAATCCATTGCAATGAAATGAGAAAAATCATGTTACAACAATAAAAAGAAGTTTTCTTCTGAACGAAATGGTCGCACAGGTCAAGCAAAGGGTATTACTTGTAAACATTAGCGCAAAAACGTGATTGCAGATCAGAACCATTGCACACTAAATAAACAAACTACAAAAGAGAGATTTGCAAGCGAATGTCTCTGGGTGCAACGAAACTAAGAAAATGAGCTCAGCAGATTTTTCATTTTGGTCACAGTTCGGGATATTCTGGCATGTATTGTATTCAATGTGGATTTGCCTAATATACTAAAATGAAAATGTCACAACATTGGTCCATGGTTCATTGGATGCAGCTACATCATAAACCCATAAATTGGAGTTGGAATGGCATCTCTATCTGTAATACTTTTTAAAATATTCGAAATTTAAATTTTGTATATTTACTTAATTTGTATAAATTAAAATGCTGCAACTTTGGTTCATAGTTCATTGGGTGCGGTAATGTCATAAACCCATAAATTGAAATTGGAATTGCATCTCTGTCTATAAGATATGCAAAATTTGAATTTTGTATATTTGCATCTATTGAAATGCTTCGTACAACCATGGTTCATGGTTCATTGGATGCGGCTATACCATAACCCATAAACCCATAGCTTGAAATTGAAATGACATCTCTATGTATAATACTTTTTTTAATATTCAAAATTTAAATTTTGTGTATTTGCCTAATTTGCATAGATTAAAATGCTACAGCTTTGGTTCATGGTTCGTTGGATATGGTATCTCGCAAAACTATAAATTGAAGTTTGAATCACACCTTTTTCCATGATAGTCTGGAAGGTATTCAAGATTTAATTTTTTCAATGCCCTCAGTTAGCATAATCTAAATTTATACTTTTGTTTAATGACCATTAGATTGACAGGTGTCACAAACCTATACAAGTATGTTCAAGTTGAAATTTTGTGTCTCTCTACTTTAGTTTGGATGCAAGGGAGCTTTTAAAATTTTAATTGCCCCCTATTTTAGACAACCTTGTATACTTTGATACTTCAAGATAGGGGCACAAGTTCGTCACAGATCCAACGTTTCCACAAAATTTCACATGTGTCGTTTTTGCGGTGTCACAGAAAAACTCCGGAGAGAAGAAAGAAAGAAAGAAAGAAAGAAAGAAAGAAAGAAAGAAAGAAAGAAAGAAAGAAAGAAAGAAGGAAAGAAAGAAAAAACAGAATGGCTAAGTTCGCACCCAAAAATAATTACCGTAAAAACAGATCAATGAATAAAACTGGTTGTAAAACGTTAATTCGTCATCTTTGTAATCTAGTATAAATCAACAAAACACATTTTGAGAGAGATTATCGGCAAGAGGGATTATATAATCTAAGATGGATATAAAGTTTATTTCCATTTATACAGATGTGTCGTAGTGCTTTATTTGGGGGGGGGGGGAGCGTTAAAACTCGGCAGTGATTTACGTATATGAAAACAGCGTCTTTTTCATTCCTTTTTGGGAAACAATTTGAGCCATTTAGGAATGAAAACTACTGGATTAAGTTGATCAATCTGGGACTTCTCCATAGTTTAACTAATATCAATTGGGACTAGAACCTGGCCACATTTGGCCCTAAGTAAGGCATGGAAAAGATGATGATGATGATGATGATGATGATGATGATGATGATCATCATCATCATCATCATCATCATCATCATCATCATCTGTGTGAAGCGGCATGAAATAAAATTAGCTCAGTACAATCTGTACAAAAAACTAAGGAATAAGAATCACATCAGATGGTTAAAAGGTACGAGGGGAAAAGGGTATTTTCGTACAGCGTATAGGTAAATTTTTATGTTTTCATACTGAGTACAAAGCAAAATTAATAAACTTCAGTTTGTAAGTTTGTGACATAGCCACATCCACTGAACAAAGAACCAAAGTTATAGCATTTTGATTTATACAAATTAGCCTAATCTACGAAAATTAGATTACGTTGAACGATGGCAAAGTGTAGCATTTCAAACTGTTCTCATTTTGAAGGCGACCAGAGATTTGCTATGCAGCAAATATTCGTTTCTAGTTATATCTGGGTGCCAACCCAAACATTTTATTTTCTAAGAATTCTTTCTTTCTTTCTTTCTTTCTTTTTTTCTTTTTTTTTTTTTTTTTTTTTTTTTTTTTTTTTTTTTTGTTCTTTACGGCCAGATTTGTCCGGAGTTTTTCTCGGACCCTTTTGGTCCATAAACCACCAAACTTGCCATGGGGACTGACCTACCAGTGAAATTTTGCATTTGGTTTGGAATAGTCATGATGTTTAAAATTATGCAAATGAGGGGCAATTAAGATATTAAAAGCTCCACATCTTCCAAACTATTGCAGATAAACTCAAAATTTCAATGTACATGTACAGGTTTGTGACACCTGTCAATAAAATGGACAATAACTGAAAGTTGCAGAATTTCAAATTATGCAAAAAAGGGGCATTAAAGAATTTAAAAGTTGAATATCTCCAAAACTATCATAAACAGAGATGCTGTCCCAACTTCAAATTATAGGTTTGTGGCAAAGCTGCACCCAATGAACCATGAATCAAACTTATAGCATTTCAATTTATGCAAATTAGGTGAATAGGCAAAATTTAAATCTTGAATAGCTTGAAAACTATTAGAGATAGAGGTGTCATTCCAACTTCAATTTCAAGGTGTGTACAAAAGCCGCATCCAATAAACCATAAACCAAAGTTGCACAATTATAATTTATGCAAATAAGATGAATACACAAAATTTAAATCTTTTTGAATAACTTCACAACTATTATAGATAGAGGTGCCATTCCAACTTCAATTTAAAGGTCTGTAACATGGACGTATCCAATAAAACAAAACTGTAAAATTTTAATTTACAGTTTTGTCATTTTAACTTCACTCTATATGTTTGTGACACAGGTACATGCAATGAACCATTAGCCAAAGTTGTAGAATTTTAATTTATTCAAATAAGGCGAATACACAAAATGTACATCTAGAATCACTTCAAAACTGTTTTACAGAGAGGTACCATTGTAACTTCAATTTGTAAGTTTGTGACATGACCTCATCTAATAAACCAAAGAGCAAAGTTGTAGCATTTTAATCTATGCAAATTAGGCGGATGCACAAAATTTAGATCATGTTGAACAATGGCAAAGTGTATCATGTCAAACTGTTCTCATTTTAAAGGCACCCAGACAGATTTGCTGTGAAGCAAATCGTCTTTTCTAGTTCTTTCTTTCCATGGTATCCAAATTTGTCCGGAGTTATTCTCGGACACTATTTTCTCGAAAACCACCAAACTTGCCATGGTGACTGACTTACCAATGGAATTTTACACCTGGTTTGGATTAGTCATGATGTTTAAAATTATGCAAATGAGAGGCAGTATAAATATTAAAAGCTGCATATCTTTCAAACTATTTCACATAGACACAAAATTACATTGTGCATGTGTAGGTTCATGACACTTGCAAATACAATGGGCAGTACATGAAAGTTGTGTGGAATTTCAAATTATGCTAATTAGGGGCATTGAAAAATGTAAAAGTTAAATATCGCCAAAACTAGTATAGATAGAGCAGTCGTTCCAACTTCAAATAATGGGTTTGTGGCAAAGCCGCATCCAATGAACTATGAACCAAAGTTGAAAACAAATTTCAATTTATGCAAATTAGGTGAATGCTCAACATTTAAATCTTAATATAGCTTGAAAACTATTATAGATAGAGGTGTCATTTCACTTCAATTAAAGGGTTTGTAACACACCCGAATCCAATGAACCATAAACCAAAAACGGTAAAATTTTAATTTATGCAAATAAGGTGAATACACAAAACTTCAATCTTATTAAATTACTTCAAAACTATTATATAAAGAGGTGCCATACCAATTTCAATTTAAAGGTTTCTAATATAGACGCATTCAATAAAACAAAACTATAAATTTTTTATGTATGCAAATTAGGTGAATACAAAAAAATTTTAATCTTAAACAACTTCAAAACCATTATACGTAGAAGGCGCCATTCGAACTTTGATTTGTAGGTTTGTGACATAGCCGCACCTAATGAACCATGAGCCAAAGTAGCAGGATTTTAATTTATGCAAATTATGAGAATACACAAAATATAAATCTTGAATAGCTTCAAAACTATCATGGAGGTGCCATTTTAACTACACAGTATATGTTTGTGATATAGGTGCATCCAGCGAACTATGAACCAAAGTTGTAGGATTTTAATTTATGTGAATACACAAAATCTAAATCTTGAAAAACTTCTAAAAACTATTATACATAGAGGCACAACTGCAGCTTCAATTTGGAGGTTTTGGACATAGATGCACCCAGTGAACCATGAACCAAAGCTGCAGGCTTTCAATTTATGCAAATTATGCAAATAGACAAAATTAAAATCTTGAATAGCTTCATAACTGCTGTAGATAGTGTCATTCAAACTTCAGTTTGTAAGTTCGTGACATAGCCACATCCAATAAACCAAGAACCAAAGTTGTAGCATTTTAATTTATACAAATTAGGCCAATACACAAAATTTAGATTATGTTGAACAATGGCAATGCGTAGCATTTCAAACTGTTCTCATCTTGAAGGCACGCAGACAGATTTGCTGTGAAGCAAATCTTCTCTTCTGGTTCTTTGTTTCTTCTTTTTTGGTTCTTTGTTTCTTCTTTTTTTTTACGCCCAAGTTGGTCCGCAGTTTTTCTCGGACACTATTATTCTGAAAACCACCAAACTTGCCATGGTAAATGACCTGAGCAGTGAAATTGTGCATATCATTTCGAATAGTCATGATGTTTAAAATTTTGCAAATTAGGGGCAATTAAAATTTTTAAAGCTTCATATCTTCCAAACTATTGCAGATAGACACAAAATTCCAATGTGTATATACAGGTTTGTGACACCTGTCAATATAATGGACAGTATTATGCTAAATAGGGGCATTGAAAATTTTAAAAGTTGAATATCTTCAAAACTATAAAACATAGAGATGCCATTCCTACTTCAATTTATAGATTTGTGGCAAAACTGCATCCAATGAACCATGAACCAAAGTTGTGGGATTTTAATTTATGCAAATTAGGTGCTTTTGCAAGATTTAAATCTTGAATAGCTTCAAAACTATTTTAGATAGAGGTGCCATTCCAACTTCAATTTATAGGCTTAAGACATAGCCACATCCAAGGAACCATGATCCAAATTTGCAAAATTATAATTTATGCAAATTAGGCAAATACATAAAATTAAAATGTTAAATAGCTGCAAAACTATTATAGATATTGGTGTCATTCAACTTCAGTTTATAAATTTGTGACATGGTCACATCCAATGAATCGGAAACAAAAGTTGTAGCATTTTAATTGATGCAGATTAGGCTAATACACAAAATTTTGATTATGTTGAACAATGGCAAAGTGTTGAAAGCACCCAGACAGATTTCTTGTGAAGCAAATCTTCTTTTGTATTTTTCAATTGAATTGCCTGTAAAATTGTATAATTTTGAAAATATTAAATGATTCCATATCAGATGTCCAATTTCAATCACAGGGATATAGTCATGTTTGGGGAGGGAGAGAGACATTGCTGCGAGTTTTTTCTTTTCTTCTTTTTTTTTTTCCTTTTGCGAAACAATGCATAGCGCCATCTGTGGATCAACTGATGTACTGCACATTATGTTCAAAATTTGGCGGGACCCTCTAAATTGCATAGTGTGAACCCCGTAGACTGTTGTTGTAAAACCAACATGGCGGCGGCACTGAAATGTGTATTTTGAAGTTTGGTTGGCACGTATGCGATTATTCCATTATTTTAGTGGTAGGTGTGACACTGGATGTAAGACTGACCTGTTAGTTATGTACTTGAGTTAGCCTAGAGATATTCTTGTTTTGTTTGATCACGCTCTTTGTTGCAGGTTTGCAGGAAATACAAATTTTTAAGGACAGTTTTGTGTTCGTTTTCAGGGTTAGATGATGGTACGATTGGGATACCTCGGCTGGGACCGTGGATACTTTTACCTTTGTGGATGATGAAAAGTATATAATGTAAAAATGGCGGATAACAGCACACGAAGACGTGTTAAACTGTATATGCTCAATGAAGATCGGCAATGGGATGATCGTGGAACCGGGCATGTGTCGTCTGCGTATGTTGAACGACTGAAGGGAATGTCCCTGTTAGTCCGATCAGAAACGGATGGTGAGTGTTGATATACCCAGTTGCATTTACAAAATTTATCACCAGATCATTGTTCTCCAGGTGAAATCGGTACACGTCCGTGTCATTGATATGTTGTAGTGAAGGTGTATCGTAAGTATATATGGGTTACAGCAGTTCATTGTTATACCGGCAGTCGAATTCAGCCCCTTCCATTCAACAATTCGTCCACCCATTTCACAATCTGAAAGAGCTGTGACGGTGTTCATGGTGTTAGCATAAGTTGGAACTGGACCCCAAATTGTTGTGCCGCAACTGTTATACTTAATCATATTTCAGGGCCTAGTACAGTATAACGAGACCGAAGTGAAAGTTCAGATTAATATGTATGTCTGATCATTTTCTCTGGCTTCGCGTTTCATTTCGTTGGAAATGTTATGGTGACCCAGTGGCAGTGAAGCACATCAGCATGGTCAAATCAAGTCGTCCCCCATGGTTCAAATGGATGAAAAGACAATACAACAAAGACACAGCTTGTCAATATAATAATTTTGTTGTACCTAGCAGCAACTTTGCATCCATATAACCGTCTTGAATAAACCTTGTAATTTAAATAATCATGGTAATTAGTGGCTTGCCTTGCCGTTGTTGACTCTCTTCCAGTCTGCAAGTTTCTTTACTTGGAGAAATTGAAAATACGTTGTACATGTGTCATACAGACACAAATAAAACAGTAATAATTACGTATGTCAGAGTGTGAATAAAATGCTGGAAAGTCGTGTTGAACTAAAATTTACTTTACTGCCACATTGTGATGGAATACATGGCCAGATAGGTATGACCCAAATACAGTGGAAGGCATCACAGGTGATATTAGTGATACCATGGAAGAAGTACAGATCCATGGCGATACATGTGCATTGGTCACATGATGTTTTTCAGTGTGCTAATAAACTACACAATGTCTTGTCTTCAAACATGTATGTGCTGAATATTTGACATGTATGATGGACACACAGTTTCTGTAATGCGTGTGCATGTGGTTCTTGACAAGTCAAAATACAAACACCCCTTGTTTGATCAGTACCTGCAATTTATTTGTAAGGTCAAGATCAATTTTTATTTTGTGTATGGTATCAGTCTATGCGCTAATATTCATAAAATAAATTTAAATTTTGATTGTAGAATTGATGTTCATGTCAGTAACACTATACAATATATATTTATCCAGTAGATCAAGAATATGTGGTGTGGCATGTGAAGGGGAAGTTAAACAGATGTGAAGATTAGAATACATACACATGTGGGTTTAAAAATGACATATTTTGAATTTTTAAAGTTCTATCGTGAATATATCTTGCACACATCTAGTTGATCATTTGATATTAACCAATTATGCAGATCCTGTTTCTTAAATAGTAAAACCTGACCTGAGAGACAGGTGATCTTTCATAGCAGGTATAAATAACATGAAAAATACTAAGCACAGTGTCCTGAAAAGATTGTCTTTCAAGGCAGGTGGTCTGTTATGGGAGTGGCCTCTCAAGACATGGACCACTGTACACATAGGTGATACGTAACGTTAATACTGATCGGGCACAAAACACTCCATGGAGACAGAAGTTGGTACCACATGACAAGTAGCTTTGAATTCATTGTAGGCTTTGCTGAGATCTTTTGAAATTCCCTTGATCTGACAAAAGAACAACAGAACTGTGTTACAATTTGTAGAACTGAAAGATACTCACATAATAGTCATATGAAAATTTATCATACTAAGGTTGTTCCACTGTATACTCTCCTACCTGTCGTGGTGTCAGTAATGATTTGGTGGTGGTTACATGTTTGCCCAAATTGATAATATTCATATCATGTGCAGACAACTTTTCTGACATTGTGACACTGTCGGATGGCATCTGACTGAAGAAACACTGGTTTGTTGTGATACGTGGCAAGGAGGAGAAAAAAAAAAACAAACAAAAACAGAAAGACCTTCATTCCTCATGTGAATATTTCAATTTGGTGTTGCCTTATTACATAAATCCACCATATTTTAAGTTCAGCCTTAACTGTAAAACAATGAGAAAGCACACACTGCATCAGACTGTGTCTTTAAAATGGCTGGTGCTACTCAGTTTTATTTCATTTTGGTTGAAGAAATTTTACATTTTAGTTGCTGGCATACTTAACCAGTGGGTACTCAGAACCCTATCAAATCATTTAGTCACGGTGTTGCTAATGAAATCCAGATTTAAATAATACGTTTGTCTAGGCCATACATTCAAACACAAGTTGACAGTGACATCTTTTACAATTTGTCTCAAGCACCACTTTTACCTCCCATGTAGGACAAAGTAGGTGTTAAACTTCCACACAGAGAGATGTATTAATAATTTTCAGTTGCCCTGGACAGTAGAGCTTGCCTTTTGTGTCAGGCCATGTAGAGAGAAATGTCTTTCAGTCTCTGGTTTTCAAAAAGATCCCAGACCACCATAAACTTGCATGGTGGAGGTCAGAAAGACTATGTAACATATATTTGAGAATGTAGGATCATGTCCTATATATTAATTCTTGACAAATATGTTTTGAGAGATTATTGTTTATTTTTGTCCATGACTAACCTTGTACAGCCTGAAACTAAAATGAAACCAAGAACAAAAGTATGACTTAGAAATTTAGTTGTGGTTTTTCTGCAATGAAAGGTCACCGGGACACAGGTCACACAGTACAGGAAGAAAGGAGAGTGAACAAGTGCAGTCAACCAATCAAAACACATGTCTGTGCTTTCTTTTTTTTTTTTTTTTTTTGAAAGCACCTATAGATGGTGTACACATTTGGTTACGTGCAGATTTATTAAACTCATGATTTGTTCTTAAGTGTACATGTGCATGTAATGAGAAATGACACAGCATTTCATTGATCAATACAAGTTTACTAGTAAAAGCATCTTGTGTTAATGAACACGGGTGGGTTTTTTTTTTGTTTTTTGTTTTTTTTTGGAAGTAAGTTTTTACCATGGACAAAATGTTCAAAATTGTCCGTGTAGGTCAGGAACAATCCTTGATTTCATAGGTTCACTTTATAGAATAACAACTTAAAGCATAGTCACTGTGACATGGTTCATATTCAAGTGGTGCCACTGAGTCCAATGTATTCTCAATTTCTGTAACTAAAACTTTGAATTTGTGATCATGCATGTATGACAAAAGAAGCTGAAATGACAACTGGTGTTCATAGACCCAGGAGGCTCCGGAGTAGCCCAACTAGTTGTGATGCTGTCTGCATCTTGAACATCAGGATATTATTCTTAACATCACTGAAATTTGAAAATCGGTTTATTTATTTTTTATTTTTTAATAGCATTGGAATATTTTGCACATTGCCTTAAACCCGGCTGGTGATCCAGTACACAAGATTAGGCTCAAGTCGGTCATACTAGGAATATTATGAAAGTTTAAATTTGCAACCAAATATCTGAAGACCTGGGTGCTCAGACCAATATCATGTTGCTGTCATACTATGCTGTCGTTTATGACATTTTATCATAGATCACTGTCAATTATTAGACATCCTATCTATCTCAAGTGAGATACATGTCAAATTCAGTGTGGCACCTGAGACTTTCAAAAAGCTGCTTGCACCAATATTATTGTGATGCTTTCAATTATTTTCATCTTTATGTTGTAAACTTCATTTAACACAAACTTGCCTGAACAATACCTTTCACAAATGCAAAATAAAGTTGATAGACTTAAAACTACAATTCTTGTTTGTAAATTGGGCCTATAATAATAAAAGTAATACAGTGGTACCTGCTCTAAAGACCGCCATTTTAAGACACCTTTAGTTTCTTTGCTAACTGACCTGTCATGAAAGACCACCTGTCACATGTAACCACTTTTGTCTGGCATTAAGGGTGGTCTTAATAGCAAGTACCACTCCATTGATTTGATGTGAACAGCCTGTTTGTCAAAGTTAAGAATGTCATTTAGCCTTAAACAACTGAATGAGAAATTGTGTTCACAATTTTAATTTGGATTTTTAAAAATCTGCAGTCACAGCTTTTTGGTTTTATGCAGTTTTGTTATGGGACTCCCATAAATGAACAACATTATATATATATGCAGTAAAACCTCTCTAACGGAACACCTCTCAAAACTGAACACCATTTCTCGGCCCAAAATATATACTTTCAATGCTATCCAACTCCCTATATTGAACACCTCACTATACTGAACACTTTTTTCCGGTCCCAAGGGTGTTCGGTATGGGGAGGTTTCACTGTATATATATAGATATATATATATATACTTCAATTCATATGTTTCATTTCTATTGATATTAGGTTCATTGTTGCTCGAATCCAGGATCCAGCCTGACACAGCTTACCAGAAACAGCAGGTGAGTCAGAGACAGGATCTTTAATCCTCATGCACCATATACACAAAATAATTTAAGTAGCATTTAACAAATAAAGGTATGTATAGTTAAAGAAGTTGCATTGTAGGGTTTGTTATTAACCATAGTTAAAAGATGCTTGTGAAACACATTTTGAGATTTGGACCCTGGTGCTGATACAAGTGACATACCCATATGCTGTCTGTGGTCAGCTGATCTATATAAATCAACTGATAGACTGTCCTTTATTATTAGTACTGAGAGGGGCATGTTGAAACAGATACACCCCATGTAAGTCAAGGAGCAAGATAGGTGGGACTACAATTTGTTATGCTGGCCTGTTGCCATCTAACCTGAATGGGACATTATGGGAGAATAGAAGCTCCACAACAGTGTACACTGAGCTTGATACATCAACACTTTAAATGAATACTTAGATGTACTGAAGTGTCCTGGAAAGGCAACCTGTATATAGTCGGCCAAGATACAGCTATCATAGGGAAAAAGGTCCCAGGTCTTTGTCTTCAGCTTTACAGCATCCAAGTTCTCAGCTGTTAATGTTAAAATGCATACATTAGTAGGTGGTGGCTCAAGTCACTTAAAGCTGACCTTAAAAATATTTTTGTTCTGTATAGCAAAAAGCATTTCCCCCCCCCCCCCCCCCCCCCCCAAAAAAACTCATTTTCTCGCTTCGGAAGAGTTAATCATCAAATTTCAATTAAATGATATGGGGGGGGGGCAAAGAGGTGATCGTTGGGGTAATTTTGCCAGTCGTTGGTCCCGTGCTACAGCCTAGTGCAGGAGGTTGTTTGTGTTAAGTCGTTTAACATTGCAAAAGCGCCTGTGCAGAGGAAAACTGGTCTTTCCGACCAGGTGGTCACCCTTCCCCAGGGTTGGTAATTGCAGGTACTATTGCCTGTGCAACACTAGGAAATTAAAGTGGGAGCAATGCCCGCACAAGTGGCAAATGTGCACAAACATGCATTTCCCAGGCATTTGTGGACATTTTGTTGAAGACAGAAGATTTTTTTAATTTCTGAAAGAAAAAAAAATCTTCCCTGCCTCATCAACCTTTTTGGACGTATGTTACATGGAGCAAAAAAAAATTTTATGTCTGTCTGAGTGGTGTTGACTGACACATGTGCAGTGGAAAAGGTCAATACATTATGTTCTAGAATACTATTGAAGTAACTGGTTACAGCCATTTACAAATTTACAATGCTGTTTGGTGAAGCCTTTTATTGTGAGCACATTACATGGAAGGACATATGGTTAGATGTGCTTTTTTGGTATGTGTGCTTGTGAATGTATATATATATATATATATATATATTATGAGTTTTTATATGTAAGAGGTTACCATTTTATTGTTGTGGACATACTTCTTTGTTCAAACTCTCTTTAAATTGTACATATTTCACTGTATTTTTTATGTATGCAATTTTGATTCATCAGTAACAATAAAAGTACAGTGAAATAAAATTAATTTACAATTCTATAAGCATTTGTCAGTATACATGGGTATGTTTTACATTTAACAGGAAACCTTGATTGTTTGGTCAGAAGCTGACAACTATGACTTGGCATTGAGCTTTCAAGAGAAGGCAGGCTGTGATGAGATATGGGAGAAAATTTGTCAGGTAATGATTAAGTTGCTTGCATCCTGTTCAGTGTACAGTGTGTGTTCATGTTATCATGATCATGTAAATTGAAGGCTGCATGTTCCTAAGAATCCTGTGTAGAACAATCTTGTTTTTGCCATGTACAGTGTTTCTGTTAACCCCTAATGAGGGTATACTACCCTTTCAAAATCCTGAAAAAATTCTAAAGGGTCACAAGTCTTGTTTATTTGCATGTAAAATTGGTAAAAATCTAGTCTTCTAGCCAATCTAGCTGTGCCCCAAAATATGTGAAGTTCAAGGCCTGCAGTACCTAAAACATGTTCTTGAAGCATGAAACTTATATCATCAAGGCCACTGTGTGTGAAAAACAGAAAGCATGATGGTAGCTGTTTTTATCTCTGCTGATTAGAGGTTGCAGAGTTAAGTGCATTTGGTCCTGTTGTTCTGCCTGTCTGTAAACTTTTGCTTGTGGACACACTACAGTCCACATTTTTCAGAAATATAGAAGACCTCTATCTATGTCCTCAAGGTCACAGAGTGAATGCATATCAGGAAGTAATTTTATATTCATGATGCCCATGAAAATAAATTGAGATGGAACTGAAAAGCTCATAGCAACTATGCATTAGGCTAATGGTCAAATTTTATAGTATGCTGTGTGACTATGACATATTTTTCAAGGTCATTAAGCATCTAAGAAAAGGACACTAAAATCAATGAGATGATAAAGAATAAGGGGAATGATGCCAAATGTACAACAAGTGTGTATTTGTGTGGAAGTTTGATGACGTATTATATGGATGACCCTTGACTTATTTCTCAGCATCATGGAGGGAATGCATTTCAGGAAAAGAATTTTTGGTCATAGTCATCAGAATATGTCAGCAAAGCATTAGGCCCATGGGCCTCTTTGTTTCTTTCATATGGACACTTTGGTCGGCAGCTAAACTAAAATTTCACAATTTTCTTCAGAGACATGTTTTCAAAGAGCAGCATAATGCAAAATCGGTTCATGTTGTACTTTTTTTCAATGATGAAATGTATGGCTATCTGTGCTATATTATTTTATTGTGTCATCTTATCATTTGACCTTCATGTATTTTTGTGTGTTTGTGTGTGTCTTGTTTTAATTACTGTTTTATGTTTCTTTCAAGGTTCAAGGAAAGGATCCATCAGTTGATATAACTCAGGAGGTGGTGGAAGAATCAGAAGATGAACGTTTTGATGAGATGCCTGACACCTCACCACCAATAGAATTACCACCATGTGAACTCAGCAAACTGGAGGAGATATCAGAACTGTTCAATAGTGTTATTCCATCACCTATACGACGGGAGAAGTTGACTCTGGCTATTGAAAGTGACGGATATATAAAGAAACTGCTAGACTTATTCCACATATGTGAGGACTTAGAAAACTTGGAAGGATTACATCATTTATATGACATATTTAAAAGTATATTTTTGCTGAACAAGAATGCACTTTTTGAAATCATGTTTAGTGATGAATTGATATTTGATGTTATAGGAGTTCTAGAATATGATCCTACCTTACCTCAATCAGCCAAACACAGAGAGTACTTAAGGACCAAAGCGAAATTTAAGGAAGTGGTTCCAATAGCGAACCCAGACTTAAAGAATAAAATACATCAGACATACAGAGTGCAGTACATACAGGACGTTATACTGCCTACACCATCAGTGTTTGAGGAACATACATTATCTTCACTTAGTTCATTCATCTTCTTCAACAAAGGAGAAATTGTCAGTCTCTTATTGGTGAGTATTCTTGTGTCCTCTTATTTTTAACAGTTTCAGTTTCACTGAGACTTCAGTATTGACATGAAAACATGACGAAAAAATACACTGCTTTGTTGAGAATTGCTATTATGCATTTCTGTGTCCAATTATGGAGAGACTGTTTCAAGTTTGACTTCCTTATGCACTGTATTTACAATGTAAACAGCATGACAATGTTAGTTGTAGTTTTTCAGTGACTGCTGTTTCAGTATTCATAGATGGTGGATTAATTTGGCAGATTGTGTGGGAAATCGGATGGAGTGTGATGAAAATGTGAATGATTGGTATAGTGTCTCAAGAATAATTTTCATGGCTGGGAAAGGTTGGGGGTGGGAGAGGTAGTTTTGGGCACCTTTCAAAATGCCTTTCTACTGTGCTAATATCTCAAAAATTCCTGGACTGGTTATTCTGATCAGTAATTAGCAAAAATGTCTCAAATGACATCAGCAGGTCGCGATGACCCAGGCACTGTTCTGGTCATGTTGTCAGGTAATCAATGCTGTTTCTTGAGGATTTGGCTTAATCACTGTATAGAAGTAAATGGCTTATGTTTAAATATCAGTTTCTAAAAGCATTGGCTGATTTTTTTTAATTATTTAGATTTTTTTTTCTCATATCTAAGTTTGGTTGGGTATTTTTAGCGTCCAGATCAGCAGTAAGAAATCATGAATGGCTTGACAGTTGCGCAGTATCAAGACCCATCAGTAGTATATGTACATATGTAATGAAACATAACACAGACCTTGGTTGGTGCTAGCACTAGCTAAAATAGCCAAATGCTTCTAGACCTCAAAATGGCTACTAAAAGTAGTTCATAGCTGCTAAAATTCCCCCAAAATTCTTTGTTTTGATCCTGAAATTTAACAGATTCAAAGTCTGTGTAGGTCTTTACAGGGAAAAGGGGAAATTTTGGCTATTAATTTCAAAACTCAGCACTAATCTAGCAGACATGTCAGTCAGAACCATGGGTACACCAATGTTGCAGCAGCATTGAGTCTACAAACAAGTGACTTGGTCCACATAATATGTGCCAAAACTTGACCACTGGAGGTTGAACAAACTTTTGAAAATTATTTTGGACTTGTCATGTGAGTGAGTACATGATGATAAATCATCTTGGTGTCTGGTTTGTGATTGGGGGGGGGGGGGATAATACTTTGATATAACCTGATTCAATAGCATGAAGAAAAGAATTTGTCAATCAGATCTGACACATTTTGAGTGGTTTGTTCCATTCCCATGTAACATGTAGATAATAAGTCAGAGAAGTAATAGAAGGCTTGTGTAGATGGTACTTCAGTCAGAAGGTGAAGTTGTGTATATCCTTTATGTTTTCATGGTAATTTGCAGCTTAATGATTTGAAAGAAAAAAAAGACCCTGCATGTGAAAACACCAAATTATTATATTTTTTTCTGTTGTTGTTGTTGTTGTTGTACAGTGAAACCACATTATAATAACACAAGTTTTGAATGATGAAAGTTCATTTTCTTTGTTTGATTCATTTATCTGACAGATTCTGACAGGTGTCTGACACATTTGTAAGGGAACAGATGGTGTCATTAGGGCAAAAAAAATTGCTTGGTTCCCCTAACCCAACCGCCCATCTCTAAACCCCCCTACCAACCCCCTGTTAGCTTACTTCCAACAACAACAAAAATTCATAATTAAATAAATAAAAACAGATACTTACCCAAAATTGTGGAATGTTTACAAAAAAAAACATGCTGACCCACCCAAATTATCAGGCTTAAAAACAAAAATTATGCCTGCATGCATATAAAAATTGCTAATTGTGACCTCAATTGTTATCCTGGCAGCCTGTTTGAAACAAGTACTGGGCTTGCACTATTACTGACCATTAGCCAATTGGGGGGGGGGGGATGAGGCTTATCTCAATCAATACTGAATAATTGTCCGCCCATGTGCAAATATTTCTGGAAATAGTTTTTACAGGCTATAAATATATTTATTTGAAAAGAACCACAGCTTTCTGATGTTGGTTGACGCTTCAGCATGTCCCCATGCTACACTTTCAGCCCAGCCCTAGGCTACACAAGCTAAATTGTTAGCGTTTCCCGCTGGCTCAGTCAGTATTCCAGGCAATTGGACTTCAATAAATTATTACTTATGGTCAAAAATTTGGTTGTCCACTGGACAAGTGATGTTCAAAAGTCACTTGTCTGAACTAGATATCCACATGTCCAAGACAGCAGGATCATAGGAATTGTAGAGGCATGTGATTTTAAATTCTCAGTTGTGATCTGGATATTTAACTTCACTTGTGTAGTATTTAGCTGGCATATAGTAAATCTTCTAAACGAAATGCATGTACTGATCAATCAAGCAAGTCATAATGACAACTGAAAAAAGTCTCATCAGAGGTCATAGATGGGCAAATTATGCAAGTTAATTTCAACTGGTCATTTTCAGTTTATCCAAAGGCAGTGTACATTTCATATAACCATGTGTGTTTTGTACATCCACTTGCTCCAAAACACACTCAATTTGGAGTACATAGGTGATGTATACCCATTTTTATGGGGGAAAGGGAATATTCACACCTAGATTCCCAAATCCTGCCTAATACTATCTCCAAAGGATACATGAATTTTGCATCTAACACTTGTCCTCTTGAATATTCTCTAATGCCAGGCAATAACTTCTTGTAGGAATTTTGTGTCATGACAAAAAGTTGGGTCACAAAATCAAATGCTGCATTGCGAAATGGTGTAAATTCGTTATGGATGTACTTTTTCTTTGGTGTTGGAAGTACCATTTGGGAAAACTGGATTGTAATTTAAGTGCCTATCTAAGGTCCATAAAAAGAGGAAGCAACTTCTTGGAAGATCTTTCATAAAATGTGTGGGAAGCAGAACTTCAGAACATGAATGTTGTACAGCTGGACTGGCGTATTATGATCTGTGTCCGTGAGGTTCTGCCTTTGAGAGGGTATGGTAGGGCTGATGATTTTCTGTTTTCATGGAAAAAAAAATTGGAAGCACTGAAGGTACCACCCAAAACTGAAAAAAAAAGTTTTCCACTGGGTTGAATGAAATTTCCCAAGTAAATAAAATAAAGTCAAATGAACGAACAAATAGCGTAGAAATTCAGTACATTCTTTCATCATGACAGTAAAATTCATGCCTAAAGCTACTGGCCTCATCAACTTGTTTACAAGCATTATCAGATAATGAGGTTTATCGAGAGCACGGTCATTATTAATCTCGTGATTCGAGACTCTTGTGGGATCTTATGTTTCCATTGGAAACAGTGTCATGGCAGCTGCGATGCGTGCATGAGTAATTTTGATACAGCATTGTGCTTATTATTCCACTGCCCATTTAGTTAAGCCCTCTCCTCCTTCTAATTCTGGAGAAACGGCCCTAAAATGAATGACTGGCTTTATAGGAGGGTTTTCTGGGCGTAAAATAATCAAAGCCAGAAGTGCAGTTCTGTGGTGACCAATGTTAATTGATTTCCCATGGTGTGGCTGTCAGAAAAATCCAATAAATATTTGAAAGACAGAGTCAAAAATGAAAAACCCTGAACAAAAAATGGAAAATCATCAACCCTTGTATGGTGATGGGCTTTGTCTGTTTGTCAGTCAGTCTGTCCTTGACAAACAATTTTGTCCAGGCCATATCCCAGGAGCTATGAGAGCTGGCTCCTTGGAAATTTTCAGGATTGGTAGGTCTTGCCTGGTAGACATTCCTTTTGACAAAGTAGGTAACTATGTCATGCAAGGACTGCTGGTACCATTAGCCAATGGCCAGTATTTCATTCATTTGGCGAAAGAAATTTGCAAATGGCTAATTTATTTAAACATGAATTATATAAAAGTCAGGTCAAATTCTGCAGTGATTACTGTTTTATTTCCCAATTTGGCGACAAATTTGAAGGCCTAGATCTGTCCCTGGGACTCGTATATATATATGTGGATCATTGTCAGGATTGTGCATTTCAGTTTACATTGGGACCAGTTTGGGCTTTTGATTTCTGAAACTTGCAAGTCTGAAATGTAGTTCAATCAGCCCCAAGTGCAAAGATGCAAAAGTTCGTAAGCTTTACAAGTCCCAGGATTTGCTTCATGGAAGACTCCGTAAGCGCCACTTACAACATTTTGTTGGCCTAGGCTTGGGACTGAGTAAATGCTGAGGCCACACTGTTGTCTCCAATTATTATCCATCTCATTCCAGTATGATTTATGGTGGGCAAGGGCATAGCTAGCATCAGTGGCAAATTGAACAGTTTGACAATAGGTACGCTGATTTGTTACGCAGCTGAGTCCATAGGAAATTTTTAAAAATCTGTGTTGACAGCAGTTGGATTCTTCAATTATAAATGCAAGCAGTTCTTCAGTTCCCTTGAAAAATACTTAGTACCGGCACTAGTCGCTGTAGTGCAACAATCGTTACCCAGTGTCTTAACTCCTAGCACTCTGCCAGTGTCTGGTATTGCACACAGTGTACCACCAGGCAGTTTTCTAATCGCTTGCGCAAAAGAGGACATGCTGGATTAAACGTGCCTAGGCTCTGTGAGTTTTGCGATTCAATCCTAGTGATCAACACAAAGTCGGTCAGAAATTACGAGGTATAATTCTGTACAATTTTTATTTCAGTTTACCCCCTAAATTTTTTTATGCTTTATGGGATGTCAAGCGTCTAGTCACCTTTTTTTTTTTTTTTACCAACAAACACGGTCACGGGCCGTGCAACACAAGCAAGTGTGAACAGGCATGAGTCCAGGCATGGTTTTCCGTTATGTGCGTATATTTTTGCCGGCCTTTGGTCATGAATTTCATTCCTCATTTGTTCTTTTATACAGATTTTTATCCTTTCAGACATTTTAATCAAATTAAAACATCAAACTTGGGATAAAAACATCGTGCCGTGACGTATCTGAGACAGCGATCGACAACACATCATGTTTACTCAAATCTCAATCAGGCTTAGCTTCATCACCATGCGATGATGGAATCTGCGTATTTTCCTTGCCTTGCTAATGGAATTTTCATTCCTGCCTTTATCTGTGTCTAGATCTGTTCCATCGAAGTCGTTTTGCGAAAGTATGATGTCAAAATTTCACATCTTGGTCCTATAATCTTTGTGTGAATGCAACATGTTCACCTGAACAACAGATTGAACTTGCCTCAAGCACATGGCAAACAACGAGTTTGATTGGACGGTGACTTGCACGTGACCAAATCCATCCAATGAGAAACCTGGAAATGACCCAGCGCATTTATAATGAGGTTTGATTCTCATTCTGGGCTATTTTTGGAGGGATACCCCAGGAATATTTATTTCTTAGCCAATAAGAGAGCTTCTAACATTAACAGACGAAATTCTGAGGATTCCAGCAGTATGAAAAAACAATGGCGGACGACGCAAAACGTCGTGGCGGCGAAGGGACAAAGTTACGAAATTTTAGCGTAAATTTTGGGAGTTGTATCATCCAAAATGTCACGAAAAACGGGTAGTTGTTTCATTTTTATCCATATAATAAAAATGTATTTCTTTTTACCGCAAAATCGAAATAGCCATCCATAAATACTGAAGTTTGTCTACGACAAAATGCACACGCTTGACGGTAAATAAACATTACGGGCCGGTGGGGGGCTGTCAACGGTCGTCGTGCTGTGTTGGTGGGTATAACCGCCTACGGCGACAAACGATGTTCAGATACATGTTGAGTATGACCGCCGACGGCATGCTAGGTGTTAAGCGGCCAGTAAAACATCTAGTCCAGAGCCGCCATTGTTGCCGTTGCCACAGCATAGAACAGCACACACCTCTGAATTGATTCCGAAGTTTTCAAATGTTAATTGCTGCTACAAGGGGGAAAAAATGCCTGTTTACCATTGTGCAGCACCAGGCCTCACGGCAGATTCAAGGAAATTGAACAATCTTCAGAAATATTTATGGATGTAGGGCATAACTTTCTGGAACTTTCCACCTGCTGGTTGCAGTGATGGGAGCACCACTATTAAGTGTGTCCCACATATTAACAGTAACTGGGCCAAAGGTCATCAGTACTCATGCCTGCGATCGTGGCGCTACACTTTCCTTAGCAGGAACCGCCTGTACTAAGTACATGTATGTTTCAAGGGAACCATTTTAGGGCACACCATGCCACTTGAATTTCTGCATCTCGGTAGATAGCTGAAAACAATAATTACTTAACAATATACAGTGTAATAAGAAAAGTGGGCACGTCACATTTTGTGAGGTACAATGTATGTGAACTTTCAGAGGTATCTTAGGCAAGACAGAAATTGTAGTTGCGCAGTCCATCATTTACTTGAACTCTTGTGTTTATATCTCAAGAGCTTGACTGACTCCTGTTGGCGAAATTTACTTTTTCGTTGATTGCTGAGCCTGTGGGATGATCTTCCATCAATTCATTTTGCGAGCTACTTTTAAACAAGAAGGCTGTAGCCCATGCTCTGCTGACCTAGAGATTCATCACTCTTGTGGCACTGTGAACTTTGGATAGGATCAGGGTTGTGCACTTATGTACACAGCAAGTCTGACTCTTATGTAGGGCCTGTATTTTTCCGTTTTTAACAGAAACAGAACGGAATAATGAATTTTTGTCCCCTCTGAAATGGAATTTGCTGTTTTGTCTTAATGTGTTTTACATACAAAGAGAACTACTTAAACGGAAATGTGAAATGTCTGGCGGGTGAAACAGAATTTCTAGTTTTTTTGGAAATGGAAAAATACAGGCCCTACTTATGGTAGAACACTAACATGTTCAACCTCAAGGTCCCAGTTCAAGTAGTTCACAAATTATGGGGAAGAGTAAAATTCATGCTCATGTTGCACGCTGACCTCAGTAATGCAGTCATGGTTACTCGCACATTACTGTCTAAGCCTGACCTTCATAGAGAAACATTAACATGTGCTGTCTGATTGTGACCCTCAAAAAGAATCGTGAACACGAAAACATCAAAGTCCAGGCTGAAATAGTTTTCAATTTATCCTCTCTAGAGTTAAATATACTTTAGTGATCCTGTGACCATGATAATGAGGTTAAGGTCACCCATGTACTGCGCAACTCCTGCTGTCATGCACAAGTGGTTTTGAAAATTTTTTTAAGATTTGGCAAAAAAATGAACTGATTTCAGCTAATGAAATTGAAGTTTGGCTAAAAGATTTAAGTGATTTTGGCCAAGTTGGCTAACAAAATAAAATACCTAGTGCAAGCCCATTATTAAGTGTAGCAGACAGAGATACAGGACATATTGTGTAGTTATAGTCACTGTGTTTTAAGGATTATAAAATGCAGCTTCTGGTGTAAAGGTATACAATGTTTTCAAGTGCCATGATTTCAAAGTGAACCATAACATGTGCAAAAAAGATATGTACATGTATATCCTTTTATTTACAACACTTTAGGGCGTAATACAAAAGAAAAAGTATCCTGTAATAGGGGTGTCAGGCTTTTGTGATAATGGCAGACCAAAAGCAGAGGTAGTTAAAGGGATAGGGTATAAAATGCAATTTGCATTCTGTGAAATTTGCAAATATAATATCTACATGTTTTGGAGAATTTTGAAACTGCATGATACCAAACTTGTTGTGTATCCCTTTCTTTTACAAAACAGTATCATTTTGCTCTCAGTATTTGTCCTCTGGACCATGGAGAGTGGAAAATTTCAGAGCTATCGAGCTATAAGCATTCTTACTGCTACAGCAGCATTAATTGGAAAAAGGAGGGATTTGTTGTTGAATTCATGCAACATCTATCTACATGTACTAGTTATTGTAATTATATTGATATTGAAAGTGCAAAGATTGCAGGATTATTTTGAATTCTGTTTAATGTAGTTGATTGGTTCTAAGCAGTGATGGTGCTTGCAGATGATCAAAACAGCAACAACAAAAAATCCTATCTAAACTTTATAGGGTGAACCTGGATCCATCATGGCATTTTGAAAAGCAAAATGCATAGATTCTTTTGTGGGTGTTTCACTTTCACTAAATATAGAGCCCCCAAAAAAGGAAATTGGGGAACTGATTTTTCTGGGGAAAGGGTAGATCAAGCTGACCTAATAGTTATCAGTACAGTGAAATCCATCTTGAAAGACCACACAAAACCTAGAATCATATTCATAGAGGAAAGTATTTGTTTTGGTTGTGAGAAAGCCAGGTTGTGTATGAACATACTGTGTTGTGACCATAGAAATGCCAGACTGGTAAAAGGACCCTCATGCTATGATATTGTGTGTCTGTGACCATGCAAAGTTCTGGTTAATTCCATTTGTCAGTGTGTGCAAAAAGTTTTTCTCTTATAATTGGACATTTGGCTCAAATTTAAAAGTCCCAGTACTTTAATATGTAATTTGGTTACATTTTCTATTGGTCCAGAGAATCTTTTATTGGTAAAAAACGCCTGACCGGTACTTTCCACATACACTGCTGTGTATCACAGCCACAATAGGGCTGTTCCACTATGAGAGAGGATCATAATTGCAATAGAT
This sequence comes from Hermodice carunculata, assembly GCA_964020975.1. Lineage (NCBI taxonomy): Eukaryota > Metazoa > Annelida > Polychaeta > Eunicida > Amphinomidae > Hermodice > Hermodice carunculata. The sequence goes on along the minus strand of OZ026615.1, from coordinate 31,017,083 downwards.
AGAATTTTCATGTTTGCATTTTGTATTACAGGAAGATGATAAATTCTTAAATTCATTATTCACACAATTGATGGATGATGAAACTGATGAAGAGAAACGGCGAGACCTAGTATTCTTCCTAAAGGAATTCTGCACCTTTTCACAGACCTTACAACCACAGTGTCGGGATTCTTTCTTCAAGGTATTTCACACTTTGACCATGATAAATTACAATGTGTTGTACCAGAATGAATTTTGAAATACAATTAAACTGTAGAAGATCTGTGGAGGTCTGCTAGTAAGACTCCCAAACTACTCGACACAAATAGCATGTTACCAGCATGTGATGAATTAAATTTCCTTGTTCATGAATGAACCTGTTGCATCATGGACAATTGCTATGACAACATTTGACCAAGCTGTGGCATAACGGTACATGTGGTAATATTATGACAAAAATATGATTAAAATATCATAGCAACATAAAAGCTATGTGAAGGCCATGGTACAAAGATTGCAGTCTGGTTCTACAGGACATGTAATGCCAAACTGATTAAAAATAACAGTAATTTCTTACCTGACATTTTTTATTTAATATTGTAACAGTACTTATGGGCATTTGATGAAATATGAAGTGAAGTATGTAGTGCCTTCAAAATGTTCATTTTAATAGAAGTCTTTGTTATGATTTCTTCCAGACATTATCAAACATGGGAATCCTTGGAGCAATTGAAATCATTCTGGTAGGTCGATGAAGTCCAAAAAAAAACAAACAAAAAACTGCCCACATGTATATCCAACAAAAGGCATTAGTGTTTTCTTTGTCTTCATAGGTTTTATGAAGGACCTTGTCTCCTGTTAGTGAAAAAGAAGGAAAATACTTCTGATGGCTGGGCATACAAGTTGACAGCATAAACAGCTCAAGGAAAAAAACAAGTTTCTTTTTTTGTTAAAAAAAATGATGCATGAAGTACTTTATAATGCACATGGTGGGAGGTTTAACAGAGTAGAGCAAGGCACAAAATAATTGGATTCGCATAGCCATTTGCTAATCAAAATGATAAAAAATCAAGTTTGAAAATGTAATTTTTCCCTTGTTTAACAGAGTAGAGTGTCTATGGAAATGTCATATCTCCTCCCTGGTGATGTATAACGTAAAAAAAGCAAAAACAATCCTGTTATTATAAACAATTCGAATGGATTTTCAAATTTGAAAACATCAGTTTGAAGTCTTTTATGGTTATGGAGATTTCCAGCAATGTGCAACAAGGATTTTAAATCTGTGGCCTGTAAATTAAACACTAAGTTGAGTTGCACTTAACATCAAATGTGACTATAAACATGATAAATTCATGGTCCAGGGCCAGAATTTGGCAAAAATTTTGCGAGAATGTATTTGGATTTTTGTCAATTAGTTTGTGTTTTTTTTAAGAAAGACAAGTTTAGGAGAATCTTGATGAGAATGGGTTCTCAGATTCTCGACAAAATTCTGGCCCTGTGGTCCCAGTTGATAAGTACTGCATTTAAAAGTTTTCCAACAAATACACAAACTTGTGCATTTTTGTGTCCCCTGGGGAGAATAACGGCATTAGTTTTTCAGCAAAACATATGTCAAGGTGTTGGTAAAAATGTTTGCATATATTTCTGGAGTCTTGACCTATAACCTTGCCTCCAAAGCAAACCAGGCATTGCCTCACCTGTGGTACGCTTGAGTGGAGTGGAGAAAACATGGAGTTTGGCCTGTGTAGCAGGCAGCCTGTAACCTGGTCACAAGTTCTGCAATCTGTCACATAACCTTATAAGTACATGTAGAATTAACAAATGTGAAAGCATTGTGCCCTCAGCTTCACAAACTCAGTGCCTTATTTAGTTCATATTACTTTGTGTCATACAGCTGACTCATTCAAATTTGGGACTGCATGTTGTTGTATTATGTTGTAAAAGTATGATACAATAGCAATTATAGAATCTGTGCGCTGTGTAATGTACACTTTGAAAGCAGTTATCATCATGTTTACTGTTACAAAGCACATCAAAAAAAAAAAAAAAGAAGTAAAATGAGCACACACGCACACCCAGGTTGCCAAGTTTGACATGCAAAGTGGACTCTGCAATGTATATGTACAGAACTGCAAATGAAGAATTTTCAACCTCCACAGCCATCTAATCAATACACCTGTTAATGTAAGCAGTGGTAGCATCATGCAATATAGCCATCAAGTCTCAACATTCACTGAAGTAAGAGTAGTTAGTTGCCAGAGACCAGCTTTTTTACAAGAGGCAACAGTAGACCCAAAACTGCTTGACAAGCCTACATTCAGTGGAAAATTCCTAAAGCCCAGGGCGTAGAAGCTAAGTTTGTGATTTACTGTTGGTATGATGTGAGCTCTTTACATAGGTTCACAAATTGTTGTACAGTGCTCCCTCTTTATAACACCCCTCATTACAAGGCGGTTTCTGATATAACACGGTGTGTACCATGGTTCCCACAGACATAGTTTTCCCATTACTTAAAAGTCCCTCTGATAAAAGGCGGTTTTAACATGGTCTGTTCTGTGAATCCCAATACCAGCATTATAAAGAGGGAGCACTGTACTACAGCACCTTGTTTATGTTCTTTATCTACAGCAGATGAGTGTTAGTTGAAGCTTTGTTTCTTCTGATGCAGGGTTTAGACGATGAGCCAATGAGGTCAGCAGCTATTGACATATTTTCCTACATAGTAGAGTTCAGTCCGTCCATGGTGCGAGAGTTCATGATTCAAGAGAGCCAAAAGCAGGATGATGTAAGTAATATTAGTGGTTAAGTTTTTGTTATAGATATGTTATTTCATTGTCTATGCAGATGGATAAATTGTTTTAGGCAAGGGTTGGATAAGATGCACGAAAGTTAACCAGAAGAGCTGGACACATTAAAAGCTAGTTGGTGGCCCACAGACTTAACCACATATTTACATGACGTAAAACTAATGAATGTAGCTTACCTGCAAGTTAATATTTGAATTTATTTAGACTTATTTGTCTGAGGTGGTTCTATTTTTGACTGCTTGTGTTGGTTAGAAATTTGTCAAGTCACCAAACCGGGGATGATTCCTTTTGTATGTATTGGTATTGGCCATATTTTGACATATGGGTCACTGAAATGAAGCAACAATTGCTTTCTGGTTTACTTTGAATGTTTTACATAATATACGTCACAATGAGGCAAATCATGTGGCCATTGGGAATAGAAATGTAGGTTGACAAGTGGATTTTAAATAATGTGCAGGTTATTTGATATGGTTTATTGTATCTATTTGTAGGATGATCTGCTTATCAACCTAGTCATTGAACAGATGATCAATGACACTGACCCAGGTAAGACAGATAAATAAACAAGGCTTGACATAAAACACTCTTTGTCCAAGACAAAACTGAAAGAAATATAATACACATGAAATTTAATGTGTATATAAATTCACTAGAATCTCCCTTATTTTACCTCAGTGCTCTGATAAAACCACTGTTCCACAGACCCAATTTTGTTATTTCATATTTTGTTTCCAATATTGACCTATGTTTGTCAATCTTAGTAGGTGATCTTAAAAGAGATTCCACTGTAAAAACTAGACATGGAGACAAAATTCATGGGGCTGTGTTTCTGTGGACAACTTTTGTCCTCCTATTTTGCCAGGGCTTGGTGTTAGTAATTTTTGTAACTTGTCCCCAGCACTTTTTGTCTAAAATTTGATAAGTTGTGGTTTAGATATATCAAGCTTAAAACATTTCTGTTTGTCCTGTCTGGAAATTTACTTTCCCCAGACACCAGGGCATAACAAAATGTCAAGCCCTGCCTCCATTTTACAGTGTTATGCAACATCATTAAGATATGTCAGTGTGGTATTTTACTTTCAAGATAATATTGACAATTGTTTTTTTGATGGCATGTAGAACTATTTATGTGTTCCTTTGTCGCAAAGTTTGTATTTTTGTGGCTCCATTGGAAAACGGATGTACTTTTTGGGGTGTTTTCCCCCTCCATTTTATGTCTTGTCTTGTGATACACTATACTAATAACTTGTTTGTGCAAAATTTGAAAGTACTTGGAAAGTTGATGCAATAATATGAAAGTGAACAACTGTAATCTGTTGATTTCTTTGTCCACAGCATAGTGTTGTGGTTATGCTTTGTTATCCTAAGCTGCTAGCTTGTTGTCTGGGATATAAATGATCTTTGATGTATAAAGCGAAACTTAGTTCAAAGCAGCCTGTATCTTTAAGTTTGATTTGGAAAGTATGTCACCAAACAGCACACATACACTTTTTCGTGGCCTGTTTTGAACTGTTGTTCAGTTTCCCAGTCAAAGATAATCTTTACCATACAGATAAACTTCAAAAGCTGAATTGTCTTGATTATGCCTTTACCATTCTTTTGCATCAGTATCATTTGGGAAACTGTTAAATATGATCGTCGCTGTGTGAACATTATGAGATGTTTCTGAAATACGTAATAAATTCACTCAGTGTAGGTTGATGTTGAATGTTTATATGATATCTTGTACGTATCACATTTAATATTTCAGTGTCTGGTATTTCAGAACTGGGAGGTGCTGTACAACTGATGGGCATAATCAGACTTCTCATAGATCCAGAAAACATGTTGGCAACAAACAATGTTAGTGGAATTTAATTATTGCTCATTTTAGTCCCTTTCATGTTAAAAGCAGACAAAACCAATTTAATGTCAGATATTGATTTGCTTCAATATTTTTTGCTTCCATTACTTGTCAATATGAAAAGAATTGTATGCAAATTTTAGATAAGACCTATCAAAGTACCATGCCTTGAATCTGATGACTGTTCTTGGCACAGATTAGGGCATAGTGCCCAAAGTTTGCAAAAGAAAATGGTTGACTTGGGGTGCTAATCCATGTTGAAAGGGGTCATTCTACTTGTTGCTTGTAATGTATTGTACTTATGATGGGTGGAATACGCCGAAAAGTGAAGTATGAAGCTGCTGATGCAGTGCCTCATTGTGCAGATACAACATGTACAAATGTGCATCACATTTACGGTTACTTGTCAAATAACTATGATTAGTAGCAGGAATAGTATTGTATGACTGTCAGTAGTGAACAAAATTCCAGATACTCTGCTTTGATCGACTTGTTAATCTTTCGTGGAATTTCTATCATTAAGTGTACTCAGCCGTATTTGAACATACCAGTATATGTTACGATGCAGGTACTAAACATGGAGTTGATAATCACTTCCCATCATTGGGAATAAGATGTAGGACTAGGTTCACTTTGCACAGGTATGTAACTTGTTATGTTGCTTCATGCTTTGTACAGAAAACAGAGAAAACAGAATTCCTGAGCTTCTTCTACAAGCACAGTATGCATGTGCTCACAGCACCACTATTCGCCAACACCACAGAAGACAAACCAAGCAAAGGTAGGCAAATGCAGCTGGCAGGACTTGCTTCTGGCAGACCATCCTTATGATGGGTTGTTACTGTGTCACCACCTCTGATCAAATTCAGTTACAGTGTAACTTTGTTCGGATTTTCCATTCACAAAAGAGGACAGTACAGATGCTAAGCTTAAGCTGCGCACACACACATATACACCATGAACCCCTGATGTCTAATAATTAGATTTAGATAGGCTGACTAAAAAGACTTGTTGCAATGACGAGGCTGTGTGTTCAACATCAGTACTCACTGTGCCACTTGCCAGAAAGGTGTTTCTGTAGTGTAAATGTGGAAAGACATGTGGAGTCAAGTGTACCTGGGACAGACAAAGGCCCGGGCCTTTTATATGTTCGAACAAGGTGAACACATAAAAGTGACCTGTTGTCTTAAGTTTTAAGTTTATCAATGTTGTTGAAGTTTCAAAATCTAATTACCCTACAGTACAAATATTTTTCTTTTTTCACATTGCTTTGCAGACGACTACCAGTCCGCACAATTGTTGTCATTAACCTTGGAGTTACTGGCATTCTGTATTGAGCACCATGGCTACCACATCAAGAATTATGTGCTGAGTAAGGATCTCCTACGCCGTGTCCTTGTGCTGCTGAAATCAAAACATGCCTTCCTGTCGTTGTGTAAGCTGCTATGATTATTGGATCATACTATTTATTGCTAGGTGCTGTGTATTGAGGGTACATCTTCCAAACTAATGAATTTACAGTGATCCCTTTGAGTCAAGTCCATCTTGCTAAAGGTCACACTACTAATGAAGCCTTTTAACCTCTGTAATGTAACAATTTTTCTCCTGTGTAAGAGGTAACTAAGTACATGTATGGTGTATGCTCTATAAACATTGATACTTCATATGGCCTTTAGAAAGGATACAAAGAAACTTACTTGACAGACAAAATGCACTTACTTCACAGAGTGCAGCACTTAAAGTTTCTGAAGGTAGCTGGTCAGGACATGTACCAAGTAGTAATACTGTATCTAGGAAAAGAAATGTAAAGGGAATGTGGATGTAGAGTGTAAATGAACTAAAAGGTAAAATATCGGGGGGGTTTAATTACTAGAGGGGTGAACCACTATTAAATGTCCATGAAGAAACTTTTTGATTTACGTCTGTCTTGCTATCGCAGGTGCGGTAAGGTTCATGAGGAAAGTAATTGGTCTGAAGGAAGACTTTTACAACCGTTACATCATCAAAGGCAGCCTATTCAAACCAGTTGTGGAAGCCTTCCATGACAACGGGGACAAATACAACCTACTCAACTCTGCCATGATAGAAATGTTTGAATTCATCAGGATGGTAGGTGATATTTTCCTACTTGTGTGTAAATTTTTTAAATTAATACATGTATTTAAACTCCTTGTGAGTGGTGGTGCTGACAGTGGAGGTGTAGAAGTCCAAGAGTAAGAACTAAAGAAGGACTTCATCAATCACTATTATCAAATGGTCTACAAATGAATTTTTCTTTGTGCTTTGTTGCATCAATTACTTTGTATGGTGATAAATTTCTTTCTTTTTTTTTTTTTTTTTCTGGATTAAAAAGATTAATACTGTTCCAACAAACGGGGGGGGGGGGGGGGGGGGGTGCGTGCATAGATTACAAACATTTCTGTATTGGATGTGTTTGTTTGCAAAAAGATAGATACTTTTTATTTGGCAGCCAAACGTGTTTTGTCTTCACAAACTGATAGTGAAACATACAGACTTAAATAAACTCTGTGACAGAAACACAGTATTATAGGAAATCACTTTTTTGAGTACTCTATATAATCAACTACAAACTTTGGCAGGAGCCAAGTTTGGGATATCAGAATAAGCTGGGTTATAAGGAATGATACAGAAATAGAGCACTCTGACTTGTAGTACAGTGGTCCCTGCCACCAGAGACCACCCCTACAGCAACAAAAAAGTGGTCTTATGAGACAGGTGGTCTTTCACGACAGGTAAATTAAGATGGGAAATATAGGACTTGGGAATCTGAAAAGTGGTCTCTCATGAGAGGGTGGTCACTCACGACAGGGGTCTCTCATGACAGGGACTACTGTAGTAGTTTTCTTACTTTTCAGAATTTTTGTATCTTTGTTAAAATGAAAAAAAAAAAATCTGAAACGGTAAGTTCCAGGCACTGAAGTAACTGAACATTTTGTATATATTTGCAGGAGGACATTAAATCACTGAATGCGCACTTCGTAGAGGAGCATTATAAAAATTTTGAAGAAATAGACTATGTACAAACTTTCAAGACACTGAAGATGCAATATGAACAGCAACAGGACAGGCTCAAGGATAGGCCTACGCTCGACAGGTCAGTGAGCCTGATCAACCCAAGTTACTGGTAAAGCTCTTTGAAAGATGCTTTTACACCATCAAGTATCTAGAACCCCAGCTTCCTAGTTTCAGTAAAATGACCTTGCATCATTTGTAGGTTTGACTTTCCTGTGGTTGTCTACATGTAGTGTAATCTTTGACTTTCTATGATACTGTTGATTGCTTGTGTAGAAATATAAAATATAGTAAAAATGTATAGCTGTCATAGGAGCTTCTTCTCCATTGTATCATATATATATTTGTGATGCAGCATGAAGTTACTTTTAGCTTTGTTGATGGTGTCTAGTAGATAGGATCTGTGCTAGTTCACCTTCAAGACTAATCACCTGTTTTAGTGGAATTCTAATCATAGTAATTGTACCGTACTCATGAATTCTTAATTTCTAAAATTATAACCAACCCAGAACTTGTAATAGTTGCGAGAGCTACAGTTTATATAGTCATATCGTTCTCATACTTATGAATAATGGTGGTGAATGTAATTCATGCAATTGATCACAATTTTTGATAAGATAGAGCATTGTGTTTGTAACATGTTTAATATGCATGTATGCATTGGTGAACTTCATACAGGTTTTACTTCATTTTCAGAAAAGTGGAATGTATTGTTGATCTGCTATGTTCTTATTATTCATTGTCATGTGTCTTGGCATGTACATGTATATTCAACATATGCAAAGCATGGATTCCATTGTGTACACAAGTAAACCCTTATGATATATTTGGGTTCCATGAGTATGTATATTATAATGTTACAGTAAATTCTATACCTTGATATTTTGTGTTTCAGCGTGCCATCCATTTTGCGGAATAGTCGTTACAGACGAGATGCTCGTTCACTAGATGAGGATGAAGAAATGTGGTTTGACCAAGATGATGATCTAGATGATGGGGAAACAATTGTTCCAGTCACAGACCTTGTCAAATCCAAACTTGATTCAGACTTTGACCAAATAAATAAAATTTTAGAAAGCAGAAGAGGTAAGCTTTTATCTGATCCTATTTCATTACGGTATAAGAGCAAGGACATATAACAGGAACTGGCTGTTTTTAATTAGAGTTGATAGTTTGACTTCAACTCTCCATGAACCATGAAGGGTTCGCAAGACAAGCCCATGCTTGAGAAGGAAACACAGAATTGCAGCTTGCCAATCATTCACGGTGAAGGCAGTGCTGAATGTGGATTCATTGCCAGGTTTAATTAAAGGTGCATCTCTAACTGGAATACATTGATCTTCAAAGATAATGTTATTTAAGGTGGAAGATCTGTAGCCAGTGCACTGTGAGACTGGCAACTTAGGATCAATACTACACATCCATAGATTTGTATACATAGTTTTTTTTGCGGGATCGGAAGCTCTTTGAGATTTTAAAGCATTCTTTCAGACTTAGTAAGATTTTCACATTTACGTGCAGAAGTCACACAAAATTTTTCTGTTTCAAATTGAAATCAGAGAAATTAAGTGTGTGTGTGTGTGTGTAGGCATGCATGCGTGCGTGCAGAAATAGCATAAATAAACTTATAAAATTTTTAAGTTGGTCCTGACAGGTTGTTCATTTTCTTTCTAGAAATTGCTCCAAAAGTCATAGAAGGGGTTGTCAGAAAAGAAATCCTTGGAACTGCCTTTGGATATGATATTTTTTTCTTTTGATGTCCATTGATTTTAATGTAGTAGGGCAATTTGTTTTGTTTCTGAGGCGAGATACAAATTACATAGGTTGAACAAAACATTTCGAGAAAATTGGGTTGAAAGAAAATGTTGCCAATTCTTCTGCACTTTTGGCTGTTATATGAGACATACTCACTTCTCCTGTCCTGTGCTTTTATTATGTCTCCCGGTGGAAGCTGGGGGACATATTGTTTTGGTGCCCGTTTCTTCCGCTTGTTGTTGTTGTTGTTGTTCAGGTTCTTCAACACTTGGTTTCCGTGCGATAAGTCTTGAAGGACTTGACAGAATTTGATGAAACTTGGTAGGATTATGTATCTAGGCAAGACCTAGGTTGGGATTGTATTTGGATGACCTTGAGGGAATTCTCAAGGTCACAGGGACAGTTATGTGAAATTGGTTCCCGTTCGATAAGTCTTGAAGAACTTCATGGAATTCGATGGAACGTGGTAGGATTATGTATCTTGGCAAGGCCTAGGTTGGGATTGTATTTGGATGACCTTGAGCGAATTCTCAAGGTCACAGGGACAGTTATGTGAAATTGGTTTCCGTTCGATAAGTCTTGAAGAACTTCATGGAATTTGATGAAACATGGTACGATTATGTATCTAGGCAAGACGTAGGTTGGGATTGTATTTGGATGACCTTGAGCGAATTCTCATGGTCACAGGGACAGTTATGTGAAATTTGTTGCCGTGCGATAAGTCCTGAAGAACAGGATGGAATGTGATGAAACTTGGTAGGATTATGTATCTAGGCAAGACCTAGATTGGGATTGTATTTGGATGACCTTAAGAGAATTCTCAAGGTCACAGGGTCACTTATGTGAAATTGGTTTCCGTTCGATAAGTCATGAAGAACAGGATGGAATTTGATGAAAGTTGGTAGGATTATGTATCAAGGTACGACCAAGGTTGGGATTGTATTTGGGTGACCTTGATCTAATTTTCAAGGTCACAGGGTTATTTATGTGAAATTGGTTTCTCTGCAATAAGTCTTGAAGAATTTGATCAAAATTGCTAGAGTAATGTATCTAGGTGAGAGCTAAAATAGGATTGTAATTTTCAAGCAAACTTGGTCATTTGTAATTTGTTATCACCTGTAGCTTATTCAGAGACATAAGTGTTCCACCGGGAGACATTTGATTTTCTGTTGGAAAATCAGTCTGTTCTAGTTATTGTATGAAGTAAACATGTAGCTTTACCTCTGTGATGTTTTCATTAAAAAAAAGTACATTTTTTGGCTTAAAACTCAACTTTTTCTAACTTGGGAACATCAAACGTACTACACTTGGCTTCTTTGCGTGTGGATTCACTAGCAGATTTCCATACTTGGGGCCCAGTAAGTGGATTGTGCTAATTTGTTTTTACAGCAATGGGGAATTTCAAAGTAGTCAGAACAGTGGTAGTGATAAGTCTGAAGTGGCCGGTTCTTTTCTCCATGGCTCATGGCTTTCTGTTCCCTGTGAGTGACCGTTGTCAGTGGCTCACCTGGTTTACAGGGTCATGGACTGATGACTGCAAACAATGACATGGTTCATCATCATGCCCATGCAAACACACCCTATGTGGTCAGCACTACTGAAACTCTTCAGTCTAAAAAAAAAGTTTTGAGCTCACTTTGCTCATATAAATTTTATGTTCACATATCTGAGTTTGTTGGAGCATGTAGTTTTAGTGTCAGACTATCCAAAAATGTCAAAAAGTGATTAGCAGTCATGCAAAGGTGCTGACTTCAGATCTTCAACCTTAAATTTTTGTATTATTTGTATTTGATTAAAACCATGTACATGTAGACATACTTTGAAGTTAATTTGAATGTGTTAGAGTATTGGATCTATTGTCACAAGATTTCTGTACAAAGTAAAATGAAAAATGCAATAAATCATGTTCCATAAGTCAAAGAATTAACACTTCAGAAGTGGGTTTTGCAAATATGCATTTATTTTGTATCAATGAAATAGCTGTTAAGAAGTTAAATTATGCTTGATGTAGTGATAGATTTTACCAGCACATGGTTCATAGATATCTTGATTTCTGAAGAGTTGCATTGAATCACCTCAGTGTTACACTGCCTTTTCATTTCAGGTCTCAGTCGAGAAAATGACCTGCGAGAGTCCCCACCCAAGCTCAACAACAGAACTGCCAGCCCTATTTCCATTAATATCAACAAAGGCTCACCAGGCAATAGTCCGCCTCCAAGCCCGCCTAATAACAGTCCTGCTAATAGCCCCATCAAGCCCAGTCCACTCTCATCTCCAGTGGTAGAAGAAACCAGAATCCAAAGTGTACAGCCCAAGAAGGTTAGTGATAATCTTGAACAAATTGGAAAGTTCATGTGCAGCTAAAAAGGAATTTGAGCATGTTTCCTCAGTGAGAATGTCCTATGACACAACTGTTTGGCTTAGTTTAGGTAATCTTTATGCATGTCCGTGATTTGAGTGAATGCAGAGAGAATTTCTCTTCATCTTGTACATATACATGTAGCGGCCATAGCTTTGTGACATCCAAAAGTTGCATGATGTCTACCATAGAACTTCAGGGAGGTCTAATGTTTTGGTGTCCATTTCTACGGCTGCTTCCTCTGCTGCTGCTTCTTGTTTGTCGACAACACTTTTGGTCTCTGTATGATAACTCCTGAAGAACTGAACAAAAGTTGCTACACTTGGAAGTAGTATGTATGTAGGTGAGGATCGTAGATGGGTCACCAGGACCTTATTCTCAAGGTCACAGGGTGACTTATATTGATTTCAGTTCCATGCAATAAAACTGAAGAGCTGAACAAAAACTTTCGTGAAACTTGATAGAATTTGTGGCCTGGCAAAAGCTGAAAAACCTAGACTGGAATTATATTTGGGTCACCACAATTAAATTCTGAAGTTCACAGAGTTAATTGTGTGAATTTTGTTTCTTAGCAATAAATCCTGAAGAGCTGAACAAAATTTAAAGTATCATGATGTATATAATGATGGATGAGGTACCTATTGAAAAGTGTCTTCTGAACATTTTTGTACTTTTTGTGAATTTGTTCAAGTATTAATTGGTAGGCCGTTTAGTGGTGTCCAAGGGCGATGATGTTGCCGTGATATCTCAATAAGGATTTACTGAAACTTGAATTGGAGAATACACCATGATGGGGCAAAATTATCAGGAATTTGATGTCCCCTGGCCACCAGGCCGGAGGACCATCCGCTGAAGCGCCCCGCTGCCAGCCGATGGCCTGAGGGCCTGGCAAACCGGGGTTATCATATTCCTGTTAGAACTACCTCACCATGGTTTATTCTGATTCTTACATGGCAGATTATTTCGATAAAATGCCAACAAAATCACCTTGTGGGTAGGCCTACAGCAGAAATCACAGTGCACGCTTCAAGCAGCATGGACATATGTGTCGTAATAATTTCGCCAGTCAAGGATAGTAAGAGATTTGGGAATGAACGAACCAAACCAGTAAACAATGAATATGAAAACTGACAAAACTACACTTTTATACATTGTATTTTCATGTCTTTAATTATAGCCTTCAAGTACGGTTGCATAAAGTGTAGCAGCCTTTGAGAAATATATCAGCCACATGCATAGACACAGTTCTAAATGGAAGCAACAATTCAAATTTCCCAAATCACTTCGCACCTCAAACTTTTGCCTGGAACTGATGATTATGGCACGTCATAATCCACGTACACCATTTCCCCGATGCTGACTGGCTTCTACAAGCATGGATTTATCTTCATTTAAAAGTATCAATTTACAAAGCAAAAGTTCGACGTGATCTTTACATTATACAGTGTAGGCTTAAACACACTGAGAGAAGTGCATATTTGATAGTTTCACACACAAATAAAGAGGAGTCTAGGGGGTTTGTATTGAAGTCAGGACATTGTAGATGTCAGATGAACATTGGGTCATTTGGGGCAAGTGAGTGCACGTGAAGGACATTGTTTACATCACAGGTTAGATTATCCAAACATACTGGCCCTGACTATAACAATGAAATGGGGCCATTATGGCCGCTGCCATGTTTGAAAATTTTTTAATCAGGGATGGGCCTTGTGGACCAGATGCCTGTTTGAAACCGGCTGCTTCTGTTTTTTTTTTTGGGGGGGGGGGGGGGGGTTGTTTCAATGTTTGATGGAATTTTTTAATATTATCATGGTTGAAAGTTTTCAGTCTATTGACTGAACTCAGTAATATGGAGACTGACCTATCCAATATAAAGTATAGAGGAAATTTCATTAAAATCAGGTTCAGTTAAGTTTAACCCATGTGTTTATTATTTGTGCATCCCCCAACAGGGGATTCATAAGTGTCAGGGAAATCTTGCATACTGGCCTATATCTTGTCAGTGGATCCTAGGCCCATGGTCACCAGGCCACAGACCACAGTTATAAATCCTTCAATTTTTCATATTAGCATTTTTCAGTCTAAAAAATCCGCATTTTGGTATTTTTTAAAATTCCGTGAACGGCATTTAAGAGATAAAAATGTCAGAAAAACACTGATGGATTTTTGTCATATAATTCCCATTTCGTTAATTTGTGATATTTGAAATACGAAACACATGGATGTCAGCTTTATACAGGTGTATGAACTGTGCTCTTGCCAGGGTCACATCATTGTCCTGCCCCACCATAAAGTTCCCACATGGCCTGGAAGACAGTGCACCTATATGACCACCAATTAAGCAACTCTGTGATGCAGCAAACCTGACTTAGCTAACTTTATTTAAAATCAGAAGCTACAGCATGCTGAAAACACAGTATTTTCACAATTACGGACAATCTCTGTTAGGATGCGCAACCAGCCAATCACAACTGTGGTCTGTAACCACCATTGAACATGATAGGAAAGAACCTGTGAGGTTTAATTTGGTGGTGTCAGTTTTGACCTCGAGTGACCATGGTGTGTACCATACCAACAAGTGCATCAGAATTGAAGATGGATCACATTGACCAAGATCACAGGGTTACTGAAACTGGAGAAATTTCTTTTGTGGTATGAATGAATTTAAGGACAGAAAGATGTGGGATGGCCAAGGCTAATCTGTCCTGTGAATGCTGTTTTACAGACTTTGAAAGTGCACAAAACTGGGTACACATATATTCTTAGAGTTATTTGTGAGGTTAAAGGTGAAGTACGAGCAGAAAGTGAGCAAAGCTTCAAGAAGGAGTACTACATGTAACAAAGTCAGCTGTTAGATTGATCAATGCATGTGATTGCCACAGTTACCTAATTTTTGAGTTTGTTCTATTTGCAGGTTGGTTTGGTTGATTACCCAGATGAAGACTCTGATGAGGAGGAAGAGGAGGAGGAAGACGACGATGATGGTCTACCTGCCAGTAAACGGCCACGTCTTTCCACGTAGTGTCACTGTGTCATGGGAGAATGGATTATGTAGAAACATTATGACATTGGAATATGGTGTTCTTGCTCGTACCTGGCCACTGCACTCTGTGAGATCATGTAGTCGGGTGCCATACCTGCGAATGGTATAGAAACTGCATGTAGATGTGTGAAGTGGACAAATGCTACATGAAAAGCAGGGACAGTGGTATATATGCACCCTGACGAATGTCGTATCTGTTGGAACAGATAGTGCACAGGCAACCAACACACTGTTGGTCATCTGATCTCATTGCTTGCAAGTGTCAAATTTTAAACACGGGATATCGTAAAGGTAACTTGCACCAGACATCTTTGCATTGACAGTTGGGAATCTGGAAGAGAATGACACACAAAGTTGACAGTTTTTTCTTGTTTTTTTTTAATATGGCCCAGGATGTCTTCCACCAGACAAGTGTCAGATGTCTTTGCACTGACCACTTGCCCCTGGGGCCAAGGTTGTGTGCCAACTGGTTGCATCATCTCAAAAATGAGTGACAGCCAGCAGATTGTTTGTACTCAGGTGCTTGTGCAGATTGAAAGAAAAATGTCGGAAGTCAATGTGAAAAGCTGTGAATGATTTTAATAGGCCCAGTCCATTGGTCAAGGTATCGATTTGCTGTAAATGACACAAAATTATTATGGCTTTAAGATGTCGTAATAGCAGTTGAGTAGTGTGATGAGCATTGTGTACACACAATCAGATGTACTTGTAGACCATCGTCTATCAGCCCAAGATATCTCAGGGGACACTGAAAATGATTGTGAAATACCACATCTATGATTGAGCTTTGAGGAAGGTAATTCACACAAAAAAACACAAAATTGGCAGAACAGCCAAGCTGGCCACTGCAGGCAGGTCACGAGCTTGTAATTTACATAAACTGATGACCATGGGCTGCTCAAACAAGAAGTACAGCAGAAAGGTTAATAACTGCTGAGGGACCTTGGCCATGTCAACTGAAGTAGAAATTCATTTGCTGGTTGGGGCAGTTTTTGTTGACACTACTGGTTATCTGTGGGGTTTTTTTTTTTTTTTTTTTTTTTTGGTTTTTTTGTTTTTTGGTTTTTTTTTTTTGGTTTTTCTTGGTATTTGTTTTCTGTGCCTTGCAGAAGATAAAGTTTTTAAGAAGTGCATCTGGATATTAATGTCAGCACCCACAGTGGCTCAAGTCTTGGGTAAGTGATCAAATTTTGATGTCAGAGTGGTTACAAATTTGACTCGAAACCCAAAAGAGGCATTGTTTGCTAGAACACAAATTGATGGCCTCAAACTGAGTATTGTGAAAAGAGTGTGTTTGGCTAGTGTTGATAAATTTTAGGCCTGCAGTTGGCAAATAATCTTGTACTGAATAAAGGAGTGGCATTACAGATCACCTCCAGATGGCAGCAAAAGGTGACACTTAAGGTCATGATGTAAATAGTGACTTAAGTCAATTCATGGGCCAGATGTGACAGGTGCTGGTTTTCAGTGACCACATTAAGTGTTACAAAAGTGAATCATATCTGTCTCGTTTTGTCACAAAAGCAAAATGTTTTAGTAAAATTCCCAGTAAAGTACAGGGTTTTGGGCAGTGGTGGCAACATCGTGGCACAGGAATGAGAAATCATGGCTAGAATTCAGATCTGTGATATGTGTTAATACACACCATAGGTTAAACATGGTTTTTACGTGGGACCATAGTCAAAACAATACAATAACATGAATCGTCTCTTGTCTATCACATAAACACTTTCGATATCTTTGCATACATACATACATTATATGAGCATATTCATGTGAAGGGTCATAAATGCTACATGGGTTAACTATCTTAGTAGGTCTTTGCTTATTTTACCTGTATTTTCTGTTTTCTTTGGAGGACCCTGGAACAAAAACTGGGACAATCCTGTATTTTCCTTGTTTTAACTGTACCATAGTGATAATACAAGTGTTATTCTGCTTTCTTGTACACACTTGTAGTTTCTGATACTTTTGTTGATTCCGTTTCTGTTAAATCAGTTTTGTATATTTCCCGTGAATATATGGGTGTAAATAGGAAGAAGGAAAAAACTGCACCACAATGAAGTCTTCAAGTGATTAGAATGGAGACTGCCTGAAATTAAGTTGGAACTGTGATGAATTAATAAATTGATGAGTGTAGATGATTTTTGTATGATAACATGCAAGGATGATCTCGCTTTTAATTTGTGGTAATCAAAAAATACAAAGAACATTGTCAGAAATACTTTGGGAGAAAAATCCGTAGGATTTGCTGCAGGTCCAATAACATTGGTTCAGATGCAATGAATGGAGGGAAAGGAACAGATCATTGAGTTGTTTGTTGATACAAGACCAGGTGCAATGAATTTGAGTCTGTTTTTCTCAACTTTTTAATCACCCTTTCAGGGGGGAAAGGATTTTTTTTCTTTTGTAATTTATCTAACAGCACTAGTAAAATGCACGAGGCTTACTTGTGTTTAAGGTGAACATTTCAAACATATTGTCAAGTACATCATTTGGGGGAGGGGGGGAGATGATTGTCAACTACACGAGAAACCTACAAGGGAACATACATGTTTCATTAGTTAAACTGAATGTGCAAGTGTTCTGTAAACTTGTGACTGTACATATGGACAAGACTCCTGTTTGGGGAAAATTTGACAAGTAAATCCATGCAACTAACCTGAAGAACTGCTAAATTTAAATGATTGATGGAGATTCTCAGGCTTTGAAGTTGAGTGGTTAAATTCTGATCATTGTACAGAGGGCTTTAGCACTGCCAGCTCACTAAATTACATGTAATACGCTGTATTAATTGTACGCAAGAATTTGTCATTTTCCCTGTACATGCCTTGTATTTCATTTCGACAATAATTTGTTCTGTTTGTTGATCTCTCAGTGTAATTGGCTCCATTGCTAGCCTTTTCATGCCACGTTGTATTTACCCAGTTGCGTGATTTAATATATCAGGAAAAGTGTCCATGGAATGTACACCATTTTGCCATACAAAGCAGTTCTGTATGGTGCAGTTGCCTATGTACAAGATCATGAAAGGAATAAATAATGCATCATGACCTAGTGTCAATTAGTGACTGAATTTGAATTCAGGGAGTTTACTATGTGTTTGTTGTGTAAGCATAAAGCATCTAAGGTGTTGCCATAAAGCTAAAATATGAGTAGGATTTCTAATACTTAGCTTGACTTTTGAATTGTGTGTCATTACATGAGATCTCAGTATCTCAGTTGACTTGCTGAACATTGGCAGCGATTTTTGTTTAAGTGCAGACTGAATGGATTAACAACATGGATCTTCAATGTGGACAGAGGTATTACTGGGTGAGGAGATTTTTAAATAGGTAATTACATGTACTTGAATAGAAGGGCGGGGGCTGGGGGGAGGGGTAAAATTTTTTGCTGTTACTGGGTATATAAGTAGTGCTGTGCTGGTCTCTGTGTGTGTGCGTGTGTGCAAGAAGTAGACACATAACCTTTCATTGTGTAATCCTTTGGAAGGATTTCGTTGAAATATGCATCTGATGCCCTTGTACAGTTGCTACTTGCCCCATCCCCCCAATCCCATGTATTTTAAATGTATGAAAACATGTCTGACAATTTTAGTGTGGTGTCTCCTTGTAGATCTATCTTATGTGCCTTTTCCATGTGTATATAAAGGGGAAAAAAGGGACATTAACCTGTTTTTTTTTTCTTTCTTTTTTTTTTGTTTTTTGTTTTTAATTTTTTTTCCCTAATTTTTGTTTTGTATTTTATCTGCCAGCTGTATCCACTGGAGTGCTGGGTCTCAAAGACAGTATGAAACACCCATGTGTAAGACAGTGTCAAGTACCATTAAGCACCTTGCAAGTGTACACACATGCAATGTTCAAGAACCCTGAGATGTGTTGCTAAGATTAATGTCCAGGGGTCTGTTGTACATTATGCAGTATTTAGGTGGTCAACCCTAGATTCTTGGAACAGACAAGGCCAGTATCATTCAATCAGTAAACTATTAAATAGTGATTACTTTGCACTCTAGGAAAGAAATGATGTGAATAAAACTTCATGTATTTTACTTCCAGTAGATTGTCCTATTTTTTCAGCCAAGTATAATTTCTGTTTCTTAACTGTTCAGAAAATGAAAAGTAGAAACATTGGAAATTGTTTCTGATTGTCAAGCAGAATAATGTGAATATGCATCAGACATAAGTCCAATTAACCCATTTCCCCTTGGATTAAGATGCGGGTCAGCAGGTTTTCATTATGAGTATATGTACAGGAAAACTACTTCCAGCTGATCAGAGAGATGTCATCAACAATTTTGATTGAAAAAAAAAAAGTACTGGGGTTGTGAAAATTGTTCATCAAACAACATTTGATATCCAATCATTTCGGTTAGTTCAAGGGGGAAGAGGTTAAAAGGTATCTCACCATGTATTGTAATTTGCAGCATCGTGAACATATCATACAATGAGTTCGACATGCTTATTCAGACATGCAGTCACATGAAAAATATACACTTCACTTTGCTTCATACACTGGCAATGCCCCATACACACACTTGTATGTAGATCTGGACTTGTGCTTAGTACATGCACATATCTTGTTTGCATGTGCATAGGTTACGACTTCTATGATCTGAAGTTTTCAAAATTTACTCCACCATACCACAGTGACAGTGCCATATATTTCATGGGAATGGAAAGATATGCTTCATACAATACAGTGGGTTCAACTGAAGAGGAACCTTGAAGTTCTCCATCATCCACATAAAGTTCAGCAGTTGGTGGTCATTTTTGTGTTAAAATAATGAGTAAATGCATTCTTGTGGCTAGAAACACTATTCCTGGATTAAGCATGAAAGTGGACCACTTGATTCCTAGATGTATAAAATAGGTCATTTTTAAATTAAACCCTAAATTTAATATTTTAAACATGCCACAGTTGTTTCTGTTCATGCACAAGAAAATGGGGAACAATCCAACCACAAATGTTGACGTTGCACAAAGTGACACCTACATGGCTCCTTTGGCTACAGCAGGTTGGATCACTGGGATATGATGTACTCCGAGCATTTGCTGCTGGTAGACTGCATTTCCCAAGTCTGTGTTTCCATGGGTGGTGCTATGTATGCAATAAGTTAGCACTGCCATGCCCACCCGTACTGGGCCCCTCTACTACAAGGGGGGGAACCTGGCTGTACCCCTGTAAAACTGTGTAAATTTGAGACCTTTTTTGTAGCCCTGATGGGATTTTTATCTTGTAATATTATAATCAAGTTGATAAAAGAAATAAATGAGCTTTGAAACAATGTTATTCTGCTTGTAATTTGTTAATTGGTAATTTTCAGCTCAGCTGACTTGTCAGCCAGCAGAGCAAATAGGATGGTCTGTTGTCTGTCCGCAATTCACATTTTCGACTTCTCCAAAACCACTGGCCAGATTCACTTAAAATTTGGTGGGAAAGAACCTTGGGTGGGTCTAGACAATGTTGGTTATGCTCCCCCTGCGATGAAAGCGGGGCATATGTCTTTGTTCATGTCTGAATTTAGATCTGAACTGACCCTGTAAAGGTTTTCCAAAGATTTTATGTGTCGGCTCAGTCATCAGCCAAAACTGCAACCTCATGTACATGTAATTTATCTGCCTTCTGTTCATCCAGGTAGGTCTTAATTTCTTTTGCAATGCAACTTGAAAGTCTTATACCAAAATAAGTTCCCTCAATTTGTCGAAATCATTTTCAGTTTTGGTGGAGGCACACCATCTATCAAACATATTCTCTTTCTTTCTGGCAAATTCCACATACGTTTCATGTGGGTGCCTTGGGCTGTCACAAAATTCTGAAGTTTCTATTTTCTCGAAAGACAGAAAGAATTTTGGTTTCTTGAAATTTGCTTTTTTTGCTATATCAAAAGATCCTGACTGCTGAAATATCTGATCTAGAATGCCGAAGTTCAAGCTCTCTTATTTTTAACTCCGTTCTCTTGCTAATTTTAACTCATGCTCTCTTGCTTTTTGGCTGCCTCTCTTTCACTTTGAAGTTTTAATTTAGCTAATTATGTCTCCCCGTGCAACGGGGGGACATACTGTTATTGCGTCCGTTTCTTACGCTTCTTCAACACGTGTGCCTTGCAGACGCGATCACTCTAGAAAGATTTGACTGGGAAAGTTGAAATTTTTTGTGAAAATGTTCCTATATATGAGCTTGTTTGGGATTGCAGATGGATGACCTTGACGTATTTTTCAAGGTAATCTGGGCATGTCATGTAAAATTAACGCAGATGCAATAACAGCACAAGGATTTTACTTAAGAGGAAATTTTGCATGATCATGTACCATAATATGAACTAGGTTGGGATTGCAGATGGGCAACCTTGACCTATTTTTCAAGGTCACATGGGCATGTCATAAGTTGACGCGGACGCAATAACTCCGCAAGGATTTGACTTAAGAGGTTGAAATTGTGCATGATTATGTACCAAATTATGAACTAGGTTGGGATTGTAGATGGGTGACCTTGACCTATTTTCAAGGTCACATGGCCACTTTTAAAAATCATTGCAGATTCACTCGAGAAAGATTTTACTTAAAGAGGTTGATATTTTGTGTGATTATGTTTCTAGGTAAGATTTTTGTAAGACTTTGCTTGTAACTGCGGATGTATGACCTTGAACTATTTTTCAAGGTAATGGGGGCATGTCGTGTAAAATTAACGCGGAAGCAATAACTCCACAAAGATTTGACTTAAGAGGTTGAAATTTTGCATGATTATGTATCATAATATGAACCAGGTTGGGATTGTAGATGGGTGACCTTGACCTATTTTCAAGGTCATGTGGGCACTTTTTAAAAATCATTGCAGATGCACTCGTGAAAGATTTGACTTAAAGAGGTCGACATTTTGTGTGATTATGTTTCTATGTAGACTTTTGTAAGACCTTGCTTGTAACTGCAGATGTATGACCTTGACCTATTTTTGAAGGTCACATGGGCATTTCATCTAAAATCAATGTGGACGTGATAACTCAAGGAAGATTTGACTTGGGAAGTTGAAATTTTATGTGAAGATGTTCCTATATATGATCTTGCTTGGGATTGCAGATGGGTGACCTTGACATATTTTTCAAGGTCACATGGGCATGTCATCTAAAATTGACACGCATGCAACAACTCTGCAAGGATTTGACGTAGGAGGTTTGAATTTTGCTTGTTTATGTTCCATAATACCAACTAGGTTGGGATTGTAGATGGGTGACCTTCACGTATTTTCAAGGTCACATGGCCACTTTGTTAAAAATTATTGCAGATGCACTCGAGAAAGATTTGTCTTAAAGAGGTCGACATTTTGTGTGATTATGTTTCTATGTAAGACTTTTGTAAGACCTTGCTTGTAGCTGCAAATGTATGACCTTGACCTTTTTTTCAAGGTCACATGGGCATTTTGTCAAAAATCAAAGTTTTGAAATGTCAATAAAGAGTGTACCTTCACCATATCTGTAGATCATTGGAATCAGTATGCTATTTATAAAAATAAGGGTGACAATAGTAAGGGCGCATGGGGAGACATTTGATTTTCTGTTGGAAAATCGGCCTGTCCTAGTTCCAACTGAATTGCCAAACTTTTATCCTCTGATCCCTCATCCTCGAGGACACCTTCAACCAAATGGAAATAATCTTTTTCATTTTCCTGATACCTGATGGTACCTCTAAATTTTAGTATTTGACCTAATTTTCCAGGTCTTCTTTTAACAATTTATCAAAATCGCTGGCTGTTCAATTCTCGTTACCCAGAAACACACCTGGATCTATTGACATGTTGTCCTATTGTCTGTGTATTGACCAACAACTATGTTTATAAATACCTGATATCCTTAGTTGAGTTCAAACTGGAAAATTCAGTGTTTAGAAACTTATCGAAATTTCCAGATTATTCAATCCTTATGTTCTTATAGCAAAATAACTCAATGCTTTGTCTCAAAGTTGATCTCATTTTCTTGGATGTATCTCGAACAAGCCCCCACAATTTGTTTCGATGCCCACCTTCAGAATATACTAGACCATAGCGGAACCGGACAAAGAATGACAAAGATGAGATAAAACAATGATAATATATTAATAATCAAAGGAAATTTCACACTTAGCTATGCTAATACTCCAATTAATGAACAGCCTGCAGGTAAATTCTAATCCCTGATGAGAGATTCTCCACAGGTACTGTCCCACAGTTCTAATTCCTATGGCAGGTGCTAAGTAGTCTGGTTCAAATCCCACGGAGGTAAGGGTTGGTTCCAATGTGGTACACTTGAACACCAAATATACCAGTCGTTAAAGGCACTGTCACAGATATATGAGTATTTTTCTGCAGCAATAGCTCACAGTCCCAGTGGCTTGATGAAAACACACAGATTCTGTCAGATCTCAGAATTCTCTCATTCCTGAAGGGAGCCACTTTATATACACATGCTGAGAACTGTCACCAGTATTTCAGAGTTTTCCAATAAGTCACGCATCTCAATTTCTGAGACCTTTCTAGACCACATCAGGGCTTTCCCTTTTTTTACAATGAAATGAGTCATACCCATACAAACGTAGGTCAACATTCTAGATTATTCTATTGTTTACCAGTAACGTGTGAGTCATCCCAACAAAGTAGGCCAACCCAGTGACTGTCAAACATTCAATGCACTCAATGACCTTTCCAAATCAAAGTGAACAATGAATTTCACATCCATAACAGATTGGTGACCTTGACCTAATGTCAAAGGTCAATTTAATGAACTTGGTTTCTGCAGTGTAATTTAGAATTTAAGTTATGACTTCAATATTGCACATGGTAATAGTCCTCAATGAGGGCTTGGTAAGCTTAGAAGATGGATGACCAAATTCCCAAGGTCACCACCTAGAGTCCTATAAAGTTGTATAAATCAAAATATCATATGATAGTTTACTGTAAATTGCTTTTATTTCACTGTATTTTTATTTTCGCTTATGGCACAAAAGCGTGAAAATAAAAATACTGCGAAATAGCATTTTAACATTGGTTTCATAGGAATTATGTCAAAAAGAGTGAAATTGAAAAGAAATGTGTAAAATGCAAAAATGGTGAAAATTTGTACATGTGAAAATAAGTACATTTACAGTATGTAAAATCTGATTGCATGGTTAGCCACGTTGTTAGGACACAATTTTTTGTTCATTCTTCTCTGCCTCTCCCCACTCAAAATATTAATCAGGGACTGATGTAAACCTACAAAATCCTTAACCAGATTGAAAACTGAAGTTTAAAATTTGAAATTTTAGCCATAGCCTTAAATAATTGATATTGAAAAAAAAAAAAAAAAAAAAGCTACTAACAAATGGTAAGCTTGCACATTCTTGATCCTTTCCCAAGTTCACAGAGCCACAAGTGTGTTGATC
Source organism: Hermodice carunculata (assembly GCA_964020975.1). NCBI lineage: Eukaryota > Metazoa > Annelida > Polychaeta > Eunicida > Amphinomidae > Hermodice > Hermodice carunculata. Next base: position 30,992,872 of record OZ026615.1, on the reverse strand, counting down.
ACCAGGTCAACTGAGTATGGGCTTGCACACAGCTCTCTTGTTTTTTTTGTTTTTTTTTTTTTTTTTTGTTTTTTTTTTTTTTTTTTTGTTTTTTGTTGACTTTTCAAGAACCATCACTCAGATTTAGCTGAAACTTGGTGGATATATTCCTTGAGGAAGGGTCAAATAAAGTTGATCACCAGGTGGTACTGCTGTGGATTCCTGATTTTTAACGATTTTTTTTTCAATTCAGGTACTTATTGGTAAATGCACCTTTTATATTGATTGCAGTTAATGGATATTCTAATGCTAATTCACATTTTCAATTTTTTCTTTAAAACTGTCAGCCAGATTGAAACTTGGTGGCAATGTATTTGCACGGGTCTCTACCAGATTGTTCAAATGGTCAAGCTACATTGATTTTTGGATTTTTTATGAGTTTTTTTTTTTTTTTTTTTTTTTGGTTCTTTTTTGGGCAAATCTTAAAAAAATCTTCTCTGAAACCACTCACCAGATTATTTTGATATCACACAGGGACACTCCTGGAGACTCCTAGGGTTTTTTTTTTTTTTTTTGCTAAAACCTTAAAGAATATATTTTTTTCCAAAAGTACTGGTCCATTTGCTATGAAATTATAGAGGCAAACTTCTGGGGACCCCAGAGCTTTAATTGTTCAAGAGGTGGCACTTTAATTCTTTTTACATTTTTAGACAATTTTTATTTGTTTGTTTTTTTACTTCTCCAGTACTGTAAGTTTGATTCTCTTAAAACTTCATTGGAATGTAGCGGGACTTAATCTCCACCAAGTTTTTTAAGCAGATGATAGTTCTTTCATTTTCTGATTTTTAAGAAATTTTTAACATCAGGAGACTCAGCAGGGTATGTAATGTTCACAATGTTAGCGGCAAATCGGACATATTACCTGATATCTTGTTTTATGTTTGGCAAGGGTATATGTACATGTCAGCTAAGCACAGGACTGTCATAGTCCTCTTGTTTTGATCTTTTTTTGGGCAAATCTTAAAAAAATATTTTCTCCAAAACCTCTCACCCAATTGCTCTGATATCACGCACGAAGACTCCTAGGGACTCCTAGTTGTTAATTTGTTCACCAGGTGGCACTGCAATTTTTTCTAAGTTTATGAATTTCTGTGTGTTTTCACTATTTCAACTTCTCCAGAACTGTCACTCAGATTAAGCTGAAACTTGGTGGGTATGTACCTTGTGAAATGGTCAAACAAATTTGTTCACTAGGTGGCAATGCTGTGGATTTTAAAGATTTATAAATGCACCTTTCCTATTGATTATTATATAAGTCAATGGGCATTCTTATGCTCAGTGTCATGTATTTTCTCCACCAAGTAGCAATGTCCTTTTCTAAAGTTCTCTAAATATCCTGTAATTTCTCATGCTTTATATTTTTAACGAATATTTCTTTAGGCAAAGCTTAGAAATACTTCTTACTATCATATGCACTCAGCTAAAGCTCAGCACAGGTCTATTCATTCCAACTTTGATTTTGCGAATAAGCTTAGGTCATCTGAGCGTGGGCTGTTCACACAGCCCTCTGGTTTTATTTTTAATGAATTTTGAACTGAAATTCATTTCATTTTTCTGCTGACTCAGGAAATTTCACATATTGGCTCATATCTTCATAATGGTGTAGTGTAGGCCCATGGCTACCATTAAACATCAATAGGAAAGTATCTATGGGCTTTCAATTAGCACAGTTAATGTGGGCCCTTAGTGACATTGAAAGGTCGAACCGATATATTGGCTTATTTGTTGGGTGATGGTGGATCCTAGACCTTAAGTTACTATTTGACATTAATACGAAAGTGCCCATGGGCTTTCATTTTTTGCAGTTAATCTTGACCTTGAGTGACCTTGAAAGGTCAAACTGGAGGTCAAGCTGACACATTGGCTATTGCAGTTAATGTCTGGGCTCTAACTCTCTTGTCCTTGAACTTAAGACTCATGAAAATTTACTCAAACGTGTATCTGGCCACAAAGTACACAGGGACACTTCTGGGAAAGACCTACACACTTTATGGGTAACCTTGAGTGAAGTTTGATCTCTGATAACCTGAGAACTACGGTACGTCAGCCAAAACTTGATGTTTGCCCTGTCCTTTGTTAAGGACACTCTTAGACAGTACATTGTGACCTTAACCTCTTTCCCAAAGGTCACAGGGTACAAATATCAAGAATTAATAACTTGAGAACTACTTAACCTAAGACCATGTTAGCGTTCTTGTATGAAAATCAGACTTGCACACAGTACATGGGTGGGTTTGATCCCATGCCAAGGTCACAGGGCCACTGATGTTATGCTTTTTTTTTTTTTTTTTACAATGTATATTTTTTTGTGTTTCGCTATTTTCAGCATTCTGCTCTAAAATTGTCACTCATATTGTTCAATAGGTGGTGATACTGTGGATCCGTGATTTTAAACAGAGTATCAATGCGGGTACCTGCCATTTAATGCATGCATTCTTCTTGTTTACCATGCAAGTCAATGGCATTGCAATGGAAAGTCGCGTTATTTACTCTCTGTCCAAAATCTTCAACCCCTAGACCAGATTGGTACTTAAGAGTTCAGTTAAGGACGGGCTGTTCACACATCCATCTCGTTCTTTGTTTTATTTAATTGTTGTGTGTGTGTGTGTGTGTGTGTGTGTGTGTGTGTGTGTGTGTGTGTGTGTGTGTGTGTGTGTGTGTGTGTGTGTGTGTGTGTGTGTGTGTGTGTGTGTGTTTTGTTTGTTTGTACATCAGCTGAGGTTTTAGGATGGTATGTCCATAATCCACAGTTGACATTTTCCTGTCCAAAATTGTTGGACAGATCATCTTCAAACTGAGTGGAGGTACACTTTTTGGTGGGTTATTACCAGGTTTGTTCAACAGGTCCTGGTCTAGTGATTTTTTTTTCATCATTTTTAGCAATATTTTTTCCAACCATTCCTAAAACTACTTGGCAAATTCATCGTAATTTCACAAGCCGGGGGCACTTATGCACACCCACAAACCCTTTTCAGCAAGTGCTGCTCCAATTTTCTATTTTTTAATGATTTTTTGTATTTTTGTCATTTTCAACAATTCTCCCAAAACACAAACTGGATCCTTTTGAAACTTAGTTAAAATGTTTTTTTTTTTTTTTTTTTTTTTTTTTTTTTTTAGCCCCTATTCAGGGCCCCCACTGTAATATGTTTACAGTGACCATTCAAGCTCAAATCCAATTTTGAACCCACTGACCCAGTGGTGTCAAGCCTAGATTTTCAACCAATGAAAACCCAGCAGATTCAAAATTCCTTGAATCAAATCCTATCGTGGAAACCAATTTTTTCATCCACTAGGAATCCGCAGCTACGCTATCACAATACACGTGCATACGTAGCAACGGATCTGTTACCCCACGGTATAAATATAGGCCGCTCACAGTGTTCCCAACAGTTCCTGATGAGTTGCAGGTCGCAACGAAACTAGTCGAACGTTTATCTTCAAATATCATAAGCCACAGCGGCCACTTGCCCTGTCTTAGTCATATTAGTTAAAATGTAGCTTGATTTGATCTCCACAAAGGTTGTTCATTGATTATAAATACTTTAATTTGCTGATCTTTAACAAATTTTTCATATATATATATATATATATATATATATATATATATATATATATATATATATATATATATATATATATATATATATATATATATATATATATATATATATATATATATATATATATATATATATATGAGGTTTAGTTTACAACAAAGTCATCGTGCAAAATAAGTGCATAGATGCATCACTAAAGGTTCAGTCAGTGCAAAGGGTTATGATCAGGTCCTGTGTTTCTTGGTAAGATAAAAATGAAAAGTTTCCACTGTCTCTTGTTTCAATGAGATCGCGAATCAATTGACTGTGTATAATGTCCTCCTCACATATAGAACCAAAGGCAACATCTTGGACGGAGCTGACGACATCTGAAATTTCAACAAATTGGGCATTTTGTTTTGGAACTCCGTATATATGGCGCACATAATTAATGGTGTTGCATACTCGGGATCGACTTCCCTGCATCGCTAGCCTGCTACACATTTGAACGCAATTATTAAGGCTAACAAGACATTTTCGAAAGAAATTCACGAATCTAGAATGTAACTGACACTCCATTGGTAAGTCCTCACATATTAAACTAAGAAATCGGTTGTGGGTATTACTAGGGACACCAAAAATTCGTCTGATACACTTACGCCATGCCGTGAAAAACCTTGTTACACAGGAAGATGAAAAATCCCAAAGGACACAGTCGTGTATTGACATGCAATATGATTTAAAAAGTCTGCATTTGCCCTTTGAAGATGCATGTCCAAATTGAGAAATGAGTAGATTACATCTGCTATACAATTCTGCTATGGCTTGGTCAACCTGCCTTTTAGGCATATCTTTGCCGAACGGCGAACCTAAATGAGAATCACTTAGAACATGTTCAATCACACCACCCTCAAAAGACATATTATCAAGACATGCATCACTCCCGAATGCAATAATTTTACTTTTGCTCGGATTAAATGCAACTTTATATTCTGTGCTAAAATTGGAGCATACAGACATCATTTTTTGCAGAGCAATCCTTGTAGGAGCCATAAGAATAATGCCATCTGCGTAGCTGATAGCTCCGAGGAATTGTTTTCCCACGTGACAGCCAAGGTTGGTTTCTTTTAGTCTCTTCAGTAATTCATCATAGTATATAACAAACAGTATGGGAGATAAGACACCACCTTGTTTAACACCATTGCTAACTGAAAAGTCGTCACTCAAAATATTTGACCATCGAACTCTAATTCTCTGTGACGTGCAGAATAACGCAAGAAACCTGGCAATAAGAGGACACAACCCTTTCTGGCTCAATAATTAAAAAAGTTTAACATATTCGACACGATCGAATGCCTCCGTGGCATCCAGCAGTAGTGCGTATGTGTTCCCTCCACCATTACAGTAGTACTGAATAACTTCATTAACAAGAAATGTACAATGAGTAGTTGAATGACGAGATTTGTATGCAAATTCTAAATCAGAACTACATAATAATAACCCAGTCTAGCATCTTTCCAACTACGCTGCTGAGTGCAATTCCCCTGAAATTGTCAGAATTCTGCAGAGATTTTCTGTTGTTTTTCGGGATGGGAATAACAGTGGATAGAACGAGACCATCTGGCGAAACGCCATGCCGAATCATAGTGCTGGAAAGTAATGCTAAATACAAAAACAACTTATCTATACCATGTTTTAAATGATCTGTGTAATGACCGGAGTCTCCGTCCGATTTACCATATTTCAATGAATTAATGGAATTTTTTACTTCCTGCAAAGTTATTTCATGTCTATTATAACAATTGGAATGCACGCGGCACTTCAGTTTAATATCGTTATCAAAATTATCCAATAACTTCGACATTTCATTCTTATCATATGCAACACTGTTGTACAATGCCTCGTATTTATTTGCAAACAGCTCGCCAATCTCTGCTTTAAAATTTATGCCATCGACACAGCAGGGTAATGCTGAAGATTTGCCACGCACATTCTTTACCTCATGCCAAAAGTTTCGGTTCTTGTTGGACAATATAGCTTCTGCCACTTTGTTAGCTACGATTCTATCTTTGTTGTTTTTTGCAAACCTAACTGGGTGATGATACTGTGCTCTCGTGCGACGGCGAATGTCAGCTAATACGCCGTTATGGGGATGGTTGTTTTCCTTCCAGACAAAGTGCCAGAAAATGGAGCGCTTGCGATAATCTTCAATGTATTCGCTCCATATGTTAGTATGATTACTTTAGGGATATTAGTAAACATGCATGTGTGTGACCAGATCAGATTCACTTCAGATATGGTGGGGATGTAGATTAGGTGGCTGTATTAACTCTATTCAACAGGTAATGCTTGATTGATTGATTGATTGATTGATTGATTGATTGATTGATTGATTTTGCTCAAAGGCCCTTTTACAAACCCCTTTCTCCCGCGGGAGAATGACCTTGGCCTGGGACAGGGACACACAGGTGCACTGAACCAGCCCTTCATCAAAGTGCTAAATAAACTATGTGGTCAACTGGTGAGGCTGAGGTTGTTCACACCATTTACTGGGTCATAGTCATTCACACACCACATTCAGACTGGGTCAAGGGGCTGGGAATAACAGTAATTGGGACTTTGATACTTCTCCTAGTGAACATTGTAGCCAGATCTTGGATTTAGGATGAAGGGAAAGGCAGTGTAAACCTTCAGGACATATTTTGAGTGTTTTGTTGTTTTTTTTTACCTAGTATAAATGATATTTATGAACTCTCTCTATCATGCATCCTTGCCTGTATTCAGTCATCATGCAGCTTTTCCATGCATGATACACACAAAAAATAAGTTTTGACAATGAAGCATTTTATGAAATTATTTATTTACACACATTTGTATCAAGAGCGCAAAGTCTGTATACCGTCAGTGACAACAACAATATGTACAATGTACTTATAAGAATCCTCTGCTGTCAAAGTTTTCAGTCACGATACTTCTCACAAGTTCTCCGTCCCAATGCTTCTTACAAGTTCTCCAAGTAATATATTTCAGTCACAATACTTTTTACAAGTCCTTTATGTAAAATGTTTCCTTTTATCTGTGTGTTCATGCTATTTATAATGCTGAAATTCTCAGTCCCCTAGGAACCCCTCAAAGTTCTTTGTCTCACTTTCACTGTCCCCAAAAATTGACTAAAAGTCCCTTTGTGACCAAGTCTCAGCCTCGTCCTGACTGTCCTCGTCAAAATCACTCTCATCTAAGGTTATTTCATCTGCTACTTCACTTTGTAAAAGCAGTTCCCAAGCCTTCTCTACAAATTTGTATGTTTTGGGTTTATACCTTTTTTTACCCACATGTCTCTCAGGATGATTACTTATTTGCTTCATGCTTCTTGAGGCATATGGTCTCTCCACATTTTCGTTCCATTCAAGTGCACCAAGATTGCTTTTAAGTTCATACATAGTATCGCCATAATGGATATGTTTATCCAAGTATATAAGTGTTGCATTATTGTAACTTTCTATGAAGTAAGTGTCCCTGACACGACAGTAATCACTGGTATTCTTATAAACAATTGTTTTCTGTATAAAGTCTGTCAACAGTTTCACTGCAACAGGGTCTGTCAATTTGTATGTGTCTGGTACATAACCAGGTTCCTTACATGCAGAGCTTGGGTGACAGGAGGTATGAATATTCCGGGAGTGCAATGGTACAGTATCCAGGTACTGCACTAACTTTGCTGGGGACCTTTCACAGTGATCCACAGCCCATTATATATGCTTTCTTACTCCACTAACTTTGTCTGACAACTGGACAGCAGGCTTGTGAAGAGAATGCAGGAATACGCAAATCCAAGTATAGAAGCTACTGGAAGTGCATGGCCAATCTGGGTGCATGGGACTTGGAGTTATTATCTACAGCACAAAGAATCAGTAGCTAATGGCCATGCGGTAGTGCGTCATCAGCGAGAGGTGATGCCAGTCTGCATCTTGAAACAAGTGTGTGGACTATACCCTAACCCTCCTGGAGTTTCATACATGGACCATAAGTGGGAATAGGGGTTGACAGAAGACAGAATTTATACAATGCAAACCTGCATGAAGAACCTCCATGTACATTTACCCATGACAGATAATATGTGTAGGCCTATATTCTGCATGGAACTTGGAAATAGTCCTTGGAGAACTTTAGGAACATTGAACTTCAAGAACTTGTAAGAAGTATTGTGACTGAGAACTTTGACAACAGAGGATTCTACATGTGATAGGTTACTTTAAACTTTAAAATCCTCTTGAAGGCAACTTGGCCGGTAGCTTCAAAATTGCAGACAGACACATCAGAATCCCCCGCTTCTTCCTTTGTTCAGTAAATCAAGCTGTGATTTTCTCAGCAAAAATGAATGAATTTGTGTGTAGCTTGGCTTAATCCCTGCAGACATATATACATTTAGTAACACCATAATAATATCCTGATTTTAAACAAATTTTAAAAGTTATGTAATAATCTTGCATGGTTAATATTGGAGTACTAATACACGTTAGTATTATTTTCTCAATCCCAGATCCACTTCAAACTCTGTGTCCATGTACCTTGGTGGGATCAAAGTACAACCAGATCAACAAGTTGAGTGTTTGGGTCACTATTGTCCATTTTGTGTCAGCTTGAAGTTAAGGTGGGCTCAACTCGGCTCGTCTTAGCTCAGTTCAAGCTGTAGTAGCTCAGTTCAGTTTGGACTTGTTACTTGCATGTATCTAAGTCAGCTGAGAATGGCCCATTCAAACAGCCCTCACTTTTTTCATTTGGGAGAGCCTCAGTATTGTACAGGAAAGTGGTTTGAGCGTGTGTGAATTGTGAGCACAGCTCTTGCTAAGTGGACCAAAATGCTAGCTTGGCAACATGCTGGCATGCCAGGATGAAAACAGGTGAGCAATGTTAGCATGCAGGATGCTATGCACACATCTGGCAACGGGCTCAATTTGAAACTCATGAAAATGCTAGCCATGCAGTTACTTGTCAAGCGCCCAGCACAATTAGTATGTGGTAAATTTTTTGCTACAACATTTGTTAAATTTTTTGTCTGCAGCTTGCTACATGCGAGAAAATGCGAGTTTGCATATAGCATGCCAGAAGTCAAATGCATACATTTCATGCACACCAGTGGCACATACACCTGGCTATTGGCATGCCAGTATCATGCCAGCATTGGCCGGCATTAAATCTGTATGCAAGTATGGGTGGTGCACTTTGCGAGAGCTGTACTGTATTGTGTAGCTTGGATAAAGTTATGATCTCCTTTTCGCAAACAGATGCAGATAAACTAGTGTTACACATCTTTCTACTTTGGGGCTGATTTGAAGCAACTTATTCTTCACAAAAGCACTGTTGATCAGCAAATGAGTCTCAAGTAGTCAAGATGAACTAAAATACAAGGGGGCAACATAATAACAGCCATTAAAAACAAAAATTTACAAGTTAAAAACATTTCTTTCACATAGAAATGCTGGTCTGTATACCAGAATACAACTCTGTCTGACAACATTGAAATGATGTCCTCATGCATATTCTCATGAAAAATTTGGGTGGTCAAGCTGTATAATACTATCAACTATACAAGTCCATACAGCATGCACAATTCTCCAACTTTGTCTTCCTGGCAGTATGTTACTCTATGTTCTTTTCTTGTTTTTACTTTTTTTCCCCTTTGGGATCCATTAGTGTTGTCTTCTGGAGTCATACCTGAGTTGGGCCAAGTTAAGTAGTATTCTCCTTTTGGGACATTTTATGCAGAGCAATTAGTCTTGGATTGACTTTCAATAAAGTGGATATACCTGTCAAACATGACAACAGGGGTCATCTCATGGCCTCTGGAGATGATCATCCCTCCTCCAAGCCATGCGTGTGTCAACTAGACAGTTTGGCCAGATGTGCATGTCTGCTTGGTGCAAGTTTTAAAAAGCTGAAGTGAAGTGAGCTTAAAAGTTGCCAACTAAAGCTAAACCAAGGAAGCCAAACGCAGTACTGTGGCAGAGTCCAGTTCCTCAATCCAGCTGGTCCTTGCAGCCAGCATGCAACAGCATGACCCTGATGAGATTTCCAAGAAATTCTTCATTATTGCCTAGTACAGACAAACTGAGATCCAGACCTCCATGGGGTGTGTGTACATCTGTGGAGATCCCTCAACCACAGGTAGTGGCCTCCATGATTCAACTCATTGCAAGTATTCCACAGCAACGTCTTCCTTCTTATTGGCTCAATGCAGATCAAAACCAGAGCCTAGCAGGAAAAGGAGAAGGCTAAAGCGCAAACACAGGTCCATCCCTCATACCAGACAATGGTCGACGCCTGCATCCCTGCCATACTGAGGATACCAAGTCAATCCAGATTGTGATCGTCTAGATGTGTACTTCCACATCCTCATTGCAAGGGCTCAGTGAAAGAACCTGTGGTTTGTAGTAGTAGTGGTGGAGCTAGCTTATATTTAGTTCGAGACTTTTTTTTTGTTTTGTTTTTTTAATTTTTTTCCCAGTTTCCCTCTACCTTACTGTGCTGATGGTGAGCATCAGGGTGATGAGTGTAGGCTAGTCAGAATTGGATTTAAATTACATTCATGAAATGTCTAGTGCCAGTTTTGATTTTTACATTTTAATATCTCTATCATGAAATGTCTGGTACCTGTTTCGATTTTTCAGGATCACTCAGTATTTTATGATAAGTACTAGGAAACATTCTGAACAGGCCATTATTGTAGCTTCATAAGTGAATGTGGAAATACTAGCAAATGTGTAGGGTTTTATTTGACTTTTCTTGTAGTTCAAGGCAGTTCTATGCATTCAAAATGCTTGGGTACAACTGACAGGTTCCAACTGCCATGCAGACAACAGGAATAGCAAAACTAACAAAATATAGCTACAAGGGTTTGCTTTCATAGTCCCCTGCACCCAGAAGAACAAGCAATATGTGCGGTGGCATAACTATGTGATTGCATGGTCATGTACATGATTTTCACACCTTCCCACATGAGGTTTAATGGAAATGGATTTGGTTAGCCTGCCATTCCTGCTTCATTGACTCATTGTGGAAATAGCATACAAGTGAGCAGGCATTGTTTCCCTGCATGGCTGTCACACCATGACCTGCTCAAAGCTCCGTGTTGGTGCCAGAGTGGTGTCCATGGGGACCGAAGCGGATTCCACCTATGCCATGGATGATAAGGGGGTCTGCCAAGCAGAGCGACGTTGATGTGGGCATTAGCTGCAAGCTGCTGACATGAGCCTATTAACAGAGGAATCCGAGAGCAACAGCTCCTCCTCTGTGTATATTTCCAAAGACTTGGCACCAGGCATTGGAGTCATAGCACCCAAAGCCTCGTTGAACAGCTGCTGGTCTGAGGCAGATGGGGAGGCTGCTTGTGACAGAAGCATGTCTGTTACCACACCTTGTGTTGGGAGAGTGACAAGTTCCACAGAAGTCGTCGCTGCCACCTCTGCAGCCCGCACCTGCTCCTCCCTTGAAGGACAACAGAGTGGGATTTCTGGAAGGCTCGGGGCAGCAGCCATGCAGCAGCCGCTAACCTGGGGGTAGGCTCACCAGAGGGCACCTGATGGAGTTGTGAAACCTCCATATCCTGTGGACTGTGACATGGCCAAAGTACCAGCAGGGGTGGATGAAGAAGAAGTCTCCTTCTGCAACTGCTGCTGTTCACAAAGACTTGGCACCAGGCATCGGAGTCATAGCACCCAAAGCCTCGTCGAATAGCTGCTGGTCTGAGGCAGATGGGGAGGCTGCTTGTGACAGAAGCACGTGTGTTATCACACCTTGTGTTGGGAGAGTTAAAAGCTCCACAGAAGTCTTCGCTGCCACCTCTGCAGCCCGCACCTGCTCCTCTCTTGAAGGACAACAGAGTGAGATTTCTGGAAGGCTCGGGGCAGCAGCCATGCAGCAGCCGCTAACCTGGGGGTAGGCTCACCAGAAGGCATCTGCTGGAGTTGTGAAACCTCCATATCCTGTGGACTCTGACATGGCCAAAGTACCAGCAGGGGTGGATGAAAAAGAAGTCTCCTTCTGCAACTGCTGCTGTTCACAGAGCTCGTGTTCTGCTTGCCTCAATCTCCAAGGTTCCGGGGATGCCCAGACAGGGTCTGTAGGCACGCATCCTGGCTTCACTGGGACTGCCTTGGTTTCCGAGTGCTCAGACCTCTAGATCTTAGTGCTCAGAACCAACATAGAGGGGTTGGACAGCTGCCGGATCAGATCCATTTGCAACTCTTAGTTCTTGGCCATCATCTGCAAGACTGCTGAGAGTCTCAAGCAGCAGCCAAGGAACCTCCGGTCATCCCCTCAGGTGGGGCCAAGCACTTGGGACCCTCGCAAGTGGATCCTTTGTGGCCTGACTTGGGACTATCCCCTCTCTTCTTCTTATTCCCGGGGGGGGGGGGGGGGCATGTTCTGGTAAAGAAGCAGCAACCACTTCACTTGAGCCTCCAGGCAAGCCTTGTGGGCTCACTTCCGTTTCTCTAGTGGTGTCACTGGGTGGAAGACTCAATTGAGTCAGACTCTATAACCTGGCATTTGGCAGTACGCCTACACCTGGCCTTCTCATACTTCCTCCCCTCCGCGACTGCTCATAGAGCATCACAGCCACTTTTCCTCTCCCAACCTAGCACAAAACCTGCATGCATATGTGTACTCATGAGAACACACATGGCCAAGCTGCAGATGACAACTGTAACAGTACTCATGGTAGTCCCAGGCTGCCATGAAACGGTTCTGTGAGTCCATCTCCTGCCCTCTACACAACAAGGGTGAAGGGAAAGCAGTCTCTGGTTTTTACACCCTACCAAGCAGTGATTGCCTGTATGCCACTGTCCTCCCTCTGTCTGCAATGCGACCCGGCAGACGCCATCTTGGGGGGAAAAGACCAAGACCAGACCACTTCCACAATTCTCAGAGGGTCAGCAAGTCAAATATAAGCCATCCCGATCTTGAAAGAGACCAGAAGAGCTCAGATAACAAATTCCACTGCAGAGGTAGTGAACACAGCACTAAAACAGTTTCTCTGGATAAAACTCAATAGAGCTCCCAACTTCTAGAGCAAGCCAAAAATGGTATCCGAAGAGGAAGAATAAATTGGCATATCATAAAGGAGACATTAAAGTGGATGCAGTTCCTGGTCTTGTTTTGAAGCAGGGTGTTTTCAGCATGATGGGCAATCCAATGGATGTACACTTTGCTTCTTAACATGCCTAGTGCAACAGTTTTCTTCCCTTCTAGCCCAATTTCATCAAAATTTGACTTTGTTTTCCAGCATAAATGATATGGACCTGGAAATCTGCTTTGGAGAGTGGCTTCAAAGAAAAGCTGTTATTTTTAATATGAAACTAGCTTTGCACAAAAGTTAATGTTTAAATTTATTAATGATACATTTACTGTAAGATATATTTGAAGAAATGTTGCAGAATAAATACCTTTGGATGTAGAAATTGGTTTGGTTTTAATAAGAAAGTCCAAATAATATGCTAAAATTTAGCCTAAGATTTAGGACTGATAAGCTGAGTTTTCTAAACTCATAAAATAGTGCCAGAAGGTCAAATTACCCTTGCAATTGTCAGGCATTAAAAAAAAATTGTCTAGTGTAGCATTGTGGGGGCCTCCCAGCCATGCCACCCCACCCCACCCCAACATAAAACCCATCATTTGGCTTTGTATATGAAGGGATAAAAGAAAAATTTTGTTTCAAAATTACAGATCAACAAAGAGACATGGACACAGAATGGCTTTGTTTCAACCAAGGTCATTGATAGGGGTCAGATAACGATTCCATTTCATTAGTTGACTGGCAATCAAATTTTGTGACAACTAAAATTAGGCTTTTCAGGACTTAAAATGTGAGTTGCAGCTGGTTCCTCTTTATTGCATTAAATCAAATGATCAAAATTCAGTTTTATTATTTATTTATTCATATAACATGGCCAATTTTTCACACACACACCACATCCAAGAAACCGAGTTGCAGCTGGAAGAATTACAAATTTAAGACAATTTGTCTGAAGACTAATCCTGTCATCATGGTGATATATTACCAAGTAAAATACATACACATGTAGCTTTCTTAATTCTACCTGCAAGGTTGCTTTTGTCTGAATGCCGTTGATGTAATCAATATTCTATTTGTCCTACTGTTGTCATACATGCCTGTATTACTCTGAATCTGAACTTATGACAGGACACATCACTGGATTTGAGTTAATTATAGGCTGACACATTATACTTTCTACAAAGTTACTTTCACCAGAATATGGAAGAACATTGAAATGACATGAAAAATTAACTCGTCCAATACTGACGACTGATTTTCCCTCCCAGGCCTTTCTACCTGTAAGAGTTGCATTCTCAAAGTCTTCTTCAAAAGCATTTGAATTCATTTACCAACATGCCTGATCCTAACTCAGTGTTTCATTTTTTGTTCTTACTTTTCCCTTCAATAAAAACCGACAATATGGAAAAGGTCACAGTAGAAATTGTTGATGAAAGTTAAAAGCTTCGAGTTTCACCAATTCATGGTAAAAATATTTACACTGTATATCATATATCAGTGACTATTTTTCATTGCATGAACACCAGAGGGGAGAAACTGGCTTTAAATGGCATTACCACAGTTCTTGAAGGAAGTAATTATATGTTAATATTTTGTCTGAACTTCATGTGCATCTGTTTTACTTTTGAGGGTAAACTGAGATAGACTAATTAGCAATGGCCTAGTCCTGAAGGGGCAAATCAGAAATCAGTGGCCTCTCAGCCCACATAGGAGGCAAGTTCACATTCAGAATTACAACAATTACAAATTCTCAAACTTTAAGACAGAACTCAACTTTATAACAATATCTGCTCACCCACATTTCTCATTCAATATGTTATTTTAGTATTGTAGGATTTAAGAAGAAACACTGAAGCAGGAGACATTTGACTGTACCAATGGGACCAGGGTTATTTCTCAGTACACAAGTCACAATAAGCAACAAAAGCATTGAAATTACATGCTCAATACTATGCATTACATGCTTAATACTATGTATTGGTGCATACAACCAGACCTGAATTGCCATCTCTTCAAATTAAAAGATTAGTACCCATAATTTTTCCCAAACAAATCATAAATCCTTCACAACTGGTCCTCCAGTTAAAACAACACAGTTTTGCTACATATGTACAACCACATATATGAGAAGAGTATACATTTATTTATATGCTATAATTAATTGTCATGGATAAATTACTGCTTATCAGGTCACTTGTTTGGTCCCTATTGATGTGTTTAACCCTGCCTCCCTTGGAGTAACCCTCTGATCATAGGCTGTAACTAGAAACGGAATGATTAATGTCATGAATTGACAGCACAATGACAAGGTAGAGATCAGTTACGGCTGTGCCAAAGCTGTATGTTGACCCAAAGCAATAGAAGTGCATGTCAATAAGGTTTGTTTCACTGCTAAATATAGTGAAACATGTTGATCACTAGGTGCCTCCAGTGTGATGGGTTAAACACCATTTATATTCTTATCACTAAATGCTTCATGGTACTTGAACTTCAAAGTTAAGTTTACTGTCATATCAGAGAAATAACCACCATTGGCACCATTGTACCACAAGATCTACACCATTAAAGTTTCGAACTGTATAAACCGTTTTAATTTCAACACAAGTTGCAATGGCTGTCACACAAGACACATCATTGAATTTTACATCAATTTAGGCATAAAGCTACCCCCCTTTGAGATATAATTAATTGTCATGGATGTTAGTCCCTATTGACGCATTTATCCTGTCTCCCTTGGATTAACCTTTTGGTCTTTGGCTTAAAGTAAAAATGAAGTGATTTATGCAATGATGATGGGGGTTAGGGGTCACTGCTAGGTCAAAGCTGCATGTTGGCCTAGGTTAATGAGTCTATGATAGCAATTTTTTGTTTGACAGGTGAAAATAACCGATCATCAAATTCTTGCCGTAGGTTAATGGTTAAACACGTGGTTTCTTTCTTCATTAAATGCTTCATGTTACATCAAACTTAAAGGTTAAGTTTGCTATCATATCACAATAATAACCACCAATAAAGGCAATATTTTACCTCTAAAACTTTGATATTTTCAAGATAAGTGGCAACTCCAGTCAAATAAATTTCCTCTTTAAATTTCACACAAATTTGGGAATAAAGCCTCCTTCAAAATATACCTTTTCTGTACATGTACATACTGAAAAAGAAAAGAAGAAAAAAGCAAATGGAATATTACCATGTATCTGATGTCATGAAAGTGTGCATGATATGAATATTGATAGTTTTCATACAAATGAAAAAAAGTTGGTCAAGCCCACTAAATGCTTGAGATGTCAAGTCATTGACCAAGTTGCAATTATATGTGCATTACATAAGTAAATGCTGTACTGTGGTAATCCAGTTGCCTGCCAAATAGAGTACGCTCTGTTTATAAATAATATAAATTTTGGTATCTACTTAATGGGCAACAGACAGGGTGCTTTTTTTTTATTCCCACTGCATGTAAAATCATGTCATTCTGATGTTTTAGAATTGTACATATTCTGACAAATTTGCCAAATGGACAGAAAAAAGCTCATAAGCACCATGAAAATGACACCAAAAGAATTTAATGTGTAAATATGAAGGTCTGACATTGAGGCAAGCCTATTGTCCACAAGAAGTCATTTTTCTTGTCAGGCAAAGTAGCTCTCCAACCTCTGTTTGGAGACCATTGCTGCCACTTGCCCTGAATTGAGGCAAAGTTGGGGACTGGACAAGCTCTTAGAAACTTTAACATCAAATCCTGAATATATTCTGCCTCACCAGGCTTCTTTATAAATTCTGTTACATTGCAGCCATAATAACTGCAACAGTGAACACTTTTGCTGCCCACAGTGGCAAGAAAATAGACCTATACGATATAAAGAAGAAAGGTACTCATCCACACACCTACATGTTTCCCATTGCTGCTTTTTTATTTCATTATTTTCAACTACCATATGCATCTGAACATACTTTAAAACAATCTGACTTCATGGTAAAGAACTTTACATAAATATTTTATAACATGTTATGCCTCTACAATATACCTATAACCTTACATTAACATAATACAGAAGTCATAAATGCACTTGAAATCCACAGATATTAAAGCTACAGGCCGATATATATATATATATATATATATATATATATATATATATATATATATAGTAGCACTTGCTGTATGCAGCCACTGCCGTGAGCAGTCACATTGCTTTTTGTGGTCACTAGGTTCTTAGTAACATTTTCTTGTGGTGACAGCTCACCTACTGTATGAGGCCACATACAGCAGGTACCACTGTGTATGTATGTATATATATATATATATATATATATATATATATATATATACATATATATATAAATATATGTATATATATATATATATATATATATATATATATATATATATATATATATATGAATACACACATACATAATAAATAGTCTGTTATTTGTTCCAAGAAGGCTATACAGAATACATTTTTGCTACACATACAATGCCATTCAATGGAAACAAAGTTTCAACAGTGCCGATTCAATTAACCCCATCTGTCAAAAAATTAAAAACTGCTGCAAAAAAGCAAATGAAAAATATCGACTTACAATCCTATATAAACACAAAACACATATGTTGCCATTAAATATTGTTACATTTTCTCATAAAATTCTTACAAATATATATTATAGCATACATTTGCACTTGCAATCTCACTGTATTACACATATTCAAAAGCTTAAATGTACATGTATATACTGCGGCATAAACCTCACTTGAGATGACTTGTGGACGGGATACAATTTCAATGTTGAGCAGGCCTAATTACTTATATTTCTCCTAAGTGTGAAGCTTATCCTGAATAGGTCATCTTACATGGGTAGAGAGGGTAAGGTTTTAATTGTAAATCTTTCATTTGGTTGGTCACTCATTGGTTCAAGTAGTAGACAAACCAATGAGAATAACCAATTATTGCCTGCAAATCTACATGTAAACAGCATGATATAGCAATCCAGCTTCAGCAGGCTACAAAATGCTTGATAATGTGTAATTGATCTTTCCATATGTAAGTGTCAAATGTAACATTTCATATTAAATACATTCAAAACTCTGTCATATCTTTTTAAACTACATATCAAAATAATCCAGCCTTGTCTCGCTCTTAATGTCTTCTGTTCATCATATTCCCTAGAACTCAATAATGTGAACATTGAAAGTCAGGCAGGCAACTGTTCTAGTAATTTGCCAAGATATGCATATTTTCTGATGCTTTATGTTTTAGTGAAATTTTGAGAGCTTTTACACCAAAGGGAACTTGACATGAAAAAATGCCAAACAGGACTAGCATTAATCAAGACAAGTGAAGGAACATTTTTGTCCCTGCAATAATGGAGATACATGCAGGCCTGTCTTGAAAGAAACATTTTGAAAATACTGCGAGAGAGGACCTTATAAAATGTACACTGGCTGGTATTTAAGGTAGTGTATTATGGTGATATGATTAAATCAGAGGGCTGTGCTCAACTAACTTTACACTCACAGACGAAAGCAGCCATGTTGCCTTAGGAATTAGGTGGAGGTCAACTTTACCCTCATACAGGACCACCATCATGCACAACATGAAAGTCTTTGCTCAAATAGGTTTTGAGTTAAATTCACAGAAGTTGTCCTGTGAGCCTTCAGGGGTATATCAAGGTCACTGAAATGTAATCCTAACCTACAGTTACAATACGAGATCATCATCATGTCAAAGCTAAAAGTCCTACGTCACCTTCTTCAGTTACCACAAAACTTGATCCAATATAAAATTGTCTTCTGGCCTTGGGAATTTGGTCATGGTCAACCATATGAGGAAATCAAGAACTTCTGGATCCCAGATGTGTTTGTGCGTTTTTCAGAGCAATTTGTCTGCTGCTTTGAAGGAGCATTTTTTTATGAATTGTGTTTATACTTTTGGAGAAAATATTCCAAAAATCTTCTCTAGAACTGGGCTAATTGCCTTGAAATTGCACAGGAACACTTCTGGGCTTTCTTAGACCTTAATTTATCCTACAGATGGTGCTGCAATCTTTTAATTAATTTTCTGTGTTTTTGGAATTTTTTACTCTGTCTCCCAGTACACTGGCCTGATTTGGTTCAAAATTGGTGAGAATGTACCTCATGTCAACTTCTGGCAAAGTTGTCCACTGAAAGGGGCTGCTGCTATATCCCAACTTTTGATAAATTTTCTATTTTGTCTGTTGTTCAACAGGTGTATACCTAGGCATTGATCAGTGCCCATATCAATGAGGTAATGATAATGTACATGAAGGCTACATTTTTTTGTCCTTAATTTGATTTCATGAAGCTTTACATATGCACAAAAACAGGACCTGAGAATATGTTATATAGCAAAACTAGGTCACTAGGTCATGTATCTGGGCACAGTGATATATTCATACAGGATACTTCTGTCTGTGTTATAGTCTCTTTGTGCTTTGACTTTGCTTCATAAAACATCATGCAGACAGGGCTTTACATTAAGGTATTTCCATAGCTTGTCTGACTACAACTTTTACCTTAATTTAGAACAAGTATGAGGTCAAAACTGCATAGAACTCAGAACTTTCACTTAATTGTCAAGACCAAAATTTACTTCTCTCAGACAATGAGGTTTCAATCAACATCAAGAATGCAATATATCATGACTTAAGTACATGTAATGAAGTTAAACTATGTCCATATAAATTTTAGATTATAACTATGTAAGGACGATCTTGTCCTCTCTCATCTAAGGAGCTATCAGTTTTTGGAGACAAAGTAAGTGGAGCACAGAGCGTCACAGTCCTCTTGCATTTTTTTTTCTCCTTTAGAACTACAGGCAGGTACTTGAATGAAAGTTTTTTATGAGTAATTTTAACATGGAATCATTCAGATGAACCTGACTTTGCAGTGATAAGCCGAGCAACCAGTTATAGCGGAATTATTATGCTGAAAATGGCTTTTTGTCTGTAGAATCTACAAACTAACATCGCCAAATTCAGTAGTCCTCTTCTCTCATATGCCTGTAGTTTTAACATGCCACACAGGTAAGCAGCCAATAGGTTCATTTGCTGTTGTTTGCAGCATCCACACTTATGACAGAAGGTGCCGAAGGAGTCCATATCATTTGTGTTCAGAGGGCTGGTATTCTTGACTGCTTTAAGAAAGTCCACTTTCTTGAATATTTTTCTCCTGGTTCACCATAGCAGCTTTCTGTGTTCATCTGGACTTGTTGCTTTAATACTTATCCATCTATAGTCCACAGCAGCAGTGGGAAAAATTACATAAAGAATAGAATTGGCAAATATTTGACGGAACATGACATAATACTACACCAATTACCATTATGCTTGTGGATATGTTTATGCATAGCAACATGTTTATCAATGAGAGTTTTCAAAAGTTGACCAATACTTTTACTTCTGCAATTTTGAATATATATATATATATATATATATATATATATATATATATATATATATATATATATATATATATATATATATATATATATATATATTCATACATACATACATACATACATATATATATATATATATAAGATTTCCCTTCATTAGTCTTATTTATAATTTCAGAGGTAAAACAAAACTTTACATACATTGTATACTTATTTTTATAAAAACAAAACAAAAACAAAATTATATCAAATTTAGAATGCATAGAAAGAAAAACAGCCTGGTTTTGAATCCTTTGCAGTAGTGAAAATAGTGAATTTATTTTCACCCAATTTTTATTTCCAAATTACAATTCATGTTCTCATAAACTTTATAAACTACTTGACATCTATGTTTCATCAACAATGTTTGCATGGCAACTATAATCCTAGTTTGGCATCATTTCAATAGTGTATGGGCATGAAATGCATGAGTGAATACGTAGAACGATAGAAAGTCTGGCAAACTTTGATATATTTGAATAAAATGTATATTCAACCATTGACTGAGCATTTCAGAATTAAAGTATGTAAAGCACTAAGTGTAAATGAAAAACTTTCTTTTCAACATTTTTCATACAAAATGTATCCTTGGTATCTGTGGGCTGGGCAATTTCTAGGGAAAATGTACATCTTCTTAGTGTATTTCTTTGTAAAATACCCACACCCTTGCAGGACATTAGGCAAGACCATTGGGGCGTGACTTGTTTATTCAGCTATTAACAGGCCAATTAAACCATTGTTCTTGTAGACTCGTGCATGGGTTATTAACCTTTTCTCATCCATGTTGTACTTCCAAACAAAATGTACATTGGATACTGCCGTTTATCAGAATTCTTAATTTAAAGGCCTTAAAACTGCACAATATGGAGGAACAGATTTACTCTTTTTTTTTTTTTTTTTTAAATTCAAATTGTATTTTTCTCAAAAAGATTCTATGCAAATGTTAGCTCATTCTCTTTTTAAGTGGTGAAGGTCGTGTTCAGTGATTGTTGCATTGCCAGACAAGTACTGTCTTTGATCAGTGATTGTTGCATTGCCAGACAAGTACGGTCTTTGATCAGTGATTTTTACATTACCAGGCACCTAATATCCTTGATCAGTGATTTCTGTATTAGGCAAGTACTCTCCTTGATCATTGATTTTTGCATTACCAGGCAAGCACTGTCTTTGATCATTGATTTTTGCATTACCAGGCAAGTACTGTCCTTGGTCATTGATTTTTGCACTGCCAGACACATACTGTCCTTGATCATTAATTTTTGCAACACCAGCCAAGTATCGCGCTTGATCGGTGATTTTTGCATTACTAGGCAAGTACTATCCTTTATCAATGATTTTTGCATTACCAGGCAAGTACTGTCCTTGATCATTGATTTTTGCATTACCAGGCAAGTACTATCCTTTATCATTGATTTTTGCATTACCAGGCAAGTACTGTCCTTGATCATTGATTTTTGCATTACCAGGCAAGTGATGCCATTGATAATTGATTTTTGCATTACCAGGCAAGTAATGTCCTTGACAATTGATTTTTGCATTACCAGGCATGTACTGTCCATGATCAGTGATTTTTAGATTGCCCGGTAAGTACTGTCTTTGATCAGTGATTTTTGCATTGCCAGGCAAGTACATTGTACTGCCCTTGATCAGTGATTTTTGCATTACCAGGCAAGTACATTGTACTGCCCTTGATCACTGATTTTTACATTGTCAGGCAAGTACTGTCCTCGATCAGTGATTTTTGCATTGCCAGGCAAGTACATTGTACTGCCCTTGATCACTGATTTTTACATTGTCAGGCAAGTACTGTCCTCGATCAGTGATTTTTGCATTGCCAGGCAAGCACTGTTTCATGCATCCTTTTAGTGGCCAAAGCATTACTTCTATGACACAGCAAAAATATAGCCTTCAGATTACCAATTAATGTAACTTAAATGAAAATTGTTTACATTTAAGCCATGTTGTTACTCGAATGAAATTTCTTTTAATGAGTAATCTGAGTACTTTGGAAAATCAATGAACAGCACAGAAAGATTAAAGATAATTTAGCTTCAGCCTTCAGATGAGTCTAAAAAGAGACCAACTCTTAACACCAAAAGGATAATCTGGTAAACTTTATTCTGAAACTATACTCATTGAAATATTTGTGGACCAAGCATGATCATGCTTGATGGCAAGAAAATAATTCACGATAGTTGACCAAAAATACCATATCCATGATCACAATTACATAAATTTCCTTTGAAAATATAGTAATGAATCAATAGAGTATCTTCAACACCTTCATCGTAAGTTTAAATATAATTGTGTGATCAATACCATGTATCCACATGACAATTTGGACGGCTACAATTTATGATACTGATGCTGATACATACATCAATATCTATACAACAGAGTGATTGTCACTACATGGACGTTTCAGGGATACAGGAACAAGATCTACCAAACTGGTGTACTTTAGCACACTCTCAATAAATTTCTGAGCGATAAAGGTCCTTCAGCAAAATTACAAAACACTGTGTATATATATATATATATATATATATATATATATATATATATATATATATATATATATATATATATATATATATATATATATATATTATTTATATGCAAAGGCTTTTTGCTTTTTTAGTCTTACCATGTCAGAAATATAAGGAGTATGTAAATGGGCAAATGCATTGAGTATTACACAGTGACCATCACAACAGTGATCATTTTGCATTCAAAGGTATTTTGTGCTTCTTCTGTCTTCTTTAATCACAACAGCGATAAGGTCTAATAATTACTAACCGAGAGGCACAACTTCCAACAGTTTACTCTGCAAGATGTTTTGAATGTACACCTAGCTACGTGGTGACCCAGAAACCACATTTTTAAAATATAAATTTATTTTGCATTATCTAATAGTTAACAGGAATGGAGATTCGTTATGTGATGATTATTTCATGGAATTGAAGCAACCACCTTGAAGGCCACATTTAAAAAAAAACAAAACAAACTTTTTATCACACTTGTAGCATGCACACACAGATGTCAATAGTATCACCACGGTATTAGAGACTACATTGCACCAATTGCAGAGTGGGTTGCTACATAGAGCTCTTTGCCGTGCTTTCTTTGAAAAAATTACCTGAACTATGGTGCTTTATAAGCCAAGTCAAATAATTGTTTTCGCTGTACTGACATCTTTATTTATTTAAACACATGTAATAATATTAAATGGATGAAACTAAAATAAACTAAACCAAAAAAATCAAATCAAATTTGTGTCATGCCACAAAGAAAACTGTAAGGAATTTACAAAATCAAAAGAAAGTCTGGTTTATTGATACCCTACAATTTATGCAAAATGAAAAGGGGTGTGGTGTAGATAGACCGTAAAGATCTGGTGCATTGATACTTTAAGATTCATACAAAATCAAAATGGGAATCTGGTGAATTGATACCCAACAATTTAAAAAAAAAAAAGTGATGAAGGGGTGTGATGTATTGATACCCTACAAGGTAAACAAAATGATAAAGGGGTGTGGTGTATTAACACCCTACAACTTAAACAAAATGATAAAGGGTTTTGGTGTATTGATACCCTCCAATTTTAAACAAACTGATAAAGGGGTCTGGTATATAGATGCCCTACAATTTAAAAAGGAGGGAAAAAAATCTTGCATTCATACTTTATGGTCTAGTGCATTGATACAAGTGCCATTGTGCATTGGTTTTTTGTGAACCCCCTTTACATCAAAGGGTGGTGCCTCCCAGCTATTCCGTTGTGACATCCATATGGATTAATATAATGATGACTTCACATTGTGAACTAAGATATATGTGAACTTACAACATACATTAGAACACCATAAGCAAGAGTGCACACACTAGGGATCACATCAAAATCATGATCCATGAAATACATAGAAATATAATTTTATCAATAACGCTCTATAAATCTTAAGTAAATGTAGTGTACAATACCATAGCAGCAAAATTACAGTGGCCAAGTGACATGGTAGAAGTTCACACTGAGAAGCATGTTCACTCTATGCGTGTAGATTTATAATACAATGCAACATAAAAGTGCTTTACAAAGAAGATGCACACATCAAAGCAATTCACTCTCCCAGTCATGACTGTTTGCACCGATTTAACCCTTTCCCCCCAAATTACCATTGAATCAACAGCTTTCCTTGCTCTGGCCTGGGCATATAGTGTCTCACTCATACCCAACAAAGCTGTTGACCTGCAGCATGTTATCTTGCTTGGTCTCATCTATAATACTCATTCAAATTGTTGTCTATTGTTGTTGAAATTAGATGAAAAAATTGAAGCAGATGACATTTGATCAGCAGAAGGTGTTGGCCCATTTGAGAGGAAAATGGTTAAAATTCTAGTTTTCATGGAAAAATCTGAATCTACAATTCCATTAAATTTATGCTTCATGATAATAATCTTACTAAAACTTTGATTTTTTTAAACTGCAGCCTGCAAACAGAATTAGGCTATCCACTACTAAAATATAATGTATTATGCTTTTGGTTGATTTCTTACAACTGCATTTTGTCAACACAATTCTAATTATTGAAGAAGATATGCATAATTATGATAGTCTCACACATGGTTCTTTGATTTCTTTCAATTCCAGATTGTCAACATGACTACTTATTGCTGCAGAAGATATTATGCAAAATGCTTTATGTGTCATGCAAATTTTGTTGATTTCTTTTAACTGCTGCAATTTGTCAACATAATTACTTATTACTGAAGCTGATATTATGCATAATGCTTAACTCTGATAATCTCATATATATATATATATATATATATATATTGTTGATTCCTTTCAATTGTAGTTTGTCAACATGATTGCTTCTTTCTGAAGAAGACATAATGCATGAAGCATAACTAGGATAACCTCGTACAATTTTTGTTGTTGATTTCTTTCAGTTTCAGTTTGTTTACATGACTGAAAACACACAAATACAATAATTAAACATCATGGTAAGTTGTGTGCATTGTTCATATTTACCCGCTGAAGACCCTTTAATTTATTTGGGCTAATACAGCCTATGTCAACTTTTTACAGAAGAACGTGTGTAATATGGATAATAGTACTTCCATATGTATATAGGTTAGACAGTGACAGGTTAATTAGCTTATGGAGAGAAAAGAGTAAGAGTAAAAAGACATACATACAATATGATATTTGAGACTGATAACATTTACATGTACTATATTCATTGAGAGTCTATTGAAATATTATTTGGGACATTTGTGAACATACATGTATGATCCATTCACTTAAGTAGCATTCGGTCTGGTTTCTGTTGGCTTTCATTTGACAACAAGAGCACAATATTTACAATCAATGCTTAGTGTTAAACTAATTGGAAATGCAAACATCAAAAGCAAGCAAAATGTATTCCCTGATATATTTTATATCTAATACTTTTCACATAAAATACTATTCAGATTTGGCAATATGGTCATATAAAAATCCATTCTTTGACATTGGTTTGATATACTTTTGATATACTGATCATGACTTTTTTTTTTCAAAATTCATGAACAATTTTATCCCTCATCATTTTGTCCGTATTCTGGTAATGAATGCAGGCATTAAATCCATTAAAAAATAAGAATCTTCTCATAATAATTATTTTGGTTTTAAAATACTCATGCAATACTATATGCCCTCCATTCATTGTATACTGAAAGCAGTGACATGAATGTGGTCCAGTCTGTTCTAATCTCCTCACAATTTCCAGCATATCACTCATGACTCACATGTTAGCTTATCACATTAAATGGAAAACATCATGTCATCTGCACATTAGTAATACGCTGGCTGTATCAAGACATTAAAGCACAGACCATTACATAATCAATCCCTGCGATGTACAACTATCAAGCCATGAAAAATGGGTCTTCACTTTTAGAGTAGGTACACTAACAAGCAAGTTATTGTGAGTCCATGATTATTCTTCGAACAGCGAGTTTGATAAGAAATGCACTCTGAATTACAGCAAAACTAATTCATGAAATGGAGAAAGTTAAGAAAATAAACAAATACGAATAAATTAGTACAGTAATTAACCCTTTCAGTACGAAGCTGGAGACTGAATCAACAACTTTCCTCAGGGTACTCTAAGTACCTTTGGAAAAAAAAAATAATGAAGTAAGTTTCTAGTTTACAAAATCAAATGACTTTACACAACATGTACATGACAAGGACAGCATGTGGTCTTTATGTTCGTATACTGCTGACTTCGACATGTATATACACACCTGCTCCCCTCAAGCCCTGATTTCCACTTTACAAACCATCATGGTGAATATTGTGCAAAACCTGTGATTTAAGACCACTGGTGTGGGATGGGAGAGCATTAGCATTTGCTGCTTGTAACCATTCAATGGTCCATCTAGTGAATAACCATTTCGAGTCAATAACTGCTACGCAAGACACCCCGTCACCAAAAGCCATATTTACATGACAAAAATGATGGTCTTAAAACACAGGTTTACATGCGTACTGGGTGTGACCACAGAAGCATATATAGCAAAGTGGACAAAGTGATATAGTGAATATATGTGAGTTACTACAATATACATGTGACCAGCACAGATCTGTAGTGAAATACATGTATCCTGGACACATGATACAACAAAAGCACATGAACATGATGTTTTCTCCATCATCAAGACTATCAAAATGCTTCAAAAATTGAGGGACCCTCTTCAGAATATACAACATGTTCTCACTAAAAAAGAATGTTTAAATCATTCGGAGAGTTTAAGTATTGCCATGTTGTCCACTGACCAAATTTTGACACAGAGAAAACACTACAAATTGTAATTGAATGTTTCGGAAGGCTATGACAACATAATAGCTTGTGATACTGCTCACAGGCTGAAGACCCAGGGCCACTTCATTTTGATAGTCTCCAAAAGTGTTGTAACGAAGGCTGGAATGAAAAAGTGCAGGAAGCTACACATAACACTGGTGTCCATCAACGTTTACTGACCACTCCTTCTCTCTGTAGACTGCCATAAATGGCTCGTAGCGTCTCTTGTGATTTCTTGTCATCTTTGACCTCGGGCGTGGGCTTCCCACTCATGGCTGCTCTGGCAGCACGAGCTGACTGAGGCCGACTTGATTTTGTTTGGGCCACTTCTGCATTGAGCTTCTGTTCGCGAATCTCTTTCTTTTTAGCCAGTAGAATATCTCGCTGTTCTTTCAGGAATTCCTGCCTCTTTTTCAGTTCGGCAGGATCCATTTGTGAGTATTGCTCCTAGAAAATGGATGGTAAGAGTGGATGAAATATGAACCTGATACCAATGTTTTTTCTGATTAAATTGGCCAAAAGTGCCTGGAGGGAAAATTTCTGCTTCAATAAGACTGGTAGATGGGTAAAAATATAATATACACAAGGTCAACAGCTTTCCTTGGTGTGTCACTTTGCAACCAGCCTGTAAAAGGGAAAGCTGTTTACTCATCCTGGTTTTAATCCAGAAGGGTCTGAAGTGACTTAGAGAAGGCAATGGCAATTTTAGGACCGTGTAGGCTAAATATTGCAGTGATCATTTATGCAAACATGTAGAAACTATGACCAAGCCAAACACATATTTTGTGTTTGGACAGATATATATCTCAGTCAAAACTAAAAGGTTACAGACTGTTTTGCAAGGGAAACTTTTTATAGATTATACGTGAACCACTAACAATCTTTAGGTATTGCACTACACACGGCCAAATGCACGTAATGCAAAGCTAGGTGGAAGGCATGGCAAAAGCAGTATCTATAATAGTATTGACCACATTCATAATAAATTCAGTTTGAGGCTGGCACTGGTTAACTTTACTGTTACATGACCAATTTCAGAGATTGTATTGGTTACACTTATAACAATGACAATCTTCATGGATTGAAGTGATAATCTTCAGTATTTGGTCACACAGTTTACAGCACCAGAATACATGTTTCCAGAGTAAGCGTAATCTAAACTGATTATTACAACAGCGTGGTTTTTAGAATGCTCTGATTCCAACATGGCTACACTCATAGTAATAGCATTTTCTAAGAGTTTACTGGTTATTTCTGAAAACAAGAGGACTATGACAGTCTTGTGTTCCACTGGCATTGCATATACACAGTCATAATTGCTGACATAATTGGCAATTTGGTCTGCTGAAGCATTACAATGTACAGTGAAACCTGTTTCAGAGACCACTGTAAGGAAAGACCACCTGCCTTTTAAGACCATGTTTACCATGTCCCTTTTGCCATTTCCCATGTTATTGCACCTCTACTGAGAGACCACCTGCCTTATGTGACCACCTTTTGGCCTGCCCTAGGGACAGTCTCTCAAAACAGGTTTTACTGTACTGCAATCAAAGGTAATCTCAGATGCATGCCCCTTCCTCTCTGCAGGAGATGTAGAGGGCAGCTAGGTGGTTGTTTCCAATTGACTAAATTTGTATGTTTTTGACCTTGGGAATACCATCAAGGTTACTTGTATGCAATCAGAACTTATAGAGGTCCATTATCATGTATGAAGTCCAAACTCAAACAGCTCTTGAGTTAATTGTACAGTGACAGTAAAATTTAAATAGCCTGTGACCTTAGGATTTACGTAAGTCATTAATGATCATCTCAATATGGCCCAATGCAGCACTATCACATGCTACCATGCACAATATACAATATCAAAGTGTTGACTCAAACAGTGTTTCAGTAATCCAAGAGGACTGTGACAGTCCTGTGTTCAGCTGACCGACCAAGATATATGCCAATAAGTCAGATTTGCTGCTATCTCTGTTGTACAGTAACAATGGTAACATGTACCTACCATCATTACTGGTTTGTCGTAATGCTGATAATTTACTAAAAATCAGAAAATGACAGGACCACAATGTAATGAAAAAAGTTAGTGGCAATTATATCCAACCACATTCCCACATTCAAGAGAATGCAATGTGCAGTTTCGGATGAGAAGTCAATAAGTGAAAATGAACAAACATTGTTCAAACAAGAGGGCTGTGTGAACAGTACAGATCAGCTGACCTAGACATTCATCACACTTGCAGCTCTGTGAACTTGGGAAAGGATCAAGGTCTCCCATGTTCTGAGTAAGTATGAGCTTTATAGAAGAACACTAACATGTGCATCATCAAGGTTCAAGTAGTTCTCAAGTTATAGTGAGGAGTAAAATTCATGCATGTTGCACTGTAACCCAGAAACAAGGTCAAAGTCATTCATGTACTGTCTAAGCATGACCTTCATACAGAAACATTAATATGTACAGCATCACGGTACTAACTCAAAACAGATCTCAAGTTATCAAGTAAACAGTAAATTTCGTGTCAGTTGTCCTGTGAATTAGTATTAGAATACCCATTGACTTACATAGTAATCAATAGGAAAGCTGCATTGACCGATAAGAACCCAAATTGAAAATCCTTAAAAATCAGGAATCCAAAGCAGTGCCATCTAGTAAACAACTTTGTTTGACCCTTTCACAAGAACAAATCCATCACATTTCAGCTTAATCTGAGTGAAGGTTCTAAGTACAAATGAAAAATAGCAAAACCATACAAAAATTCATTAAAAAAAATTGAAAAAAATTGCAGTGCCACTTGGTGAACAAATTGGGAACTAGGTGTCTCTGGGAGTGTCTATGTACGATACCAAAGCAATTGGGTGAGCAGTTTCAGAGAAGAGTTTTTAAGGTTTGCCCCCAAAAAGAACAAAAAAATTCATAAAAAATCCAAAAATCAATAGAGAATGACCATTTGAGCAAAATTGGTTGAGATCCACCCAAGGCACATCCCCACCAAGTTTGAAGTAAATCTGGCCAAAATCATTTAAGTTATAACCATACCAAGAAATTCCCATGTTAAACTTTCCTATTAAAATTTTTGTAAAGATTTTTGAATAAAAAATCAAAAAATCATTGGAACATGACCATTGGAAAAAAACACTCACCCAAGGTACATCCCCACCAAGTTTAAAGTAAAGCTTGACGACAGTTTTGGAGAAGAAGTCATAAGTGTAAATTAGCATTAGAATGCCCATTGACTTGCATGGTAATCAATACATAGCAAAGGTGCATTTACCGAAAAGTAGCCGAATTGAAAAAATCGTTAAAACTCATGAATCCGCAGCATTCCCACATAGTGAACAACTTTGTTTGACCCTTCTACAAGGAACATATCCACCATGTTTCAGCTTAATCTGAGAGACGGTTCTGGAAAAGAAGTCGGAAATAGCTATAACACACACAAATTCTTTAAAGAATTGGAAAAAATTGCAGCACCACCTGGTGTACAATTTGGAACTAGGAGTCACAGGTAGTGTTCCTGTGTGATATCAAAGCAATTGGGTGAGCGGTTTTGGAGAAGAAGATTTTTCAAGATTTGCCCAAAAAAGAACAAAAAAATTCCTAA
Organism: Hermodice carunculata; assembly: GCA_964020975.1. NCBI lineage: Eukaryota > Metazoa > Annelida > Polychaeta > Eunicida > Amphinomidae > Hermodice > Hermodice carunculata. The sequence goes on along the minus strand of OZ026615.1, from coordinate 30,962,323 downwards.
AAAATCCCCAAATCACTAGACCATGATTGACGTCAAACAGACAGGCTTCAAATAAATACATTAAAGGTTTCGTACAAAAGTTTAGAAATAATCAGAGGAAACTGGTTTTCAATAGGAACCTGGTCCCTCATAAGGTCTTTCTGTGACAAAAATTCTACAGTGCATATATTTTGAGATATCGCGGTAATGTCAACAAGACGGATAGACCTTGTCAACGGACGGACGACACACAGGATGACAATACCCTCCGGCACTTAATGTGCCGAGGGTAAAAAGTGCCTGTATGACCTTGGAAATCAGGTCAAAATTAACAATGTGTAGTCTCCACCTAGCTGTCATACAACATCATCATCATCATGTGCAGCACCAAAGTCCTAGCTTAAACAGTTCTTAAATTACCAAGATTCAGAACAGCAAAACTCACTACAGTTGCTCTGTGACCTTGAGAATGAAGCCCAGCTGAAAAATCAGTTGATTAGCAACCTGGTATATATATGTATGTATACATACATACATACATATATATATATATATATATATATATATATATATATATATATATATATATATATATATATATATATATATATATATATATATATATATATATATATATATATATATATATATATATGTGTATGTATACATACATATATATATATATATGTATGTATGTATGTATGTATGTGTGTGTGTGTATATATATATATATATATATATATATATATATATATATATATATATATATATATATATATATATATATATATATATATATATATATAACACCTCCCAATACAGAACACCCTTGGGACTGCAAAAAAGTGTTCGGTATAGTGAGGTGTTCAGTATATAGAGGTTTGCTTACATTGGAAGTACATGTATATACTTGGCACCGAGAAATGGTGTTCAGGATAGAGAGGTGTTCGGTATATGGAGGTATTTGGTTAGAGAGGTTTTACTGTATATATATATATGTAATATGTATCATGGTCGCAATATCACAGAGTGACTTGTGAAATGGAGGGATTCTCCTTCAGTTACACAATACCAATCTCTATGGAGGACTGAACAAGTCATACTTACAACAATAGCAGCCTGGCTTGCAGACTGCTGCGACTCCTCCATGGCAGACTGTAACCAACCTGCTGCTGCATCAGAATTGCTCATGCGCTTTGCCACAGGTGGCGGCTTGTGATATTGAGCAGGTGGCGGCAACTGTGAATAAGGAGACATGTTCTGTTACGTTCACAGCTTATCCCTTGTATTCTTATTCTCCTCTAGTGCAGCCACATCATATATATATATATATATATATATATATATATATATATATATATATATATATATATATATATATATATATATATGTCATGCACTATCAGAATATCGCAGACATGTAAAGAAGTTCTATATTATACCTTAGCTTTGCCTTTCAATTATCATTTAATTAATTAAAATGTTTCATAATAATTTAGACTCTGTTTATAATGCATAATGCACAAAGTCACAATGAGAAGTCCATATATAGAAATAAAACAGATTCCACTCTTGGCTACAACTATACATAATCAGCTTTATTTACAACCAGATTTACTTCAGTCTGCAAAACTGGTGAATTTATAATTCATGTTGCCACCCTTGCTTGACCTGTCTGCCTGTTTAAAAATTATGTCTGGCAGAATAAAAGGTGGAGGACACAAAGATCACACTTGACAAGTACCGTTTGTAGTTGACATCAGAATTGGATTTTTGCATCAGGGTGTAACGTGAACTAACTATGACATCAAATGATATTCACATCCACACTGGATTTCTCTGTAGAACAACTTAACCTCCCTCTTACCTTTGCTTCTTTCTTGGATGCAGGTTTTGTGGCAGGAGGTGTCTTCTTGGCTACTTTCTCTGATGCTGATGCTGATGCTCCACCCCCCATGGTCAAACCAGCCATGCCCTGAGAGAATGTCACATAATGAAGGAAAAGAAAATGAAACGGGCCACTATCAGTTTCAGTTTGCTTGAATCTACTTCTTTTTTCTGCAACAATCTTTGATATTTGCAGGTAGAAATAAGCAGCTGTCCTGCAGTCCCAGACAACCCAAAGTACAGGCAGGCAAGTTAACTTTGATATCAACCCAAAGTACAGGCAGGCAAGTTAACTTTGATATCAACCCAAAGTACAGGCAGGCAAGTTAACTTTCATATCAACCCAAAGTACAGGCAGGCAAGTTAACTTGGATATCAACCCAAAGTACAGGCAGGCAAGTTGATTTTGATATCACCCCAAAATACAGGCAGGCAAGTTGATTTTGATATCAACCCAAAGTACAGGCAGGCAAGTTAACTTTCATATCAACCCAAAGTACAGGCAGGCAAGTTAACTTTGATATCAGCCCAAAGTACAGGCAGGCAAGTTAACTTTGATATCAACCCAAAGTACAGACAGGCAAGTTAACTTTGATATCAACCCAAAGTACAGGCAGGCAAGTTGATTTTGATATCACCCCAAAGTACAGGCAGGCAAGTTGATTTTGATCTCAACCCAAAGTACAGGCAGGCAAGTTAACTTTGATATCAACCCAGAGTACAGGCTGGCAAGTTGACTTTCATATCAAGTTTTCTCAACGGACAACATTCCAATTATGATTAAGGTAGACAAGGAGTTGCCACTTAAACTGATTCTGTAGTTCAAAACAATATATACTAGACTAGGTGCTACAGTTTCTCTTGAAAGGTTTGCACAAGTTTATCTGCAATTGCCATTCACAAACAAAACTGTTCACAAAGCACAATGAGACAGATCAAAATCATATTATCTTGAAGAAGAGGACTGTTACAGTTCTGTGTTCAGCTGACCTCTGACCTCACTGACCTGTGCTAGCATAAATGATGATCCTGTGTGTGATAGGGAAGAGAATCCAGCTTACGGTTTGGACAAAAAAAATCAATAAAAAGCTCATTTTACGTAGCGCCACTTGTTGAACACATTAAGATCCAGAGGCACTCAGCATTGTCCCAATGAACTTTGAAAAAAAAAAAAATGCTACCCTGATTTGGATAAGACTTTTCATGACTCTCCCCTGCAAATAATCCTAAAATTCATGAAAACCAAAATTTACTAGAGCAGGACCATTTGAAGAAAAATTGGTAGATATCTACCTGAGGTACATACCCCCTAAGTGTAAAGAGGATCCAACCAAGACCTTTGTAGTGAGTGCGTCTTGATGTTAAGACCATCTCATGTAATATAAGTACCTGCCTGCTACTGACTGAATCACTTTGTGCCCCAAAAGCCTAGGTTCAAAAGGCCGGGACCACAGAAATATAACTGCTTTGTTTCACAAACATGTAAGTCAGCATTTGATTATCATTATGATAATGGACTCAAAACAAAACATACATATTAAGGAGAAATAAAATGACAAGTTAAGAATGTACTTAAGTTGCTGACATGGAAAATTCAAATCACACTTAATTTATAGCCATGCATTTAATGATCAAAAGTGAGTCTTAGCAAGACAGTTACAATGTGAATCTGTCAAGAGAGTGGCTTAATTTAACCCTTTCCCATTTAAACCACCCAAAGTGCCTTGGTGTCAGCTATTGTCTGCTTCAATGGTTTTACTGAAGTTTTTTGTTCACAGAATATATTTCGAACGGCAATACAAGACATTCATATTAACTGCTGTCTTCCTTTGCACTCCTATCCTGCAGCAAAGAACTGACAGGATGGAGGGCAGATCCATGTGTCAACCATGCCCACAGGTAGTTATTTTGTACAACCACAACCAAGGGAATAAGCATAGGAGCTGTTACTTACATACTTTCCAAACACACAGGAAGGAAATGTACACTTTTGTGGTACAATTTGCATCGTTTCTTGATGCGTAAGTATCGCACCATACCAGTATACCCCCATCATGGTGGAAGCATAGCTCTGTTGCCTGGCAACATGGGAAGGTAGAGCAGAGTTGCAGTTAATGTGAATGTCTTCTATCATGGATGAGACCTGTTACCATAGGACAGCATGCTATAGATGAACAGCTTTCCTCAGCACAAGTTTCATGCTTAAGCTCCAAATCTATACTCAGGACAGCTGTTGACGCAATCTTATTCAGACCAGCAAGGGGTTAACTTTGTAGGGATTTAATTTTCGCTTTTAATTTGATTTTACCTCTACCATGAGAAATGTACTACCCCCCAAAAAAGGTTATAAACAACAAACACAACAACAGCCATGGCACAGGCTTTAGCAACTTATAAAAGTAAAAGTTGTTATCAAGACCTTGAAATCTGTAACGGGTTAAAATAAATTCCCTTAAAAATATAGATTTTTTCTAAATATCTACCAGCCTACCTTGCTCAGTTCTGCCTGGTGGGCAGAGGACACCTCCTGCTGAGCAGTGGCCACTGCCTTCAATTCGCGCTTGGACAGTTCTATTGCCCTTTGTTCCTCCTCGTCTTGTTTTCGTTTTCTACGTGCTTCCTCTCGCTCAAACTGCTCTTTGGATTCCCTGCACGAAATAAAATGTTTCTATGGTTACTGCTATATCACAGCTGTGTACACATCTTATTTAAAGAATTATATCTTTAAAATAACTCCATGCATGTACATGTACACATACATGTGCATGTACTTGTGTTCAACATAATTATCTGATATGAACTACTAATTAATTGAGAGACTGGTTTAAATGTTGGAGTCATTTGAGACATTATGTTAATGTGCCTACAACTGAAGGCCATGTACACATATAATGATACCAGAAGACATTATTGTTTTCAATGTTCAACACCTGTAGGGGCTTACAAGTGTTGCAGGGTTGGATTGTCCCTGAGTGGTAGTGACTCCAATTGATAATGGTACCTTTCACGTTTCAGGGGTTTTCCCTGAAGTTTATCACGTCCTGGCACCATAAAGCGCACAAAACTCCCGTAAGCCTTTCAACATGACCATCAAGCTAAAAGGTCAGAAATGAGGTAAAAATGTGGTCTCTAAGCCTAAACTGCCAGGCGGAGCAGCTTAGTACACCTCAATTCAATTCATTTATTTGACCAATATAGTATAGTATAGTATAGTATAGTATAGTATAGTATAGTATAGTATAGTATAGTATAGTATAGTATAGTATAGTATAGTATAGTATAGTATAGTATAGTATAGTATAGTATAAATCATAATAGATATATCTATAAATATGAATTGACAATCAATCTGATAATCTATTTCTTTAAAAACATGGATTTGGTCAGGAGACTCATATTGGCCATGTCTGTTAAAAAGAGAATTTTTTTTTTGGTGTGTGTGTGTGAATGAAACTGCACATGTGTGGAATTTCAAAGACTTCTAGGTCTTCCAAAGTGTTGTTGAATACCGAAAGTGCCTCAAATAATGATGCAAGGTACCTTATGCAGGAGTGCATTTGTATGATGCAATAATATTTTGGAAAGCTGAATGGATTTTGAGAGTTTTCCATTCACAAAATCAGGTCAAAATGACAACAACAAAAAAGCACTTTTTGAAATGGCCATATGACCTTGATCTACAAATCTATGGATATGGTGTAGTAAGGAAGATATGTGGCTGCCCACAAGTCATGGAAAGAACTCAATTTTTGTTTTTGTTTTAAACATATTTTATTTCACAATTGGGGAACATGGATTTCCCTGTATTAACCCCTTTTTTTCAATTTTTAACTTAGGAAGAACTAGATATGCCTTCAATGCAAGAATTGACTGAAGGGTCGACATTTGCTCAAATTAGGTCATGGTGACACCAAAATCTAATTAGTCCATCTTGGCATGCTATAGATAAGCATACTGCCAAGTTTGAGCAAAATATGTTGGAGCATTCTGGAGATATTGTGGTAACGAGCTCTAACAAGCATGTTAATTTGCTCAAATTAGGTCATGATGACACCAAAATCTGATCAGCTCATCTTGCCAGGTAAGGTAAGCATATTACCAAATTTGATCAACAGACATGGAGGCATTCTGTAGATATCGCGCTAACCAGATTACGCACATACTGACGGACGAAGGGACAACCCGAAAACAGAAAGGATCCTGGGTAGACCGTTAAAAATGTATTTTCAAATAAGCAGGTAATGCCTGGAGAAACATATGATCTGGACCACCAAAATTTAAGTATAAAAGTGTAAGCATGGAAAAAAATCTATATATCCACAAGTTATCGATGGTACTTAATTGAGTTACAGTAACTGTTGGATAATAACTTTTTGAGTTATGAGGAAATCAAGGTATAAGATGAATAGGTCATGACCTGAAAAAATAATCATTGATACTAATAAGCAACCAGGTGCTCAACAGCAATACAGGTTTATTATTATGGTGCAAGGGCCCCTTTGACATCAAGCACACTGAACCAAATGCTCCAAAAGCTTGATACATGCTACTTACTGAACAGATCACAGTAATAAATAAATCGGATGCATTGTCCAAGAAAAGTAATCAGTTCATCTAGACCTTACCAGGTACTGGTCTACCAATTTTGAGCAAAATCCATTATGGCAGTTTAGACATATTGTGGTAACAAGCAATAACTCAATATAAAGGTGGCTGGGTTACTGAAAACACAACACTTAGCCTAAAAGGCAGGCAGAAAAAAAAATTTTTTTTTTGCTAACTTGTACTGTTACAAACAGATGGACTGATATTGATTTCTGTGGATAGCTAGACTCAGGATCTTCATTTGCCTCATAAAAATTTGTTCTGGGGAAAAAATGGATGTTAATGTCATCGAATCATCCAAAAAAATGTGTGTTTTTGGTAGCACTGTATAATATTCTATTGTGACTTGCTGAATTTGCTCACACAAATTCTTGAAGACCACTCAGCCTTCTGAGATTTCATGACCTCAGGAAAATATACATCACTAATGGTATGTAAGATGTTTGTCATTTGTACCGTCCCTATTTCTCTCCAATAATTACATACTTACGAGAAAATATCCTTTCACTTATAACTTAAAATTATTGAAAGATTAGCATGAAATGGATGGCCCACTTATTGTGTAACGTTTTCAAATTTACAATATACAAATAAAGGTCAAGGTTCTATGACTGATAAAAAAGGCAATCTTTCCCACTCTGTGCCCTAGCTTGTCTGGGTCAACTTTGCAGTTGCAAAATCACAGGGATGACTGCAAGTCTGGATATGATATCACATCAGATAGGTATACAAATTAACATAGAAATCGTGCGAGATACATATGTGTGTGTGAGACAAGGATACTTAGTGACCTGGTTTTATTACGTAACGTATCCTCTGGTTCCCTAACATGCATGTATAAAGTTTCATGAAATTAAGTCTGAAAACAAAACCACTTTAGTCTTCACACACATTAGCATTGCCTGACTTATAGACATGTACAGTGATCAATGGTAAAGTTACATATACACATGTATATTGAACATGATGCAAAAATAAAAAATTCATTAAAAATCAGGATAAAGCAGTAGTCCTTTCCAAATGAACAGCTTTAGTCGAAGTTAGCCTGAGGTTCATTCCCTCTATGAACAAAATCAGGCCAATGGCCCAGTCCAAAAGTGCAAAAACGCACAAAAATTAATGAAAAAATAGGGGAAAAATGCAAGAAGACCTGTTGAAGAAATGTTGCTGTACAATTCCAGACAATTGGCCACACATTTATAGAAAAGAAGCTTTTTAAGATTTTCACCAAAAAATTAATAACAAAATTCATTAAAAAAATAAATAAATAAATAAAAATTCACTGGTACATGATCATTTGCATACACAAGGTACAGACCCATCCACAGTGGACTCCCAGCAAGTTGAAGTGATGTAGTAAACAGCTTTGGAGAAAACTACATATGCATGTACATGATGTATACTACATGTACTATCCTGAAAGTGACAAGTTGTTTACTTGTTGAATCAGAATCAGTGTGGAATATGAATATGTACAGCAATATGGAATATCCAATATGCAGTTCAGTCACTATAAACTTGAGCAGGCAACCCATGCTACAGGAATTTTTTCCTGTATGGCTAAACATACAAGACAAGGCAGGACCTTTGCTCAATCCATGTTTACTGTTCTGCCCCATTCTTCCAACTGTCCACTTCTGTTGTGTTTACCCTCTCCATGTGTTGGGCAACAACCTGCTGGTTTGTATTTCACATCATCAAGCAATTGTTGATGTCATTACTCCTCTATGGAACTTCAAACTGTATAAAACATAAGGTCTACAAATTTACTAGTTTGTGATCTGATTTTGGGCAGTTTAACCTTTAATGCAAGTTCAATAATAAATTATATAAAATTACGAACAATCAGGACTGCAAGATCTCGGCACTTTATATTAGCTGTGTGTATGTCACCCTGTGACAATACCACAAGAAATCCCATAGGTAATTTCTTTTTAGTGTTTAATAGTAACCATGGGCAAAGGATCCATCATTACCAAGCTTTAAGTCAGTTTGACCTTTCAAGGTCAAAATCAACAATACCAGAGGAAACCCTATAGGTACTTTCCTATTAGTGTTTTGTAGTAGAATGGGCCTAGGATCCACCACTGCCATGACAAGCCAATGTCACAGATGCTGCTATTCCTACAGTAACAATGCTCACATGTACATGTACCTTCACCAATAATTCCTTATTTGAATAATTTATTAAAAAATAAGGAAATACCAGCAGTACCATGTAGTGAACAAACAAACATCAGTTTGAGTCCAAGTGCATTTCCACCAAGTTTAAAGACAGTCCAACATGCAGTCTGGGTGAAGTTGAAAATAGTGAAAAAACAAAAAAAAAAAACAAATAAATTACAAAAAAAAAAAACTGAAAAAAGCTAAAGAACCAACTGTCAAACAAGTGAAGGTCTAGGGGACTCCAGATGTGCGCTTGTGCAATTTCAAAGTGATTGGCAAGACATTTTTGTAGTATAACTAAGATTTTACCCCCCCCCCCCAAAAAAAAACAAAAAACAAAAAACAAAAACAAAAAACTCCCCAAAAAATCAATAACAAAAAAAAAAAAAAAAAACACCAAAAAACACACACACAAAAAATACCAAAAAACACACAAAAAAACAAACAAACATGAAAATAAGAATTTATTAAAAATATACCGTTCAAAGAACGCAGTACCCTTCGGCCGCCTTCAATCTCTTTTGCTGTAAGTGAATAGGAATAGTGCCCCATAGTATCAGGTATAGTGTATGATCTTTCTGATAATATAGTGGCAAACAAAATTTCAATGAATAGGTCACTGTGACCCAGATACTTGACCTAGTGACCTACTTTTGATTCATGACACATTTTTTGGTTATGATACATGTGTGTATAAAAAATTCATGTAACTGACTTAAATACTTCTTTACTTATACCAATACCACCATTGTGAACTTGACCTTTGACCTCAAAAAGTAGATCAAATATAGAGCTATGACCTTGATGTTCAATAGGTGTCTAGATCACTCTATGAAGCTTCTTGTGTGTAAGATTTAGATTGCTAGATGCAGGCTTTTAATAGTTAGAGTGGTAATGTTGCTTAGCACATGTGACCACTGTGTGACCTTGAGAATTACGACAAGGTCAACTACGCTTGCACACAAAGTAGGCCATATAGGAGTGTAATATCATGTGCAATTTGAAAGTCCTGTCCCAAAAATTTCTGAAGTTATGGTGGCAAAACCATGGGATGGACAGACAGATGGACAGAGAGTCCCATGGGCCTGGTGCTCTGCTGACATATTTAGGGATAAATAGTAGAATAATGGATGAATAAGGAGAGAAGGAGAGATGTTTAAAAATACGATTTATTATATGTGTCTACCTTGAAAATTGTAGGAGTTGTTGCATTTACAACTCATTTTCATGTATTTGTGTTGATGGTGACCTTGAAAATTATGTCAAGGTCATTCATATTAAAACAAATTATGAGTCTTGACCCAATATACATTTCCTGTAAATTTTGTTATGTAAAAATACAGCATTGTGAAAATAATGAATGTCATGTATTTACCATCCTATTTGGCAAATTATCCATAAAATACAACAGGTGTTGCCAGTACTTCACACAATAGGAATTTGTCTCTGTAATTTTTTATTCACATCATAACCACAATTAAGTGTACAAGGCCCACCAGTAGCCACTCACCTCTATCAACTTTGAAGTCCTGGTGACCTTGAATAAGTATGTCAAGGTCATCCATAATGTGAAATATTCCAGTTTTAGCCATGATACATATATCCTATAAATTTGGTAAGACTAGCTGCATTCTTTGCTGAAATAATGAATTTATATTAGTTTGAACACATTTTGACAAATAATTTCTGTACAGCTATAGGTTGTGCCACTAGTATGAACCTTTATCGAGATTTTGAGCAGGACTAGGCAAGTAGCCGTTGAATGGCAAATGCAGGTTCGACCGGTTTTGATACTGTGTGTATCTCGTCAGGAACCGTTAAAAAACTGTTGATACCCAAGTATCGTGCTGTTGTAGTAACGTTACACATTTATCAAGATTTTGACCTCCCCCCATAATCTCACCACATTTCCTGAAGATTCATCAAAAATTAAACATGCTAAAGCATTCACAAGATCATCACATCTCAACCCATATATTACATAATATTGTAGGTGGTGCTACCAATATTGAATGTGACCTGGTTTTCATACACCCTATAAGTCCTGAAAGTTATACTGGGTTAACTTGAAAACTGTGGACGGTATCACTCTATCAGCAAAAGTTTACAAATGGACAGACATGAGTGGTCACACAAGCTCTGCAGCCTTAGGTCAGGAGAGCTCACAAAACAATTCATTAAAACTACAAAAATCACTGGAAAATGACCATTTGAACAAACTTCTTAGAGATCCACCCTGGATACATCCCCACCGAGTTTGAAGAGGATCTGGCCACTGATTTTGGAGAAGTCAAAAACATGAATGGGCGATGACAACAATGTGGGAGGGACAGACAGATGACGGATGATAGAGCATCTTATAACTCAGCTGACTAACAAGTCAGCTGAGCTAAAAAATGCTTTAAAGGTCAGCAAATGACAGTTCTGATAGGTAGCAAACCACCTTGGTGGATATGGAGTTGTGCTACATTTCTACCATTTTTGAAGATAATCCAGCTAACAGTTCAGGAAAAAAAAACAAAAAATGCATACAAAAACAAATAAAAATCAATGAGTCATTTGTTGAGCAAATTAAGATCTACGGGTATGTAGAAGTGCCCCTGTGCAATTTCAAAACAACTGGTAATATGGTTTCGGAGAAAAAAATGATTTCCCAGAAAATGAATGAATAGCACTGGAGTATAACCATTTGTACAAAATTGGTAGTGACTCATCAGATGTACATCCCCACCAAGTTTAATGTGAATATGGCCAAAAGTGTTTAAGCTATGATCATTACATGAAATTTGTATGTTATAGTTTCCTATTAAAACTGTTAGGCTTGGGCTAAATAGAATCATATACATTATAAATCCAATCCCCATACCTGTATCACTAGTGTTGATTGCGTTAAAAAATACTTGAGACATTGCCTTTCTTCTGCCAAGCTGAGATATCCACTACACATAAAGTACGTTGGATGTGCAAATCACTGCAAAAAAAAATAACACTGGACACCTTGAAAAATTTTGTTCTGTATCTTGGTTCTGGATGCCTCAAGACCCTCACTTTCAGATCTAGAGGACCAATCAAAATAACGCAAAACAGTTACATCTGGCTGTTCTATCTTGTGGACACAACCCAAAATGTAACATGTATAATGATGGGAAAACAAGAGTGGCAAACAAGAGGAGAGGCCTGCAGGAAGTGTGACAGTCACCACATGTTTGGGCTGTAGCTCCCCGGGAAAGATATGCTAAAGATGACACCTGTGCAAGGTTCACACACACACAAAAAAATAATAAATAAAAAAAAAAAAAAAAATATAATAGTAATAAAATAAAAAATCACTGGAGCATGACCATTTGAAAACCCTCAGTAGACTCACCCAAGGTATATCCCAACCAAGTTTACAGTGAGTCTGTATGACGGCTTTGAAGAAGTTGAAAATGTGAATTAGTTACCACTGCAGTCCTGATTGACTAACATAGCAATCCACAGAAATGTATATGTTAACTGATAAGTGCCTGAGTATAAAAGATGTAAATTAGTTAAAAATCATGGATGCAGAGCAACAGCACCTAACGAGCAAATTTATTTGACCCTTACACAAGGTACATTTCCACTAATTTTCAGCATACTCTAAGTGACAGTTTTGGAGAAGGCGAAAATAGCAAAGGCACACAAATATCTAGTTAAAAAATGGAGAGTGACCACTGGAACATACTTAATTCAGATCTATTCAAGGTACATCCCCACCAACTTTGAAAAGAATCTGGCTAATGGTTTCAGAAAAGAAAAGAAAAATGTCAATATGAACTGATGGTTGGACAGATACAGGTGGACATTGCATGCTCGACGCTCGGTGATGGACCATCCTTAAACCGCAAGCGATGGACAAGCTAGCTAAGGTAACAAGAAAACAAATTAAAGCTGGGCACAATTAGTTCAGAGGATTAAAATCAGCAGCTCTCGGAAATCAAGAGATAATGAAAACATAGACAAGCCTTACATCAAATGGCAACAGATTATGAATTATATGAACTGTAAGAGTACAAAAAACTTGGTCTGCCACTAGGAACCTACATGGAATCCTGTTTGGACCTCATCATTAGAACCCCATTTGTTTGTGGACTCCTTTCCTCTCCTGAACATAATTCTACCATGCAAATGAACTTACAAACAGCTGCTTGTAAGAAGATATCCTTTATGGCTGTTGCCCTGCAGTCATTTGGGCATAAATGAGTTTCTGGAAATGACCATGTCACAAATTTCTGATTAGAGGCCAGAGGAAAGAGGAAATTTGAGACCAAAGCTTAATTAACACTTTTGATTTTGGACTCCGTGTGATGACCTTGAAGACCTCTGTGGGGTGCATTTCACAGCTCATCACATCTGATTGGCCCAGTCACTTTTGACATTTCACCCTTGATCCTGTGGCTGCTTCCCATTGGTTGTTGGAAAAAAGTATTGGATGCTGAACCTTCTTCATGCATGACATATAAGCAAATGTGCCTGACATATACCAGAACCTTACCTGAGGACCTGTTGGAACACTTCCTCCTCAGACAAGACAGGCGCTGCCACTGGGACAGCAGCCTTCTGGCGCTGAGGCTGATGTAACTGGCTGACATCATCGGGCATAAGTGACGAAGGAACCTCTCCATTCTGCACCAGAAACATGATGAGCACTTGCTGGTGCAACTGGATGTTATGGGCAGCCATGACAGTGCAGAACGACTCATACTCAAGGGTGGCTTGAATCTGATGCAGTAGGTCCTGCCAAAGTGACATATATATTGGAAATCACCTTTAAACATTACCCAAATGAAAAATAAAAGTGAGTCATTTACGAATGATTCACCAATAATTCTGCAATAATTCATTCATCAGTAAATCTTTAAAGTAAATTATTAGCGGTTTCTTAAACAGAGCACTTTTAAATCACTTTGGCACTCCTGGCTTAAAACAAATTGCCAATAATTCACTTTGTGGAAATGTATTATTGCTGATTTGCTAATCTTGTAAAATTGGAGAAGTGAAGAATTAGTCAATTGTTCAACTCTGCAAATCTGCAAAGAAGGGCAAAGTAAATTATTGGTAATTTGTTTGACTTTGAATGTGTTTATAGTGAATTATTAGTGAATTGGTTGGTACTATTTGATACACGTATCTGTCCCAGAATGCCACTTGTGGAGGCAAAACCAGCCATATAGAGACAACTGACATTTTTGGTCTTCACCGTTGCTCTTCCTATATAGTTTGCCCATATTTAGTGATTGTAAAGGGTGTGTACCATTATAAAGTAGAGGCAGCTTGACACAGGAACGTACACAGATCATGCTGATGGAGAAGGTATGTAATTACTCACATATTTTATTCACAATTGTGGTAGGAATTTAAGATCCATTCAGTGCATCTTCGTGTGTAATGATTCTGTTACACTTGATATGTTTGGTGGACCTTTCTCATACAGATATACAAGGACATTTATTTACCTGATGGATACAAATTTATGAAATTAAATTAGACCTGGGCAGTCAAGTCACCTATTCAATGAACCACAAGGCAGCCAGTACATTGTGTATACTTTATACATATGTGACATTTAGGAAATTATGCAGCAGGCTGTTGGCCAAGATTTAAAATATAGGAACAGTCTAAAATGCTCAATTCAAATAATCCAATTTCACAAGATGATGATCCACTTCATATTCTTTCCATTGCCAAAATCATGATTAGTGGATGTCAAAATTTGACACTGGGTGTCCAATAAGACAGGTGGACAGCCCTGTGGCTAATAATAGGTTATGCAGTCAAAGATTGCATGAGCTGAAAATTTAAACTGTACAAACATAAAAATAGAAAAGTGTTTTGGTTACCCACCTAACAATTTACTTTTACAAGCATATGCAGATCCAATTCCTGAGCCAGAAGTGATTTTTTTAAATATGTAACAATACATGTATCATCGGGCATTTGCTTCTGTGCATATGTATCATTAAAAAGTGAATTATTAGTAGTTTGTTAAAGTGATTTGTTAAACAGTGAATCATTCACTAATTTGAATTGTATCTGTGTCTTTTTGTCCAGAACAACTTCCTAGTAGTCATTACCCTATTCCCTCAGTCCAAACTCTTTACTCTCCATAAGCTAACCTGTCCCTGTCTAACCTATATACATATGAAAGTACATGTACTATTGTCCATATTGCACATATTCCTCTGAATGTGAGATTTTATGATTTAGACTGTAAAACATGTATTATTGATGATTTGTTACAGTGATTTAACAGTGATTAGGAAAAGTAAATTATTAGTGATTTGTTAAAGTAATTTGTTTAAAGTGAATTGTTCACTCTTTTGCATGTGAAATTTTATCATTTATTATTTATTATTAAATTATTGCAGAATTATTGCGCATTTGCTAAAGTGATTTGTGAAAAGGCTCGATCGGTCTGATTGGTCCTATACAAAATCTACACAATAACTTCATATTAGCCAAAAAATATTACAGACTGTGAACAGAAATATATGGTGATAGTTTATTTGCACCTTTGTCAAGAGTGAAAATGGTCTTTTTTCTACATCACTAACTATGGAATCTTATAGAAGAAATTGTACTGTAAAATGAATATAGATACTTAAGAAATAGCTGATTACTGCAACAACACTCACTTAAAGACCAACTGCCAGATAACCTAAATTAAGCTACTCACAGAAGAAAGCTCATTGAACCACTGCCACAAATTTTGTTGCTGTGAGACTGTCATATGCCTTTACCTTATTGCTGAGAGAGAGAGAGAGAGAGAGAGAGAGAGAGAGAGAGAGAGAGAGAGAGAGAGGAGAGAGAGAGAGAGTGAGAGAAGAGAGAGAGAGAGGAGAGAGAGAGAGAGAGAGAGAGAGAGAGAGAGAGAGAGAGAGAGAGAGAGAGGAGAGAGAGAAGAGAGAGAGAGAGAGAGAGAGAGAGAGAGAGAGAGAGAGAATATGCTTTCAAGGTATCTTTTTTCTTATTTTGATATAAATCACAACACTAATCTAATATTCAACAGTGCAAAATTTCTCCTGTAGGTGTCAAGCTACCCATCCCAATGATCCTGCCCATGCTCACCTGGAAAACCTCATGTTGTCTGAACTTGGGATGTTGATCCATGGCCCTTCATGGCTTTGGTGATGGATTCGTATGTCATTCTGTGTCACATCCATGAAAGCTTTAAGTTGAGAAAGCACCTGTAAAGAGTAGAAAGTGTATAAAATATATGTACTAACACAAAGAGCAAGGCACAATATCATGCTGGTATGAGCTTTTTCTTTAATTAATAAAAAAAAAAAAAACAACATTACCTGCACATCATGTACCATTAATGGGAATTAAGGAAACATAAACTTTATGGCCTTGGGAATTGGATCAAGGTCACCCATCTTCAAACTCATCTGAGACCTTATGTAGCACTATAAGCAAATGCAATGTGAAATCCCTATGCACAAAACTTTTCAAGTTATGGCATGAAAACCAAGTTCACAAAAATGGCTCTGTGAAAATCAAGTTCACAAATATGGCTCTGTGACCTTGGGAATTGGGTCAAGATCACCCATCCTTGAACTCATCCAAGAACTTCTTTAGGACTAGAAGCATGCGCAATATGAAAGCCTTGTGCAAAAAACTTTCAAGTTATCATGTGAAAACCAAATTCACTAAAATGGTTCTGTGACCTTGGGAAATCACCCATCTTCGAACACCTCTGAGAACTTATGTAGGACTGTAATCTCCTGCCATTTGACAGGCCTATGTCAAAAACTTTTCACGTCATCACATAAAAACCAAATTCACAAAAATGGCTTTGTGACCTCAAGAATTGGGTCCAGGTCACCCATCTTTCAATCCATCTGGGACCTTATTCAGGACTATAAGCATGTGCAATGTGAAAGCCCTAAGCAAAACACTTTTCGAGTTATTGCATTAAACCTGTGAGTGTGACACACAAACACACAAAAATATAGGATGTACAATATAAAAACCTATGTAACAAACTTTTCAAGCTATCGCAGCAAAACCAAATTTACTAAAATGACTCTGTGACCTTGGAAATTGGGTCAAGGTCACCCATCTTTGAACTCCCCTGAGACCTCATACAAGACTATAAGCATGTGTAATATGAAACCCCTATGTCCTAAGCTTTTCAAGTTATAGCATGAAAACCAAATTCACTAAAATGGCTCTGTGACCTTGGGAATTGGGTCAAGATCATCCATCTTCAAACTCATCTGAGACCTTATTGAGGACTATAAGCATGTGCAATATGAAAGCCCCAAGCAAATAAAAATTTGAGTTATCGCGTGAAAACCAATATCACTAAAACGGCTCTGTGACCTTGTGAATTAGATCAAGGTCACCCATCTTCTATCTCATCTAAAACCTTATTCAGGACTATAAGTTTGTGTAATATGAGAGCCCTCAGCAAAAAACTTTTGAGTTATCACTTGAGTACCATTTTACTAAAACAGCTCTGTGACCTTGGGAATTGGGTCAAGGTCTCCCATCTTTGAACTCATCTGAAAGCTTATTCAGGACTATAGGCAAGTGCAATGTGAAAGCCCTAAATGAAAAACTTTGAACTCATCTGAAAGCTTATTCAGGACTATAGGCATGTGCAATGTGAAATCCCTGGATGAAAAACTTTTCAAACTATTGCGTGAAAACTATCAGTGGGTCACACAACAAACACATGGACAAAGTAATCACTATATGTCCCCTCCTCCTTCAGAACGGAGTCTAATAAGCTTCTATAATTAAGTGCAATATGAAAGCCCTATGTCAAAAAACCAACTCGCCTTAGACCTGATGCAGGACTACAATCAAGTGCAATATGAAAGCCCTATGTCAAAAACTTTTTGAGCTATCACAGGAAAACCTCACTCACAAAAATGGCTCTGTGACCTTGGGAATTGGGTCAAGGTCATGAATCTTCGAACTTGTCCGAGACCTGATGCAGGACAATAAACATGTGCAATATGAAATCCCTACGTCAAAAACTTTTTGAGTCATCACAGGAAAACCACTCACAAAAATGGCTCTGTTACCTTGGGAATTAGGGCCAGGTCATGCATCTTCGAACTTACCTGAGACCTGATGCAGGACAATAAACACATGCAATATGAAAGCCCTACACCAAAAACTTGTCGAGTTATCGCATGAAAACCAAATTAACTAAAATTGCTCTGTCACCTTGGGAATTGAGTCAAGGTCACCCATCTTCGAGCTTGTCTGAGAGCTGGTGCAGGACAATATGCATGCACAATATAAAAGCCTAATGTCAAAAACTGTTTGAGTTATTACATGAAAACTGCCAGGATGCACCCACGCATGCACAGACAGAGTATTTGCTATATACTCCCTCCTCCTTCGGAGGGAAGGCATGACAATGGAGTAAAGTGAACGAGTTCAGCTTTATGGTTTCTTGTATGAGTTGATATTCTTTGTCTGAACAGCAAACCATGCTCTGATCTGTTCATCTCATGTTTGCCTGCTTCAATAAGTTGTGCCGCACCAGATGCCAAATGTTCCAGCAGAGATTCAGCAGTCTCCCTGACAAATGATGCCAATGTTACCGGGAAGTACTTTAGCCTATTATAGAATATCACATATGGTTACTTCCGGTTATAGGTACTCTGCCAAACAGTAGGCCTATTACAGCACTTTCTAATGAGATTATTATAAGGCCCATAGTGGTCTGGCCTGTATGACATTGATATACATGCTTCATAGTGCTAAAATCAACACAAATGTCAGATAGAGCTCTGTACAGCCTGCAAAATCCTTTCTTTCCAAACTTCATACCCTCATACACAACAGTCCTAGAGGTCACCTTTTCCGTACCCAAAGTTGCTACCAGAACTTCTTGCAATATCTGAGAAAACTGAGTTGAAAGTCCCAGTAAGGTTCAGGACGGTACTGTTTACATGGTGCATAACTCCTCTATGAAAGCTTCATGTATAGCATTGGTGACCCCTTCTGAGCATATACATCCATGCAGTGAGTCCGTCACACTTGCATGATCAACAGTGCACTGTTACTGCTATTCAATACATGTACGAATCATCATCAAAGATTTTACTTTTGACATACTGGCCCACAGAACTATGTGCAATTAAAACAAACAGTGTGAAAAAGATCAAGACAAAATATGCCTTAAAAATGTATATAAATGTTGGTTACAGCCTCAAAACTGCAAGCAATCATACCCATAGTTAATTAGTGTGAATCATATTACTGTTGAACAGAGTGTCCAATATATTTTGTTACTGTTTTACATGAATCACTATTCAAGGGTGTGCACACTTCACTCAGCAGTACATGTATATCAAAGGTTGGCACACATAACATTACATATGCTGCTTCTTATCAGCACTTTAAATATGATCTACAAAACGCACTGTTATATGCAACTTTCAGGCTTTGCAGTTGCTTTTTGTGAAGTTTGACCATAAACTGACCCAATACAGTAATTGGTGGAGTATGAAATGAATAAACTTCTCTTCATTTCAAAAGAACAGGCATAAGATTTATGAATGAGAGCATTTGTCGCGTGAAAATCAAATTCACTAAAACGGCTGTGTGACCTTGGAAATCAAGTCAAGCTTACCCATCTATCAACTTATCTGAGACTTAAATTATGCAGTACTATAAGCACGTGCAATATGAATGGCCTATGTCAAAAGCTTTTCAAGTTATCATGTGAAAACCAAATTCACTAAATCTCTCTGTGACCTTGGGACTTGGGTCAAAGTGATCCATCTTCGAACTTGTCTGAATACTTATGAAGGATTAAATGTGAAAAAAGAAAGCTCTATGTCAAAAACTTAACAACTTATTACGTGATAACAAAATTCACTAAAATGGCTCTGTGACCTTGGGATTTGAGCTAAGGTCACCTATCTCCAAACCCATCTGAAACCTTATGTAGGACTAAAATCATGTGCAATATGGAACACCCTTGCAAAAAACTTTTCAATTTATCACATGAAAACCACATTCACTAAAATGGCTCTGTGACCTTGGGAATTAGGTCAAGGTCAACCATCTTCATACCCATCCCTTATGTACGCCTATAATCACCTGCAATTTGAAAGACCTATGCAAAAAACTTTGTCAACTTATTATATGAAAACCAAATTCACTAAAATGGCTCTGTGACCTTGGGTTTTGAGTCAAGGTATCAATCTTTGAACTCATCCAAGACCTTATGCAGGACTATAAGCATGTGCAATATGAAAGGCCTATGTCAAAAATTTTTCAACTTATCGTGCAAAAACCAATTCACTGAAATGGCTCTGTGACCTTGGGAATTGAGTCAAGGTCACTCATCTGAGACCTTATGCAGGACTATAAGCATGTGCAATATGAGGCCCTATGGCAAAAACTTTTCTTCGAGTTATTGCATGAAAACAATTGGGATAGAAACATTGATGCACATACACATACACATACAAGCAAGCTCGACACACTGACAAAAAAAAATTGCTATGCCCCCTCCTCCTTGGGGGGGGGGGGGGGGGGGAGGGGGGGGGCGGCAGCATAATTAAATCAGATGTTGGAAGGATCCAAAAACTTGGATTTTAGCAAAGCCCAGGATATGGGCCAGACAAAAGCCAGAGTAGAATGGGAACCTACAGAGCTCAGCAGGTGTTCACGAGCCTCGTCACAGGAGACCATGATCCCCAAACTGACATAAAATACCAATCTTTAGAGGAAGTAGACCCCACACCATGGAAAGAAGCTTCCTCAGACAAAAAATAATTGTCATCCATGAGGATGGAATGTGATCCACATCGGTGGC
The DNA here is from genome assembly GCA_964020975.1 of Hermodice carunculata. Lineage (NCBI taxonomy): Eukaryota > Metazoa > Annelida > Polychaeta > Eunicida > Amphinomidae > Hermodice > Hermodice carunculata. The sequence continues at coordinate 30,941,871 of OZ026615.1, read as the reverse complement.
AGGTCATCATGCTACTGCTAGACCACTGTAAGCTTTGCAGTTTATACTTCCTGTAATTCTGTGGTGTGCTTCTTTTGGAAAAATGGTAAAGCTAGAGCAATAAAAGAATTGGCTTTAGACTAAGGATTAAACTCATTTTCCTATAATATCAAGGCCAAATAGCTAAATTGAGTGTAACTGATGCATTTGTGTTTGTTTCTCCTATATTAATCACAATTCTTCCATGTGTGCTAATCTCAAGAAAGGAGGATATAGTCCAGCAAGTAGACTTCCATATCAAGTTTCAAGTGGTTTGTTGAGGCAAAATGTCTACCCAGTGGTTGTGCTATAACATTGTCACTGATGTAATAATTTAGTATTCATGCAATCTATCTCTCAGCAGGCACTGTGTCTGTCTCACATATTGTTTCCAGCAAATATTGCAGGTAAGGAAATACAGTGTAAACTAAGTTTGAGCTTTCACAATATCCTCTTCATGAAACATGAGTTCTTTCTTTTCGTGTACCTGTGGTTCTGCCTGATGCATTCAAGTAGGTACAATATATATATATATATATATATATATATATATATATATATATATATATATATATATATATATATATATATATATATGTATATATATACAGATATTTGCAGTCCTGATAGCTGCAAATGTTGGCTTGTTTTGTTTTGTTTTGGTTTGGTTTTTTTTTTGTTTTTTTTTTTGTTTTTTTGTTTTTTTGTTTTTGTTTTTGGTTTTGTTTTGTTTTGTTTTGTTTTTTGCCAGATAGCTGCGAGTCACTTTCAGATGTGCTTTCATGTCTGATCCTTGATGTTCTGATAATGATTGAATCCTAAGACAGCTTCCTTGTTTACCTGTACCTCAGCATACCTCAAGGCTCTGGAATCTTCCAATTATGTTGAGTGCTCCCTCATTGTAACACTGATGATAGGGTCCATAGAGGCTGAACAGACAATGTCATGGCAAAACTGCCCTATAATGAGGGGGCGTTTACCAGGGAAGTGACAGGAAAAGGGCTTCAGTGGGAACCCAGAGACCTACCATGTTACACCCTGTAATGAGGAGGTATAAAGAGAAAGTGACTGCCCTGTAGTTTGGCTCATCTTTCTAATCAGAAGTGTTGTGTTAGAGCTGGTGATGAAGAAAATGTTTAGTTGATCCCGTACGTGCTGTTGGGTTGGCTTGATGCCAAAAGTGTTGCTGTGTTGTTCAGTCAACAGGGTCTACTTTTCCTTTGGCTTCTATAATAATCTAAGGTGGGTATGTCCTGCTAATCATCCTACTTAAGGATCGTCTTTGAGTTTTCCCCACAATCACCCTTTCAACTGCAAATCCTTTTGATCCTTAGCACTTGACTGAAAGGGTCCTCTTTTAAAAATATATATATATATATATATATATATATATATATATATATATATATATATATATATATATATATATATATATTTGGGGTGCTGTGACCTCCAGTGTAAATATGTGTGACTGTCATTGGGTTTTACTGTGGGAGAATCTGGGAAATCTATCCTGGCAAGGGTATCAAGATCATTATCTCAGTATAGGAAAGAGTTTGATTTTGGGGTGACTCGAATTTAAATGTGTTCTGAATCCTGAGAGGTCATTCTGTGAAAATGGCCATTTTACAGAACAGTTCATCCACAGACATGTACATGTGCCTGTACCTCCACCATTCTATGGTGTATTGGTAGTAGTGGGTGTGTTCAGGGGTATTTTTGAAAGCAAATAAAAGTTTCGTCATCTATCGTTTAATTTCACCATTTGGTATAGTCTGCAGGAAAAGGCCAACATAAGTTGCACCAAAATGCACGTATCTTGACCAAGAAGAAAGTAAAATTAAGAACGGTTTTTTCAAGCCCCACTAATAGGATGTCTTCACATAAAATGGGATCCTGTACTGCCACCTATACTGCAGCAAGAAACTGGACAGGAAGGAGGGCAGATTCAATATCAAGCAGGGCCAAATGAGCTTCTACGGTAAAAGTAACAACTTGAGGAAGTGAAAGCTGATGAAAACTCCTTCGCAAAGTTTTAAAACATACACGATACTACAACATACTAGAAATTTCATTTATTCAGAAGAAAAAGTGTTAATACTGGATGGTTAAGTAACATAACTGGTATGAGTGTCCTTATCATGCTGGAGACATAGTTCTGTTGCCTGGCAACTGAGGGGACCAGAGCAGGTATGCAGTTAATGTGGTTCAAAATATGAATACCTCTTACTTAATTTAGAGATTATGATGAATTACCTACCCTAGCTAGCTATCAAACAATATGATTTCTGACAAATCTAAATATGGGAAATGACCAAGGTCTACAACCAGTAGATAAGACCATCTACTGTGAAACCTCACTGTAATGAATTCAGATATCCAACATTGTAACTTAACATCATAAGCTTTTTGAAACTTGAAGTCAAATTTCTTTGCTTGTCAACTCATCTATCTGACATATTTACATATCTAACACATTTGCAGAAACAGATGGTGTCATTATGAAGAGGTTTGACTGTACACGTATTTAACTGTTGTCAAACAGCATACATGTACCATAGGATACATGCGCATTGCAAAATTGTGTGTTGATAATGACTTTACTGTCTACCTTGGCAGTGGCTATGAGGCTGACCGATAGCCATGGTGACAATTCCTGCGTGACTCAAGCAACATGTTCAGTGGCATGTCATACTTTGAGAGTATGTTGTGTACATGTGTAGACAAATTCATGATAATAACTTAACAAGTAAGTTCCACATTCCCTTAGATTTTTGGTCTAGCATTATCTATTTCCAACAGATCAATCAATGTTCCTTCAACAAATCTGTGTCGGCTATTCACAAGAATTCCTAGCATGTTCCTCATATCCCAGAATTAAGACATGTACTATCCCTTATTCCCAAAACTCCTGACGGAACTCTACACCAACACCCATACCCACCCACCCACCCACCCACACACACTGGTTTTGTGTTGCAGAAACAAGGGTTAAGTGTAATTCACAAGGACCCACAATCAGATAATCAATATGAACTCCAGATGAATGGCTGTTGCACGTATTTCTGAGTACAATTCACTCATGAAGGCTGGCATCAGTTGCATATTCATCAGGAAAAAAAAGCACATGTGAACCATGCATTTTTTCCATGTAAGAATCATATCAAAATCTACCTTCCCATTTTACATCACTCTGAAAGAGAGGCATGTTTTATAAAACACGTACATGTGTGTTACAGTAATACACTCATGGGAGGAAGAAATGATAAAGCAGGGAGAGACTTGGAAATGAGGGAAAATGAAGATACTGAAAAAAAGGTTAAATATCAATTATCTCCCTACCCTGAAATACAAATTAAAGTCCTATGTTCAAAGAATAAATTGGCAGATACCAGTGTCTGCAGGAAAATGGGATATTGATTGACTTTATTTCAAAGCTATCTGATCACAGACCACATTTGCCAGATTCTTATAGACAGTTCAAGAAAGCACTGTAAGCCACCGTGTGCTCTGGCAGACCACTTTAGTACCTCGACATATTGGCTGTACAGGTAGACATTTTAATACACTGTCATACAAATATTGTGTACCAGGACGGGGTATTTTTTCTCCCTTGTGTCTGTGGCTGAGGTTGGGAAACACTACATGAGATTTATGTCCGCACCTCTGTAATATCTTCAACATACTGTTATTTTTAACATATTCTCGCCTCAGCTTGCAGTGAAATTTTATCAACCCTAGTTAGAGTTACCCACCCTTGAATTGACTCTGTCAGTGCCAAATGTTGGACTGAGTCAACAGTTTTTCTCGATGGTGCATTCGGTGCAATGCCCCCAATGCACACCGAGAAAAACTGTTGACCTAGGGTATTCTCTCTGGAACTATAGGCATACTGGTACGTCAATGAAAGGTCTTTTTACGAGGAATACAAATCTGGGATTCTAATAATAATTCAGACTTGTCTGACTTAAGTATATCGGCTTTAGACGTGATTGGCACTGAAAGAGTTTAAAACATGAAACATGTAAGGACTTAAGATTGCTAAACTACAAGATCCTCATTTTGGATCTTTGCCAATAAGTCAGGGCAAGCAGCCACCACAGAGTTCTTGCTAACTGTACTTCTGTCCTATTGCAGGTAAATTTGCAGACAAACGACGTTGGCAGCTGCCCTGATGACGTCAATGATTCTCACCTGTCGTTTCTGCTGCTTGTGTCAACATTAAGGTTCATTCCATTTTCATTATGCCCCGTTATGATTTAATTAATTCAAGATTCTAATCAATACTGTAAACAGACTGACTAGATCAATGATGATATTGCAATTCATAGGTTAATACCTGTGTCCTGTTGTGAATTTTTCTTTTCGAATCCACCACACCAGCTATAACAATAACCATTTGTATGGACTTGCAGTGACATTATGCTATAATGGTCATATAACACAGTGTTTGAAATAAGGCCTTTTTACTTGTCCTGGAAGAAAATTCAAAAATGTGATGGACAAGTCCAGTTGCCTCTGTACTTGTCCAAGCTTTACATGCATGTGAATTGAGGCAAGGCAAGTCTAACCAAAATTGTTGGTCTGTGGACAAGTTAAAAATTTCCTTTATTTCGAGCACTGTAATGACCAGACAGGTTGGGGATTATCTTATGTCACTGGACACGATTATTTCTTCATGGTCACAGGCACCTTGAACAAACATCAGTTCGAGAAAATGTAAACTGCAGTAAACATGTACTGATGGACATGGTATCCTTCTTATAAGCTGCCCCACTTCCCGATGAGAGGATATACCCCTTTATACTGAGACCACTTCTTCATGTATCAAGTATCACGGTATTTTTCTTTTTCCCCTCAAGACAGGCCACCCCTCTCATAAGGCCAGATTTCTGGTGCACTTTGGGTGGCCTTTTTAGACGGGGACCACTGTATTGTGAATCTTGTTTGGAATAATCATTTGTGTATGTTTTATTAAATGTGGCATAATATGCTTCATGGATATTTTACTATGTGATGAATTATTTCAAGGAGTTTTGATCAATTGTACACTAAATACAAAAGTAATGCCAATATATAAACATTTAACATGTGTGCAAGCATCATGTGCCTGCACTTCATACCCCTGACAGGACAAGACTTTATAATGTGCTGTGCCTACCAAGAGAGATCAATTAATTCTTTCCTGCTGAAACTAATCTACCGCCACCAGTAATTTCAAAGGTCATCTGCTTCGTCAATTTTATATTGTCCTTTCTCACAATATCCTCAATGAATATTTGAAGGGAGACTTACCAGGATGACATGCCAATAGTCAACAGCTTTTCTTACTGCCAAGGAGAGCTGTTGACTCAGGATAATAATATGACCTTTCAAAGGTTATGTGCTGTGTCACAGGCAAATGAACAGAAAATGTTAAGAAAGAGATGTACATGCATGTGTGCTGTCTGTCTGTCTGTCTGTCTGTATGTATGTATGTATGTATTTATGTATGTATGTATGCATGCATGCATGCATGTACATGAATGTATGGGTATGTATGTATGTATGTATGTATTTATGTATGTATGTATGCATGCATGCATGCATGTACATGAATGTATGGGTATGCATGGCTAAATTGCAATGCATTCAATCAACGCCACACATAGAGGACATGCACATACTGTGATGGCAGTCATGGGAAGCCACCATCCTGACAGATCACTCTCTCCAAATAAGATACTGCCATGACCCTACCCTTTTCTTCCCATGCTATTTTACCTATACTTCTATTAGAGCTAGGCTACCTGTCTTTCGAGAACGATATTGGACAAGGTCATTACAGTTTTTATTTTACAACAACTCCTCTTTTCAATTAACAAATGGAAATATTATTAATGTCCCAGAGAATCAATATATCAAGTGTACACTGTCTTTATTTCCTATGATGCTGAGTGGGGCCTAATTTTTTTCCATCTGTGCCTAGTATTTGATGTGAACTGGGGCCAGTGTTTGCTTTCCCCTGGTTACTATGGTACCAGCCATAAATCATGTAAATATTGACCAAACAGTATAAAGTAGAGTGGAACCTCTTGTTCCTGGGCCATTAGTCTACCTGTCATGATAGACTGGATTTATAAAATCCTTCACCACATTTAACATATGTTCTAAATCTGTCCTGACAAATAATCACTTTCAGATGGATCCAGCTTGGGGATGACCTGCATGTTAAGCTCCTGATAGGCGTGTGTCAACTTGCTGTCTGGTGTACTAGCTTCTATCAACTCTGTCTTTGTTAATCACCACAGAAGCCACGCTTATCTGAATAATTATCATAGTGATTCCAGATTAAATTCCTTACATAAAGACCTTTCAGTCAAGTATCACCATGCCTGTATTTCCCATGTAAACAAGCTTGGTCCAGGTCAACAGCTTTCCTTAGTGCACTTTCAGTACACTGCCCACCACAAGGAAAAGCTGTCGACTCTTGTCTCCAATTATCACTGAAATCCAGGTTAATTATTTTCCGGACTACAGGGGATGACAAACATGAGGAGTGGTGAAATTATCTTGACATGGTGGCTGACAACAGTCAATTATATATCAAACCTTGGAAGTCTCAGAAAGAGACACGAGTCACATGACCATTCATTATACACCCCCTAATAGCTGCAAATCAAAACCAGTCTTCATCTTTATGTAACAGAGTTCAAGCAGTTCAAGCAAATATACTAGATGGTCAGTTATGTCATCAAATAATAAATCACAATTCTTTCCATCATGATATCTATGACTACATTTGATAACATCTGGATGAAAACTAACATTGTATCCATTACATGTGTTACAAAAGTAAATGCTGAACTGACCATTTTTTTGGTGGTAGTTATGAGTTCAGACCCGCAAACCCACATGTATTAACTGTTAGTGTGTCACGCAGCATGATGATGTCATAGACACCCTGCACAGTACAGGGCAACAAGGACAGCAGCTTCATCATGGTGCACTGGGCAAAACACTACAATACGAGGCATGCATATACATGTATTAATATCCTGCCACAACTGTATACCTACTTGTCTTAGCAACCATAGCTTCACCTGAAGAGACACGAGTTGCTGCCTGTGCGGGGAGGTGGCCTGTGGGTTATTACTATTATTTTGGAAATAAAGAAAACTTAGTACAGGCAAACGGAAATTTATTTCTATAACAAAATTAGGCTGCACTAAATGAATATGACTTTGGTATTAGTAAACTTCACTTTCTCTAAAAGACACTAATTTTGTGAGAAAGGGGTGTCCAGCGCTGTCTGTGACAGTGCATGATCTGTCTGTGTGTCCTCCGTGATTGACAGACGGGAACCCTGTGCCTTGGGGCAAGAAATTAATATGCATGTCTCGTATTCCAGATATAATGTATCTTAAGATGGCACACTGTCAGCAGCTGTAACACAACAAGCACAAGAAGAACAGGCTTGACATCAGACCTTCTTGCTAGAAAAGCAGCTTTCTTCTCTTTGCACTCAACAAACAAAACTGTCCAAGGTATGGACAATTCTATGTCACAGAACTCTTGAAACACTCCAGAAGTTGGTCATGCAGGTGACAAGGATCTGATTGTCAGACCAGGTATTTCTGTACACAGAAGAAACCATAATACTTTAAGGCAAGCTCTTGGTGAGGCTGGAGGGCAAACATGCAATAGAGGAGTAAACTGAGCAAGGAAAGAAGGTACATGAGGAATTGTGAAAAACAGGCTGGAAAGTAGTGAGAAGAAGTTATTTTTGCTATTTCCAAGAACTGCTTTCAACACCTTCAAGGACTCTTCTCAAACAGTCAAGCACACTGTACTGACAGAGAGAAGAGTAGCTAAACTGGCCATTAAATAACCAAAACACACACAAAAGTGTTTCTCTTCTTAAGGGCCCTGTCACCAGAGGCCACCCCTTCAGTGTGGGCAACCTTCTCATGCAGAGTGTGGCATTTACATTTACGCTTCCATCCTCTCCAGAGGCCATCCATCTTAAGGCTACCTATTGACTGCATTTCATTTGATCTTTTCAGAAGAGGGCCTACTCTAACAGGTGAAACTTGTTGCTCTTCCAAAGACACAAAGATCTCTCCCCATGTTCAGCATATCATAGTAATTAATCTTGGGTCAAAAAGTATTAGATCTGCATCTGGAGATACTGATACCCCAATACCATTGCTTACCTTATTCCCCAAATATGACAATGACACCTCCCTTGACAGTTGTCATGGAGATACTTGTAGGAAAAATTGTCAAGCTTGCAGGTTGTAAACACACCACACCATTAAAAATGGCATTGGTTGGCTTTGACACTTTTATAGGCGATGACTATGTCAAGGCCTTCTTTTAGAAAGACAGAAAGACTTACTGGTCTATGCTCCAGCAGTTTCCAAAGTTTGTATAAAGGAATGAATTTTTACAACTTAAAAGTACATGGAATAGATTGACTTTTACACTCATTGACCTCAACTTGGATGCACAGACAATGGATGACTGACCAAACTATAAGCTCAGCTGACAGAAATCAGCTGGGCATAAAGAAACACCACATATGTCAATTTGTCTTCGGCACCTTTCATAACAGATGGCAACACATAGGACACCAGCAACATCTGGTGCCGAAAATGGTACCGATGAATAACATTGCTTCTTCCTGTACTACAGTACATTCACTTCTGTTCATCAGGCATCAAAACCCATAATAAACCCCAAAGTTCACTGATTATGTGATAATACATGTATTGCAAAAAATACAATAAATTCGTGAAAAACTGAGGTCCTTAGGAGGGAAAATGATGACTTGTTTTGATTTTTTACAAAAATAAGGGTGGGGTATGTTTTTATCTTCATATTCTCTATAAAAAGTCAGTTATAGTCATGTCACACATATCTGTTGATAGCATATGATGTTAGTTATTTAATGGTACCAAATTTCTAACACTAAGTTGAATGTTGGGAACAGCATATATTGAGCCAGTTGAGATCATATGTAGATGTTTGAATTTCTGGAAATACATTTTCAATATTTTCATCAAAATTGAGAAATCAAATAGCCAAAAATAGCATTTTGCCCCCACAATGACCTGATCAACAAATAGAACACAAATCTAGAAGTGTTTGTTGATTAAATATGACACCCACATAAATTTGTCTCTCAGGTGATGCTCCGCCTCATTTTTCACCTGGTCTGCAATATATATTTTTCATGCCTTACTTATTAGGCAAGTATCAGTACATGGTTATTTCCCATGGAACAAACCAAATGACTGTAGGGCCTACTGAAGATATAGTATGCAACTTAGGTAATAATAATAATAATAATAATAATAATAATAATAATAATAATAATAATAACAACAACAACAACAACAACAACAACAACAATAATAATTATAATATATGTATATATATATATTTGTGTGTGTGTATGTATATATAACAGCTATTTTTATACTGATGATATTATCCATGCAGCTTTGTAAACAACAAACACAAGAAAACATTTTAACTGATACCTTATCAATAAAAGTAAAAGTGCAAAAATTTAATCAAAGCCTAGCCTTCAAATATGGTGCCCTGATTGAGTTCAATACAGTTATTACCAGTTTGAAGGTCAACAAGTTATCTTTGAATATAACAAAAACCAAAATTTCCACAATTTTATAATCCTTTAAAGAAAGTAACTACTCATTCTCTTTACGTTGAAATAGATGGAGTAAATATAAATTGTGTGGATAAATTTAATTTCTTGGGTCAAACTTTAGATAAAAAATATCATGTGCATGACTGCTATATTTGTAAAAGCCAAAGGTAATTTGGTTTTTTAATTCAGGATTTTTAAGAACGTCCAGTTTAAATGTAAGCCTATTCCACCTTGTAAAATTTTCAACCGTAGTAATGTTGTAAATTTAGGGGTTGCATTGACTTAAAATCAATATAATCTATACAATAAACTGAAAGTAATAAACCGTTATGAAATTAGTACATTTCTCAGATCAATATATGTATGTAAATTTGCTGATTCCTGAATAATTTAAAGAAACATATCACAGCTCTAGAAAATATACAACCAAAGGAAACAAAGGTCATGTCAGGATTAAATTAGTTCTGTTATCCTGATGGATTTAGCAAATTGGCTATGCCTACTCTGTCTTACTAAAAGGCAAGAGGGGTCAGGGTAGAGATGTATCAGATCCTAAATCCTGTGGGAAGGTAAAACAGAAAGGTGGCTCAGGATTTACTGAAACCAACTGCTAGCACAACCACCACAAGCACAACTACCACAAGTACAACCACCACAAGCAAAATTCCTTCACATCAGAAACACAAAGGTTCCATCCAGATAAAATGTCATGCCTTGCCATGAACAAGTCAGTCACCAACAATGAATAGCTCTCCTAAATCTAGTCCAGGGGAGCTACCTGTGTGAACTCACTGCAAAATCTGATGTGTAGGCATATGATCAACAGTTCCCCTGGCATGTTTCAGGCATGTGTGGAGGGAAGCACTAGCTATTGCTTCCCATGGCAAAGCCTTTATCAGGAAACATTTTTACATAGCAGATAATTCTGGCTGGGAACAATTTACTTAAGGAGGAAGTAGATCCAGCTTAAGTTAATTCATCCAAACATAGATTGGACAGTCAAGGAGATTCCCAACCTATACAAGAGATACAACTATACTGAGAACTTTATTAAAACAAACACTCTCTAAACAAGTAAATAGAGCACTATGACTGCACGCAATCACTGGAATGCCTCCCCATCGCCCCTGTTCACCCCGCCCTTAAACTACCAACACATTGCTCTTCAAGTTCAGACAAAAGGGTATATCCACCCAGGCATTTTGCAGATATCAGGGTTAAAAAAAAGCTCACATGCCCAATTAAAAGGTCATAGCGGCATGTAAATAGATCACAATGACCTCATATCTTAATCACATATTCTATGCCAAGCAATGCATTTCTGTACCCAATTTTAGTAAAAATCATCCAGCCATTTGAAGATATCATGGTAACAAAGATGGACAGTAACAGGCACAATATGCTGTCAATAGGTCATAGTGACCTCGAATTCTAATCAGCTAAAGAAGGGTCTGGATGGGTATGCATCTATGTATCAAGTGGTATAATTGCATTTTGAAGATAGGGCCCTAACAAAGCTCATATGGACAGTAAATAGGTCATGCTAAGCTGTAACTAGGTCACAGTGATCTCATTATCTAAACACCTATGGGGGGGGGGGGGGGGGGGTCCAGAAAAGCATATGTGTATCAAATTTTATAAAAATCCATTTGGGCATTTTGGAGATGTTGTGCTCAGATAGACAGTAGATAGGTCAATAGGTCACAGTAAGTGGGAATTATATCACACTGACCTCAAATTCTAATCTGCTGGTGGAAGTGCAAGAATACATCTGTGTATCGAATTTGAGATAAATCTGTTGAGGCATTTTAAAGATATTGCACTAACAAGCTCAAATGGACAGTAAATAGATCATGGCAAGCTGTAAATAAGGCACATTGACCTCAAAATCTAATCAGCTAATGAGAGTCAAGGAATGTATCTGTGTGCCAAATTTGAGCAAATTCCATCCAGTCATTATGAAGATATTGGCTAACAAAGCTCATACGGGCAGTGAATAGGTCACAGTGACCTTAAAATCTGATCAGCTATTGGGAGTCCAGGAATGCCTCTGCGTATCAAATTTGAGAAAAATCCATTAAGGGAATTTGAAGATATCACGCTAACAAAGGTGGATGGACAACCCAAAAACATAATGCCCCCTCCCCATGGGGGGGGGGGAGGGGTGCATAAAAAGAGACACACGATGAATATTGCAAGACCAGTGATGTTATGAGTTTCTAGTTTCTCCTTTTGATTTACTTCGTAATTTCAATTTTTTGATTGCATTATAGTTTAACTTCAGAAAGATCTACATGTAGAAGCCACATAACCTGTGTGTAGAACAAATTCTTATGAACTTCACTGTGTCATGTGTATGCAAGGAAGCTCTTCAATCTGGACTGATGCCAACGCAAACATGTAATTCAACAACGTCGAGTAATAAATCTGATCAAGAGGCAACTGCACCAAAACTGTTCATCGACATTTCATATACTTTCCTCAGCAGTACATGCTCTTGGTGGACACTCCTTCTTTCTCTGACCAGCTACAGCAGATTACCTGTCATACCAGGATGGCAAATAATGGCCATTGGGGGGCTGTCATAACATGAATAGTGTGCACACACAAATCATGTTTGTACAGTCATTTTTACTCATTTATACGACATGTAATCACCCATTCACCCATATACCCACATTCTTTACAAGCTAACTGAACCTATATTTTTACCTGAACCAACCACTTTTTAAAACTTTGTAATGTTGACGAAACCGCATAGAAAGCTTTCCAAGAAAAAAAAAATGTTTTTTTCCTTATTAGTACATGTAGTCATAGGTGATATTTCAAAAGCCTGACTGTGTACCTTGCCATTGTAACTTGCATACATGTCTGTCAGTCCAGTGTTTTCATTGGTCAAGAACTGCACCTGATGACCTCTTGGCAAGACTGACACATTGACTACCATTCTGGATCCACAACATTCATGATTTGATGTTACAAAAGAATATTTGACCTTTCAAAATGTTTTGTTTAGATAGCATGCATGTCATGCACTTCACAAACAAGAAAATGATTTTGACTTTAACATGACAGAATGAGGATGTCCTCTCTTAGACATAGACTGCAGTATCTACTGCAATTTTCTTACAGCACAGAACATGTTTAAATAGTGCAAAAACATGTTCACATCTGACAGAAGTTATTTACACAGCACAAAAGTTGTTTGCATATTACAGATACAGTGTTGCCAACCCTCCCGGATTTCCCCGAAGACTCCCAGAATTTTATGCTGAAAATTCTTGAAAAAGGGTGGATTTTTGACAATTTTGAGCCACCTCCTGGAATTTCATCAATATTTCCCTTCCATATTTCATACTAATTGATCAATCTTCCTTAATTTTACTTTCATCTCCCGGATTTTAAGTTTCGCAGGTTGGCAACACTGCAGATATTATTTGCATGAACAAAGCATTGACTATTAAGGCAAAAAATGAATGGTTGTTCTTTGTGCTTGTTTTAGTTTAAAATTCTGCATGTACCATAAGTACATGTATTTGTTCCTGGCAGACCAAATACCTAGTACATGTATTCTTTAACCTCGGCATCACTAGATTCAGTATATACCACCAATGGACCTATTGCACCAGGCTTTTCGTGTTGACAATGTACTTTACTTTTAAGTTCACTTACCAATATTTTGTGTTCACTGGACATATTTAGGCCAGAAAAAAGATACCAGTGTGTTTCCCCTAATGGACCACAATTTTGGGGGGTAGGTAGGCAGGCAGCAGGCATATTTTTTATTTTTTTTTAGTCTGACAATTCGGGTATGTATTTCAGTATGTTTTCTTTGTTAAATATTCCACAATTTTGGGTAGGTAGGTAGGTAGGTAGGTAGGTAGGTAGGTAGGTAGGTAGGTAGGTTGGTAGGTGATTCTGCTATTTTTTTTTTTTTTTTTTTGGTCAGAAGTTAGTTAACAGGGAGTTGGTAGGGGGGTTTAGAGATGGGTTGGTAAGGTTAGGGGAAGCAAACAATTATTTCTGTTTTGGCCTTATGCTAAGAACTTCACCTAGACAAAACTTTACCTCCAACATTGGGAACTATCAGTACAAATGACAATAGTGGCCTCCTCACACCACACAATTTGGTTGCCAATTTATTTTCAAGTTTCTTCTTGCACACAGAAGAATGTATTATAAAAATCTTTAACTTTTGCCTAAAAACCTACAAACCAGAAAAGGTGAAAATTTTCAGTAACACAGGAATTTTCACATGTATATATATATATATATATATATATATATATATATATATATATATATATATATATATATATATATATATATATATATATATATATATATATATATATATATATATATATACATGTACTTGAAACAAGTGCTGTTCCAACAACACCAAAGCTTCAATTACCAGCAGTCTTGATTTAATTAAACTATATCAAAATATTTATCTTGTGCATTGAGCAATAAAATGCATGGTGGTGGGTTCAAACAATAGTGGAGCCGATCAAAATCCTCATACCCCCCAACCCAATTTTCTCTGGTCAACAAACAGTAATCAGATATAAACAACAAATCCTATGATGACAAAAATAATTTCAGGGTCTTAATACATTTTAATATAAATTGCATAGAGTATGTGACATATATGGGTGGGCACAATGACTGTCATGACATGGTCTTCAGCTGTACCTCAGGGAGTTATCAATAATTTTTGTAAGTTTTCAGCATATTCTGCTTGGTTTGAGTAAAAATCAATCCTGTGAACCATTGTTTTTTGCTTGCTTTGCCATTTTTGCCTGCAGTTGTCATTTGCAAGTTTCTGTCTTTTTGTATTACTGTATAAGAAAAAATGGTCCCAAGCATAAAATTTTCTGGTTTGATCAGATGCAAGAAATTAACAGTGACCATGGACATATAAACGAGGTATATATTCATGTCAGGACAAACAAACAGACACATATATGCAGGATATTGCAATACTTGGGTAATCAACTGTGAAAATCTAGTGATACCAGCCTATCTGCTTCTTGAGATATCCCACATAAGAAAATAAAGAGGATTGACCCAATGACATTGAAATTGGGCCAAGGTTATTGCCCATCAACCTCAACATAGACTCTAACAAGGGTGACCAACTGTAAGTTTCATGATCCTGACTTATCTGCTTCTTGAGATATCACATGCGAGAAATTCTGAGATAATTGACCTTGGTGACCTTGATATTGGGTCAACAGCTTTTCTCAGTGCGCATTGGGTGCAATGCACCCCATGTGTGCCAAGACAAGCTGTTGACTCAGTCCAAAATTTGGCACTTAAAAGAGTTAAAATTAATACAGTACTCCCTCTTTTGAAAGACCCCCTTTTGGGAGACCACCTGCTTTATGTGACCATTTTCACCAGGCTAAAGCACCTTTTAAAGATAATTGACCTCTTTAGGGAGACCACCTGCAGACCCTTACTAGTGACCACCCAAAATGACCCCAAAAGACCACTCATCCATCCAGAAATTCACCATTTCAGACAAGTAAAACCCACCTATTTTATACAAGATTAGTAAAATAGTTTGTCAAAACCAGTTCATTACTCCAAAATATGTTTATAATACCAACAAATGGGTAAACACCTGACTGCAAGATAGAACAGGGTCTAATAAGTGTACATAAATCATACTTGAATCTAAATTGTGGATGGGAATTCAAAGTTATGGTCAGTCGTTAGGCAGGTAGTGCAAGAATTGAACCTCCTTTAGGACACCATGTGTTTTATGCGACCACTTCTTGGATGGCCCTAGGGGTGGTCTCTCAACAGAGGGACCAATATACATATAACAACACACACCCTTATTGAAAAAAACAAAAACAAAAAAACACACACTTACCAACTGTTTGTATTCTTCAAATAATTCTCTACGCCTCTGTTCTGACCCACTGTCACAGAACACTGCTCCAAATACTGGAAGTACAAAATAATGGAGCATTTCACATACATGGATACTGATTTTTCAAGACATCTCTTGGATATCCTCACTTTCTCAGAGGTTATCTCCAGCTATCCAAACTTTAGAACACATGTGCTTGCAATCTCCTGATTTTGAAAGCTGTTACATCATCCATAAAAAGATTAACACATTTCTTACCAATGAATTATGCATGATTTAAGATTAATAAAATTTTGCCATGTTTTAAGTGTCTTTGGTCTTTTTTTTTCAGCATAAAAAAACAAGGTTTAAAATTTTATAAGGGAAATCGAAAGGGCAACATAATCATGGGGAAACAGAATTTGAATGCAAGTATGCGCACAGCTCTCAGAGCCTCCAAGCTAGCCTATGTTAACTCTTTCAGTGCCAATCACATCTAAAGTCAATCTACTTAAGCTGGACAAGTCTGAATTATCATTAGGATCCCAGATTTGTAGTCCTCATACAAAGACCTTCCATTCAAGTACCAGTATGTCTATAGTTCCGGAAAGTACACCCCAGGTCAACAGCGTTTCTCAGCGCGCATTGGGCGCAATGCATAAAAATGTGCACCAAGAAAAGCTATTGACTCAGTTCAAAAAGTAGGATATCTCCCTCCTGCAAGTACTAAAAAGTGGGAGGGCAAGCCCAAAGGCATGAAGCATAACTGGGCAGGTCTGCGGGCATGCTCCCCCAGGAAAAATTTGAAATTTGCACCTTCATTTCCTTATTTTGAACCATTTTAGGCACCATCGGATACATTTTCAGTCAACGAAAATAATAACTCAACTGGTCTAACAGCTAACAAAAATAAACCATACATATGTGTAATTATGGTCATCACATTTATTATATGAGAAAATTGTCATATAGTAATTTTACACTCTGCTTCACAATTACAACTTCAAAATCACTTCTCTGTTTGATTGGCATTGCGTATTTCATTATAGGGTGGCTCCCACGATAGCAGTACTACATATTTGCCTTAGTTAGGGTCTCCCTGACCATCAGTAACATCTATGCATAACTTGTATCTGTATTTTCTACTGGTCGAATAAAGTTGAGTCTGAGTCTGTATGCCAGAATACAAATTACAATGATTGTTGTAAAATCAGTAAGTAGAAAGGCATACAATATGTAGCAAAAGCATTGAGCATACACTATACAAATCACAAAATGAGGATATCTCGGATATCTTCCAAATACGGGTATACTGTATAATAACACAGTAAAACAGGCCAAATTTACAGCCACCGATCGAATAATGCTACTTTTTTTTTATTATTTCACAAAAAGCGGGAGACATTTTATAAAAAGCAGGAGAGTGGGAAACTTCGTAAAAAAAGTTTGAAAAAGTGGGAAATCTCCCACTTCAGCAGGAGGCTTGGAGGCTGTGAACTCTAAATGACACGTTAGCCGGTGAGGGTTCCATACCCCTCCAGACTTGCCCCCCCCCCCCCCCCCCCCAAATGAAGATGCTCTTCGGATTTGAATATATTTGCATTTAGAAGCTCTGCCGAGTTGATTTATGCTAACAATGTAGCAAAAAGCACTTCAACACAGATGTCACTTTAAATAAATTTGGTAACAATGAGTTTTGTGGGTTGTTACTGAAACACTCCACAGTGTCACCAAAATGGTGAAATATATACAAGGATGACGATGTTTTTGGTTACAGTTACACTTATCACCATTACAGCTTTGGTTTGCTGTCATTCCATTCACGTTTTCAAGCTGTACTTGCACATATTAACTGTTGAGTGCCGTCACAGAGACTTCAGGGTTCTTTAATCGGAATCAAAACAAGAAGACAAGTTCGTACACATTTGTCAATGTGAGGCATGAGAACTGGTAATCCTATTACACCTGACAGGAATTGATGGGATATATGAATGACTGAGGAGTAGGTACTATGTGAAAGTGTATGGCTCATGTAGCCACACCAGATGACATGCCA
This sequence comes from Hermodice carunculata, assembly GCA_964020975.1. NCBI lineage: Eukaryota > Metazoa > Annelida > Polychaeta > Eunicida > Amphinomidae > Hermodice > Hermodice carunculata. The sequence continues at coordinate 30,924,276 of OZ026615.1, read as the reverse complement.
GATGCATGGCTGAAAATTAACATTATTGCTCACTGGCCAAAATGACATCATCCATCAACAATTTTACATTTTTGACTGCTTGCCAACAGGTTTGGGTCTGATCCTCTTCAAGCCTGGTGGAGAGGAACCTCGCATGACTTTCTAACTAGTTTGTTCAACATATACTCCACAATTTTAATTTGATGATTTTTGTTTCATTTTTTTTTTTCATGTAAAAAAAAGGGGGGGGGGGTGTCTCTAACATTGATTCACTGCCTCCAAGGCAGACCACACTCTGTATTATTTCTACCACACTTAGTCCCCCACAACTACATGATTTTATTTTCAGGTAGAGTTATCAAAGAACACTGTAAACCTTCTGATGGACTGATGACCCAATCAGGAAGTTGATCCTTCTTGAGCACATGCTTGCGCGAGAGTTAACTTATGCTTGGAACATGGGGAAGCCAAATCAAAATGGCATTGCTTTTAATTTGACTTCACTCAGGAGAAAGGAAATTTTGTCAGATCTGGCTATTCAGAGGAAAGCCTGAGCCCCCATACAATAAAGGCCTGGGGCTTTCCATATATCCAATGCTGATTTCTGAAAATTTAAAAGCTATTTTTACAGCAGTGGGCCTATGAATATTTCAACTTTTATGATTTTAGTGACCATTTGAATGGAGGTAGGGGAAAGTCCCCTTTTATTTTTTTTTTTCAATTGAAAAAAAAGGGGGGGAGGGCCTGAAATTTTATGAACAAAAAATATATTCTGGCCCAAATAACTTTTTCAGTGGCATTGCCTCCTTCACTGGGAACCACAGAGTCTGCTTAGGAGGCCATCAGTAGTAAAGCAATGATGATCATATACCTAAATAACAGAACAAGTGGTGTGAAGAAAACAGACTTATCTGTAAGCAGACAAAATGCCTGGCAAATTGCTTCAGAATTGCATAAGGCCATTTTTTGTTACCCCAGGGTCCTTAATGTATTCAACAGCTGGTGTGATCGTTCTGTATGTGTGTGTGTGTGGGTGTTGTTTGTGCGGGCGGGTGTTTTAAACCTATCCTAAACTGTGGACTGGATTACTTTGAAACCTGTTGGGACTGTAAGCTTGACTCCATCTTCACAAATATTGTCACAGGTGCAACAACTTAAATTTAACTGATCATCACAGTTTCTCTGATAAACTTACAGTTCTAGGCCAGTCAAGTCTATACACCAGTCATTGCACCTCATATATATCAGCATATCAACTCCACTGTTGGCTAGGCGCTATACTACCATTGTCTGTACACACCTTTCCATAACCATAGTTTTTTTAGCTAATGTAGTGAACAAACAAAATGCAACTTTGTAGGTAGATCTCCTAGTTACTTTGTACCTCTATGTTTTCTATTTGTATGACAAATGAGTCAGCAATGAGTCAATCTTGTCAATAAAATGATAACTTTTTGTTTTGGATACATTTTTTTTAGGATTCTTTAAAAATCCTCTTAATCACTTGGCAAATTGCTTTCAAATTATGTTGGAACATCTTTGAAGCAAGAAACCTGCACTTGTTTGGTAGGTGGCAATTTCCATGTCACCACGACAGTTTTTAGTCAAGACAGTTTTTGAGCAATAAGTGACATTTTTGTGCTTTTTTTCATATTGGGCATGATGATGATGATTATGTCAGAGACAAGGTTGGACCCGCATTTGGTTGATCTTGATATAGTCCTCATGGTCACAGGTAGGGGTGACGATTTCCTGTGATGACATAAAAATTGACCAAATTGTTGATGACCTACCCATAATGGAAAAGTGATTTTGTTGTGGAATTCCAAGGAATACAGCATTATTTACATTGTTTTTATCACAAAATCATATGAGGCACAAAGTAAAGTGCAATATTTTAGTATCCTTCCACCAAAACTTGAAAATTGCAGTTGGAATTCCAACTTTGGGCTTTCTAAATGATTTATCTCTCATCAACAAACCACATTATTCTATGGTCCAAACATATCCAAATTAAGAAGAATCACCATGAAAATAAACAAAACTAAACACTTCTAAAAAAAAGCAATAAAAGGCTATTTGAAAAATGCTAAAAAGTCTAAATTATGTTAAAGCAAAAGCAGCTTAGAATTAAAGGGAAAAAAATAATAAAAAAGGGCAAATCATCATCCTACACAGGGTAACCTTTGTGAATTTAATTTTGAGATGACGGTGTGGGATCTGCTTGGGCTGGGCCTTTGATATTGCATGTAACATGATGGCCATCTAGGATCACAAAGGTGAGACTGCATTTTAGTAACCCTGACCTTATTCCCAAGTTTAACGGGACACATCAGTGAGTTTTGTGTTCTGGCAATATCTAAAGAACTGTTTGCATTGTGCAGATATTTGACAACACTAACATGGAAATTTATGCTTCTAGTTCAAGTGGAATACTCATGGCATGTGATCAAATACAATGTTGTTGTCTAGAAAGGTAAAGCAGGCCCCAAGCACTTTGTCTCTGATCCTTCAGCTGGATATGTAGAATTTACAATTTGTACAGTTGTTAGGCCCAGATGAGTAAAACTTTCAACAGCATCAGGCAGCAATTGTTAGCATTTGCCCTCCTGAAAAACTTTAAATCAATAAACACACTTGCTCTCTTAATATAGAAAGGATACCTTGAATATATTAATATCCTGACATAACATTTCCACTCTGTCCAAGATAGAGCAATAATATTCCTACATGTACAGGTGTACATATAAGCATGTAACATTATTACAGTGTCTTTGAAGGGGAACACTGTGTGCTTAGGGGAATTCTTCACAATAATAAGTTCAATGACTGCACAAGTCCAAGATATTGCAGTTTGTCCAGTTGATCATTTATTCACTTTGCTACTCATTCCAGTCCACTACTGATTTCCTCTCTCTCCCTGGTTACTAAAACACCCTACCTTCATACCCTACTTGGTTGCCATGAACAAAAACACACCATATTCTCATGCCAACAGTTCACTGTCACTTGGTAACCAGGCGACTCCTAAGAATGAACAAAACTCTTGCTGACTGACGTCGTGTCCCTAGAATACTGTATATTGCTTTAATTTCACCGCACTTTCATTTTCACTTATTTTGCTGATAGCACAAAACAGTGAAAATAAAAATATAGTGAAACAGTAATTACAACATTGTTTGAACATGAATTATGTCCAAAGTGGTCAAATTAAAACAACAGTGAAATGTTCACAATATAAACAATGGGAAAATTTATATATGTATGCGAAAATAAAGCAATTTACACCATTAACTCTTAATATTATATTTGTCATAGTGTGGCATTTGGATGATCATGAACTATTTGGCAAGTGCCAGTGCTGATGTCAGGTACGATCAACACTTTGTGAAAGGGGTCAACTACTCTGCCAGCCCTGTCCACCCAGTGTCCACTGGCTGTGTCTGTGTCATGTAGCTCAAGGTGTGACCAATAGGGGGCATTGTTTTGCCTGGCAAGAGAATAAGTTAATAGCATTGCCTGCATATATGTCAGCAAATGCCACCATAAATCCCTGAATTGTTTTCAGAGTTTGTATGAACGTTTTTGTGCTCTACTAGTCAACTTTGATATGAAATATATTTTCAGTTACATATTTTCCCATCCTGGGCTTTGTTTGCTGAATATTTATGGCAACACAGATAATTTTAAATTGATCACTGGACCCAAAACAGTAAATCCACCATTACCTTATTCTTATAGCATACATGTTTTCTACTTGTCCTGGATACAGTACAATAACATCAAATCTTATAGCAAACACCACATTTACATACTGACAGTTTTTGTGGACAAAAACACTAAATACCTATTTCTGTTTGCAGATTTTTATTGCTATACCGTGTTCAACATTTGTTGTGGGATCAATGTTTTACAATTAACAATGACAACTCAAGGACTGCTGCTCACCAGACGAGACATGGTTGTTCTTTAGCAATGGTGGCTACAGAAACAGCAACACCTCCCACACAGAGCTTTGCATCCCATAAACACTGTACAATACGAATGAAAACCATCACTGCAGGCATTTTGGCGTGACTTCTATAACATGTATCTGTTGACCTCAGTACAGCTTTATGATTAACATGACTTTAGAACAAGAGCAGTCTACTTCCATGGTACAGGCAATGTTCTGCTGACACATCATTGCAGCTGGCAACAGAATCCTGTCCTGTACCTTGCCTGCTGTATACAATTGGTCCACATAGATGCACAGATATATTATGTATACGTATGAGTGTGTGTATACATTATACATTTCTGTAGGGCCCTGTTTATTTGTTTGTGTTTTCATTCATTTTTTTTTTATATTTTATCTCAAGCACGACAGGTTTAACTTGTTTGTGTTATCTATCTGTTCTGTATCCTACTTGCAACAACTGGTCCTTGTGTCACTTGAAAAAGGAGTTCAAAGCCCATGCAATGGTGTCATAAAAATTATCTGTACTTATGTCATGAAATTTGTAGCGTGCACAATTGTTATCATTGGAAGGGGCGTCATCAACCACAACAGCAAGCAGAACCTGAACCTTCAGTGTGGTCACATTTACAATAGCCTTTATGCATGTACATGTAGGCAAGATGATTCACAGCAGAATATAGATTTGGATCCCCAAACTATTGTATGTAGACAGAGCAACCCATCATGACCTACCTCCATTTTTAATGTGAATTTGAATATATTAAACAACTGATTTCTCCCTTACATAATTTGCATTATCACCAGTAAACTGTAAGACAGTGCCACTTGCTAAACATGAAATTATATATATGTATATAGTTAAAAGTGTCTTCAACAAGTTTTAAAATTTAAGATGAGTGAATGCATACCCACAGGAAAAACATGGCAACTCATAATTCATGGATTAAAAGCTCTTGTACAAAAATGAGCTTGATGTATAGTCTCCAAATGAACAAAAGTCCCATGGGCCTCATGTTTTGCTGATATGAAATCAGATGACCATCACAAAAAAATTATTTCCTGAAATGCAATTCCTCTGAGACTTTGAAAACCTAGTTCAATGTCATCCATATTGCAGAATATCAAGCTTCCACATGATATACATTTTGTGATACATTTAGTATCATGAGCCACATTTTTGTTTATCATGTTGAATTAAGCATCCTGCACTGAAGTGCTTAATGACCTTCAAATACAGGTTAAGGTCCCCCAAAATTTCAAAAAAAAAAAAAAAAAAAAAAGAAAAGACCATTGGCCTAACACATATTTGGTGTAAATTTTGTGGTTCCATCTCAAGTCATCTTGATAAATTAGGTCCAATTAATACCATCAGTGACACCACCACGACTCCACACATCATACTTTTATCTGTATAATGTTCCTGTAATGGAATACAGAAATGTGCACACAAGTTAAGGTTTAATGACCATCAATAATAATAATAATAATAATAATAATAATAATAATAATAATAAAAAAATAATAATAATAAAATAATAATAATAATAAAATAATAATAATAATAATGATAACGATAATAATGATAACGATAATAATGATAACAATAATAATGATAACGATAATAATAATAATAATAATAATAATAATAATAATAATAATAATAATAATAATAATAATGATAAATAATTCCTGAAATGCATTCCCTCTGCGATCTTGAGAAAGTATGTCAAGATCATTCATATTATGCAATATCAAACTTGCACACATAATACACATTTGTAGTACATTTGGTATCATTACCCTGCTCAATTTAGCGCCCTTTAATAATGCACTCAGTGACCTTGAAAAATTGGTAAAGGTCAGCCAAAATTTTACACAATTTGCCTAATCCATACATTTGCATTTGGTGTAAATTGTGTAGTTCCATGTCAATTTGTTATTTAATCTGGGTCTATGTTGTGGTTCCATCCAATGCTGCCAGCATCAATCCAACTGTTACAGACTCTGGTCTGTTTAATGTTCCTCTAATAGTGTATTAATATATATAAGTTCAGATGTAATGACCATCATAAAAACACTGTTTTCTGAAATGCATTATCTGTGTGACCTTGAGAAAGTATGTCAAGGTCATATTCTGCATTATTAAGACTTCTACACATGATGGATATTTGTGGTGCATTTAGTATTATTGCTTTCTCTGCACACTGAATTTTCCTTCCCGAGTTTTGAAAAAGTTGTAAAGGTCACCCAAAATATTACACAAATTGACCATGGACCTAATGCATATTTAGTGTAAATTTTGTAGTTCCACTTCAATTTATTATCACAATAATGATTTTGAGTGTTTCTGACACCTTGATATAAGTTCAAATTAATACCACCATGGGCTCCACTATAACTTCACACATCATACCCTTTTGTCTATGTAATGTTCCCTTCTTGGTACAGTGAAACCTCCTTATACCGAACACCCTTGGGACCGGAAAAAAGTGTTCAGTATAGTGAGGTGTTCGGTATAGGGAGGTTTGATAGCATTGAAAGTATATATTTGGGACCGAGAAATGGTGTTCAGTATAGGAGGTGTTCGCTATATGGAGGTGTTCAGTTGTAGAGGTTTTACTGTACATAGATATGTGTCAACAAGTTAAGGTGTATTGAAAATTACAGAAATCATTTCCTGAAACGGATTCATCTGTGATCTCGACAAATAGGTCAAGGTAGATCATAAAAAGCAATACCCATCTTTCACATATGAATCACAATTGCAGCACATTGGGTATCATTAGCCATAGTCTTTCTCAAAATATTTAATACGTCTTCAACACTTTTTGGACAATGTCTTCAGTAATACTGTAATTGGTGCCACCAAATTTCAGCCCATTTTCATCTTTTTAGCTGATTGGTATTCCTACCAAGTTTCATGATGATACACCAAAAAATTCTTTGAAAACCTGCGTTCTCAACATTTTCACATTTTGGTTCATATATTACATAATGCAATAGGTGGTGCCACCAATACTGAACACGACCAAGCTATTTTTTTTCCTTTTATAAGTATTCAATATTAAATGGAGATAACTTGAAAACTGTGGGCTATATCAGGTTCCGAAAAAAAAAATCACAAATGGATGGATGGACATGACAACTTGTAAAAGCTCGGACACCAGTGTTCAGCAGAGCTAAAAAGTTAGCAAACAAAAATATACGTATATTAAAGACTGGAATTTAAGGGTCAGCTACTTAAACAGAAGTACCACTGGATCTTCTAAAATTAGGTTCATCTCTACCTCTGATAACTGACACGTGTTTTGATGAAACATGCAGCAGTACCTTTAATCTGGTGCAATTATATATGTTCAGCACTGTGGGTTCCTGCATATAAAACATACAATACAGACAGGCAGTCTCAGCTCGTTTTTAATTCAGGCGATGTGGTGAGTCATATGCATAGAGCATCCTATGGTTATATCCATTGTCGTCGCTCTGTTACATGTTTGTTGGCTTCAAACCTAAATGAAAGCGTTTAATAATGAACATGTTTAGCGTATTGTATGTTTGATTATCATTAAAGCAATGCTAAATATCTTATCATATATATGTGGAAAGACATAATTTTGAGATGCTAAAATTATACTTCAATATTTTAATATATATGTATTTTTTTAATACTGAACAGTCATTCAGTTGGATGTAGTAAGGTAGTGGGAAGGAAAGACCACCCTAAAATTTATTGTTTGAACATTTGAAAATTTAAAAAATGACAGTGGCACCATTATAATGTTGGTGTAGAATGAGGAAGAAGTCTGCAAAGTTTAATGAAAACACAGCACATGGTTTAGAAAAAAAAAAAACAAAGAAAAAAAAAACAAAGAAAAAAAAAACACCACAAGCTGTACAAATTAAGGTCTAGGGGTGACCAGAAGTAGTGACCCTGTGTAGTTTCAAAACAAGTGAACATGTGGCTTTGGGGAAGTTTTTTAAAGACTTCCTCAAATAAAATAGTAATAATAATAATAACCAAAAATATCATCAAAAATGAAAATGAAATTAAAATACACAATGTAACTGGAGCATGACCATTTGAAAACACTTTAGGTGCATTCATGTTTGAGGTGGATGTTGCCAATGTAATGGTTTTGGACAACACTACACATACATGCATGCACACTCCAAAGTATGTGCCCTTAAAAATAGTAATTTAATTCAAAAAATTTTGTTAAAAATCAGCAAATTATACCCTGTTACCAATGAACACTTGGCTAAATTCCTTCCACATTTGAAAGAGAATATACATACAGTTTGTTGTGATATACCCAAAATATACACCTACCATGTTGAAAAGAATCCACCTGATGGATTTTTAGAACAAGTCAAAAATGTTAAATCACTAATGCTTTTTTCTATATTCAATTGTGCATACATGTATTAAGGTACACCCATACATTTTATGACACATAACTATCTATGGATTGATCAAAACTGATTTTCCCAATTTTTTTTCACAATTTTGTGATCTTTAGCATCATCCACAGCACATGTTTATAAATGAAATTTCTTCATGGTGACATCAAAAATATTTTCCACTATACGCAACGTACCTGAAAATAGTTTTGTTTATACATGTATTTTTATTCATCAAATGTACAACTTATTGTGTTTACATCAAAGAAAACTTATTGGAGTCTGTTATGTAGCTGGGCTCCAATTTACAGTCTTTTTTAGTGTCTTTAATTTCTGAATAAATATTAGTTCCTGCTCCCATGCCTTTGTGTACATAAAGCTGAATAAAACAATTCGCAATGAGTCTGCACTTGCAGAGGTAAAGTAGGCTTAACATGATGGCCTTAATGTGAATGAAAAATGTCATAGAACTCCCAGGCACCGGGCTGTCTTTTCCTCTTTCCTTTCCTTTGCAGCAGAAGCAAATCACCATAGGCCTGCATTAAATGGCTTATGTGATAAACAAGTCTTTATACATCCAAAGCATGTGGGAGGGGCATAGGGTGGACAAAATGCTGTGTGACAATTAGGAAAACTTGCAGATAGGTATCAGTGCTACTGCCTGGTAACAATAAAGGAAGGTTTTTGTTTTGTTTGGCTGACAAGGGACCTCAATCCATGGAGAACAGATATAGTCTAATCTAAGGGCTTACTTGCATCATAGGCAATGTCTAACATTTGTATTTTGTATTCTACATATTGTTGTAATATGTATGAAACATAAATTAGCCCTATATTTGTATGTATGCCTCACATTTGCAAGGAAAAAATATATATATACATATATATATGTATACATACAAACATGTACATGCATGTACACTGTACATACATGCATACATACATACATACATACATACATACATACATACATACATACATACATACATACATACATGTTGATACCATTTCAAGTTCTTAAATATTTTTTACTTGTCATGCATATTTCTTTGTTAAATGTCAAGCTGAGACAAGAAGCTCATACAAGAGTTAAACATCAAGGTATTCTTGATCATACTGCACTTCAGGTTTGATACAACCATCCAACTTGAAGAACCATATTGATCAGTAGTCTGAAGGGCCACCACTTTTGTATACTTATAGTCTTTGCATTAAACTGGATGAAAGATCAAGGATTATTTCATTCCAAGGCTAGGGTAGTCTTATTTGGTTACACAACCAATATTTTGTATTGATGAAATTTATCTTTTTTTTTTTTTTTTTTTTGGGGGGGGGGGGGGGATTCGCACACCAGGAATCATGACCAGCATCTTTTGTCCCATTTCTGCCATATTTCCTGGGCACTACAACAACCATATGCAATACTACTGGAACCCAGAAACAAGATTGATACAACCAAGAGGGAAACCATGACTACAGAAACCACATTTCATCAAAAAAACATTTTGAACAGACACCTGCACTCCTGATGCTGGCCCATATTTAACATGAATTCAATTATGACCCACACCTACAGAAAGTTGTCCATAACCTGTTATCACAGACTACAATTTACATGCATATGGTTTAATATTTTCTAAAAGAAAAACAATCAGGAGCCAGGGCTAGGCCATATATAAATCCATCTTGCTCTCTAAGACGTGAATTTTTTTTAGTAATTTCTGTATTAGTAAGTATACTTACCTCTTGACCACCATTGCCAAGACCTCTGTGTTGGCGAATAACACCCAAGAGAACCAAGTTGAGTTCACTCACTTCATTGTTCCCAAAAACCTGACAGTGCCATGGCACCATCTTTTGGTCCATATGGATCTGGTGATGACTCCAGATGTGCATGTTTCCATCTTTCTCCCTCTTTGTTGAGTGGTCAGTTGACGTCACCTGTGAAGGAAGCAGGATGATCGGGTGGGCTTCCCTGGTGGTCGAGAGGTAAATATACTTACTAACATCGAAATTACTAAAAATTTCATGCACATGTATTAGTTACATAACATTACCTCTTGACCACTATTAATATTGCTGATATACAAACGCACTGGAGGAGGGTGTAACGATACTGGCATACTGAGCAAGACCGCCGGGACTGACAGACTTTGGGGAATCATAGGTCCGAGTGAGGAGGCAAAGTCTGAAAGGAAAGCTCAGAGATATTTGGACTTGAAGCCACCAACAGCAGAATCCCGACCGAGGCAAGGAAACCCTCCTTACTGACCAGCATAGGACTGCACTGACACCACCACCAGGAATTGCTGGCCAACATGATATCTGTCCTCCACATGGGTAGAGGCTGTTTGTTTCTACTCCTTCAGTCCTGGAGATCAAACAGGAGCTAGTTGTGAAACTGAGAGGCGCTACTTATACTTATATGGTTCCATAAGCTTTGTCAGGGCAGGGACCAAAGGGAAAACTGCCCGATACAAGTCCGAGATTGGGTCAATTTTACTCAGAAAAGGCCCACTCATAAGTACAACAACCTATAGACTGCATCAAGTCTAAATCACAAGGGCACCATAAACTGGAATACAGTGGCTGCCCTGATGAGACTCAGAAAGTCTAACAGATAAGTATCAGGAATCTATGCAAAGGAACCTGTTACACCTAAAGGCGTACATGCCCTCCTCTAGCACTGTTAGATCTCCCAAGCTGTGCTTGGTGAAAGTCGTGGATGATCGCCACCTGGAGGCCCAGAGGCATTGAAGGCTCCTACCTCGTTAGCTCTAGCTGAGACAAGCTCCAAGGCACCAGGCCTCTGCAGAGTGGTCCTGTAGGTCTAAAAGATCATCTGCCAAATCCATGAAGAGATCGTGTTTTGACAAACTTGCTGCCTACAAGGGTTGCCAAGGGGCAAAAAGAGAGCGGAACTTGTGAAAATGTCCATGCATGAAATGTACCAATGCAGAGCTCTCACTGGTCACAAGGCTCTTTCCTCTGGGGAAAGCGCCATATCTATAGCACGGAGGGTAAAACCCTTAAAGGCTGTAGCTGGATCTCGAGCCACTTGGTTCTTTGCAAGGAAGCCCAAGTGAGACCTCAGTGTCACCCGGGAGTGGTAAAGTGTGGATCTCGCTTCTTCTAGTCCCCGAAGCGAGTGCTAATGAAAAACACAAGTTTTCCTCGTCCAGTGCTTGAGATCCACCCCTCAGGGGTTCCCTAGGCACTCAAAGGGCCAATACTTCTGCATGATCAAACCAGGGGCAAGTCCCACTACAATGGACTTGCCTATCAGCCAGTCTGTCTTTTAAGAAGAAGGTGATGAACACAGACAGACTATGATTGCTCCAAATGTGAATGTTGAGGTCTTCCACAAGGGTTGAGGAGATGGCGATTGAAATCCTCAAGCTGTTGCCGAGGACTTCCCATTGGTAATTAAAGCAGAAAGTTGGCAATGTCCACATGCGCAGAGACCAAAGATGTATTCTCCGATCAACGTACTTATCTGAAAACACATTTCAATGAACTGGGTCAACTATCACAGGAGGAGATCGAAGCCCGTCTCTGGCATTTCTATCTGTGATTTTCCCAGAAACCTACGTCATGGATGTGTTGTGCCACAAATGCCAAGCATGGAGGCTGAGCACTTGAGGGTTCATGTAAATCATGCTCATCAGCGGTTGAACTGGATGCCAAAAAAGATAAAAGTCTGCTCCGGCAGAACACTGGACATGGGTAGGTTTACTATCAGGCCCAAGCGTTGGCAGAGTTCCAAAATGGTCTACGTGTGATGTTGCAAACTCAGGTGCCAAAGCCCCTGGATAAGCCAATCATCCAGATACACATGTATACAACAACTGAGCAGTGAAAGTAAGCAGCAACTGTTTGTGCAAACCTGGTAAACACCAGCAGTGTTTCTGTTAGGATTTTTTTTTTCAGGGGGTCAAATGAAGGAATATTCAGGAGAGAATACATGAGTTTCACCATTTTAACATGTATATATACCAGACTTGTGATCCTTTAGAATTTTCTCAGAGGGTATTTCAGGTTTTGAAAGGGTAATATACACCCATTTGGGGGGTTAACAGAAACACTGGCCAGTGGTGCCATGGCAAGGCTAAAGGGAAGCACCCTGAACTGGTACCCTTGGCCCACAAATGCGAACCACTGATACTTCCATGAAGTCTCCGTGATTGCCACATGCTTGAGATCCAGGGACATCCTCCACTCTATGGGCCATAGGGCTGCTGCCACCAACTGGGGGGGTCTCCATTTGAAAGGATGGGAATTGGAGGAAGGTGTTCAGTGTTGACAGGTCTATGACAGGGCGCCATACTCCGTCCCTCTTGGGGACCTGGAAGAGTAAGTTGTAAAAGCTAGGAGTACCTTGATTCTCTACCGGCTCTATTGCGCACTTGCTCCGAAACATCTCAACTGCCTCCAGAAATGCAGATGCTTTGGGTTCCTAGGTGGGTGGCATGCCACTGTGGTTCTTGGCTTAATTGAGGCCTGTCTTCCCCAACAGGCAGTGTGTAACAGTGTCTCAGGATATTTACGATGAACAAATCGTCTGCAATAGATCCTCATTGTACGTGATATGTGATGAGGAAGCTGCCAACCAGGTGCTGTGCGGAGTCAAACAATGAGGCACCTATCAATCCTGAGACATTGCTCTCCGGGATACAACAGTCATGAACACTGAGGCTTTCCCGACTTCTTGCCTCTACCAAAGGTCTTGCTCTTCCTGGATCCCTATCTGCCTTTCCCAGTTTGTCAGGTCCTAGAGGGAGATGGAGTCGAGCATTGGGTGGACGCAGTCTGAAAAGTACCACACTTAGGGGCTGAGGCAGCCAAGGTTGACAACAACCGAGCAGAGTCGGTCAGCACCTTGGAGCATGCCTAGTCGGCCAAGCTAGCCTGAAGAACCTGTGCCAGGCAAACCACTTCCCCCATCTCTCCTCTGAACAGAGTTCCCAAGAAGAGTGGCCCAGCACAGGCTCTATGAAAGATTGGGCCAGGCAGCTTCTGACCTTGGAGGTAGGCATGCCTCTGCAACAAGCCAAGGTTTGTCTCTAGTGTGCACGTGGTCTGCATCTGGTGATCAACAGCTCAAGATATAGTCGCGAGAAGTGTCGCCCCGTGGTCTAAGCAGTCTTGCATCGCCTTTGTGATCTGACTGAAGCCCTTGAGGTCATCCAGGAGAGACCCTAAAGCAGCCAACAACACGCAGGAGTAGGACGCTGCAAGGATGGATCCTCGGGCATTTTCCTCCAACCATTTGACAGCCTCTGTATGCACCATAATGGTTCTCAGCTGCCAAGCATCAAACTCTACTTGTCTAAGTCCACCAGCAGTGCACCTCGTGGGAAGATCTGCCCAGGCTCTGATTACCGCTTCCCCTGGACATCCGGCCTAGGGAGGGGAATAAGCCGGATTGCCAACTGCTCACTCTGGGGCAAGAGCCACCTGTGGTGCAGAAGGACTGCTGGAACTGCTGTTGGGGGAACAGAAGGTTCTGCCTGGACCGTTGTTGCCAACACCGCTGGGGACAAAGACCCACCGACAATAAGACACCCCAACTGCTCTGGGTGTCTTCCTCCTACTTCCCCTTTGCCCATGCATAGGCACCGATGCTTTTGCCAGCACTCTGGACTTGTGGTACGAGCACTCAGACTGGTAGGGGGTGCTGGCTTTCAGTACTTCTATGACTTACAGTCCGAGCACTCAGACTGAGTCCCCCGGGGGGGGGGGGGGGGGGGGGCTACTCCCTATACCAAGCATAATGGGGTTGTGCCGCTCTGAAGGGTGCCTTTTTGCCAGTACTTTCCCTAACAAAGGTATCAATTTTCCCAAGATTTCCCTAACGAAAGGTCCATAAATTTTTCTGAGACCCCTAACCAAGGTCACTGATAAAATCAAAGTGCCCTAATCAAGACCAGATGATTCACACTCCAGCCCCGTGAACAGGGAGCATGCTGTGAAAGTGACTGACACACTGTTTATTCCCCATGGCCCTTGGCCACCTGATGGTGTGCGCAGCCCTAATGAAGGGTCATTCTGAAAAACTTGAGCTCCACACCCCCACCTAAAAAAGTAGGGAGTGCCCCCCGGGACTGAGTCCGAAGAAGAAACAGCCTGTTGAGAGGGGGCAAGCAATGCAGGCAACATCTCAGCCTGCATCTTTATGTGGAGACAATGGCTTGGTGTGCTCCGCTTTCCCTCTCTATGTGATCTGTTTGCTGAGATACTATCTAAGTACCAAGCCAAATGACCAGCTTTGCACTTACTATTTCAGTGGTATATGAACACAGAAATCAGCTTTCTAGGTCTCCGAAGATTCCCGGACCACTGAGAAAAGACTTTTCTGCAGATTAGAGCTACATAAAGCACTATAGCAATGAGTGTGAACACAAGTTCACTGAGCCTCAACTTGAAGAGACAAGCCAAAAATGGCTCCCAAAGGAGAAAGACGATATGGGGAGCTTGCCCACCAGGCGTCTCCATCAGTCCCACAAGAACCAAGATATGGTGCCAAGGGACTTTCAGGTTTTCAAATCAAGCGAGTCAAAACCCAAATCGATTTACGGGCATTCAACCCAGACATAGAGGTCAAGGCAAATGGCGGTCGAGAGGTAAAGTTACCTAAATAATATAGAACGTTAGTATGATCTGACATCAGCCAAACCAAACCTGTATCAGGTTGCAAACCAAGTGATAAAAAGTGCACCATGCAATCAAACTTTGGCAATAAAATGAAATTTCTAATAGCATACACGTACAAAATTGAAATGCTCGAGCCAACATGAATTTACATGTACATTGTATGTGTTAGTCCATGCACTGCACACACATCGTCAAGTGCACAGCCCCCCCCCCCCTAAAAAAAGTAGGATTAACTTCACAAGTCATCAATCAGAGGTTCTTTGGACACAGACAAGATAGTAAGAACAGAAATCCACCCCTGATCATTTACATCAATGCCTTAATTACAATGTCACAACATAAATTGACCAAAAATTTTCCCAACATGATGTCACTCATACCAAATGCTTGAATACTCAAACTCAATTCAGTTAAACCTTTAACCTTAAACAGTTAAGTAGAAAAGTGCAATTTATCTGTAGATTCTGCACAAACTATTGAAAATTTAATCATCCCTGGTCCAACATATGGGGACACACAGAGAAATGATTGATGCAGAAGTGGTAGGCTGGTTGGAACCTCTCATCAGTGCTATATCCATCCCATTTCTCCAAGCCACTACCAAGTTGTCTAGTGACATCTGTTAGTGAGCCCAAGTGTTGGTCAGTTTATGTACAGTGGTACCTGCTATTTAAGACCACTCATAATGCCAGACAAAAGTGGTCACATATGACAGGTGGTCTTTCACTGCAGGTAAGCTAGCAAAGAAATTAAAGGCCAGTGTCTTGAAAGGGTGGTCTTAAAATCTAGTCTGGTCTTTTATGAGAGGTGGTCTTTAGAGCAGGTACCACTGTACCGTGTTAGTATAACCTATTTTTAAAATTGACCCCTGCATCCTTTGGATCCACTTGTGATGATCGATTAGACGGCCCAGACCGCCTTCTAAGACATCCGGGCAATCATTCTATATAAGATACAGAATAGATAATTGAGGACAACCTCCCTTTTGATATGGGCTCCAAATAAATGTTACTTTCCCTAATATCCACTTACTAGAGAGCGTCAGCAAAAATCAAGTCAAAGGGCTGCACAATTATTGAGAACCTCCCGACAAACCTACTCAGCAATATGGAAGATGAATACGACACCCCATCTTGGTGTCTATACTGCAGTCAGCCAATTTTCTCCGAGAGAGACCTTTTCAGTCATACGGAAAGTGATCATCCTCAAGAACTTCCAGCTGCATTCCAGGGTCACACAAGGGTGGTCTCAGAAGTACAGCAAGAACCTCACAACTTGCATCCAATCTCTCCTGAAGAGTAAACGTATGATAGTCCCTTTCACTCTTTACCAACCCAGCCCTACATAATATTTAAACCTGGACTTTTTTGTTCATGAGGGCCTCTTTTTTCACAAAATGAAGAGACAGGCTAATAATATAGTGGGACAAGATCTTACAAAAACCTCACACAACCCTGGTTCACGCACGGCTACAATGGATCCCCAAGAGAATCCCAGAATTAACCTCCCATTGACAATAGGCCAGGAACATTTACCAAAGTATAGAACCCTACAGAAACTAACAACGGGTCTAGCACCTACAACCCATCACAAGCGATATCTGCAAGATTGTATTGAACGTAGCACAGTACCTGAAGGCCTACAGATTTTCAAAGAACCTCAAATTCCACATGTTGTCCCAATTTTCATTTTGGAATGGAACCAAATCATAGAAGACACGCAACGGAAATTAGTGAACTGTCTGGACTCATACTGGTCCAAACACATCAAGTTCCTGGAAACAGAAATTCAACAGGCATATACTCTATTTGATGACAATGCTGAAGACATAGATATGAATCTCGTAAAAACAAAGCTGAGTGAATTGAAAGCCTCCGAGGAAAATAGGTTAAACAACAGACATAACCAGAAATGGGAAGGCGATTCATATCGAAGAGGAAATGGCAGAAACGCAAATCCACAGACACGCAGACCGACACCACGGCCATCGTTAATCTCTCAAACCATGTATTGACGGAACATGAGAGAACACTTTTATCCAAAGGACTAAGTTTCAGTATCACACCTCATCTGGCCTCCACCCAGGATATTTTAATAGATTTGAAATGTTTTTCTAGAAAATTACGCCTCTCCCATTATTATAAAAATTTGGGCCTACAAACAGAAACGACACTATCAACGGAGTCTGCCAGCACTTATGTTGCTCAGGACCGAACGCTACCGAAACCTCCATCTAACTCTCCTTTCACACCTAAAAGAAATCAATGTTCAGAATTAGATTTATTCATTGACACTATGGAAGCCACAATTCCTTACCATGACAGAAAACGTGTAGCCTCTAACATCAATAAATCTCAGAATCAAGCCCTTAAAAGTTTAAGCCTCAATTCGAACATTGTTATAAAACCCGCAGACAAAGGGGGAGCTATTGTCATTATGAACACTGAAGATTACATTTCTGAAGGCCTACGTCAACTAAACGATGTGTCCACTTACCGTCAGCTCGAATTGGATCCCACAGAAAAATTCAACAAAGAAATCAAAGCATTCATTCTCACCACACACAAGAAAGGACATATATCTGACCAAGAAAAAAATCTACTTACTACCATGCATCCACGGACGCCCGTCATGTATTTTTTACCTAAAATCCACAAGGCAAATGTACCTGGAAGACCAGTGGTCTCAGCGGTCAACAGCCCAACGGATAGCATA
The DNA here is from genome assembly GCA_964020975.1 of Hermodice carunculata. Lineage (NCBI taxonomy): Eukaryota > Metazoa > Annelida > Polychaeta > Eunicida > Amphinomidae > Hermodice > Hermodice carunculata. The sequence continues at coordinate 30,906,566 of OZ026615.1, read as the reverse complement.
TCAGCATACATTGATTTCCATTTGAAACCCTTGGTCCCTAAAGCCCCGTCTTATATACAGGACACCATGGATTTCCTTTCTAAACTATCAAACATACAATTTCACATACGGACATTTTAGCAACGGCAGATGTCAAATCTTTATACACGAGCATCCCACACAAAGACGGCATCAGTGCCGCAAGATCAGCATTAAATTCGCGACCTCATGATCGTCCCCACACGTGGCTCCTCCTGAAATTAATACATACGGTACTCACATGTAATGGTTTCAAATTCAACAACAGGTTTTATTTACAAACCTCCGGAACGGCAATGGGCACAAAAATGGTGCCTAATTACGCCAACATCTTTATGTCAAAACTCGAAGAAAGTATCCTACAGTAGGCTCCATTAAAACCAAAAGTATGGTATAGACTTATAGATGACATCTTCCTAGTATGGCCACACGGCCAAGATACATTATTAACTTTTCTTCATTCTCTTAACGAAGCTCATGACACGATAAAATTCACGTGGGAACTCTCTAACGCAGAGATAAATTTCTTAGATGTGAAAGTGAAACTAAACCAGGGCACGTACAGCACCACGGTGTACAGCAAGCCCACAGACAGCCACACATATTTACGCTATGACTCCTGTCATCCTGCACACTGTAAGAAAAGCTTACCTTACAGTCAGGCCATATGAATTCGACGCATCTGTTTAACCACAGAGGAATTTGACAAACAAGCCGAACTACTGAAACAAAGGTTTCTTACCTGTGGATACCCGGAACCTCTCTTGACGTCAGCCATAAAAAGGGCCAGAGAAACAAACCGCAACTCTTTACTTACTTATAAAACTATAATACGGGACACCTCCAGTATAAACATCACTACAAATTTTAACCCAACCTCCCCGATAAATAAAACAAACGTCACCAAAAACTGGGAGATTTTTAAACACAATCCGCAAACAATTCACATTTACCACAGCCACCCCCGTATAGTATACAGGCGACCAAAGAACCTACGAGACATACTAGTCCACTCTGATCTACATAAACAACAGAAAATTCCAGGAAGCAGGGCATGCAAAGGCCATTGTGCAACTTGCAAATATATGCGGGACACAACAATATTCAGATCTAAAATCACCAGGATCACATATCATATAAGACAAGAAATCACCTGTCAGTCCCACAATGTCATATATCTTCTGAATTGCGCAGACTGCAACAAACAATATGTGGGTCAAACCTCTCAACCCTTAAATAAATGGATCTCACAGCACAGGTCCGATATCAATCTTAACAAACCAACCTCTGTCGGCATCCACTTTAGCACAGAGGGACACAATATTAATAATCTTCAAGTTATAGGTATCCAAAGACTAAACTCTAATAACACGTCATTACGTCTTGCCACGGAAAGCACATGGATCACGGAACTACGCACGTTCCAACCGTTAGGCCTAAATAAAAAAGAATGAATATTAGAGAAAGCCGCAAAATGAAATTCGACTGCTGCCTCTGCGGAAAATCATATGCCTACGCACAATCTCTTAGGCGACATATCAAAAGTCATGATGCAGAGACCAAGAGACTAACCTGCCCTATATGACCAACTTTGGCCGCACCGACAATTTCAAGAGGCATTGCAAGCGTAAACACAAAGATCAAACTGTTGAGCCTATCATGTTCAACCCCAGGACTCAAGCCGCCGTACCCACCGGATATGTACGACCCTGGGAAGCTACTAACAAAAAGCAGAAAAAAGCAGAAAAAAACGAGAGGCAATCCACTCGTGAAAAAAGAAACGAAGGAAGCCACTTTTAGGGTTTGGGCAGGTGTGGAAAAAGCAAAACAAACAAAAGAAACAAGGGATGTCTTGCGATGTGACATCGAAAACGAGGCAGTTCAGGTTCAATCAACCACACCCATGGCTTCAGGCCAGTCAACACCCTGTATGGATGAACTGATGCCGACAAGTATCAAAATTCAGGAAATTGATCGCCAAATTGAAACACACTGGGAGAAAATACAAAAACTTTTAAAGAAGATCAGATACAACCAAATCCTTAAGGAGGATCTTTATCTTTCCAGCGAGAGTGAGTCAGACTGATTATAAAGTTCATTCACGACAAGACAGTTTCACTTTCGGAACACATACGTACAAAGCACAGGGAAGTAGGTCTATTTTGTCATACGACACATGTAATTTGAACATTCTAAGACGATTTAATCGGTTAACATTGCACATTGATTTCTGGACACTCTAATGAACTGAAAAGAAGCCACATTATTTTTCTTAAACATAACGTCACGTCATGGCCATATTGTGACGTCACCACCCAATGGGGGTATACAGGGATGTGAAATCCCCAAGAACACTGCAAGCTCTTCTACAACGTAACGTCAAGACTACACTATGTCGTCATTACTAAATCATGTTAACGGGAAACCTCATTATTAATATACCAAATAAAAATTTGATATTTGTTGAGCCCCCATACGCTGATGAAGGCTCCACAGAGAGCCGAAACGCGTCGGGGGGCGGGGGGGGGGGGGGAGCTCCACTCATTAAAAACTCTACCTCTTGTGTTAGTTGGTTCTTTCTTTCTGTATTTATTAATCTGTTAGTTGAGTACAGGAGCTCCTCTATTTGGGAGAGAAGTAGTGCTTTCCATCTTCATTTTAAAATGGGATCCAATAATTGGTGGGATAACTTTTGGCAGCACTTCAAAATCTGCAGTACTGACTTTACTTCACGACATAGATATGTACTGAGTGAGGAACCCATAATCAGATAATTTTTTTTTCATAATCAAATAATACCAACCAAACACATTCATGTTAGTTTGAAACAGACTAAAAGAGTTTTAATTCAGGATCATATCCAAACAAAAAGCACCACCATCCCACAAGTAATCCATACCTAATGTGCAGAACCCCCTAACATAAATACCAAGATACACTGTGAGGAATAAATTAGCCATGCATTGCTAAACCTATTCATCCAGTGTTCGAATCCATGAAGCAAATAAATTCTCAACAATATTCCCCCATTTGAAGCAGAGCCATATCACTCTGATGGGGAAGATGAACCTTAGCCTCAGAGACCATGGACAACAAATAATTTTCTTTACTTCAAAATCAAGAGTCAATATGACTAAGCATACAGCTGGAACTATACACCAGAAGCAAAAGAAAGAAGATAAATGAAAGGACAAGATTGAAACCTATTTCACTCAGAAATTAGTCTATCTAAATGAAATTTCTTCTTTCTATTGAATATTGAATGCTTTTATATCAAGGAGTATGTGTGGAATACATGTATAATTCAATGTCCAGTAACGATTATGTTATGTCCCAGTCATCATACATGTATTTCTGGTTGAAAATAACTATTCAACATCATTTTACATGGGTAAAGGTTTGCACCTGATTTTACTGAAATTCACTGAAAAAGCCACTTTTCCTATACTTTATTCAGTGTTCAGACTGAAAACTTTTCCCCATGCTTTCTATTGAAAATACCTGGAAAAAAAATCTAAACAGCACCATTCCCTGAGGAAGGGCCCAAACTGCACTGGGATGCCCACTTCATTTTCTAATATACAATTATTTTTTGTCTGTGCTCTTGTTATTGTTTAACTACTCAGACACTTGTAGTATATCTTGATGTTGTCCACACCGGCAATGCAAAAGTATGGAGGTGCAACAGATTTTCATACCTGAAGCACAAAAGTTCAACAAGTATGGCTGTATGGAAATTCAAATGTTGTGGAGTGCAGACAAATCAACAAACTAACACCCATTTTGAGCTGCAACATGGCTGAAACATTGACATTTTTCTGAAAGTTTGAGTCTTTGGCATGTAAATGTACGGTAAATTATAATTTTGTCTTTTACCCTGAAGGCAGCTGGTGGCCAAAACTGAAACTGCATGGTCTTAGGATTTTTTACTCTGCACCTGTACCTGTATTGTCTTGAAAATGTTTCAAATACATGTAGAGAAAAAATATACGGTGGATCACACAGGGGTATTATTTTTGTGATACTACATGTACTTTCCAAATACAAGTCACTCACATGCTGCCTCAACAACAACCCCAAACTCCCTTATTTAGGCATCTTTTCTTTTAATGGCAATGTCACCATGCCCAACCCAAAACAGGTCATTTAAGGAACAGGACACAACTATGAGTCACATGTAAATGTCATTGCAACATGGATGAGTAATACAATGGATTGTGTTCTTATCCCTTATTTGTTTTCTCCATGTTCCTTGCATGAATAATTGCATAATATTATATGCCCGATAGCATATAAAGTATATTTTTCATGAAAAGAATGGGGATTTCATGGTTTGTTCTGGATGAAATAGCTAGTAAATCTATTCATGTTTTGCACGTACCTCACATCTTAATTTTCACCCTGTAAAATGTGTGTTCCTATAAACAATACAGAGATGAACATTTACAGAGTAAAGCATATGTAAATGGCTGCCAATCTATTATGCTGAATAGATCACAAGAAATGCCTTTTTCACTGGTTTGATAAAATGGTATGTCAACAACGACAGTTACACTGGCGAGTTCGTATGACTCACATTTTTTATGGATATGAGATCTGCTAGCCTATATCAGGGGCCACCTACAAAAGTCATGAAGTTATACCACAAACTGACAGACTAATAACACAGACAACTAGTACAATGGATCTACAAATATATATATATGTGTGTGCTGCGCGCGATCTGCACTTTGGATTGATCGTGTGGCACATTCTATGGATCTATGGTTCGTGCACACATCGATAGATAGCACTGCGAGTTCTTTCGATTTGTTTGTGATGGGTGGAATGACACACACCATGTTCATATATCTTCACTGTGCACACCTTCCATGGACTGCAATGAGTGTTATCTGTTGCGTGGCATATCAAGTGTCCCCAGCTTTTCCGTGACCATTTTAAGAAGGGATGGTAACAGAATGAATAGGGGGGTGAGGAGATACTGGGCATTTTGGATCACTAGGGTGCTTCTATAGTATAAGACATGCAGTTCCTGGAGTAAAAGTCATCGGAGCGAAACATGCTGCATGTACTAAGCGGTCATGGACACAGCCTCACCAGAAGTGCAGACTTCTGTGGAAACTTCGGTATATATCTTTTTCAAAATGTGGCCACAGTGGCCAGAAATGTGGTAACAAACTTGAACTGGTCTCTGGAGTATCTAAGAATATGTACTGATAATATTGTACTATGCATGTGGCCACCACTGCACTGTGCCTGTATAATTCAATATCCCCATCGGATGAAGACGCTGCACCAGCCATGGATTGTTGCACTATCCATCGATGTGTGCAGGAACCATAGATTCATATAATGCACTGTGCCACCTGTGGTAGTTGGTAAAACACACAAAACACACACACACATATATATATATATATATATACACTGGAGACTAGTTTCAATCAGTGGAAATTGAACACGACAAAATATGTCAATTATCACAAATGTAACACTTTTGAATGGTGCACGTTTCAGAATATTTGAATATGAAAAACATTTTACATGTTCAGGAAAACCATCACATGAATGTATGAAAACTGTGTCCATACTACTGATAGGCATGCTCTGAAGCAAGCTTATAGCCAGCGTTCGTGAGCTCTTATCACAAACACATTTGAATATAGGACATAACAGAACAATAAATTATCCAATCAGAAGAGTACTCAGTATCTATCCAACAAAGTTAATTTTTTTCATGGCCCCTACTGGGCATGCGCACCTGGGCGCAGCCATTGCGTTTTTTAGGCACCCCAGGTAATTTTCACAGTTTTATTTACACCAAAGTCTCAAACTTACCTGCCTTTATGGAAATCATGTCAATAATTCATAACTGGGCTTCACAAAATGTTGGCAGAGTGTAATGAATGATAATGATTCACTGCCTTGCATTGTTAACACCTCGATGGAATGTGGACCTGGCAAGCCCCTTCTGGGGCTGGAAATGGGTTTCAGTGGAATAGAAAAACTTGACAGGTGTGAGGGTAACCTAAATAAACATCCCGAAGTATGTAGTATTTGTTGCACATGTTGCGTTTCACCTTCCTAATATCTGCACACTGTGCAGTCACCAAGTCGGGGCCTTCCAGATTGCAGTTCCAGTCACACTTATACCCCCAGGGGCCCCAAAATGCCATGTTGCCAAAGCCTGCTCCGATTTTGGTGCTGTCGCGTGACAATCCAACAATCACTCTCCGTACACATTAAGTCTCTGCCACAGGATACAGCACTAGTTCAATGGCGATATAAAAATCTTGGGAACAAAACTTAAATTTGTGGAACAGTGTCTAACAAACAAAAAAAGGCTATACGGCAGATAATTCCATTCATTTGTTCGAGGTACTACAGCCTCGCCCCTCTAGACTGGTTTAGTAAATGGCCTCTGCTCTAGAGGGACCTGACGACCAGGTGCTATGTACTGCCCGATCTACCAACGTTATTATCGATACTTTGTAATGCTGACGCTCGTATCTTAGGCTATGTATACAACATATTAATATAATAAAAAGCGTATACTATAGTTTTTGGTGGTAAGGAATTCCAAGACAGAAAACATCACGGTTTTCAAGTGGAGTATGATGTCTTAATGGTCGACAGGCAAACATTTTGGTGAACTATTGTGGTAGCTTGTTGTGGATATAATTCAAACATAATTCTTAGGGTTTGAGATGATCACTGATCTTCTATAGTAGTCTAAGTTAGTAGCACATTCCAATTTTTAATTTTTTACGGATCCAGTAAAACCTTGTGGCCCACTTGGTCCTGGTGAGCCTGTGTAACCTGTTCGTCCAGTTGCACCAGTTGCTCCTAATAGAGGTTCAACTTCAGGCTTCAGCATGTGAAAGGAAATAAACTTTCCAGGTAAGCTATGCTTTCTCAAAAGTTAGCTTCTGACAGGAGTTGCAGTGACAATTTTTGTCTATCACGAAGCATTTGCAACAGTAGACACACATGCATTTCTCTAATAGAGGTCTAAGCACAAGACCGGATTCTGAAGTCAGGCCTTAGTTTTGAACCATACAATATATGGCGGCCATCTGACTTGGCAACAGCAGTGTACAGGCTGAATTTGCATTGGCAATACGCCAAGGTAGAGCATGAGGCCTTCTTTCTTTGCATTTATACTTACTTGTACAGTTCGCTTCCAAAAAATGGCTGATTGGTCCTTGGAAAGTAGGACTACTTAAATAATGCAACAAGGCATCACTGAGATCAGTCACCCGGGCTGCCATCTTGGACAACTTGTATACAACATCCGGGGCCTTGAAACAGGAAGTGTTTAGTGGCGTCATCTTCCGGTGATGGGCGATAATATAATGAATAGTGGTTTCCTAACTGAAAATATTTAGGGCGGTTGGCTGTGACAAGATAAGGTTTGTAATGACAACTCCTGATATTCCTTACAACTCATTCCTCATGAAAAACATATCATCACTTGTTACAAATACCCAAATGATTCTTAGATCGATACAAAACTTGGTATGTAGACATAGACAGCCACAGGCTGTGCAAGGGACAGGGCCAATGTTTACAAACACGTCTGTTATGAGTGTTGTATTGTGGTAAAGCGGGGGCCACTACTCGGGGATTCCCCTGTCTTGACCTCACGTGGTGAGCAAAGTCAGTCAAAAATGTAAATTATGTCGGACACTACTATTAGAAATTACTTTTTGGGGAAAAGGGTGGGCATCACAAGCAAAACGTAAAACGACAATTAGGGTAGTGCATGGACCTATTATTCCGATAATAGGTCCATGCATATGGGTAGTGGAAGCCGTTTTCAGTCACCCACCCACCCATTCATTAAATTGACCGTGCTGCACATCCGTCACATCATTCGATATTTTGGCCTCTTGCTGCGTTCGGCGGGTTGTTAAGGCCCAGCAGCTCCTGTTATTTTGGCGAAATTTTACCTTTTTCCTTCTCTATTCATTTCTGTGCGCCGCCATTTTTTTTACAACCAGGTTGTAAGGACCAAGAAACAAAAAGAATAACAATAGAATAATCGGGTAAAATGAAGGCCATAAGGCCTGTAGGGCCCCGATCTATCACTATTTAAAGTGTCAATACAAAATAAACTATGATTAGTGCTCATAAGTAGAGTGTCAGGAGACAAATCAACATGATTTCCTTAGTTAGCTTTCTTTCAAAGTCATTTTGCAACTTCTTTGTTAGTGATCGCAAGTTATTTCTTTGTCTAGCACAGCTTACATGATCAATGTACTCCTTAGTCTCGGTATATTTCTTCCATGAGTTATACTTTTACTTTTACATCTCATAGCTTGAGGTGTCATGTAAATATTCTTATGATTTGTTTTACCTTTCATCGATGGGATACATTCTGTCAATATTTTGTCCAATGATTCTGAGAAATCATCCCAAGCTGGGATAAAATCAAGGGACTCTTGTTGATTTTTCCAGTTAATAGCCCTCACCATGGATCTGGGTTTATCATAATCTGCAGAGTTATAGTTTTTTTTTCCATTGGATATTTTCCACTTTATCTGAGCAACAATTTAGGTTGAATGTCAGACAGACATGATCACTATCGCCAAGTCCTGGTAGGTAGTTCAGGTCACTGACCATGCCTTGTTTATTATTCAATATCAAATCAAGTACATGTATATGTGGGTTGTGTCCTGTCCTGAAGCATGTAGGTGCAGTTACATGTGGGTATAGGAAAGATTCTTGCACTGTGTTTGCAAAAGACTGTGAGTAGTGGTTTAAACCTGTAGTTGAGAGTCCATTTTCCCAATCAACTTCATTGAAATTAAAATCTCCAGCTATCAAGAGTTGACCCGCCTTAATTTCTGTCTTATTTTTAATCAAGTTACAAAGTTTCTCTGTACTAATTATGTGAGAGTTACCATCAGTTGATAGGCTTCTGTAGATACATCCCAGTCGTAATACATCATTGTTTTTAAGTTTAACATCCAGCCACAACTGTTCATTAAAATCACTGATGGGTGCCATGGATTCTACTGCTTGCACTGAATCTGCCACAAGAATCATAACACCCCTCATTCCACTGGCTCCTAGATTAGCTTGATCTGGGTTAAAATTTGTATATGTTGTAAAAGCTGGAATGCTTAGTCTCGCCATTGTTAACGGAACCTGTTGTGCTTTTGGAATGACTTCAATCATAATAATATCTGGCCTATCATCATAATTAAGTCTTCACGTTTATTTGGAAATTGGTCTGTGTGGTATATAGTACTTTGTAATATCCTGTTTTATCAACATGATTCTTATCGAGTTTTTTGTTAGAAGCAACAGAAGTATTTACAATTCCAGATGAGTTACTTGCAAGTCATGCATCTTGGTTTGCATCCCTAGCACCCCTTGTATTGTAATGTTGCTCTTGTGGTCTTATCATTATTTCTCCTCTTTTAATGATCAAGTTTGCTTCTCCCTCCTGTTTTCTCCTCATGAGTTCCTCCCTGAGCTTTTTATTTTCTGCCTGCTCCTTCCGAGTTAAATCTTGGGAAATGTATACCCTATTGCAGTCTGAACTGTTACGCTGGCACTTTGCCTTGTTCAACATTTGTCTCTTCTGATTCTTGTTTTCAACTATAGTCAACATGAGTCTGTTCTTTCCCTCTATTTTCTTCCCTAGTCTTACTGTCTTCACCACTTTGATCTGACATTCAAGACCGTCTTTAACAATCCGATTGATCTGCTCTTTATCTTTAGCTATTCTTTCACCCCCAGTTATTCCAGTAGGTTCTGGCACACCAAACATCACTAGGTTGCATTTTCTCTTCTCCCTGTCAATAATCTCATCAACAACATCTACTACATTTCCCATCATTGTTCTTGTGCCCTGTGTTGAAGTAGTTTCCTGTACAATCTTTTGTACATTTTCCTTTGGCTGGTCTTTGTTTTTCCCAACTACTTCCACCCAAGTTTTAGTGACTTTATTAGGCACATCTTTTACATATCTATTCAGCTTTTCATCCAATTTTGATTCCAATTCCAAGAATTTTTTGTTCATCTTATCACACATTTCAGTGTACATTGCTTCAGCTTGTTTGCCTACCTGTTGGTGAACATTCTCAACACAATCTGGACAGAACCAGAAGCAATCGGGCCTTTGCAGCATTTCACATTGCTCTGCTTGTAAATCAATACATTCTGCGCAGAAGTATTGATTACATCCTCCATCACATTGTAATATCAGATCCTCATCATCATCAAACTTGACCTTGCCTACGGAGCAAGTCCAACTTTCATCAACATGTGTATGATCTTTTGCTCATACATCCACTGCATTTTCACACTCTTTCAGCTTGGTTACCTCTTCCATACTTGCTTTCACACTTACGTTCGAAGATCTACTTTTTCTAGAAGTGGGCTCACCTTTCCTTTCTTCTATTTTCGCTTTTCTGGGTGACTTTTTACGATACTTATCTAGCCAATGTGGCATTATCGGCAATAAAACGTGCCTCACTATTGTCACCGCAATGAATTGTGGGTAAATCTCTTGTTTACACTTATCTGGTCCTCTCACTCACACTTCATGCTCACCACCAACAAAAATGTCACTGCTTATCCAATAATGACACTTTCTTCCAAAGTCTTGACTATTATTCTTTGCAGCTAGCGATTTTCACAGCTTCAAGTCCTATATACCCGCAAATTGTGCACTTTTCAAACAGAGCTCCAAATTTCCAAGTCTGTCATTGTGGAGCCTCGTTCTCACCTCAAAAATGTCAAATTTGCAGTAAAGTCATTTTACCCTTAAAAAGCAGACGCCAGTCGGATCAGGAGAATTCCACAACTTTCTTTCAATGTGTTATGTGACCAGAAAGTGAAAAATTTAGTGGGGAGCGTCTCTTAATTCTGTCTTGATTTTCTTGCCACTGGATGCAGTTTTCGGTCACCTTGAATTTGTAGCACTTTAAGCATATCAGGGTGAGTTGTAATGGAAAAAGTGATGTTGATTAGCTCCTAATTAAGTCATTTACAAACATGTACAAAAGTTGATTCTCGAATGCGAGGTACTGGAGAGCAAATATGATGCAGCCATCATTCAATTCCAGCATGGCAGGTATACTCTGTGAACAATTCCAACGTGCAAATTTCAACTGGTCACCTGTCAAAATATTCCATTGTTATAATCTCATGAAACACATAAACTGTCACAACTAGGTATACTTTACAGTTTTACAAAAACTTTTACACAAATAGAAGCATATCTTTGCTTTTCATCCGCAAAGACAGGTCTGCTGACTGAAAACTGCCTCCGCTCGCCAAAAGTTGTCGTTTTGTGCACTGTATAGTGTCATGATTTGTACCAAGCAGGAATGCTGCATGTGACATCTATCAGTACACAAATTTGTAGTGCCACTGTGAAGTCGCATCCAGAAAATACTTATCAATGCTTCAGGGTCTCCGAAGTTATGGATTGATTTATGCATGAGTGACCCAAAACTGCCTCCACTACCCTATAAACTTATAACCATTTTGAAATGCTCGCAACTTGCATGTTACAATGATGCACTATATATATATATATATATATATATATATATATATATATTCCGATATATTGGGTGATCTGGGTTGGTTTAATTTCTTGACACACAGGCATTTGTTCCCATGATGCATGTTTGTGACATCTAGCAACCCATGCCATTTGAGGTCAGGTGGGTCAGCAAAGCCCATTACATTACAGTGAACCTGCAAGTTACACCCTGCAAATGAAAACGATTTTTGGAATTATCATCTTCTAATCTACCTGAAGTACATATTGTTATCTTTCTAATTTACCCAGGTGTGATAAAGTGAAAGTTTAATGCTTATTTGACAACATATAGAGAGGTTAAATTTATATGTGCTAATTCCCCATGTTAATCTATGGAGAAAAAGTGAGGGTGATGGAAAGTGACCACAAGATGTGGGTGGTCACCCATGAAAAGGATGGGCAGCACTACCTTTAGGCGAATTTACAACTAACCCAGAACTCCCTATTAATATTTTATTACCTTTCTGTGCCTAGCTATGGCATAACCGGGTAATGTCAAAGGTATACTCATATGAACTACATTTACATGCATATTTTGAAGAAACTATCTGCTACAGTTCATTATTTGAGGTGGGTTTGGGAGGGTGTTAGCTCAGAAGTGCAAGATTGTGTGGTTAGTAAAAAGGGTGAGTTCTGATCAGACCTTGAAATTAACATTTTTGGTCACCAGCTGAAGTGCTTACAGAAGACAAATATTTTGTGTGTTAACTACGGTTCTACAATTAAAATGTAAATATATTCAGATTAAAATATACTTGCCAAAGTGAAATCTCTGCCAGTCAGACAGATTTTTTTTTCAGCATTTGACTGGTGCTAATTTTAAGCCCTGTCTGATGATACACAATTTTTTTAAACTGTTGGTAATGACATAAATCATCTGCTCATTAAAGTTGCTTTTATGGGTCACATCCATTTCATATCTATCATACATTTGTTCTGTTCCCATGTCAATGTCCAGTGCAGAAAAGTACACTTATCCAAACAAGTGACTCCAGCTGGTCTGAACATCAAACTTCAAGCATTTGCATGTTCCTCAACATGTAGAATCTTGAGGAATACACAACTTTCGGACAGGCAAACATTGATAACAGCTCATAATTGTGATGTTTACATGACAAGAATTAATTTTCCCATGGAAAACAAACTTGAAGTGCCACAATGTCAAGTTGTCTTTTTTTAATGGAAACATTAATGACAATGCCAGTTGAACTTATTAGAGTAGTCAGTAGTTGGAAATGTGTGTTGTATATCATTTTTTTGTAACATGAGTGCACATAGTTACTTAACATTGGTCACCAAGCAGATATTTTTACTTAATTTTCATCCATTGCTACATGTTAAATTATGGGAAACTTATATGTGATGTATGCTTTTTTCCCTGTATTTACAGGAACTATGGAGCCTGAAGTTCATCTCAGAGTCACGAATCCCAGAGATGTTGACCTGGACATTTCGCGGACTTCCCATGGCAGTCGTGACTCTGCCATATCAACCTCAACATTACCTGCTGGTACAAGAATTGGCAAATCAGGCATGTTTGTCATTGGAACTACGGATCCTGCAGCATATGTACCATCAATTAGGGATAGTGCTTCATTGCACTCCTCAGTGACTGCTCTGAGTCAGCCCAGCACCTTACATTCACACAAGCCTATAGTGGATAAGGGCTATGATTTTGAAGAGTGGAACTGGACAGTCATACGTTATGGATTTATACTGTTAACATTTACCATAATGGTTAGTTTATTGGCTGCTGTGATAGGCCTGTCTGTGACCCTTAAGGGAGTATGCTCCCCGAATGTACAGTGGTGGCAGGGAACCATGATGTACCATGTACCAGTCCCTGTGTTCTATGACTATGACAAAAACACTCATGGTGACTTTGAAGGCTTGATCAGGAGGATCCCATACCTCAGATATTTGGGTGTACAGATTCTGTGTCTCAGTTCTTTTATGCCATCAGAGATTCCTACGTGGGACCATGTGTCTGATTTTCGGACAATTGATAAACGAGTTGGCACCATGGCCCAGTTTGATGATTTGCTTAACAAACTACATCGTGAGGGAATTCGACTGATGATCGAATGGGACCCATCTCAAACTGGAGATTTACATCAGTGGTTTATAATGAGCAAACAAGGCAGCTTTGAACAAATGAGAACAGGGCGTGGAAATAAATATTCCGGATTCTATAAATGGGCAGACAGACCTGAGGTGAGGTGAATGTGGCTTTGCTCGGTAAATAGTTTTTGAGTGAACAGGCCAAAAGACATAAATGTCGTATTTCATTTGTTTGAATCTGCCTGAATTGCTGTCACAGCATGTTTGATACAGAACAGTTTAAAACTACCAAGACTTCGGTTATCTTTGTTACATATATTCAATGCATAATTCGAAGTATCATTTTTCCTTCATGTGCAGCTTGGTCTGCTTCATGTACACATAATTTATTGACCAAAGCATGCTTTAATAACCTGTGGCAAGTCTTATGATGATGAGTTAAAAAATAGCTTGCAGAAATCATGCGTATGTAACAAAGTTAATATCGTGGCTGAGCAACTTACACTTGGCAAGGCCCACAGCAGTGAACTTGCTTTAAATGTGGTGTGATCGGTTTCATTACATCGCGTAACTCATCAGAGGCCATTAATGCAGTTTGTGTGTGCTCGCTGTATCAGGGTGCAACATGCACGTACGTTGTAACTGATGTTAAGGCGCATGTTTGCACATACTTGTAAAGCGGGTGTAAGGTGACAACATAATAGTCAATTGTGACGTAATTACATTGTCAGTGCCTTTCAACTATGATGCACTTCAGGTATAACGCCTCCCTGTGGCCACAGTGGGACTGCACGTCTGCACATACTTGTAAAAGGGGGTGTAAAGTGACAACATTTAATTGTCAATATTGTGGTTGATGTACAAAAAATGTACAGCATTGCTGATAAAAGTTTTTAATAATTCTCATTCTCTTATCATTTACAGCCCAGTGAGAAAAGCATGTGGACCTTTGATACTACGCGCAACCAGTATTACTATCATCGTGCCAACAATAGCCGGCTGCCTATCATTGACTGGACTAACCATAGAGTGAGTCAGACCCTCTCTTTCACACACACACACAGATTAATGTACTACATACCTACAGTTTTGTTTGTATTTAAATTATGGAGGTGTAGCAATAACAGATCAGATACACGTCATGGTGGAATTCAAGAATTTTACCCTGCTTCTAAAATGATACATTTGAAGTCAATATGTTTGAATCAAACTGTGATAAAAGCTGGTGAGCATTCTTTAATTTATATGTTCAGCTGACGTGTTCAGTTGACGTAATAGGCAGGTGAAAAATTTATTGCATGTACCTTGAAAATTATAATAAAACAGACTCTGGCATCAGGCGCATCATATTGGGTTTTTTTAGTTTCTGATTGGATGTTGAGTAATCATCGTACAACTTTCCAAATCTAAGTCACTCAGCTGCAAACTTGTTCAGTCATATATGTCTCATTTTGCCAGTGGAAACAACCCCTCCATATTTTTTTACCCTGTTACTAAAGGTGAAGGGGTAACAAGCTCCCCCTGCATGGGGGTGGGTGGGGGTGGGGGCATTGTTACTAGCAAAATGAGACATATCTATGTTCAGTATAGGATGTGTCCCAGGATAATTTCAGATGGCAGTATTACCATTACCATCCCAAACATGCTACTCTATCAATAGGATATAACTGTTAGCTAGCATGTAACTGTGACTTGTCATCACATGGATGATATAACATTTTATGGTAGATTGCAGGCCATTGCTCCCATAATACAACGGTGACTCCATCTTGTTCCGGCTTCTTTTCTCAGCATGACCTTACACAAGTCATGCATATTAATTTGCTACCACAAAGCACAGGGTTTACGCCTGTTAATCACGGAGGACACACTGACATACCACTGTCACAGACAGAGCTAGACACCCCCTCTCTTACAAAATTCATGTCTTTTTTTAGAGAATTTTAAGTTTACATATACTTAAGTCATATTCATTTAGTGTTTCCTCAGTTGGTTACAGAATAAATTTGCATCTGCCTCCACTAAGTTTTCTTTATTTCTGAAATATTAGTCACATCCCACTTCCCCGCACAGGCAGCAGCCCGTATCTGACCAGGTGAGAATAGGGTTATGAAGACAACCGGATATGCAGATGTGGTGGGAAATTGAAGGGGTTGGAGCAAGAACGTACCAAGTGACTTCGAACCCCAGTGCTACAAAGTACCACTACAATTTCATATAGCTTTGGTACTTCATAGCACTGAGATTCAAAGTCTCTTAGTACGTTCTTGCTCCCACCCGTTCAATTAATATGCAGACCTTGTATTACCTTAGCTGCTGTCAATGAATTCCCATGCTAAATGTAGGCCTGTGTTTTGGTCCTCTGTAAAACTGACTGAAAGCTGGTTTTTCTGTGAGCACTACTGAAAAAATGTTATACTTGTTATCCTTCAAATACAGACCAAATAAAGATAAAACCACCCATATTGTCAGTCCCTGTCACCAGACAGAGCTCTTTTCAAAGCACGTTACCTGCTTCACCAGCTTGGGTAGTACAGTCAAGACTCAGGTCTCTCTGGTGACTAGGACTGCTGCTTATGGTATTTTTTTATCATTGTTTGTTTCCTACTAGAAAACAAATGAAACACATTCTAGTGAACCCATATGTTTGGATTCACAGATGTGATCCGTTATGTGTAAATAGGACCAGTTTGGGACCCATTTATGATAAAATCTTAGCCTGGCTTATGTCAAGCTTCAGAAATATGTTGCATTATAATTCATCGTGATACAAAATGGATAAATTTATTTTCATAATAGCAGTAATAGTGATGATGCTTCTAGGTACACTATGCCATGGCAGAAGAGCTGAAGTTTTGGATGCAGAAAGGAGTGGACGGCATATTTGTTAGGAGCCTGGACCAATTTTACATTGAACGACCAATTACAATGATATCCATCCTTATGAGCTGGAGAAATGTTCTGGATAAATTTCACACACGACAGGTTAGTCTTACGTAATATTACTCTCCAGGAACTGTAATGTCAAAAGTTAAAATGTTATCTTGTCATTTTCTGTGTGGCAGTTTACAAGGAAATTCAGGATGTTGGGGGTTTACTAATGATTGAGTTACAAAGTTCCAGGAAAAAAAAAAGACAAACAAAACAGAATTTTTTTTCTTTTTTGTTTATTACCACAATTGCTGGGACCTTATTTGTGTCCACAGAATCTCTGGGACAGTTGTATGGTCCAAGATACTACATGTAATACATAAGAACAGTGTGCTAGCACTGAAATTGTACAAGATATATGTAGTTAATTTCCTACCCTTACTTTTTCTGGTGATCTACTTACTTGAAAAATACTTCTTGCTCACAATTCAAAAAGAAAAAGTTATCAACTGGTTTGTGTTATCTTGAGTTCTGTGATAGCATGACTCAAGGCATGGGATATTCTAGTGTAGATTATTCCCAAAACAAGAGGACTATGGAAATGCTGGGCTCAGCTAACAAACTTTACAAATACACAGATTAAAGTGACCCTGTAACTTTCACAATTAAGTCAAGGTCACTCATGCAGTTTCAACATGGCCCTTAACACCATCTCCACATGCAACATCAAAGATAGCTGGACAAGTTCTACAGTTGTTCAAGTCAATAAAATAATACTGTGACCATCTTGATGTGCAATATCAAAGACCCAGTTCAAATTACTTCTAGAGTTACCAGATCAACAGTGAAATTCACCAAAGGGGCCCTGTGACCTTGGAAATTAGGTCAAGGTTGCCCATAGACACCCTACCTATTCCTTCTAGAGACCATCATCATATAGTATATCAGTCCTACCTGAAATGGTTCTTGAGATCTCACTTTAGAGATGCCACTTTTCAGGATTTTTCCTGAATTCAGGTAATTTGCCTTTTCTTGAACTAAAAAAATCACCTCAATTTTGTCAAAACAGCTCAAATTTGATGAAAAAGAGACGAGGTACATAGTTTACAGGAAATTTTGATCACATTTCAGGTAAAATTTGTGCAAGTGAGTAGCATCTGTATCACTTGAACAGTGAATCCACTTAAGTAGTCTTATGACCTTCAATTTTTTCAAGGTCACTTAAGTGCAGTTTCAGTTTGGTTGTAGAGGACCATCTCTATATGCAATATCCAAGTTCCAACTCAAATACTTCTTCAGATACTACCCTGACATTAAGTTCACAGAAGTAACCCTGACATCTCAAAGATAATTTTAATGTTACCCAAATGCAATCCCAATCTTGTTTTGATAGAGAGCAATTATGTGCAATTTGTAGGTCCTTCCACAATTAGTTCTTGGAATACATGTATCTCATTTGCATCCTTGGCCCACTTTTGTCTTATGGGAAAACAAGTTTTAAAGTTACTGTGAATTAATGTAACATTGAGCTCTATGAATAGCCTGGCTCAAGGTGCAATTGTTACAATTTAGATAACATAAAGATTTTGAGGGCAGGGTGATATGTCCATTTCCCTCACTTGATGATCAAAGTCATAAGGTTAGTCATGTACTGTTTTCGGTTCAGTTCAGTTCCTGTATTGTTCATTAACTCACAGATACATGAATTTTTTAGTAATGTCTGTATTAGTAATTATACTTACGTCTCGTCCACCATTGCCAAGACCTCTGTGTTGGGGCATAATGCCCAAGACAAGCGAGTTGAGTTCACTCACTTGGTTGTGCCCAAAACTTGACGGTCCCGTGGCGCCATCTCTTGGGTTCTGTGGATCTGGTGGTGACTCCTGGTGCATATCCCATATCATCCTTCCTCTTTGGGTTCCATTAATGGCTTGCTCAATCGAGTTGAAGCTCAGTGAACTTCTGTTCACCATCACTGTTCTAGTGCTTCACACACATTCCCTTCTGCAGAAAATCTTTTTTTTAGTGGTCTGGGACTCTTCAGATACCTAAACAGCTGATATCTGATCTCTGGATATCTCTGAAATAGTTGGGGGTAGAGCTGGTTATTTGAGAGGTAAGGTTACGTAATTGATACATAGATCTGCAGATCTGCTTTGAGTACACATACTACCATCAAATGTAAGGAGTCAAGACTGGCACAAAAACAGGAGGGGAGGCCAGACCAAGTAGGGGAAGGGGAGGGTCTGCTGGTAATCTAGTTTTCACTGTGTGTCTTTATCAAGGTTTTATTCATGAAATTCCAAATTATGCTGATACAAAATCTTTCGGTGTTGTGGAACATGTGACAACAAAACAAACCGGAACAACCTTTTCAGGTCTTGCTTTTTTGCTCTTTTGTTAGGTTACCTTTGTATGGCTGTGCATTTGCTTTCAGGGTAAGCGTATACTGATGATACCATTTGAGTATGTGAACAGTGTGCAGCAGAGTGTCCATAACAGGTTGGTGCAGGGAATGCTGGAACAAATCAACCTCTTGTATATGCCTCTCAAAGTACAGGACCCTATTCCACCTGCGATCATGAAAAACGTAGAAACAGCAACGGAGTGGCGTAAAAAATCACAGTGGTTTTGGATCAATTGGCATCTAGGGGATTTGAGGAATACCAGACAGTCTGACCTGGCTGCTCTAGAATTGACACTGGTCTGTCTGCCAGGAACAGTCAGCATTACGGCAGGTCAGGAAGCAGGAAAGGTATGGAGATTGCAGGATGTACACACACACACACATATATACATATATATATATATATATATATATCAGATTAAGACAAAAGTAGCTTAAGTTGAGAGTCAACTTTGAAAATACAAAATAATCCGAGTTTACACATGATCCACTGATCATAAAGTGGCATTTTCAGGTGGTGAGACCACTTATTTTGTCAAATTTCAAGCCTCCAGTGTTGCTGACCTGCCAAACTTAAAATCCAGGAGATAGAAAGTAAAATTAAGGGAGATTGATAAATTAATATGAAATATAGAAGGGAAATATTGATGAATTTCCGGGAGGTGACTCAAATGTGTCAAAAATCCACACTTTTTCAAGAATTTTAAGCATAAAATTCCGGGAGTCTCCCGGGTAATCCGGGAGGGTTGGCAACACTGAGCCTCAGTTGCAAAAAGGTAGAAATATGTGGGATTGAAAAACCTGGTTTGTGCGCAAAGTGTCCTGAGGAAAACTGTTTATTAAGGACAGTTAAGACACCAAAAACCTTTGCATGGCCGATTTTGAGATTTTAACGGTTTTTACAAGATGAATGTCCTTTCTATTAGTTGTCAAAATTTCAAAGCTTTTAACTAAAGTAGAAATATGAGAAACATGCCAAAAACCACACAGGCATGTGGACATCCAACGTCCATGTGTCATTCTTTTGGTTTTCAGCCGCCAAACGGAACAGTGCCACCCGTCAATCATACTTATCAACCTGTCCCGTGGCTCCAGGTAGCAATGGCCGATGGCAAAACAAGAGTGGTATCAGGGCGGCAATGCGTAATAAGGCAGCATGCCAAAAGTATGTTTGTGGGCAGGGGAAATATGCAAACATGCTAACATATCATAGCCTTACTGGTTTACTTTATAGTTACATGTATCTTGCTTATTTTGCGTTCTATTGAAGGGAGACTTTAAATGTTCAAGAGGAGCAGGAATCGTCAGACGATGTCCCTTCAAACTTCAAAGGCAGTGCCGCGATGGATTACCCCAGTGGTCCTTCACACCAAAGACAGGCGGGGAAAAAAACTAGCACATTAATCAACAATACCCACGTACATATAATAATATTTTATCGAAACCCAGGGATGAGGAAATAAAAGTACAAATAAACACATCGAAATAAGCATAAACGTGACCATAAGAGAAAACACACAAAATAGCGTTACAAAACTCAGGTTGGAAAGAGAAATGAAATTCATTGAGAAAATAGCTACAAAATAATGACAAGCAAACTAAGTAAAGTATACAGACAAGTCTAACAAGCTAACTACATAAAGTATACAGATAGGAGTAAATACAATAAAACACTAACCCTAAAAACGGGATGAAGAGGTAGGAGGTGGAGGACCAAACCCGCCATCCGTCCACTGACCAGGAGTGGCCGTAGGCCGCTCCACCGAAGCAAGGCAACACAACTTTCGTTGCCAGGCTTGAGGTCACAGGGCCCAAAGGGCCGCCTCCATGACTTCACACTTTGAAACCAGACTGTCGCTGTCGCCGTTTGACAGATCGCTGAATAATGTTTTCGTTACTTCAAATACTCTTACTCTTTTATTCATGTGATTAACCAAGAATTGATTGACAACCTCCCCAAATGTTAGGGACAATGTTTACTACGTTTTGTACAAATATCAGCTCAACTTGAGCAAATGTTATTGTTTCAAAGGCCAATGATCAACATCAAAGGCCTTTGAAGCTTGTTTTCTCAGAAAGTATAACAGGACGAGAACCCAACCTAAGAATGGTTATTCCAAGAAAACGGCTGGATGAAATTTAATCCGGTTAACAGCTTTTTATTCTTTAAAGTCTAAACTGCAAAAACGATTCAGCGATTTTCTGAATTTTTTTCTTTTTCTATTAAATGAAGAAAATGAACATCCTGAAAATCAAAGGGAAAATTGAAACGTCAAACTTTGAGGATGGATAACAGAAAAACGAAAGCAAACATAAAAAATCGCAGCATCGTTTTTTGTTGCCAATATGTCAGGATTAAGATCCAAATGTAATTATGATTTTATCACAAATAATTAATGACTTATATCGACATTTATGGGGTGGATAGTTTGCGGTAAATTTTCAATTGTTTTTTCAACAATTAACATCACAGACACCCAAATACAGGACATATAAATTCTTTGGAGTATGATGAGTACACACATATATGATATGTTATCCTAGCGCAAATACATTTTGAGCCAGGATTGACTAAAGTGGAATTTATTTTTGGTGTCTTACCTGTCCTTAAGACTACTAGACTAGGCTTGCTGCTATTTAAATAAAAGGTATCTTCATGAGGAATTTGAATCTTTTAATCATTATATGTTTAATGGTAATGACAAAACAGCTATAGCCGTGATTAACACATTAAGGGTTAAAGTGCAAACTAAATTTCGTGGTTCTGTTCTCTTGGTTTGCTGCAGGCTGCCTGGGACGGAAAGACAGTGCCACATGGTGAACTGCAGTGGCAGGCTGTAGGCAAAAACATTGTACCATATCAGCCCGGCAGCAAATTGAATGGTACCACCATAGAAGCTCTCAGGGATGCCTTACTGGCACGCAAGCAGCACTTGGCCTTAAGGATGGATCAAAATTTTGTGGAGGACAGTGCACGATTGATTGGATCTGCAAGTTTGAAGTTCCTGGAGGTTACAAATAATACAATGTTTGTGAAACGAAGTTATGCAAGGAAAGATTCATTTTTTCTGAGTGTCAATTTTGGTAAGGAAACAACTACCAGAGACTGGTTTCCTCTAACTCCATCAGGGGTCGTTGCTGCAGACACACAGGCCAGGGCAACAGGAGTCATCTCATTCCAAAGGATTATAACCCACAAGGAACAAGCTCTGTTAATAAGAGTAACAAACTGAGGTGTCAGTCAGAGTTTTTTTTAAATTTTTTTGATTGCGCTCAAACATTGTGTGTTCCTATTGGGTGAGGGTGGAGGTTAAATGTTTTCAATTTGGCCATATGAGGATTCCCTCAATTTTATCATTTTATGTAGCAGGTGTAACTCAAGATTAGTGCAGGATTCTTTTTCCTGTTAACATGTGGATGTGATGCAAAGTCAAACTAAATGGATTTGTGTTGCAATAGCCTGCTTTATGAGCATGAATACATAGGACATGCTCAGTAGTTGTGGTATGGTTCTTGTAGCATTCACAAGATAAATATTCTGCTAAATGTTATCATTGGTCAAATACAAGAATCAACCATTAGCTCATGACAGACCTGATAATATTTTGCTGTGTATTTTAGCAAAAAAAATAAAAAAGATACCAGCAGATATATTTGCATACCTTTACCATTTTTATATTCTTCTCTTACCACAAGTTTTGTTTGAATTCTGGGCAAGCAATGTGTTAAATGACCATAGAAATTCAAATTCCACTTGTCCTGAGTGAATATTTACCTGTCCAAGGCAATAAGGCTTGCTTTCTCAAAATTAGTTAATGCCATTTACAAAGTTTTCACAAAACTAAATGTGTACAAACCATGCGATTCATCATGTAAAACAGGAAGACCATTTTAAGTCGTAGATCAAATTATTTGATAAACTAGTTTGTATACATTGTATACCCAAATGTTAATTTGTAGTAGAATTATACTTTAAAGATATTCAAGGTATGCCCACGGCATACAATAATTTGTTTTGGATAGGGTGTGTTACAAGTGCCTTATTGCTACTGAATGTGGCAGATACCAAAGAAGCAAATCCACTGTTGCTGAGTTAAAGGGTGCATGTACATGTACATTTTTGAATGACGTTGCCAGCTTTATTTTCTGACCATGTCATGCATGATAAACAGACAGGAATGTGATCAACACGATTAGCAGTTGGGTGCTATGCGTAGCGTATGTGTATCTGCTGTGACAATTTCACTCATTATTTACACGGTGAAGTTTTAAAAGTCGATCAAATGGTATTCTGTTTAACCTCTCCTTCTTAAAGTGGCCAAAACTTGCTGGAGGGCAAATGTCATCTGCCTCACTGTTTTTGACTAATTTCAACGGTAATGAAAAATAATTTGAATGAGAAGTGTAGGTGAGACCTGTCAAGAGTATATGCCGTAGGTCAACAACTTTCCTTGGCATTGTTGGGCACTTGGTGCCCAAAGCACACAACGGAAAGATGTGGACTCTGCCTTAAATTCAGTCTTAATTCCAGGAGAAAGGCCTAAAACAGGAAGTTGAGTATTTATGTGTAATGTACATGTCACTCATTGCATACATTCCCTTTGAATATTGTTTACAACATAATTTGAGATTCATGTATGCATACTCACTGTGTGATGATATGCATATAATACAAAGAGCAATGAAAGAATTGTCTTTTTCATGTCTATGTTGCAAGCAGGCAGTGATTTTACCACTGTTGTTACTGTATATCTATGCAAGGGAAAGTCACACATCTAATAATGTTTCCTTATATTTTTTACTATTTATAGATGAAGGCTTAATATGCACAAGTAAAGACATATCTTGGGGGCAGAGCAAAAGCTTATCTTGTTATTTTCCCTTATAAAGTATTAGTGTTATATATTTGTTGTGTCTCATATTACAGGCCCTTTTTATGCCACAAGTTTAGACAATCTTGCTCATGAAAATCAACTTCTTTTGTATTCATACTAAGTACAAGTCTTGCACTTTGAAGCAGAAAATCCCCAAGTATGTCAAGATTTTGATAAGTCCATACTAATGTACAATGAAGGCTTACACATACTGTGGAGGGCTGCAGTGAAAAGGATGGACATTATAAAACATGGGAGATTCTAAGTACAAGTCTCACACTTAGAAGCAGAAAACTTCTCCAGTATGTCATAAGATGTTTATAAGTCAGTACTTATGTACAATGTAGGCTTACACATACTGTGGAGGGCTGTGGTGAAAAGGATGGAAATTGTAAAACATGCGATATTTTAATGAAGACAAAAAGTAAGTCATCATATCACCATATACTTTCTTGCATGCTTCACATTCAAGTAGTCCTGCAAGTATAACCCTGTAGTACAAATGCAATGATCTGCTAAAATATGTTAAATTTGAAAGCTCACTTTATTACAAGTGTTATGCGCAAGTAGCACATGTCTTTGAGGATTATTCCCATATGATGTAACAAGTCTAAATATGCTTTTTAGTGTACCCCATGTTACTGCCATTACTGTCTTGGATTGTGCAAAGTAGAGCCTTGTACTGTGTACATTTTTTTTAATACAGTATATTAAGTAACAAGAAATGAGATCTGGTATTGCATTGGTTTTAATGCATTATTTTACCTGAATTAGAATTTATGTTTTCCAGACTTTCTATGAATATTCATTGTGTTTTATTACTTTGTTTTTCCATGTATTGTATGTCCTGTTGATTCTATCTGTTAAGTTTTTATTGGTCATCCAAGCCATTTTATCTCATAAAAATGTTCATACAGTCTCATCAAACAGACTTCAGCAAGATTACTGATTATCATATCAAAAGGTAATAGTGGACAAGTTCTCTTGAAAACTGAGACAGTAAGTAGCTATTTCAAAGCACCCTATTAAGGGCCCAAGTTTTGATGGCAGTTTCTTATCAATATCATCATGTGCTGTTCACTCAACAAAAATAAAAGCATTTTACCCAACATTCCATTGCTGGACATTCCACAAAGCTCTAATGTACATGGCCTAAAGAATTCCTACATCACAGAAAACTGTGATGTCCCTGTAGTTCTCAGGTATCTAGATGAAATTGATAGGTTGCTGGTAAAAATGTATCCCATAGTATAATGATCGTGATAATTGATGAAAAACTCATTATAAGCTCTGCATAGTCATGCAGTGTAGATATTTTTATTTGAGGCATTAAGATATGATTAGTATCTACTCATATTATACATATTAGGAAGTGTAGGTCCATATAAAGCATTTTGAAAATAGGACAATTTTTGTCATAATTTGTAGATTAAAGTCACAGTAAGTCAAAACAAAATTTATAAATCATGTATCTAATAAGGGATAAAGACACAAGAGTTTGTATGGCAGTCTTATTAGTACCATCAGTTTCACATGCTGGTATATTTCTGATCTGAGGTACATATTAATGCATATTAGGATACTATGAAGCAGTTACTGCACTAGTATGTTATTAAAGATTTACTGGGTAGCTTATTCCATGGTTTGTGTCACAACTTAAGTTTTATGTTTGACCCCAGTTTCTTTTTTTTTTACTTGGTCCTGGGTTTCCAAGCATGTTGAATGTATGTGAATGGTCATCTCAGTTATTAAATTTGTTACATATCTGTTGGGGGAGAAATATCTGCACTTGTATTATAATTCAAAGGAATACAGGATGCACATTTAAATATGTTTAATGCCTGCTAAACCGAGAAAACACAGTTTTATATCATGAAATTACCAATTTTATTTTCTTAAAGTGTCGAGTGCTTTAAGAGGAAAATATGGACAATAAGCATACAAATTGGTAATGGATACTAGTATATAGATGCACTATGATTTGATTGTATTTTGTGATAATTTTCTACCACTGTGTAATATTTTGATAATAAAAACTTCCATATTTTGTATTTTTTCATTCTTTTGTTTTAATTTAGCTAAGTACTATTTGCACCTTTTAATGATAATTAAAATAAAAATAATGATAACAAGAGGACTGTGACCATCCTGTGCTCCGCTGCCCTCAATCTGCTGGTTCTGCAGGTGCAGACTTTACTACTGTATTACATGTATTAGTGCTGACCAAAAGTGACTAAACATATAATATTTCCAAGGTATAAGGCAATCTGTCAGTTTGACCATTCAAGGTCACTCAAGGTCAAAATTAACTACACCCCATAGGTACTTCCCTACTAATGTTTAATAGTAACCATGCATGGGCCTAGGATCCACCATAACCAAAATATAAGCCATTATGTTAGAATTGCTGTGTCAGCAGAAAGCTTAACTTCTACTAAACACTATATGTGCACCCCCTGTCAGAGAATGAATAGTTATTGCACCATCATCTCCTTCACTATTTTGGTGAAGGCCCACGAGGGCAACCTCAGTGTGTAAAAGCAAAGTATTCTGTATAACAGTTTTGACAATTGCAGTACATGCACTGCACCACTGCTGTATACCCATACAATAGTGGCATTACTGACACATGGTCCCAAAGTTTGATATCCCATAATTTCCTTAAAAATTCACATAATTATAAACATGCATCATCTTGACTCCAAATATATTCTAATAACATTTCTTGTAATTCTGTCCAGCCATTTTGGAGAAGTTGAAAATAGCATTAACACACAAATTTCATCGCAAAAAATGTGAAAAAAAATTTTGCCACCTGGTGGCCAAAATGTGAACTACATAACCCCCCAGTGACCCTGTATGAAATATCAAAGCAACTGACTAAGCAGTACCTGAGAAAAAAAAAATTTTTATTTGAAAAATATAAAATGATATTAAACGTTTTCAAAAAGAAAATTCTTTGAAAAATATAAAATTTATTGTACCATCATCTTCACAAAGCTGACCGAGGCCCACCTGGGGAAAATCTGTATACAAAAGCAAAGCATTCCATAAAATCTATTTGACAATATTGCAATATATGTACATGAACTGTATTGCTGGATGCATGGACATTAGCAATGCTTACCAATACATAGTCCCAAAGTTCAATATCCCATAGCTTTGTCAAAAATCAACATATTGTCATAATTTACACAAGCTTTAATTGCCTTTAGTCAGATTATTTCACGCAATTTTATTGAGCTGTTCTAGCTTTAACACACACACACACACACAAATACTTAAAAAAATAAGAAAACACTGAGTACCATCTTGTGGCCAATATGTGAACTATGTGACTGTATGCTATGTCAAGCCACATAGTTCTTGAGAAGAAAACAAAAATTTAATTTCTTCTAAAAATAATTCAAAATATAGAAAAAAATTATTGCATCATCATCATCATCATCATCATCATCATCATCATCATCATCATCATCATCATCATCATCATCATCATCATCATCATCATCATCATCATCATCATCATCTCTCTTACACACTGGGGAACATCCATTTGCGAAATCAAAAACATTCCACGCAAGTTTGTGAGAAGTCCAAAATATAAAAAGTTTTACAGATGGAGGCACCAGCAAACAGATTTCATAAGCTCTTGCTGGCTGATAAGGCAGCAGAGGTAATAATATTGCTGTTGCTGTCTGCTTATTTGCTGTGATCCTGTATCATATAATACAGGTGTCTCTTAAAACTGACAAAAACAAAAAATAATAAAAAAAATAAAAATAATAATAAAATAAATAAATGAAATAATGAGGCTGGGAAACAATGGACAGTTTTAGCTCCTGCTGAATGTGTCCCAGGGCCAGCGTCTTGGTATAATGTCCACCGTATGCTCTCAACAGGTGCTCTTAAAACTGGAAAAAAAAAATAGAATAATGAGACTGAGGAAACAATGGAAAGTCCTGTCAGCTCCTGCTGAATGTTTCCCAGGGCCAGAGTCTAGGTATAATGTCCACCATATGCTCTCAACAGGCGCTCTTAAATCTGAATGCAAATTTTAAAAAATTTAAAAAAAAAAAACATAATGAGGCTGGGGAAACTATGGAAAGTCTTGTCAGCTCCTGCTGAATATTTCCCTGGGCCAGAGTCTAGGTATAATTTCCATCATATGCCCTCAATCTCACTGCAGTGGTAGGCCCCAGGTCCTGGTTATATCCCCAAATACTCATTGCCTGTACTTTTACATGTATCAGGTATCTCCATTCTAGAGAACTTGACTATTTTTCATAGCAAACTGTACTGTTTGATGGTCCATATACCTTCACAAGGCCCACCCTATTATTAGCATTACCAAACTAAAATTCAAAATTTGAAATATGCACAAACATTTTATGTTTTTGGAAAGAGCTATCAAAGACTGATAATAATCTATTGGAATATTTACTCTACTTTATCCTTTCTCATGATAGGGTCATTCAAAGTACATATATGACAAACTGCCCTGTTGTTCAACCCATTATTCATGTCTGGAGGGCAAAAAGAAATATGAACCCATAGTTGTAGTAATTATGCTTTATCTTTGTCTTTCTCTGTGGATATCTTTGCCAATATTCCATTCACTCCAAAGAAATTTGGTGTACAAGGGTTTTGAGGGGTGCCAAAACTATGGAGATTGTCAATTTTAGTGTTCCATTGATTGTTAGGTGTCAAATTTACCTAATTTGTGTATTTAAATGTCAGTAGACTCCATCAGCAATGAAACATTACCCTGGATCATGGCAAAAGGATGGCATTAATCAACTCAATTAAAACTTTTTAACCTAATTTCCATATTCCAAAATAAATTTTACTTCAATTCCCATCAGAAAGCAATGTCACATAATATATTAACAATTTGTGTATTTGTTATAATCCACTGACACGTCTTTTGGGTGCATTTCTTATCTCCTATATCCCCCTCTCCCCTCCTTTTTGGATGATTTTGATGGAATTTTGTCTTTTTTTGGACAATCTTCACACCCCTACCCATGGATATTATTATCAGTTTAAGGTCAGCTGACTTGCCAGCCATATCTTGGTAATACTACACTTTTGGTTCAACAATTTGTAAGCACTGATACAGTACATTAGAGAGCAGTCAAGTGCACAGTTGCAAAAGCAGCAGATTCCAATGAGCACAGCACAGGATAATCAGGATCCTTCTGTTTCTATTTATTTTTGAATTTTTGCAATTTTCAACAGAATTCTCTGCACAATTGCTGGAATGTACCTTGAGTTGGTCTCCACTAAATTTGTTTGGTTGGTGCTGTTGCTGGCATTTCCTGACAAACTTTCAAAATGAGGAATGACCAGTGAGGGTAGTACATATTAGCTTTGTGAGTATATACCCATATTTTTTACATGGATTGCAAAAGAGGCCAAGCCTATATTAATCACTGTACATGGCACAGGTATTGGCATATACTTTCCTACTGAATTGTTTGGTGGAAAAATGAAAAGACTCAGAAAAACAAAAAAACAAAAACACCATGCAGAGGCAGAGTGCTAGGAACTCTTTCCAATCGCTTCCTGGTCATGAATCGAACCTGGGATGCACAGGTGAAAGTCAAGTGTGTTATCGCTCTGCCAACTGTGTGCCCAGCTTTGTTAATACAGAGATAGTGGTATCTATGCAAGTACATTTAATATGAAGAGAATCTAAACAAACCTAGATCTGTAAGTCCAGGCATGGTTTGAACACACTAAATAGTCAAAGGGGAAATTCCTATTCCGTAACACTCTTTGAAAAAGTGCAGAGTTCTAAATCATTACATGGATTAACAATTTACTTTGTGTGAGGAACCAAGCATATTTGAAATTTAGAAGAGAGCTTTGGGTTTTATCAGCTCTTATATAAAATCGGGTCATCTGTGGGGAACCAGTGCAAGACTCTTTTCCGGTGCCACTATTTCCCATTGAGTCATCCTGCTAACTGGCAGCATGTTTGCACTTTTAATACAAACAGCCCGAGCTAAAATATTAAGTGAATATGATGTTCTCTTACTGATAGGCCTACTAATGTAGCCCAAACATACATGAACTCAATTAAACATAAAATACTTTTACAAAACACAAGTCAATGCCCAACTTGCATGACAAGGCCTTCCATAAATGAATCAATCAGTCCAGCATGATTATAAGGAAACCCCACACTTACCTAGATCACTTGGTCTTTGAACAAACCCAACTTCAGATCAAGGTATAATCACACCCAGTTCTCCAAATGAAAGTAAAATACAAACTTAAGATGTGATGCAGAAGAGTCATGCCATTCATTACGCCATACTTGGAAACTGATCAGATCAGTGTTGTAATATTCCCTTGCTTAAATATAGGCCTAAAGGCCTAGGCCCTACTTTAATCTCTCTACATTCTATAGCCAATCCAACAGTTTATGTCTGAGTCTATACAGTAATTAATCAGTATCATTAAGTTTGATTCAAAATTTGGAAACTTCAAGGCTTTAATAGCCAAATGAATTATTTATGAATGGTTTATTGTCAGCCAACCAATTAACCCGTCAAGCATGTTCAGCAGCCCAAAATTCCAGGAGATGCATAAAGGGTGTTTTTATTGTAACATTTCAGAGCAATCTTCTGCAAAGTGGTTATTGTAAATTGCTTTATTTTCACACGTATAAATTTTCATGGTTTTTGTATTTTTGACATTTCAATGTAGTTTTCATTTCACTGTTTTGGACATAATTCCCATTCAAACTATGTTAAAGTACTATTTCACTGTGATATTATTTTTGTGGTTTTGTGCCATCAGCGAAATAAGTGAAAATAAGAATACAGCAAAATTAAAGCAATTTACAGTTATTTTGAAGATGAATGATTTTGACAAACTTTCCATTTCACCTAGACATTACATTCATTGAAAGTATTACATACTTGCATTGGGGTTAAATTCTCTCTCTCTCTCTCTCTCTCTCTCTCTCTCTCTCTCTCTCTCTCTCTCTCTCTCTCTCTCTCTCTCTCTCTCTCTCTCTCTCTCTCTCTCTCTCTCTCTCTCTCTCTCTCTCTCTCTCTCTCTCTCTCTCTCTCTCTCTCTCTCTCTCTCTCTCTCTCTCTCTCTCTCTCTCTCTCTCTCTCTCTCTCTCTCTCTCTCTCTCTCTCTCTCTCTCTCACCCACCCATTGAATTATTTTGTTCACTTTCCTAAAAATTAAAAAAAAAATTAAAATCCACAGGATTCTAAAGACTTTTCAGATTCAAGCAAACATGCAAGGAATTCACACTAGCTTCATCTAACTGGATGAGTATGCTCACAACAATCAACACTAAAAACAAACTTTCACTTAAACAATTTTTATTTTGTATTTTAATTTCAGTTGTCCATGGCATCGCCATGGAAACCTGGGAATACATGGTAGCAGCTGTGTGTGTTATGACATCATATGCATAATGTATAGTCACCTGGCTATGTACACAAGACCCAGGTTAACACAGCAACTCATTTGTACAGTTATAAAACAGACTGCTTTGAGCAGGGTGCCAGCGAACACTGGACACAAAAGATTACAACATTGTCAAGGGTATGCAGATAGCTCTGGCCCAGCAAAATCATTCTATGGTACAAACACAAGACAGAGAGTATTATAAAATGCAGAACACACAATAAGCGCGACCCTATTTATAGTACTGACACATTCAGCACTGAAAGTAATTTGCATATTTAGGGATGCTCGATTAAAAAAAAAAAAAAAAGTGAAAGAACCTGCTACATGTAGCAACATATTCAAAGACAAAAGTTACAACCTTGTTCACCTCATTTGGTGTTCTGATTGATTGATTTTTTTGCATTTTGATACTGACACTCAGTTTTCTAAGACAGATAAATTAGACTAATAAAGCTGGCCCCATATCAACGCTGGCTCAAGCACCCTTGGGAATGCAAATAAGGCTTCCCTCCCAACCCTTCACTTCTAACATTATGGTATCTTACAAAAGATGGATTTGGAGAGCTTTAAAATCTACAAGTATTTATCAATGAAGGAATGAAAAAATGTCTTTTTCCGATCTCATGCATGAAGGAAATTTTGACAGTACAGAAAATGACCAGCTGAATATACAAAAAGTACACCAGAATCTGATACAAGAAAAAAAAATCCTGATATAAACCAATGAATTTCCATCATATCAGCATTATCCTGCTGATAATAATTCAAGTTAGTGTACAGATAAAAGTGGAAGACAAATGCTATTGTAAGGCACTAGCTGGATGAAGAATTTATATACACAAGACAGGCTCCCATGAAAGCTATACTCCTGGAACCCTGTCACAATATGTTACAATGTATTACATCATCACACACCATTAATATACTTAGTATATGTCAGTCATCCTTCATCTACATCTCCCTGGTAACCATGGTAACAGAAATATTCTGGATACACATAGATTTACCAATGAAAAATCTGGAAGCCTGTGTTTTACATGTATTTCAGCAAAAATAGCTTTCTGTTTTTTGCGACTTAATTTTTCTAAATCTTGACCTAGGCAACAGACCAAAGATAGGACAGCTTTACAGGCATTCAGATGCTCACCATAAATATGTTTTGCTCTGCCAACCTTGAATTTTCATCTTTAGCATGCAAATTGTAGCATTTAACAAGCCTTCAACAATCTTCATGAAAAGTTAACTTACAGTTCAAACATAACTATGGGCACTCACTGAAAACTGTGCGAGACCCTATGATTTACACACCCTGTTCTTAAAACAGTAACTTGTCCACCAGCATGTATCAGCCAATTGGAACACTGGCTGCATCTTAATCAACCAATGAACACATTAGTTGTACCAGCCAATGAACACATTGGCTGTATATGTATCAGACAATATATACATTGGCTTTTTATCAATCAGCCAATGAACACATCGGTTGCATCTGTATCAGCCAATGAACATATTGGCTGTATTTGTATAAGCCAATGAACACATCGGCTGTATTTGGACGGTATAAGACTTACTTCAATTTTCTGCAAGCCATGAATTTAACATACAAATGAACACTTTTATCAAGATAACAACATCAAACTGATATTTGTTGAAATATGATGAACTGAGACTGGAGTAAGCTTGAACGTTTTTCAAGTATGCTGATATTTGTTTACAAAATATTACAGTTTCAAACATATTGAATATAATTCTACAGATAATCAACCAACTGAAAAAACTGAAATACCCAGCTGTTGTATTTAAGAGCCTACTGTATCAGTTCAGAGCTTTACTTCTGTGAATTAACATTAACTACTGAGCATAGCACGGCAAATAATTTAGTTTATAAGCAACGGAGTGCATAACGCAAGCCCTACTGATCCAAATAACTGCATGAAGTCCTGTTTACAAAATGCATAAAAAGCAACAGTATATAAAATATAAAAGTATTATGTACATTTACGCATATATATTAAAATTTAGTATAGAGCTCTAATTTTCAGCAGGGCTATTGTTTTGTTTCTTTAACTACAGTTCAACAACAGTGCTAGTTTTTGAATTGTTACCTACTTACCATGGTATGTTATTTGATTAAATAGTTCCTCATAAAAACATATAAAAATAAATACTTGAAACCCTGAGGCCATTTCACCAAGTGTATATTTTTTCTTTTGTTACACCGCTGATAACTACATATACAAACCTGGGTTATATTTTTACTCCCACTCCGATTGATAACAACAAGAGTTGGTACCTGTACTTATTGCACTATATGTCTGGTGAGTGAAAATTCTCACTTCCAACTTTTTTTTCTGCTTAATCCTGGAGACAAAAGTTGATTGAACACCAAGCAGTTGAAATTGTTGTTGGTATGTACATATGTAATGCATTGCAGTCTGCCAAGCAAAGATTGGCTACTGCCATAATAATTATATTAGCTGACATTAGTTTTTTTTAACCTTTCACACCATCAGATGGCTAAATACTTCATGTTCACCAGCCTCATGCTGGATAAAAATGCTGTAAAACCTCGACATAAATATAATGCACATTCAAGACCAGTAACCAGATCTAACAGTAATTTGCAGTTGACAACAGTACCACAGAAAAACAACAAACTTGCATCTAATCTAGCATCTTGGAGGAAACCAGGATTTCAATAATGTAAAATAGCACTCTTGATGGTTTCTGCTCACACAGTCTCACTTTTTCCACTACCTTCCAGCAATTTCCATTGCCGTTGTGTCACTTTCACCTCATCCTGCTGAAACACCCACAGTTTTTCCCAAATTTTTTATCATGTTGCATGGTTGAAAACAAACTTAAATGGTCCTTCCCTTGCCTTTAAATGGGTAGGATACAAAAAAAAAAATCTAGAATTCCTGGGAATTGTACACCCATTCAACAAAAAGCCATCATATAAAAAGTAAATAAATAAAAAAGCCGCCTATTCAACCTTTCTTTTGCTCCAAATTTCCAACATCTTGAGTTTCCAAAATGGTGTCACCTCTGGTTGCATGTAAGTGAACATGAATATCTACCAAGACAATCAGTTCTTGATACAGGACTTGCATTTTACAACTAACTCAACATCTTACTATCCAGAAATGCCAGGAAAAAAATGACAGGTCTCATTTTGACCATGAATAGGTGAAGTTCCAAAACACAGTTTCTGCAGGACAAGGTTTGACCACAATGCTTGCACACTTTGCTGTCCATTCTGCTGGTTCAGCTACCATACCACACTCAAATCCTACATGAGTATTCTGTTTTATAATACACAATATATAATTTCGTACATTTCCACATGAATGACGGCAATATTAAGTGCACTTTTATCGAGTCCATAAATAATTTTACACAATCCCACCCTGTAACATTTTTTTCAATCACTTTCTGTACATATCATCCATGCAACTTATGTAGCACTGCTTACTAGAACACACCATTATAGTTCTGCATAATATATATGGAAACACAAGAAGTTCCATTGCAAAAGTTCTGATAATTTCTATTCATATAAGCATTTTATACATACATTTGGCAACCGTCTTGTCTTTCTGTACAATAATGGAGTTCCACAAATAGCAAACATGGGTCACATGATGACACCCAGTGGTTGGTCACTGGTGTTTCTCTGTACATAGGGAGCTTGGTGTTACATTTTTTACACATGCACTCCAGATCACATTCTTTCAATCTCCACATTCATAACTTGTTTGCATATGTTCTCCCATTGGGTTAGTTATTTGTCTTCTTGGACCTCTGGAGTCCCATATGTCTCCTGTTAAGTTGTGTGCAATGATGTGCTGTGTCCCTGACCTACAGTCTTTGCCCTGTCAGTCAGCCAGCTCTTGATAAACTCCCCGCTGCCCTAGCTCATCGTCCCAAAGTGTGACAATTACAGCCTCACATATAATGCCAGAAATACCAGACTTTTGAAATAGCAAATTTGAACCTAAGAAAGGCCGGTTTGCACTGTAAAAACACACAGTTCTGCCCATTAGGAAATATCAATGATGTAATTATATGCAAAAACATATTAATAAAGAGAAATCTGCAATATATGTGCATATACATATGTGTGTGTGTATAAGTACATATAAGTATGCAAATTTTAATTGCTCTTTTGTGGACCTAAAGGTTGTAAATACATTACTTGTTTTTGGATGAGGCTATGTGTATTAACACTTTGACTTCTGCTTCGACAAAACTCACTATTATTAATCTCAAATCCATGGGCAGGAAATATTAACATCCACTTTAACTTCACCCAGAAGGTTGACTTTCACGACATATTCTTTTTAATGCATTTTGGTGACAGTTACTTTAAACTTTATCTTATGTCACAAAAATTATTGGGGAACAGGCTGTGCCTTATGAGCCCCGCTCCTCATGGAATTCATTCTTTTTTTTTTAGTTTCAGTTACAATTAATACTTAAAATGAAACTACAGCAGGGAAAGAGTTGATCTTATGCTGGTGTCTGACAGTGCAGTTGTCTTAAATTTGAATGTGTGGGTATTCATGGTACCCTGTGTCTGTGCCCTTAGTCTACATGTGTTTCCTGTTAGTTCATGTGCACTTCCTAGAAAATATGCAGCCTCCCCCCACCCTCCCAATTGTGGCACCAAATTTTAGAATATTATCAACTGCAGTTAAGATAACACCGTCCCCTTTTTCTTAATCTTGTACAAAAAAAAAAAATGTATGCTGCTTAAAAATGTATACGTCATATCAATGGCTCCACATTTATTGTAATACTAAACTTCTTGTCAGCAGTGTTTTGGAAGCGGTCTCTGTATAGACCTATACCATACATACTGGGTATGTGTTTCCCAAAATAAGGTATTTTGTAAGGTTTGTTGATTACCCTGGAAGTGCAAAATGGACCTAGGCAGTAAACTGATTCAGCTTTCCATTAGCTCCACTTACTGATGATCTTCACAGATTCATGTATGAAAAGGCACATATGTATCTTTTGATGTGTATATGTGTTTCTCTTATATTGGTTAAGTGCATGTCACAGCAGTGTATCCTTGTATTTCAAGTGTATAGCATAAAAAAGGATGTATCCTGTTTGATTTTGACCTGATCCTTCACCAGTCCATACCACACTCTTCTCATATGCAGGTTTATGTGAAATGGTACATGATTCTTCGGTACACCCAGCATCTTGATGTCTATCAGTTTGTGGTAAATTTACAATATATATATATAGTAAATATACCACTAACCAACTGACCACCTGAGGGCACCACTATATCAGCTCAGGCCAAACCCATTCCAGCCTCCTGGGTTAAAGTGTCACTACTATTGGGACTGTGGCCACCACTTGTGATGCGGGCAGGAAACAAAGGCTGTTGCTGTTGGGACCCATATGGATTTTGCCATGCCTTCACTGCTTCTGCTGATGGTGGGAACAGGTGATCTCCATTTCCCGAACTTGCACTGCTCATATTGTAAGCCTGTAGCTGGCGATCTAAGTTAAAAGTTTCACTGTGCCAGCTCATAGGTCGTGTCATTGTTCCTGGATCATTCAAGTCAGCATTTCGTGGCAAATCATATGAAAAGCGCTTGTTCTCTGCACTGCCACTAGATGGCAGGTCACTACAACAATTACAGCTTGGTGCTGTGGTTAAAGGTAGCAGGGAGCTATCATTGCAGAGAGCAGTCAGCATTGGTAATTGCTCTTTCTTAATCTTTACATTTATATTTTGCTTCAGATCACGTAACTCTGCAGCCACTTCTGGCTTAATGTCACTTGGTTGATCCACCCAGGAGCGACGACTGTGAGCTTCTGTGGGGTTATTTACACTCAAAGACACTGCATCGTTGCCAGCCTGCAAGCAGAAGTCACAGGAACATAAGAGTAATCTGGGCTGCATTCTCTTTATGAAATGATAACAATAAGCCTTCTTTTGTACATAAACATCTATATCTATTTCAAGTTTGTGACCAAAAACAAAAAACAATAATCAAAATTCTGTCAAAGATAACAGAAATTTATTTCCCTATTCAAGTTTATGCAACAATTTCAAGTGAAAAGTCAATGACTTTATACCAATAGATTCCACAAACTGGTAAAGAGCATATAAGGATGACATCTTATTATACAATGGAATTTACTCCAATTAGCAATCTAGCATTTCCTTAATCCCACTGATTAGCATATGCCCGAAGTTTATGGTATAAATACTGTATTTTTAGGTAAAGTAAACTTAGTATAAGAGGTTAAAATGCCTATATGACCTCAATGATAGAAACAGACAATATGTAAGCATACCTGTGGGGATATATTCTTATGCTGCTGTGAAGGAGTACTGTTCTTGCTACTTGAGTGGGAAGAACTCCTTGATGTTGAATTGGCAGCGGTTGATCCTGATGAAGCAGACCTGCTTCTTCGTTGTTCTTTATTTGGTGGATGCCCATTCATAACTGCTGCGGGTAGTAAAGGACCCCTTGGGTGCTCTACATACATTGTAGATGAGGGCGGAGGTGCAACTATAGATTGGTCCATGCCCATTGTAGGAGGCGGTGGTAAAATCCTGGCCTGGTCCATACATGCTGACGGGACTGCAGGTTGTGATAATACAACCATGGACGGGTCCATGCACATTGTAGGGGCTTGTGGTGGAGGTGGTACTACTCGATGTTGTTCCACAGGGGAAGCAAACTGGGGAGGGGGTGGCGGCATTGCCCTAATGTTCACCGGGGTGGATGTACTTGGCAAGACTCGTCCAGCATAGTTCTCATTTAATCCCATGTAACCCTCAAAATTCTCATTTATACCTACAAAATTTTCACTTAAAAATGGCTGGACATCATTGACCAGGTACTGTTGTGGTGGTGTCATAGACACTACTTGTGGTGACACCTGGTAGCAGGCAACAGGATGACTTGAAACCACTTCAGTGGGAAGCATTGTAACTGGATGTGCAATGTTACTTAAAGTAGCCGTTGTAATCTCAGGATTTATAATTCTTGAGTCCATGTCCGTGTATATGTCACCATATTGGGTGCCTAAGTGAGCAGACCCCATTGGCAAAGTCTGTAAGACAGGGCTACTCTGTGCTATCATAGCACTAGGTATATTTCCGTGCCTCTGTGGCTGCATATGTGACACAGGCATTGCCTGTGCGCTCAATGCTGGCGACTGTATATGCCGTTCCCCACTTCTCCTCAACTGATTGTAAATAATGCCTTGTGCTGCAGTCACTTGTTGGGGCTGCTGGGTAACACTCAGCAGCGTTGGCCCACTGGACACTACTTTACTATTAACTGATACAAGTGCCGGCTGGCCTGCCATGCTGGGATGACCTGTGCAAGGTGGATGGCTGGTCAGTGGAATACTGGTTCTTGGTGTTTGAGCCACTGGTTGGGCCATGCCTGAGGGGTGTGGTGTTGGCGCTGGATGGTTTGACACTGGGACGCTGCTGGCTATTGCAAAAGTTCCGGGAGCCATCAGCGTCATGGATACAGTCTTACTGGGTGCTGGTTTTGGAAGCTGTGGTATTGTCCTCTGCATCACAGCTGGGGTCAAAGCCAGTTTACCACTCTGCTGGCTTTGCACACTACCAGTGCGGGACACAGACTGTTTTGTGTCACCGCTTTTTTCTGTTGCTTTGGATACTGCTTTGGAACTGGGGATGTGGTCATCTTCTGGAAAATACAGTACAGGCTACATGTTACAATTTATCTGCTGCATTATATTACTATATTCGGCTTACTTTGCTTGCAGTCACTCACAACAGAATTACTTTTAAGTGATCATAATAATAAAATTCCGTAATTTGCAATCTTGTGATCAAGCAAAAATTATGTGTTTGTGATGAAATATTTAACACTTGGCTCAAAAAGTCACTTAACCTAATCTTTTTCCCCAATCTTTGAAGCAGCATTAACTGTGCCATCAAATAAAGTCCAAACTCTAAAACGGACAAAATTATCTTTGAAATCAACAATACTTCTTCATAAATACATTTAGTCTGCTGAGTATGTATGGCAAGTTTACTTTGACTTGAAAGTATTACGCATATCATATATGCATGAAGCTATGGGAATTTAAACTGCTGAGCAAGATTTTGTGGGTAAACGTTTAGTTTGTTCCATTACATTCAAGCTGTAGAAGTCTTGGTCACAAGCTCGGCACTGCCTGGTCATGCTCCAGCTGCCTTTGTCATATGCAGAGAATGACTTTTGCCACGCAATGTAAAGCCACTGTTTTGCTAGGCATGTTGTTGCCTGCCAAACAGACCAATCTTTCTGCTTTCTCCACTGCACCACTCCACTTCCAAGTGCAGTAGAGATAATATATTGGTCTGCTTTGGAGGCAAGACATGTAAGTACTGAATTAAAGCTCTTTTCATACATTTGAATACGGAATTCTCACTTAAATCCAACTACATATATGATAACCTACTTGGAGTTGATGTGGTTGTTTGTGTTATGATGGGCTTTACTATAAGACCTTTAAAACTGCCTGCTAGCTTGGGTGGGCTGTCAATCATAATCTCAACACTGCGGTCATCTAAAACAAAACCCAAATGCCAACACCATTAATACCAAAGCATATTAATCTCATACTGTAACAACTTGGATGAAAGAGAAATTTGCAAGAGGCAACATGCTGTTTTATTGTATTTTCTGTTTTGATTTATTTTGAATGTACATTATCTCTCTTATAAAAAGACAGCATGTTGATTGAGACCACACTTGTAAGATATATTTGATTAGATAAGTATGACAGTGTCAAGTGTAACTTTTGGACAATTTCAGTATTAAATGCACGTTCAATTTAAGTGTAAAGAAGATATTGGGTGCTGTGAAATTCTAGCAGTAACTTCTTCAAAACTTGACACATAAGAGCAATGGCATATATCTCACCAGCATCACTGTCATCCAAACCCAAGCACATCTTATCGCTGACGATACCCGAGGTGGTATTGGAGCTGGTGTTGCTGATGACAGAGATTCGCTGGGGAGGTCTGTTATGCTTTTTTACACTATCCTGGGTCGAAAGAGATTGCATGCTGTGCACCGAGGACTGTTCTTGTTCCCAAGCTACGTCATTGCTGTCCCAGTCAATGTAGGCCTCCTTGTAACGCCGCTTGTCTAGAACATACAAGGACATATCAGATGTCTTGCTCATGTTCACAATGTACAAACCATTGACTTGAGAGGGTTTGAAATTCGGGCCAAATGACTCTCTTACGCTTGATACATTCTACCACTACTGGCTGCTTAAGCCTGTATGCCTGCCTTATGGATTGGTAACCTTTTTTGCGTTTTCCATGGAGTCAAATGGCTCCATCATCATTTGTATGGCTACTACAGACATGCAAATGCAGATATATTCAATTAAAAAAAACACACACACACACACACACACACACACACACACACACACACACACACACAAAATCTGTCAGCTGATTACTTTCTTTACCCACCCCTTTTGTTTGCTTGTTTTTTTTTTCTCACCTCCACCAATAACTAAAGGAAAAGATTAAAATACAACCCGAGATTGCTATATCCATGCCCCCCTCGCCTCACTTATGACCTTGCCAATCACAGGTCTCATTTTGGTATGACTATAGTCCATAAAAACAGGCCATCACCATGACCCAGATACTTGACCTAGTAAACTACAATTATGCATGACACACCCTTGTGTCCAGATACACAGGTGTAAAAATTTCATGATTCTAAGTGAAAGGACAACAGAACTACAGTCCAGACATAAAGTGTAATTTAGTTTTACATGACTGTATCACCATGACCCAGATACTTGACCTAGTGACTTAGTTTTGTTTCCTGACACACCTTTACGTCAAGATGTGTGTGTATGAAGTTTCAGGAAACTAACTTAACTAGTACAGGAATTATAGCCCGGAAAACTATTTCACAAGGTTATGTCACTGTGACCCAGATACTTGACCTAGTGACCTTCTTTTGGTACATGACACACCTTTATGTCCAGATGCACCTGTGTCTACAGTTTTATAAATCTACGTTGAATGACAACAGAATTACAGCCCAGATATGAAGTGAAATGTAGTTTTACATGATTGTATCAGTGACCCAGATACTTGACCTAGTGACTTACTTTTGGTAGATGACACACCCTTATATCTGGATACAGAGGTGTGTAAAGTTTCATTAATCTAAGTTGAAGGAACAGAATTTCAGCCCAGACATTAAGAGTAATGTAGTTTTATATGATTGTATCACCCTGACCCAGAGATTTGACCTAGTGACCTAGTTTTGCTTCACGACACACCTTTAGGTCAAGATATGTGTGTGTGAAGTTTCATGAAACTAAGTTAAAAAGGAAAGGAATGAGCACCCGGACACGATTTTACAAGGATATGTCACTGTGACCCAGATACTTGTCCTAGTGACCTACTTTTGATACATGACACATTCTAATGTCCAGATGTACCTGTGTGTAAAGTTTCATTAATCTCAGTTAAAGGACAAGTGAATTATAGCTCGGACATGAATAGTGGATGGATGAACAGACTGAAAAAGCGATTACTTCCTCCAGTAAGA
Organism: Hermodice carunculata; assembly: GCA_964020975.1. Taxonomy (NCBI): domain Eukaryota; kingdom Metazoa; phylum Annelida; class Polychaeta; order Eunicida; family Amphinomidae; genus Hermodice; species Hermodice carunculata. The sequence continues at coordinate 30,864,737 of OZ026615.1, read as the reverse complement.
CGGGGCATAAAAATCAATGTATTCATGGCTCATTCATAAATACCACTACTGTATAAAACTAAGGATTTAAATCTGTTTACCTTCAGCATCTAAATGCTGAATCTCGGCCAACTTTGGCTGAACTGTCATCTGAAATAGATGTGTCCCACGGCAGAGAGCCAGGAGATACTTCGAGCGGTCATCACTGCCCGTGTAGTAAGTGAACTTTCGCCCCTCTGGGGTGCCCACTGCTCGAATCTCAAATTTCTTTTTCTGCAATAAATAAGTAGAAAATTGCATTTAAGACAGAATCAAAGGAGCATATTTACTATGTTTATTTATATTTGCAACAACTGTGTGACCAGTTACACCTGAAAGAGTATGCACCTGGATTTAAAGAAATTGTCTCACAGACAAGGAAGACACTAATGGATATAACATATCTAATCCATGATGTCATGACTAATGCAAATAGCATATCTAATAAAGCATTTCATAGTGATGTTAAAACCGATGGGCAAATTAAATTGCCATATTCCTGTCAATGTTCATGTTCATGTTAGTAATAAGTGTTCCCTGCCTCATTTGAACCAGAAAAAGATTATAAAAGATCAAATATCTTATTTATAACTATTTTTTTTTTTCACAGTATTACATCTACAATGTTCAAAATAGAGGTAAAAACTGCCAGGTCATTTTGATTTGATTTCATACTGCCTACAGTGTTCACAGGGACGAACATGGTAAAACCTGTATTAGTTAAATTGGCTTAGGTCAGGCGTTCCTTAAGTCTGCAAGAGTTGGTGATGTGAAATCTAATATGCACATACAAATATGGCTGGCCAGAATATTTTATACAGTTAAATACATAAAACATAGCTACTAAAACAGTATATTTCATAATGGTACTTTTGTTAATGTAGAATACTGTAAGATGTTTGAGAAAAGAACAGCCCTTACCTCAAAGTACAGCTTTCCAATGTCAGGCCATAAAAATGTGGAAAGCATATTCTTAAACTCATTTAAATCCTACAAAGATAAAAACACTTACATCAGTACAAGACACACACAAAAAAGGAACATTCACAGTAGGTTTAATATTTTCTACATATACCAAGTGCAACTGTCTTAATAACATTTTTTGTTCTGGGACCAGTATCATGTAGCATTTCACCCTGCACGTACATGTAAATTTATTTGAATACTCAAGAAATTGCTAAAATGTACCATGTATGTCTACATGCATACATGCATCCATACATACACACCCAAACAAAATATTATAAAGGTCTCGATCTGTTGCACTGAGTACAATTAAATACAATACAGTATGGTAATCTATGAAATAAGCATAAAACAAAACATGTCTATAAAATACTGGGTAAAAAATCACATCACATTTTATAATTTTATGTGACATCTCCACAATCAACAACAAAGCATGGCCTCGCCTATAATTCAAATTTATCATACAAAAAGAAAGGCGACACTCATACATACCTCATAAATTTCTATTCCTTTCGCACATATTCCCAACCATGCTGACCCTGGAGTTTCATTTTTCCTTTTCTTGAGGCGGTAGAAATGAAGGTTGTGGGCAGTAGGGGGTGCTGACACATCCTTTATGAAGTGCATTTGAGCCTCCATCTTGGTCATGCCACGCAGATCCCTATGCATAGTGGGCATGTTGTGTAGAATAAACTCACGCCCATGTTTGGTAATCACCTGTGAGAGGAAGGGCAAATGTAGATGACATGTTTAACATTCTAATGTCTTAGGTCTGCCCTTACAGTATGATAGGACAGTATCCTGGCGACTGCAAAATACTTTGACTCTCATGTGATATTGTTTGTGTGTATAGGAAGTCCATAAACAGTGTAAAGATAAATTATGTAGCAAAATTATGATGCAAATTAAAGTTACTTTTACCATTGTGGCTTGTATTAGACAAGTTGAAAGACTTTAATATTGGTATGACGTAGATTGACAAAATTATATGAACATCAAAACAAACTGTCTTAGCCAGTACATGTAAAAAACTAGTACCCGGATAGAAAAAATCAGATCAACTGCAATTTAAGACTTTAAATGTTAAATTTTGTGTCCTAGGCATTTTGACTAATTTTCACAACAGGGTAGCACAAAATGCACTTATATACTCACCCATGCAGGAAAATACTCGCGTGGGTCGAAGTACTGTCCCTTGTGACGAGTATCATGGAAGTTTCCCTGGTCTGCCTGCAGTGCATACGCAGCAAGTAGGAAGCACTTTTCCTCACTACACAACTGACTGTAGTTCAGGAGGTTCTCTCTTAGCTGCTGGTAATACTGCTGTCGTGTTACCCGTTCTCTGTTAAAATGCATTATATATGTCCGGTCAAACTGGCTGTCATTCCACACTTGACATTGTGACTGCATTGTACCCCTCAATTGAAGCACTTGAAAATGTGGCTATCTTGAATCTTTCTTATGCACTTAATACGAGGCCACCCTTCTTTTGGGTGGCTTTATTAGAGGGTGAATGCTGTGGCACAAATAAAGAATTACGCTTCATGTTTACCTGTAGGAACCCTTTCCCAAACTGACCCAAGATGGCAGGAGTCTGCCAGTGAACAAAACTAGAAGACTTTCTGTCACCAGATGACACCACAGTCTGTGGCATACAAATGATCAGAAAGTACAGTGTACAATACTGCCTACAGCAACACTTTATCATGAACCCAAATTGCTTTTCGTAAATGAATAATATACACAGTGAATACATTAAGAGTTAAGACATTCCAAGATACACAAAGTCCACATGCTTGGTGACCATGATCATGATACTGAGACAACAGAAAGACTTGCATGCCATCTGGCCATCACAACTGAAAATACATACTTCAAATTCTGTTAATCCTTGAAATTTACATCACTACATTTTCATGAATTTGATACCACATTTATGAAATATATCAAATTGTTACAACATTTCACCCCAAAATCATACATGCCAGTGAAATATCTGTCACTGATTCCTCATGATAATGCTACCTACCTCAGCAGCATAACATGGTCTACATAGTATTGGACGCGGAAATATAATGTGAACCCAGGCTTGACTTCTTTGCTCTGTAAGAACAATATACATGTGGTTAGAAGTTGTGAAGTACTTCAAATTGAGCACATACAGTTCTGAGACTTAATCTGGAATGCATTTTATTGAACTTGAACAAAGATGATGCTGGAACAGACTCATGGCAATTAACTATCGTCACACTTTGAAACATGTGGACCTGCAAAAAAGATGCTCTGCATGGAAAAGTCATTCAAAATGGTGGGAACACCGTAAATTTATCTGCACAGCCAAAAGTGATTCAGTTTCCAATTGGTTAAATATGGTTACCATAGTAAAAAGCTGCAGTACAGATTCATGTGTTTAGTGAGGCAAAATGTGTTTCTGTAATAAAAAATAGCAACATGAGAAAGCAAAAGCCTAAGAAAAGTCATTCACATGTTTCAATACATAAAAAGCTGCTTAAAATATTCAGATCTTTCCGGAACAAAATTGCTGCAAGTGCCCTCATCATGGTGGATGCATGGCTCTGTTGCCTAGCGACATGGGTAGCAAGAACAGGTCTGCAGTGACTTATGAGTTCCTCCTATTGGTTAAGTAGTTTTGGAGAAGATTTTTAAGATTTTTCCCTCCCCCCCCCCAAAAAAAAAAAAAAAAATCCATGGAACACAACCATTTGTGAAAAGTTGGTAGAAACCCACGCAGGGTAGGTCCACACCAAGTTTAAAGTAGATCTGGCTAACGATTTTGGAGTCGTCAAAAAATGTAACTGTGGATAAATGACAGGTGACCAACAACAGACAGACAATGGATGCAGACCCCATCATAAAGCTGAGTTTACTGACAAAAAAATTGGGGTTCATCTTACTTCCCAGATCAAGAGATAGAAAAGTTGAAAGAGAATGGAACAAAATTTTTGTGTATGTGCAGGGGCCACATTTGACTGATTCCTTATATTATATTATCCAAAAAATATCCTTGCATCACATGCTCCTTGGGATAAACTGATTTTGTATTTTATTTTGTAATGATTTTTTAGAACCAAACTGTGTAATGTTACTGCATAAAGAAAACATGGAATAGTCAACAGAAATATATGTAAATATACATGCTTTTTATTTTCTTCTGTTTTGGTTTGTGTATGTGTGTATGTGTATTTGTTTGTTTGTTTGTTTGTTTGTTTGTTTTTTGTTTTTGTGTTTTTGTGTTTTTTTGTGTTTTTTTGTTTTGTTTTTTGTTTTGCTTTCCTGTGGTTGTATATTATGCAGATGTCCCCATGGCTTTAGCTCTAGCAGGCAACCAGAATTTGATAAGTGATTAAATGTCACACAGATTTAAACACGGAGCACTGGAAGGACCTCATCCCAAAGAGAACAAGTTACAGTCAGTACTTTGTTGTTGATGACCTTACTTAGTTATCTAGCTTATTATGTTTGTGTAAAAACTTTTACAAGAAAAACAAACTTGCTGGTGACTAATTTTGCAATAAACTTGTATGAACTTGTACAACTCTGCATGTGCATGTCTATCCTGCATGTGTCCCTTGGTACTTTTCTTCAATGCTCTAAATATCATAAAAGCTGTACATACAATAACCATCTAATTTCTACTACTGGACTGATTTTAAAAAGCCATAAGGGATTTTTGTAATTATAAGTCCTTGGTAGAATAACTACCCCTCCCATGCCCCTTTTAACTCCAGTTTAGCTGCAACACTGTGACTCGAGTTTTCACATGCTGTAATCCCTCTTTTGTCCCAGTCCACAGGCAAAAGCTGGCACAAAGTCGACAAGCACAACAGATTTAAAATCTAATACAAGGAGAAAAACTTTGTAACAGTTACAGACACATGCTGGGTATTTTTGCACTGAAACGCCACTGCTCACAAAAGAGCAAAATGGGAAATCAGCAAATGGGTACCAATTAACTACTGATTTTTAACACATTCACTTTGAACAACCAGTTGGTTGCACTCACAAGTCTGGTCAGGAATATCAAACAAACACATAATCAACTCATTGAAAGACTCTTGAATTCTTCATTTTTGTAAATAAAGTTTCCTTTTTTTTTTTTTTCACACACACAAAATAAATGTTCTGAAAAAGATGATATTTCAAGAAACTTCCACACTGTAGTCTTTTCATTGTTCAGTTTGCTGTAGGAACATTCACATCCAGTTCCTCATGGTCACTGTGAATGAATCTCCATTTCAGTTTTGTAGTGTTTGCTTTCCACTGGTTCCCTGTCAACTGTATTTCAGGATTTGATGATATATGTTCATGGTTTTGAAGTGTTTGCATATGTAAGATACGTTACAGGCTAGCAATGCTTAGCTATGTCTTCTTGTCCCTGTGAACATTTATTGGCCAAAGATGGAAGCCGGCAGAACTAAACCCCTAGATGGCTCCACTTACTATGGGTTATTTTTCACATGGCACCATCCAGAGTTTGGCCTGATTCTCTACAAAGGTACAAAGGCACACAATCCTGGGTATGAAAACAGTTACCATTGATGACTTGTTTAAGCCGGACACACAGCAGCAATCTTGAAGCACTTTGAGGTGCACAAGACAACTTGTATTGTATCTGGGACATATAATGTCCCTTCCTGGCTCTACCTCCCTTTACTTAGACTGTCTACTGGACATTAGGGAGCAGTCAACCTGAATGATTATTTAACCCATACATAATTACAACCAATCACCAATTAACTGGGGCCAGGCTGACCCCATACAGGCCTGGGCAGGCAGGCCTCAATTAACTCATTCTCTACCCATCACTTTTTTTTTTTGCACTCACATTTAAGAGGAAGACTGCATTTTAATATTTGTCATGAAGTGAGTTCTATTTCAAGCACAGACACACCATGCAATGCAAAAACCCTGTGTTTCTGTGGCATGAAATGGGTTAATGTCAGCTTACTGCTGTAGCATGAAATGGGTTAATATCAGCTAACCACTGCAGTATGAAATGGGTTAATATCAGCTCACCACTGTAGCATGAAATGGGCTAATGTCAGCAACTTAAGTCAATCCCTTCCACAGTAGACCTTTTTTAACTTTTCCAGGTTTATCAGCTGATAATTTCCTGATGTGAATTTGTAAATAAATTAAAAAATCCTATGTGCAATTCACAACTTTGATCTGATATGCATAATTAGAGATTCATATTTTATCAAATAAAGAGACAATACAAACACATGAAAACTGACATCAACGTACACAACTATAAAAGAAACACACACAAGTAAAGCCCCAGGTGTATTCAAACCATCAGTCCACAAGTGAAACTACTGAATAGTACCCCTCCCCCTTCCCCCATCCCCCCAAAAAGTTGGCAACATCAACATGTGTTACAGGACATGACAGATTGGTTGACATAAGTGCACGATATGACCCCTGAGCTCACAGGTCCCATGCACATAGATGTTCCATTACACAACACTTACAAGTGTACTCATCAGGCCGCAATTTGCAACTCTGCCATATGGTGCTGGCCATGTGAATCTTAAACCCAGGGTCTACATGTTTCTTTTACCACCATAAATTATGGAAGTTGCTCCGATATTACATTAAATGGCACTTACATGAACTGATCCATTCTGACTGTTCAGATACCATTTCAGCTTATGCAAAAAGCTCAGAGAAGGTTAAAAATGAACAAGATTATGTTTGTTCTGTTGATTTGTCCTGTGTTTTCAATTTTTTTCACACAGGAATTAAACAATTGTGTAAATTGTGGTCTCATTTAAAACTCAGACTTGTAGATCATTTTATTTGAAAACTAACAAGAGCACATTACATGTATGCCTGTGAACCAGTGTTATCATTTTAAATCAGCCAGCACAATAGTAAAATCAACACCAGATGGCAGCACTAAAAATAACTGACCTACATCTGTATTGTATGTAAAATGCAACAGTCATATTTTATTAAATACCCTTTTTTTTGTAGAATTATTGGAGCAATATATATAAGTGTTCTCTAGGTACAAACGAAGGATAAAAAGTTTCATGTTCAGTACGCATTTGGAATTTGACCAATTCAAGAATAATGTACAAATATTTTACTTAAAACTTGTCCTTAATATGAATCACTAATTCACAGTAACAGTTTACATCAACTACGTCAAATATTTTAACAAAGATTACTTCCTCATTTTTCTATCACAAGAAAGTCAAAAATCAAAAAAAACAAAAAAACAAAAAAACAAAAAACAAAAAAAACAACATAAAAGAATACCTTACAATGATATCTCAGTCTCAAGATCAAGTATCAATTGTAGGTAATGTGTTCTGATGACCCTTTGGGAATGTGCAGGACAAAGCAGCTCAATAGGAACTTCATTCCTGAAGCACAAATTAAACTATTCTATTGGGTGGACCCATTGCTGCAGTTGCTGGAGGCATCACACAGACAATGGTTCTCTGAGAATGGTTAAATTTCAAATGACATTGAAAATATTCACAACACATTCAAGTGACGCCCTTTCACTTTTCCTATGGGAAAAATAGACACTTTGAAAAAAAAAAAACATTAATACAAATCCTGTTTCTATGTGCACAATATTTTATGATAGTTAAAAAAAAAGTATTAATATAAGTCAGATGGCTCCTCTAAATCCATCTCAATTTTAGTGGCAATTTTTGGGTCAATTCAAGAGGTATTGTATGCACAAATTCCTTGACATTTCGGGTCAATCATAACATGAACAACCTGTATATGTATCGCTTGCAGGAAGATTTAACCAGGCAAGTCTATAGGATGCAGCATCAAGGCATGTATGGGTACATATTACACTGATGCCCTGGGTGGTTGGCAAAATATGTCACTTGGCACTGCCAGAATTTCTCTTTCATATACACATACATCCTGACAAGGAATTCCCTTTATGCGATGATGTATGTATTGTAACTCCACTGACAACCATATATATCATTCTCAGGATTGCCCTGACAATACATTCTTTGAACACTGAGCCAGCATTAACTTTTCTGGGAATACAAGTGGTTATACTTCTTTCATATACTTTCAAAAGAAAATCCAAATACACTTATTTGAGCCCAGCTTACTTTCTTTTGGGGGTTGGGGTTGGGATAAAGAATGATACAGGGATACATGTATCTCTGAATGAAAAAAAAAAAAAAGAACATAGCACTGATGCAATCATGAACACATTACTGATTCCAAGTTTCCTCTAACTTTGACCTGGAGAATTTCTCTTCTCCTTAGTTGGCTACAGAAGTGATTTGCATACAGGACATCCTGTATGTTAATCAATTTAATATAAATTTTATATAAACATGATAAATGTTCCTTGTTACTCTCCTTGGCATTAAGTGGTATTTCTTGTAAGCTTCTCTGACAAAGATGGCCACTTGAAACTGAAGATGATGCATCGCTTGTACCGACTCATACGTCCACCAACTCGCAATAAAACCACCCCAGCACATACCTTTTTCCACCTCCCTGACCCTTGCTGGGATATTGTGTCGGCTATTTACATTACACAAAGCCATGGCCACAGTGCTGAAAAGAGCAGCACTTCTGATTCAAAGTCTTAGCCGACCAAATCTCGGAAATGGATTTGGAGGAATTTGGGGGTATACTGAGGCGGTGAAGTGTGATGAGGCGAGGGGTACGCGTATAGCCTCTCCAAGAATGTTGCAATCAAGTCAACGGTGCTCTACAGCCACCTGTATAAGATACTGTTATGACAAAGAGGTCCTGCCACACTACAATACCACATAACTGATCCTTCACTGCTGTTTGTGTCAATATCACTTACCATGCCAACCTTCACACATTAACCCCCCTTTTACCCAAAACTTTATATCATCTACCCAACATTATCATCACAGCTGAGATTAACTTTGCTCATGCAGAAACAACCTTCAAATTTCTGTATCACAAATACAATGAAAGGAGTTCCTGGTGCATATCTTGATGATATTTATAAAGAAACCCATACAACTTGGTCAAAGCATGCGAAGAAATTAAGAACAACAACCTTTTCAACAGGATAAGAGTAAGACTTACTCTATGAGCAATGCATCAACAACTCAGGAGGGTGGTGCATGTAGGTCTTTAATGAAAAAAGAGGGTTCCTTATTGAACAATTTTCCCAAGCGGATAAGGCAGGTGATAGGGTTGTGGAAACCTCAGCTCACTCCATGACACAATGTCACAGCTTGAAACAAAATATCTTGGGAGTTTTAGAAAGTTCCATGCACAAAGACGCATTGTCATTGTTTGAATCATAACATATACATTTGTAGCAGCTTCAGAGTATTCCATATAAATCACAGTTTAAGATGCATACTTTAATCATTATATAATCACCATCAGATTATTACTGCAGGTCATCTTAGTCATGCCAAACTTTATAGCCTTGTAAGTTGTATTGCATCTTTCACACTTTACCATGTCTTCAGATTGTATGTCCACAACTTGTTAAACCAATACTAAAAAAAAACAAAAAAAAACAAAAAAACAAACAAACAAACAAAACCCCCCCCCCCCAAAAATGCCTTTTGGTTCTAAATGTTGATGAAGGTTGGCAATTTGAAGTCTTGCCACACAAGCGATTCAAATTTTCAGTTGTAGTTACATTGTTTGGTAACTCCTGCTCCAACTACTGACAGGGCAGCTACAGCATGACTTGCCAGGAAAAAAAAGTCAATATCTGATGACCACAGTAAGCCTGTTCCACCTTCGAACATAAAGAGTTAAACCATCTCAAAGTAATGAAGCTCCCTTCTTGCTCCTATGCTTCAATGAAAATGTTTCCCACTGGAAAACTCTTATATAATCTCCTATGCTGTGGTAATGGGCCTTATCAACAGGGGCTTGTGGCATGAGAAGTTCTATTGTCCCTAAATGCTGCCTTCGTCTGCCCCACCAGCCATTGTCAGATTCTCCAAATAAATGACTACAAAATGTCCATACATGTACTAGCAAATGGTAACTCCCAATTTGATCTGTGGTCATTTTAGCTGCTGCAGGGAAAAGGCTGGTTTCCAAAAGCATCATGCCCACATCCTACAGGGCATGAGGTATTAATTTTTCACCAAACGACAACAACAGACATTACAGACAAGTCTGAGGACAAATTACTTTTGGTGCAGTTCAAGTGAACTTGATGGTTTGGAGCTTGAAGTGGATCATTCTTTATCATACCAAAAGCTCATTTGGCAATGTCATCTTGTTTCTTATCAACCTCAGTCAAGATGCCACCTACTTCTTTGTCATTCTGACTGCCTGTAGGTTGGCCAGCCTGGGCCTTGTAATCATTGTGTGTTCCTAGCATACAACTACGCAGTTGGAAAGGCATTTTTGCCTGCATTGCTGTCTGCACATGCAAGTTGACTGATATGCCCCCACCAAATCTCATGTAAGGCCACACTGACCCATACATTTTCTACTCCTGGCACTTAGACTGTGTCAGGGATGTTTCCACAAAATTTGAGTGAAATATCTGTTTTGAGGCATTTTTGAGATATTGCAGTAACAAGTCACCAAAGAAAAGATTCAAGCAGGTATATGCACATGGATGTGGATTGACTGAAACCTTAAATATCATGTGCGACCAATCTAAAGGCAAGACATACAGAAGGTAGAACAGACAAGACAGTGTGAAACAACATGCACCCTTTTCCACCCAGTCAAGATGGTTTGAAGTGACATTACTTTTTTTAGGATCGGTGTCTGAAGGAAATAAAACTTTCAAGTCATAAATACTGTCAACTCTGTGGTCTATCACTTTTTTAATTCATATCTATATTAAATTTTTCACTAATGGCACAAAACTGTGAAAATAAAATTGCCATGAAACAAAAATCAGAACATAAATGTAACAGGAACTGAACAAACTCTTAAAGCACAAATTAAAAGCTTCTGTAAAACACCCAAAATTGAAAAAAAAACAAAAAACAAAAAACAAAAAACAAAAAAAAAAAAAACAAAAAAAAAAAACCCACAAAAAAAAAAACAAACAAAAAAAAAAAACCCCCCACACACAAAAAAGTGTGTACACTTGAAATGCATACATTCATCCTATATACATAGCTGTCTTTCATAGCAGGTGGCCTCTCACAAATGTGACCATGCAGGTTTCATTGTAGGGTCAACCAGCCACACAGTTTTTGCTCTTACATATGAAGCAAATATTCAACATATGTACCCACTGTGGTCATGTCTGCGCTATTATTTGGTAATGTCCCACATTTGTTACCTAAAGCTGGAACCACAATATGTCAGTATGTTTTATGTGTTTCACCTGTGCATACATTGGTCTGTCTTGTTTTTCATCCCACCACTTGTCCATATCAAGAATGCCACATTTTGGCTTTCCATTCTATAAGTTTTTAATCATACAATAGACCCATATTCGATATATTAATCCTTCCCATGATACAGTGAACACTCGTTATAATGACTCCATGTGTTCCATAAAAAGGTGTCAGATAACTGAATATGTCAGATAACTGAATCAAATAACAAAGAAAATGAACTTTTCCCATGAAAATTTGTGTCATTATATTGAATATGTTGGATATCTGAGTGTCGTTATAATGAGGTTTCACTATATTAAAAACTTGTGTAATGAAGGTGAGACAAATGTACATAGTTATAATTTACATACAGGTATAATGGCTTGGCCAGAAGATGAAAGGTATGATTATGTACAGCATCCCAGATATACATGGCTATGATGTAATAAGACATGTCTTGGTGTCATATGATTTTAAATTGCTTTGAATGTTACCTGATCAAAGAAACCAGTGACACATAACTTGTTGACTGACAGCCTTATGACTGACATTAGACAAAACTCCACAGACAGAGGCTGCCACCAATCATGACATGGCCCGTCTCTCTTCTTCAGTGCCTCGCTTTGGCTTGCACATAGTGCAGTCTGGGAGAGGGTAAAAGACAGATCTGTTTCCACTTGTGCCTGAAGAAAGCAGAATACTTTCTGCCTTTTTCCTGATACAAGTAAACTGGTGTGCCACATGAAACTAATGTATTTTCTGTTTCTTTCACTTTATTTGCCTCAGGGATAAGAATGCCTAAATTCTCATTTTTGCCCCCTTCCTGTGGAGTCTTAAACACTAATTTTATTGGGTCAAAGAGTTATTGGTGAGGACTAAGAAAACATCTACGACCAACTGCTCTGTTTTTGTATGTTGAAATTTTCATGGCGTTTGTATTTTTGACATTTCACTGTAGTTAAGTTTTGATTTAAATATTCAGGATATAATTCCTATTCAAACAATGTTAAAATACTATTTCACTGGGACTTATTTTTACAGTTTTGTGCCATTCGCAAAATAAGCAAAAATAAGAATACAATGAAATTAAACCAATTTACAGCAGATGAAAACTGCTGTTCATGAGGCTAATAGGGAAAAGCAACAAGAGTAAGTTACTATATCCTTCCAGTAGAGGGCACTTCAGTCAAGAGGGGTTAGAGTTGTGTATTCCCATTTACTTTGTACGTTGCCACTTAATAACAGCCACTGCATGCAGAAACACCAAAAATGTTGATGTTAAACATGGTAAATCTAGGTGCCCAACTTAGTTCTGAAATTTTACTTTCATTAGCCTCAAAAGTGACCAGAAGATTCAAAGGTACTTTAACATACAATCCAACAGGAACACACACACAACTTTAACCTACAAGAATTTGTGTATTGGGGTGGGCATTCATCTGAATACACATACCAGTAAAATAACTTATTGTGACCTCTCTTATTTGCAGTTCACCACCAGCGTATAAGGGGCTCAACCACTGTCAAATCTAAATCCTAAGTAACTGTAATATATTAAAGAAATAACAAGATTCCCTACTAATATTAGCAAGATACACTTGTTAATGTATGCATTTCTACTGTAGAAGTGGTTCATACATGTGGCAATCTTGATATATATGCTCTCATAAGCCATTCAAAAGAAGGAACAAACTGTTAAATAAAGCATGTTCTTTGCTCTTGATGCCAGATCAACAGGTTTCTTTCCAACATCAATACAATGTCATCCTGCATTTTTGGTGTAGGTGTAAATTCAGGCAGTAAAGTATTACAGTAACCGTCTTGTTGACAGAACAATAAGCATGTTTCAAAGAAACATGCTCTATCCTGGTGGTCATATAAAAATATACTCAACGGAATGCAGAATTCTGGAAAAGCAGTTGGGTATCACTTCAAACATCTAACCTACAAGTAAAGGGGCAAGTTTTGATTGTGTATGTATCAATGAATTATAGCTAGAAGGTGGAGGGGCACCACACATAACTTATGGGCTGATGTCATCAAACTCTAAGCACGCATCTCCTTACATCCATATCGCACATGACCATTTATCGTGGTATGTTCCCAATAGAGTAAGGCACCTAAGTCAAATCAAGATACGATATAATTACATGAATTTTTTTATCCTCAAACATATATGAAGCAGTTCTATGTGAATTAGTGAACCACAGCCAGTTTTGTTCAACTTACGCTGTTAGCCAAGGATTTCCACCCACGTGGCGCCACCTTGTGCAGCTTGACGTCATGCTGCAGGAAGTGGAATTCCCCATCTGTAAGCGAGACAGCAAAGGTATATAAGTGAACATCGCAGAGAACAGAAATACATAATTCAGGTGGCACTATATGTGCACATGTATATTCAAACTGTCTTAGAAAAGGTTTATGGTTTTATAATCTGCAAAAACTCAATTGGTTCAACATTTTTTTTTTTAACTGAATGTAGATCAACTCTGATTCAAGTCATTTCACCATCAAGTCACTTAGCCTCATGTTATCTCAGCCCCAAAGGCAACTTGGCCTGGGCAAAGATGACTGTATGAGTATTGGCCAACTTGACCTGATGGATAAGTCAATCTGGCCTGGGGTCATTTCAGCCCAAGGTTATCTTGGCCTTTAAAATCAGATAACATTTTTTTTTTCATATTTCAAGGCATTAAAGTGTACACTTACTAAATACTGCAGTAAACATGGGGCTACTCCAATAAGAGTTATCATTTTTGTTGTTACTATTTGCTGATAATAATGATACCTCACTGTTGGCTGTCAGAATGAACTCCAACACACTGACTCACATGCCATAAATGCTACATACTATTGAAGTTGGCCTAACAACTTTCTGATTAACTCCAAATCTATGTGTACATCTAAAATATTACTAATTCTGCAAAACAATGCCCATGATTTTCTTTTTACTTCTTCATCCTTTGCCAAAAAATAACAAGAGGGTTGTGTGCACAGCCCATGCTCAGCTGACCTAGAGATTTATCACACGTACTTGTGCTTCTGTGGACTTGGGATAGGACAAAACAGGTCGAACCCGTCAAAGGTACATCCCTATAATTATTGAAGTTACAACCATAACAAGAAATTCCCATGCAAAAACTTTCCTATTAAAACTTTTTTAAAGATCCCCCCCCCCCCCCCGAAAAAAAAATCATAAAAAATTAAAAAATGACTGGAGCATGACCATTTAAAAAAACTTGGTAGAGACCCACCCAAGGTCCATTGCCACCAAGTTTGAAGTCAATCTGACTGACAGTTTCTTCGGAGAAGTCCAAAATGTGAATTAGCATTAGAAGCCCATTGACTTACATAGTGATCAACAGGAATGGTGCATTTATCAACAAGTACCCAAATTGAACAAATTGTTAAAAATCAGGAATCTACAGCAGTGCCATCTAGGGAGCAACTTTGTTTGACCCTTTTGATACTTTTCAACAGCAACCACCAGCTTCCTCACTAATTTTTTTCAAACTCTGGGTTCACCCTTTAGGCAAGATGCCATGCAGCATTCGGATGTACCAACGGTGGTAAGGATTGGGGATCAAGACACTGCCATGAGAATCACCTGCCATGGCAACACAATTCCCTCCAAAGCCTACTTGTCCAGGGACTAGTGCTCATATCATTTACATATTATTTCACTCAAACTTTACTTCTCTCTCTCTCTCTCCCCCCCCCCCCTCTATTTTAACTTGTCCCGGACAAAAGGGCATGTGAATTGGTAAAGCCCTACCTGCACGGTCAACAATGCAACTGGGATGTTCACACGCAAAATTGCCCAACTTGATATGAGTAGATTGAACTAACTGCACATAATATGCACTGAGTGAAACTACAGATATTTCAGCAATTTTGTATATTTGTTGAAATGTTGATCTTTAAAATTACAACAACAAAAGAGGTCAGTTCCCTAATTAGTAGCAGCAGGTATCAAGTTGCAACACAAGAGGTGAAACATGCAGCGCTCTACATCCCCTGGGTTATTCTATTTGACCTGTGAAACACAAGTGCTAATCTTGCCAAACTTAATCTTCATACCATCCCTGACAGCAAGAATTTGTTTTTCATCCTGAGATCCATAACTGGTCCCCTACAGTGCTATGGTAGCCTTGGAGTCACCTCCTACCCAAGGTATGCACCATTCTGTACTCAATTAACCATCTGAGGCCTTATCTTCCTTAAGATCTGACTGGCGGAATTCCACAAGTCTATCCCAGCACAACCTACCTTACCCCCTCTATCAGCAATAGTTTACACATGTCTGGAAGATTAGCAGAAATTCACTGGCAGTTGGCTTAATTAGCTCCAACTATGCACAGTAAGTGGACTGAACCCTACAGATATGTCCAACACCAATAAATATATAAGTAAAACTTCAAATTGTGTTTTATCTTATTTTACTTATTAATGTAATAATTTTCCATGTTGTCTTTGCTTTGCCACCAGCTTAGATCCATGGGTTGATCAAGGATTTTAGGAGGGGAAATCAACTAAAATATTTTGTTAATGGGTGGCGTCCTTGGTCCTCTGCCACATCTTTTGAAAAATATAAATCTAAGAAAGCCATGGGCCTTAATGCTGTGGCTTTCTTTTTTTAAAGTATCTATTGTGAACAATACATAAATGGTGTTTTGTACATTAGAGGTGGTTCTGTATAATAATTTATGCAGCCAAAACCGGCACTTGATGAGAGTACTTTAATAGTCTTAGACATCAAGACTGGTATTGATAAACCTGGAGTACATACATGACCGTGCTGCAAATCTGCCACAGATGATGAACTGTTGCCAACCAATACCAACAAAAAAGTGCTGTTTTGTACCTATATGGAAATGAGGATTGGTTTTAATCTTACAATTTTATAGACCTGGGTCTTAATACTTGACAAAGTGCATTTTGAAGGAGGTAGTTAAGTATAATCAAAGCACATCGCCACTTTGAATTTGTTTGGGGGAAATCCCCAAAAAGAAATATGGCTGGTTTCAAGGACTTGTTTTAGAAGACACATATGACTGTCCTTAAACTGCCACTTTGAGATAAATTTTCCACAATCTAAACTCAAGCCACACTTTTTCAGGCCATGGTCTTGTTAGACCCATATTAAAAAAAAACAAAAAAAACAACCAAAAACGAGAGGACTGTGACAGTTCTGTGCTCAGCTGACACATACATATACCCTTGTGACTCTTTAAAATTTCACCTCAAAAAGAACAAAGAAATTCATAAAAAATCAAAAAATCAGTAAAGCGTGACCATATGAACATTATTGCTTGAGACCCACCCAAGGTGCATTTACTGATAAGTACCAGAATTGAAAAAAAAAAATTGTAAAAAATCAGGAATCCACAGCAGTGCCACCTGGTGAATAACTTAGTTTGACCCTTCCACAAGGAACATATCCACCAAGTTTTAGCTAAATCTGAGTGAAGGTTCTGGACAAGAAGGCGAAATTAGCAAAACACACAAAAAAGTATCATAAAAAATAAAAAAAAAATTGCAGCACCACCTGGTGAACCAATTAAGAACTAGGATCCCTAGTAGTGATCCTGTGAGATATCAAAGCAATCAGGTGAGCAATTTCAGAGAAGAAGATTTTTTAAGATTTGCCCCAAAACGAACAAAAAAAAAACACATAAAAAATCCAAAAATCCATGGAGCGTGACCATTTGAACAAATCTGCTACAGACCCACCCAATGTACATTGCCAACAAGTTTTAAGAGAATCTGGCTGATGGTTGTGGAGAAGAAGTTGATTGTTGACGACGGACAATGGACGACAGATGACAGACAACGGAAGGAAGGACCATAAGATTAGCTCAGGTCCTGACAAGTCAGCTGAGCTAAACAGGTAAAGAAGACCCAACACCACCCATTGCTGCTTCTCCCTCCAAAACTTAACAATTTTCTGGATCAACCCATGGACCACAACTGGTGATAAAACACAAATGACATTTAGAGTAATAGAAAAATAACACAGTTCAAAGTTTAAATTCTGTTTCATTGGCATTAGATCTAACATATTACTGGGAGCTACACTCCAGCAGAAAAAGGTTGATTCCATTTTGAGCCAAAAACAGGCAAATTCATGATTCCAGTAACTCTCAAGAGAAAACAAATTGGTGTGGGTGGGAGGGGGGAGGTAGGCATCCTCCCCATCACCCACCCATGAGCTCTACTCCGGGTGTAGTGTGTGAGAAAACTAGTACATGTACCAAGAATTGGAAGAAACTTCAATGATCAATCATTGAATCACTTTAATCTCTCTTAGACCCTGAGGATACTTGGATTTGAGATCAAGAAGTGAGACACTGGTAGCACTGAAAATGGCACCATAGTTGGTTACTATACTTTTTGCACAAATTCTACAAATTGTCCTACTCATGTCTTTTGATTCGTTTTGGAGGTTCTGCCTGAACCCAAAATCAATCAAAATGTCTTTTCTGGGTATAACTTCTTAACTGCAAAGTTCCTTTCAGACTAATAAGAAAGATCCCTGTGTCTTACATGGCTGACATAACTGTAAACAGGTAAAAAAAGGCTAAGGCCTGATTGATTTTGGCATTTGCTCTTCTTATATTTTCATTCATTCATATTTTGCATTTATACAAAGATCAATATACATTAAGCTAAATTTTGGGATTGACTGTCATTGCTGAGAAAATAAAGCCACAATTTTGGTGACTTTGGATGACTTAGTATACCACAAGAAAATATGCACTGGACCTCTCAACTTCAGAGGAGTAAAGAATACATACATAAGCTATTCCACAGACTAAGGTATTATTTACATGCAATAACCTACAGGTACACATGTAAGTTCCAGCATCTGTACTTGAGGGCATTTAGTGAGGCTGGAGGCCTTAGATAAGAGCAGATAGGTATATTATGTACATATACATATATGTGTGGCTACTTCACCTGGGAAAGGCTGGAGATCATCTGAACATAGTTAACATGCCAAACTTGATTAAGTGACCGGCCTATGCTAGTCCATTGATATCCAAACATTCCATGGTTATCTGACCACATCTCAACAGGTTATCTCTCTACAACTATAGTGTGTCGACAGGGGGTGACCACACTGTGACCTGCCACAGATTCCACCCCTCTTGACCTCCTTGTGACCTGGGTTGACACCCATTATAGTGCTAACTCAATACAACATACATCTACTATCACTGTGATCATCCACATGTTTTCCTGTTCAATGAAAAATCAGAGTATTCAACCATCTGGGCTTTTGAGTTTTCTCTGAGACCTATACTGAGTTTGTAAATGCATCATTTTCTGTTATGATGAATGTCATTTTTCATGGTGGTGGTAACAGTTGCTTTTTGTGTCTCTTCTTGAGATTGGGGTCCACAGAGCAGCACAAATATTGAGCCCCATTTTGCGGCTGCCGCACAGGGAAGGTACATGGACTGTAAATTGCTTTAATTTCGCTGTACACAGTATTTTTATTTTTGCTTATTTCTCTGACGGCACAAAACTATGGAAATGAAAACAAAGTGAAATACAATGTGGTACTTTAATATTGTGTGTATTGGAATAATTTCCAAAATAGTGAAATTAAAACTACAGCAAAATGTCAAAAAAAGAAAAACCGTGAAAATTAAAACACGCAAAAATAAAGCAATTTACAGTACGGAGAAACCCCTGCCTCATACAGCGGAATGAGCCTTCCATGTCAGAGATGCAGTTTCCACTTGGCACCTTTAGGGATCTATCTCTCATTGGCACGTTGCATCACCAGTGAGACACATACAGGAGTGCTTTGAACTTCTTCACTCTTACCGAATTCTTTCACACAGAAAACAGAATTCTGCCTCTTGAGCAATGTCTTCTCAGTTACGTTCATCATGGCCTGGCTCCACAGGGTCTGCAGTACTTTGCTAGGTCAGCCATGTCCATTAAATGGCTTACAGTATCCACTGTTCACAGCATGTTTCTAGTAAATCCTGAACAAATGGTTGATGGGCATCTCTGACAAAGACAAGATAACTCTACAAAGGTTGAAGTTTGCCCATCAACCACTGAATCCCTTACAAAGAAACCAATAAGGACTGCCAAAATACTCACCAACCAGCTGGGCAAGTCCAAAGTAATCAGACTCCCGCAGTCCCAGGTTGTGACACACCTGGTTAAACACCTCCTGTACCTTGGCCTTGGGCTGAAAGCAGATAAGATTCACATTTTATAACGCAAATAACTTTCTGTGGTTGCAACATAGAAAGAAAGCAATATCTTCAATTCATATCAGAGACTGGAAATTTCAATTTCACATGGACCATCAGAGATTACCCTGTTGTCTCAGCCAAGTGTGCGCGTGTGCATGCGTGTGTGTGTGTGTGGGGGGGAGATTTATTATAGAATTCTCACAAGAAGGCATCATTGGACAAGAGGTACATCTATTACTTGCTTCACTTCCGTCAGGTAATCCTGCTCTCTTGACCAGTGGTGCCCTCTGGTGAGTTTGGTGTTCTACCCTTACTTCAGTGATGTTGGGATGCTGATCCACGTGCTGGCTAATCAAACTGACTACAAGGCTACACCAAAGGATGTTAGGTTCAAATCCCGTCTGCCAAGCAGAGGATCTTCTCCAAATCTAAGTTTAGAATTAAAATGTTTTATTTGTGGCAAGATAGGAAACAAACACAGCTGTCAGGTTCATATCGTATTGCACGTCTTGTGTACAGGGAGTGACCACTTGTACTCCCGCCAGACGCACCTCGAGCATTTTAATGCTTTCCCCCTTAAAATGGCCAAAATAGGTTGGTGGACAAATGTTACCTTTTTAATTCTTTTTTTTTTTACTGATTTCAACAGTACATGTAATGAAAATGATTTGAATGAGAAATATAGATGAGACCTATCACAATAACACTGCCCACACAAAGGTAAGCTGTTGACTCCGTCTTGATTCAAGGGGGAAAGGGTTAAGGGAGCTGTTGGTCACCCGCCTCTTCAACACAGCTCATAATAAGTTCATATACGCAGATACTCTCTGAGTTCTTGGAAATTACGCCTGCCATTGACCACTAAGCCAAATGAAAATGTTTTTTTAGGTTGGCTGAAGACGTTTGTACATAGGTAATTTACTTTTCAAAACAATTGCTTATTTTCTAACCTGGTTAAGCAATTTGAGGGTGTGGATTGGTGCCACGAGAGCATTTCAAAGAGATTCAGGAGCTATTACCAACTCACCAGTGATTTGCTCATGACAAGGCCTGTTCCAGGAAGCAGTGGAAAGATATACTTCTGATCAGGTGCTTATACGCTCAGATTATTAACAATATTAACATTTTTCAATTATCAAAGGTCTTCATAAGCCCTGTTTTCAAGGAAAAAGATTTCATGCACTTCTATTTTAATGTTTGCAAATTAAACAATCCCTTTTTTTTGGGGGGGGGGAGGGCAGGGGCAAACTTTGTGTTCAGTTTTCCATACAGTAAACTGCATGCTGGTTTTATTGGTTGTACCAAGCAAACCCAGGTAGCTGTTATTTGGCCCTTTCAGAGGCATTTCCTTCACATAACATCATGGCAAAAGTATCTTGGCTGCACCACTTTCACAATGATATAAAATTACAGCACCTTGCCAAAAGTTAAATAGATCTTATTCAGTACAGTAACTTTCTGATAGTTTGGCTTCTGGCAAGGTTTATTCTACTTTGAAATAGCTGTCTGAACAGGACCGCATTGATAATCATGAGATGCAGTCATTCACATTTCTCTGTTGTTCTGATATACCATCCTCATCATATTTAACACCCTGACGTAATTTGTGCCCTCTGATTTTCTGTCCTGTTGGGACTTGCCAACACTTCAATTCTGGTCACCGCTATATCACATTACACACAATTCCAATAAATATTATGAACATTTAACAAAACAATTTGAATTACACTTGGACAGAAAATGAAAACTGTAAAAAAAAAAAAATCTCCAGGTCGTGCACAGAATACAGTAGGTTGTGATCTATGGATCAGGCACATGTACATGTACATTGTGTGTATATCTTGGATTACCTTCCCTTCTGCATGACAACTGATGTGCGCACCAAGTAAATATAGCCACAGACATACCAGATCAGACAGACTGTGGTAAGAATTTGTAAACAAGTTTTTCATTGTCATTTTCCTCATCTTTCAGTTGTCCATCATCATCATACTTCCAGTAATGTATATTATGTCAACCCTTTCCAGCTCCAAACAATTGAGTTTGAAGTGGCTAGACATCATCTGTTCACATAACTAAATTCCTGGGTTTGAATGATGATTTTACAAATGACCCATCAGGATTAAAAAAAAAAAAAAGGGGGGGGGGAGACATGTTGGCAACAATGTATGTAACATATCAAAACAGATATATGTGAATGATGTGTGCCTATGTTTGATAGCATTGCATGCTGGAGACAATGTTAATGGGCTGGGGTGACTGGGGTGGGGAGGATCACTTGTCTGCATGACAGGTCAGTCATCAATCATCCAAAAAGGTGAACATTTGCCAACACAACCAATAAATTTACGGGATTTTGAGCTATATATATGTAACTAGGAAGTTTGCTGATTAATTGATGTGGGGTCTATGGAATTTTGCATTGACAAGTAAAAATTCATAATTCTCTAATAATATTTTGTTGGAAAAACTCTGATTACAAACTAGGCAAGGTCTGTATGCATGTCATAAATAAGGCGACCTTGTGTCAAGTGTATTCAAGGTACAGTTTGCTATTTGCCCAACAAGTTCTCACACATCCTTCCCTTTTTGTAACCCAAGAAATCCAACAGCTAAAACAAACTGCCATCTGTCGATCACACTTTTCCTTTATGTGTACCCAAATTATAACTGAACAGCAACAAAGCCTACGACCACAGATTTGTTTCCCTTAATCTTAAGCCTTTGTTCCAATACCTCAGGAATGCCAGCTCAGTAAGAGCATGAGGAATTCAGGCTATTGAGTGAGGTGGTGACAGCGAGGGACAGAAATGGTTATGGAATGCATCTAGAGAGTTTTCTCTGTGTGTGAAGAGTTTTTCTTGGCCGGGATCCCGTGCTTACTTAGGTATGGGGAGGTACTTTCTTACCACTGGGCTCCTCCCATCTTAGGCCTCCTGCTGGGGTCATTCACCACACTTTGTACCAGTTTGATCACTGTAGCCAACATTGCCACCAATTACACAGGGCAGCAGCTGGCTTGAACCAAGGAAGTAATTTTAGATTGTTTTTTGTTGTTGAAATTATGACAATTTCAGAAAGTCAATTACGATAAATATGTGGAATTTGACACTTCACAATCTGATATGTCTGTAATGTAATTTACAAAGTGTCTATTTGCATTAAAATCTGATGGTTCTTGCACATTCCGATCTACAAGACACAGTACACGACATTCTGAATACCAGCATGAAATATCATTGTCAAAATATACATTTTCTTCACTTATTTCTAATATCCAGTTTACAAACTACAGTTTGTGAAGCAAAGTATAGGCAGCCTGTATTCCTACCCTCACAGCAAGGATTTTTTTTGTTCTCCTGTATATTCAAAATTGCTTGTGTAATGCCACATGCTAGCACATACCAGGCAAAACTCTTGTGTATTTATACACACCCTCAAGATCCTAATGAGAGAAGGTGTGTTATCAGTTTATAGGTGATGAATAGGACAGGCTCTGAACTTCTGACACATCCCCACTTGAACAGAGAATGTCAAAAATTCTGGTGGAAAAGTTGCTTTCAGCTGTAAACCAGGCAAGTTGTCGCAGCTGCTAATGATATAAACTTGCAGTAAGTCTGCACAGTTTAGATAGCAAAGTGGCAATATTTATCCAAAAATTCCTCTAATTACCTATGAGGTGCTTGGTCTGGTAAATATGACCTACTAACACCTGGTATGGAATGCTCTTCAAATTGTAAATGTAAATGTACTTGATCTGTTTAGGCACATGTCTGTGCATTATGGCCTTAAACAGGCATGATCAGTGAATATTACACTGCATTTGACAGATAAACATAAACATTGTGAGGTTACAGCAGTTTTTCTACAAGAAGTTTAAGGTGTCCCCTGTTGAATAGTAATTACCAAGAGACCAATGGGCCTAATGCTCAGCCAATAGATACTCCGGTGACCACAAAAATTCATTTCCTGAAATACAATCCTACTGTTACCTTGAGAAAGTAGTTCAAGGTCATCGTTAGTGTGCAATATAACACTTCCACATGATACACATTTGTCGTACATTTGGTGTCATTGGCCTTAGTCTTTGTCAACATAGTGAATTTAATGGCCTTTGCTAAAGTGCTTTTAAAATGATTTTGAAAATAGGTCAAGGTCACCCAAAATTTTATAATGGTTGACCACTAGCCTTGCAATTATTTGCCATGAAATTTTGCTATTGCATCTACCTTGATTGTCACAATAATGAATTTATAGTGTTTTTGTTGTTGTTGTTGTTAATTTAGGGCAAGTCATAGTTATCACTTTGTGAAGATCTAAATGCACAACATCAGTACTGCTCACTATGTTCAAGAGCAAACATGTTGACATGTAACTTTTTTAACTGCAGCACTGAAGTAAAACTCATAGCTCTTGAAGTCATACTGTACATCCCTATACCTCTCAGCTATGGACAAACTACACTGCAGTGACTATGAATACGTCAACTGTATGTTTTAAGGATGCTTTTCCTTGGCTGATGGGACTCTCTAAATGTTGCTTTGCCAGTGCCATGTTTATGTACAGCATTGTCATGTCGTATGGTGAATCAAGTTGAAAGCTGATATGTATAGTTTTATCATGCAGAGAATTTGTAAAAGCAACAGCACTCATAAAGAAGCCTTGCACCTGTGATATTCAATGGTGCTCCATATTTTATAAGACTTGGAATAAGATTATTCATGTACACACATGAAGGTTTTTCTAGGTTTTTTCATTTTTACTCATTCAAGGGTTTCCTATTGTACATGTGATACCAAGGACTACAGTAAAGCTATCGTATATTATCTTTTTGTTACTGACCATGCTAGTTTCAATGAATACCACCAGTACCACAAGCATGACTCCACAAAGTACATGATACTTTTGTTTGTGCAATGTTCATGTAATGGTATAATAATAGTGCTTTGGGGGTCATATGCCCAAAGCACGGTGAGGAAAGCCACTGCCTCAGTGAAATGTGCCACTGAAAGAGTTAACATGATTGGAGATTCTGGTCACTTCATGCTGCTGAGGTTTGAGCAAGCCCATGTTTGTGTTGGAGGGTGGGGTGGGGGTGGGGGAGTCACCAAGCCGGTAGAATTCTTGAAAGTCCTTACAATTAAGTCTAATTACACCATCCTTACCTCATGGTGCTTGCGTCCATTTCAAGTACATGTATGCCGTCTTGTATCATGTTGCAAAGCATGTACCCTACACAGAGCGCCTTTTTACGTAACTCCGAAAGTCTCGAAATAAGTGAACTATCCTGTAACCTGGTCATAGGTCCCCTGAAATGTCAAGCAGGCTACCTGGCAGGTTAATCACAGGTTTTGAATTCATGTGGAAATTAAATATATATATATATTACTTTGTGGAGAATGGACAGCCATTTGCCTGAAATTCATTGCAGGCAACCATCAGCTGGGAGTGTAACAGTACAACTGAGTCATGATATGATAATATCTCAAAAAAGCAGCAATGATATCATATACTCCACAATACTTTTTGAAGTACTGTGCATCTACAATATCGATGTCTGCATCTCTTTTTCACCGTGGTATTGATGCCAAACATGTGCAGTTTGACACCATTAAGTATGCCATAATCAATACCATACCACAATTAACTTGTGATCTCATGGGATGCCAAAATTTGCATGTGGGAAACCCATGTAAAATGTCAGCTGTTTCGGTTTGCGTTAAAAGAGATAGCTTGGAAAACTGTTATAATGTGAATAAAAGATCTGATTGTTTCTTTAAAGTTAAAGGTCTGTATGGCAAAGTAGGCTCACAGTTATCCTTTCAATCCCTTTTGTTCCTGGACAGAAGAGCACTTTCAGGTATAATAGAGTACTGGTTTTCATTCACTCTGTCATGTAATTTGTTGTATTGTGCGGCAGAAGATCTACATACAATTCAGTGTACCAGTAAATCAGTGTATTGTTTCACCCCTACCTCCTGCTAACCCGTATGTTTGCTCTCTGATTCCATGCATGAGTTTAGCCCTCTTCCTTCAGCAAAGACTACTTTCAAAATGATAATTTGACTCACATATGTTATTCATGATTTTTGCATTTAAATACGAGGAATAAGATAACAGGGATGTTTAAACACACTCATATTGTGTACACTGTTTTGCATGCTTGTGGAAATGATGAAATGATTTACCACTTCAGCCCTGGCGATGAACTGCTTGCATTATTTTGGTGGGTTAAGTTGACAAGAACCATTTGATAAAATTGATGATTATGCTTTTTCAGTGACCTGAGCACACTGAAAGTTAAGATGAGTGGTGAATGATGCATTCTGTATTACACAAGATTTAACCCATCCTTCTTCAGAAACAGGAGAGTTAACATTCACATCAGGAGTGAGTGATGCATTCCGTATTACACAATATTATGGGAGTCCTGAACACATTCCTATCTCCAAATGGGGCTTTCAATGCAGCTTTCTGGACATACAGAAGCTATTTCTTGGAATATCCTTCAGAAATACTCAAATACATTTGTTGTGGTATGAATGTTATGAAAAGGCCACATCAGTGAAACCTCCAGTAAAAGAAAGATGCTCTAATGGTGATGCAAGTACTTTTGGCTCCTTCATCTCAAACATGAGGTAATGGGGAAATAAAGAACCTGAGTTTGGTAATACATGTATTATGGTAGGTCCTATGCTGCCATGTGAACTACATCATTGTACATGAAAGAGATGACATCATGACAGTAACACACCAATGATTGACCACATATTTACAGACTGGTCATCCATATCATTCCTTGCCACACGCACATCTGTAAGTTCCAACAATTTATCAAACACCAGGGTGTGCCTCCAACTGAATTCACAAAGAAATGACAGATGTTTACCATGTATTGCTGTTGTAATTCTGTCAACATTTACTTTACATGGCTTGATTTGGTCAAATGCGAAATTGTTACTTTGAAGGCTGTCATACAAACAGAGCTTCATTTGCTAATAACTAAGCAACAACCCTCCCCCCCCCCCCCAACCTGAACTTGTACATACTGTCAACCTTTCATATAGGCCCATTTAGGCCATTCTTAAAAATATGTTTGTTGGGGGTTACATGACCCTAGAAAAATAAACCTGGTAGGTAGAGCTTTTTTTTTTTAAAATAAGAAAATGGTTGTTGGGCGTTACATGATTTGAAAAAAAAAAAAAGACTGGGTAGGTAGTTCCGTTTAGTTTTTTTCCAAAAAGTTGTTTTCAGTGTTCTTTCAACAATTTGAATAGGCCTATGTAATCTTCATCTATATTCTAGGTTAATATATTGGGAAATAAGGGACGGGTATGAAATAAATTTTACAAGATGTGCAGTCACTAACCTCCACGTAGACCGTGAGCTCCTCCTTGTTAAGGAGAACTACATGTACGTAGCACCGCGAGGCAGTCCCCGTCGATGAACCGGTGGAACGGATGGACTGCCGCATCGCCACCTCCTTGGCATTTAGCCTTGTTGTTAGCGTCAACCTGAAAAACAGCATATTGTAAAACCATGGTCAAGATTACTGTGCATTCAGGGCCAAAAGTACAGTGATAGCATACCCCTGAGGAATGCCTATTTCAAGAGGTTCCTTTCTCTGTTGTTACATTTAAGTTCAAGGGTAATCTGAACACTGCTGCACACAAGAAAATATTCCTTCCCTGTATACATCATTATGTACTTGTGTGTTGGGACCTGGTTTTAATGTGCTCAAAATGACCCTTTGTTCTTTGCAACCAATTCTGATTGGCCGCTTTATATGCATTCACCTTGTTATTATGGCAAGAACTTTTTTTGTGCTGCTTTCAACAATGGTAACTTAAGAGACATAACCATGACAACACAATACACATTTTAACCCTTTCCCCCTTGAATTGAGACTGAGTCAACAGCTTTCCTTGGCATGGGTTGGACACTTAGTGCCCAACCCATGCCAAGGAAAGTTGCTTCCATATATAACCTTGGTTTATTTACTGATTTCAACTTCAACAGATTTGAGTACATTGTACTGTAGAAATTTTAGATACTCTAGGTTTTGTTGAGTGTGGTACTATTAATATTTTGCCAGAATATAAACACAGTATGCAACTTAATGAAAACACTAACGCACATCTTAACATACCCCATTTATGGGACATCAAAGAAAATATCACCATGGCATGTTAAAAGTTACAAAGATTGTTCAATTTATAAAGTTATCAAAACCTTTTCTCATAATGACAGCCATGTCCATGGCAAAAATAGTGAGACATTGAGGTTAATGCATCAAATTTAAAAGTTCATGGGCATTGATGTACATGCACTCTCGAATATTTCTACTAAGTTGACTGTTTAAGATTAATAATCATGATCCCCATACCAGCACATGTGATTTATAAACCTTTTCCCCTTGAATTAAGACTGACTTTAAGAACAAGTTAACAGCTCGCCTTGGTGTGGGTTGGCCACATGAAGGAAAGCTGGTGACTTGGTAACTTGGACTATGTTATCTTGACAGATGCACCAGTCTACCATTCTCCTTACATTGTTTTTCATTATTGTTGAAATCAGTCGAAAACATAGAAGCATACAACATTTGACCACCAACTGGTTTTCCCTTGTTTAACAGGGGCACGGTTAATGTGAAATAGGCTTAGGTAACATAAATATAAGTGTTTAATGATTAAGTACCTCTTCTGTACATATCAATATTTACAATTGGTGTTTTCTTTTCTATTAGAAGAATTGGAAAAGTTTGGACGTTCATTTTTCTATGATGACTGAAAACAGTCGATTATGTGTGCACATGTAATCACAGCAACCTTCTAGTAGAGCATACACAGTAAACAAGTCTGGACTTTTTTGGTTTGCATTGGTAGGCCTAAAATCTGTGCCCTATTAATGTCCCCTCCCCCCCCCCCCCCCACCATAGCATGTTCAAATTATTTGCATCACCAGAATAATGAGATAAACCATTAAGACATATGTATATATGTAGATATCATAGTAGCCTACAGCATTTCTGGCATGTAAATAAAAGAATTGAATGTCCTTTCAATAATATTTATATTTGTCGTCTTTTGATTTTAACTTGATGATGGGCAGTTTTATATCACGTCGTATTAGTGAAGTCATTAAGAATGACCATCATGAAGTTGCAATCACCTGCCAAAGAATACAATTGAAAGGATGTTCAATTCCTGACTGAAGTCTGCTTGACAAAGGTTACAAGACCTAATATGGTTACCATAAGGTGAATGTCAATGATCCTTCTCCCTTTATGTCCATCACAACAGCAATACATTTGAAGAGTTCATTTGAGGCTTTAACAAGAGCCCCATGGGTCTAATGCTCTGTTAATATTGTAGGTGAGACCATAATATTGATATGGACCTAGAATTTCATATGTACCTTATTAGTCCTTAGAGGTTCAAAATGCCTATGCTGAAAAATGTGGACTGTGCTGCGCACACAAGCAAAAAGTTCAGAGATGAAAGAACATGGTTGTTTTCACACATTTTAAAACCTTATGTCAGCCGACCTTAAAAGAGCAATAAAGTGTTGAATTTTTTGTGACCCTACCTGATCTAGTTCTTGAGATACTAGTATTAGATGCAATTTAAGAAAATAATAACTGAGTCTTTTAAAAATTGGGTCAAGGTCACTGTCCTTCCAATTTGATGTAGACTTTTACAAGGATGATCAACTGTTAAAAGTATTATGATCCTTATTCCCTGTCATTATTCTTGAACTCAATATTTCCTATTATAAGTGTGATAAAGTAATAAACTCTTGTGAACATTGCTTCTCTGGCTCTCTAGATACTGCATGCAAAAAAAAAAAAGAAAGATAATTAAATTGATTCAAGGTTACTCTCCTTCACATTGGATGTAGACTCTTACTAGGGGGATTAACTGTGAGAGTATTACAATCTTTGCTTATAAATCTCATTTTCCCTATATGCTGACTCCTACAAGGGTGATCCATGGTAAGTTTTGTGATCCTAGCTCATACGGTATTTCAGACATAACACAAAGAAATTCAATGACTGACTCTATCAACTTTGAAATTGGCTCAAGGTCATTGTCCTTCAAACTAATGTAGACTTTTACAAGGGTAATCTGGTTATTCAGACATAATGTGTAAAAAATTCAGAGACCTTTTGCCCTGGAGACCTTGAAATTGGGTCAAGGTCGTTGTCCTGGACGTAAAGTTGCACAAGGGTCATCAACTGTAAGAGCATTGTGACCTGAGCTTATCTGGTTCATCAGATATCAAGTGCAAGAAATTGAAAGAGAATTGACTCTGGTATCTTTGAAATTGGGCCAAGGTCTTACTCATTTGAACTCCATACAGACTCTCCCACGGGAGGTCAATTGTAATAGCACACACGGTTTTTGAGGAACAGGAAATTCAAGACACATGGAAACACATCCAGTGTTGCAGGCTATGGCAACACCTATCCTCCTCCCTTCCCTAGGGCTGAAGGGTAGTAATATAAACGTGTATGAAGTACAGGCCTACAAAATAAGGACAAGTTTCAAACAGTTGAAATGAAACAATATTTTCAGCATTGATACTAGTGCATGAACAGGCTTTGCCATGGGGAAATATACAAGTGAACTGTTTTTATATTAGAGAACTGTTGGCCTAGAGGTAATACACAAGTGAAATGTTCAAACAAAATGTCCTCTTTGCCCAGAAGAAATACACAAGTAATTCACCATAATGTGCTCTAATGCACCAATCCTCCCCACATCCCCCCCCCCCATCCCAGGTCTTCAGGGTAAAAAGTCTCTGAATTTTTTTTACACACAATATCTCAATAACCAGATTACCCTTGATGTGTTTTACCACAAAGTACTCTTTCCTATGATTTACTGTACCAAGCTTTATCCCAGCTAATCTCTGACAGAAGTTGCACACCTATGAAGCTATTGGAAAAAATTTGTGGGCAACTGATCAACAGTTTCCATGAAATTGTGACATTTCAATCATGTGTTGTTGGCCAGAGAGTGTGAGTGAGTTCTCATTTAAAATTGCAAAGCTTGCATCACAACATACACATCATGATTAGATCATTGCATCATATATATATATATTACACACCTATGTCACAGCATTGTTGCCTGCAAAACATACTCTGTTCTTAAATTATTTATTTATTTTATTTTATTTTTTTTTCAATTTTGCAGCGGGCAGAAGTCAGCACTACTGTTTTTACATAGACCATATGCATGTGGATCTCACAGCATGCATGAGCATGGTACACTATTGTGCGACATTAGGCTCTGGTGCATGTCTGAGTTGTATCTGTGCTGTTGTTAGATGACAAAAGTAACCACTACCGCAGTCATAATGTAAGATAAAGTACAAGCTGCATGCTGAGGAACCTCTTGTATGACATAACAGCACAAAACCTTTTAGTCCTTTTCTGCACAAGTTTCTACTTTAACATGTGAAACATCTTTCATTATTGGGCTTTATCAGTACATGTACTACATAATAAAACAACCAAGTTTTCATTGCAGCACATGTATCTCAAAACAGAGATGTCTCATCCAACACCTGGCTGATGTTGCATGTCAACCTTAGGGATGGTTCAACATTATCATCATTTTTTAATTAGTAGTTCGGGTACTAAATTTCATGACCCCCTCCCACCCCCAAAATTAGTACTTTACAAATGATGATTTTCCAAAAACATCATAGCAAGATTGCACAAAACAGGCCAAAAATTGACCATCATTTTCCATATTCTGTGAAAGTGTACAGATCCATTTAACCACCTCCACCCTTGTGCACTGTAACTACTAATTCAAAAATGATGAAAATGTTGAACCATCCCTTAGGTAACATTGGTTCCATCAATTGACTAATTAGTCTTTTCTTAATTATTTTTCACTTTTTGCCCAATGTCAGTGCTAACCTACATGGCTAAAAGTGTGTTGACCATGATACACATTTCAATATGACATATATAAGGTTCATATGTCACCAGTTAATTTGAGCAAAATGTTAAAAAAAAAAAAAATGAAAAATGTAAAAAGTTATTTGTACATGTATACTGTACTGATAATATTAACATTCAAACCACACATATGTCACCACTAAATTTGTACAAAATGTTAAAAAATTTAATGAAACTGTAAAAAATTATTTGTATATATACATTTACTTTTTATATGAAATGTTTTTAAAGCTTTGAAACTTTTCGATCATGGAATTTCAAATTATCCACACTTTGATAAAATCATCAGTTAAGTCTAGTATCTGCAACTATACCCGGATGCCAATAAACCTGTTGGGGAAAAAAATGACAAAAAACTACATGGTGTATCTCCTGTACATATAATCTAATGTACATGTACTTACACGAAACCTGTTGTTATCACGACTTCCTCATGATGCTATAAATTCTTCCATGCTCTATTAATCCTACCATATTTAAGGCCAATATATATTCCAGGTACACAACCACAAAGCAGTGTATTTAACCTCATTATGTACCTGTGTTGCATGCTGCACCAGTAACCATGTCTCTGTCATCTGCGTCTTCATTTACACATCGGCTGTTCCAAATATCATCCTATGATAGCACCCTTTGTCTCTCTCCACTCAGTGCAATCTGATATAGATACATGGTACAAGCCATATGGTCAAGGCTGCGCTGGCAACCCATTGTCCAATGGTTTGATCCAAGATCAGAATATGGGGGTTCCTTCCATGAAGGCTTGAGGTTGGGAGGGGGTAGGGAGGACAGGAAAGTGGTCAGTTGTTTGAAACCCGAGTCAAAATGCTGTGAGTGACCCTGCACAATGGATCAACAGCACAACAAGGTTTAAGTAGACCAAACTCAATGGGCTTTTTACCATGCAACTGCATCAACAATATATGGAATGCCAGGTATGCAGTGGCCTGAATCTTCCACTTCCCCACATGGCCATGTGCCAATAGTCAGACAGAGAGGTGTGCACTGCCCAGCCTGCTGGCCTGGGCCCCTGCTCTTAAAACCACCCCACTAACTCTGCCCCTCCCAGTGTCCATCCCTCTCTGACCAAATCCTAGTAGGGAACAAAGCCTCCAGTTCTGATACACAGCAAATTGTCCAGATATCTAAATGGTGATTTATACAGATTGGTTTTTGTGGTCTATGCAGGTATTTTACAGTAACCGGATGTTTCAGACATGGACAGGAGGAGCAGTGAACTGTTTCACGCAACTTTTGTGTAGTTCATGTGCCCACCTTTCCGACTTTGCAAGGAACAAAAAGTGCTTATCCTCCTTCCCCCAGAAAAAAAAAAAAATTTTACATGGCTGATCGTTTTGACATGTCCTAATTTAAATTTACACAATCCGTCCCCAGAAACAAGCCATCTTCAAGACTAAAAATAAAACACAGGTACCTGCTTTCCCCAATCCCATTGTCCAATGTCCTCTGCACTCTAAAGGACTAAAGTTGGCTATCTGCAGATAGCAATACCCCCCCCCCCCAAAAAAAAATACTGTCTACCAAATTATTTATACTTGGAAACAAAAAAGCCCAACAGTTCAGCTACATTTAAAATCTATTCTGTATTTTGGCCACTAAAAGCTATTGCCATCATTCAATCACATAATATAGTGGTCATGGCTCTTAATTTTTTTTCTACCTACCAAGCCTGTCATGGTTAAGCTAAATGAAAATAAGAGATTATCATTTAAGTGATGATAAATTCCACAGTCAAAAGTTTGATCTTAACACATATGATGTCCCACAAAAAAATTCCATATTCTTCACTGATTATTTTCATTTTCTGGGTTCTTATTTTCACTTATTTTGCTGATGCTTCAAACCCATGAAATTAAGAACTCAATTAATGACAACAGTTTTCAACATGTCATTGACTGGAAATATAATTAAAAGAGTGAATTTATAGTCTCAGTGAACAGTCCACAATGTAACACCCACAAAAGTTAACGCCTCTGAAAATAAATTTACTCACCCTATTCAACTGGCCTGATCTAGTGAAATATTTATCTCAAAAAAGGTAAAAATAATGTCCTCCAACACTTCGACATCATCAATACCAGAAATCCATCAGTCAATTAAGTTCCACACTTGACATTCTATGTTAATTTCTGTGACTTTTTCTAAGATATCAACAGGTCCACAGAAACTTAAGAGGAATTTCAGTTTCACTTTTATTTTTACCAAACCATGTTCAACAGTTAAGTTTTGAGAAAGGTTTACATATCATTAGAAAGTTTGTGATATGCAAAATCTGAACGGCAATGAGATGACTAAAATTGTAAGAATGAAGCTCTGTAATCAGCTAGTAACAGATCATCATAAGACACTCATAATCAATACTACACATATAGAAGACTTCACCCCATACAACTATCAAAGTTATAAATGTTCAAACAATAACTTACCCCAGCATACTTAGGTGAGCCTGAATAGCACACCGTTCATCCAAAGTGCAATGAATACAGTTATACCAGTTTCAAGAACTCGGTGACGTTATATAGATTTTTTCACACCTACCGATTCAACAAGTAATATCACAGGACAAAGTTGTCCATCCTAACCACACATCACAAATGCTTCATGGCTTTTTACAGGCCTCCCTGTTTATGTGATCTACAATAAAATGAGCTGGAAGTCAACTCTGGTATCTTACTCAAACTATCTCGCACATAATGTACCCATCTCTTGTCAGACTGTGAAGTACATATATGCAGAACTATGCGCCTACCTACATTCCCTTTGCTACATGTTTCTCGTACTTCTAGACATGTCAATACAAATGCACCCAGGCTATATTTGGATGATACTCATGCATCGTGATCCTGAGCTCGCCATCTGTCATTGTGCAGTCTTGACTACATACGATCAGTTGGCATTTCAAGGGCCAGATTTTGTACTAATGTTTCATGTACCATAAAAATAAGTTTGACAATTACATATGACTCTTCATACTTGGGTACTAAATGTGCGTATGGCTATGGTGTGATAAATGTCTCACTTAATGTCAGCCTTGCGTGTCTTCACATAAAAGAACACAGACTCCATGCTGGTGCTTTTTTTTTCTATATCCATAAACAAGTCTCTACACACAGCACTTTTTGTCAACTTCTTTTTACATATTAATCTGGCACAGGCATGATTACATGGTACATTTTAAGCAGTTCTTCACTGTAGTGTCAGGGCTATTTGAAGTGAATAACCAATATTAATGTTTCCCCTTGACTTTTGCACACACATTAAGAGTTCAAAGCCACATTACCTGACCTACTAACTCTAAAAGCATCCCAAAGTTATGTAGACAGAAGAAAAATCCAGTCTGGCATACCTCCAGAGTCCCTTTAATTCCAGTGAAGTTTCATGCCAAAATAGCAACAAGAAATTACTCCAAACTGCATGAGTATACAAATTACACTACAACTTGTACTTTTAATGAGATTTTGGTACTTTCTATGACAAGGTGGCAGAATGTTTGTCCTATGAGTAAGCCCTGTGCTGAGTACCCCCCAGGTCTCCTGTACTGATTAAGGTGAACACAAAACCAGAATAGCTGTAAATACCATTCCAGTGAATAGGTCAGTCCATTCTCTCTGTCTGTATTGGGACCCTCAGCTTTTTACTAATTAAAAACAAGAAAATCACAATTTGTAGAACATGTACAGCTTGCTCATACTTGTCCAGGAAATGGACTAGGCAGTAAGTTCTTGGAGAATCTCAAATTGAAAAATCCTCTTAACAGTTACACATTCCCCAATGTGACACTTGCCACAAATATGCTAAGTCACTTTCAATGGACTTTTATAGTTGCTAAGGGCGTCTTTAGGCTATAACTGTAGCCTTTTTAACTCTGGCCTTTAAAAACTCCCATCAGGAATTCTGGATTATAGGATTAGCTGACAAAATTACAGGAATTTAAAGTCAATCAGTGGCAGTAAGTACTCATGTCCTCCCATTGGGTTGAGGGATTTGTTTGGCTGACCCAACCACTCTCAATTGAAACAGGCTGCCAACATAACTGGCCAGATATGTAAAGATTATGTCAGCAATGTTGGATGTATGAAATTACATCCTCTTCTTTGTTACTTGTGTCTCCAATTAGTGCTTGTAATTAGTCCGGCTGTCAGAGCCATCTTTACAAAAATCCCTGGTTTGGATTGTGAAACTATAGCAAGTTCACCTGCAGGTAGATGGGCAACTACAAAGAAACGTCAATCTCACAACCTTGGCACTTTTTATTGTATCAGCGAACTGCCACTCACTAGACAGGAGAACAGTGGCCATTTTCAGTGTTTTGTTACTTTCCAAGTTGGAACCAAACTGAAATTTTGGAAACTAATCTCCACTAAACAGGGGTGGATCTGGGCCTTCAAAATTTGTAGCCAAACTGGAAGATAAAACAGTTCACTGCAGAATTCAACCTAACCCTTATATAATGCATGTTAAAATAGATTGGCCATTTGCAAATTTCTTTAGTCAAATGAATGAAACATTACCATTTGGCTAATGGCATCAGCAGTCCCTGTAGGCTATTAGGTGCTGTTTGTGAGGCCAGCACACAATGGGTACCTGCTATCCAGGAATTTGCTAGCTATGACCCCTACCTTGCCATTTGCCATTCTGAATTACATGGCACGCATACTAGAAAAAAATAACCAGGATGCACGCTAGAAAAAACATCCAGGAAAGTTATGGTAAACACCAGGAAACTCAACAAGGACGGGACAGGAACAAAAATCTTCCCAGGAAGATAGTGTGTTACAGCTGTACATTTCAGGACAAGTGGACTGTAGAATATCCATAGGTTGCAAAGAGCCACCTTGACTAAGCGCATCCATATTGCAAGGCATGCAACTTGGATATTAAAGTGGATCACGGTGGAAAAAATGATCCCTAAAAGCATGGTGGGACAGAAAGACATCTTTCGCTTCTGAAGTGTTATAACACAATGCTTCATGTCACAAACTTTTTCACATCACGCACAGGAGATGAAGATGTGATCAGCAGTGAAGTTTTATTCACAAACTTTGTACCAGAGCAAACGTGCCGTTCACACTGGCTGATCACTTTACCAAGGTGTTAGTACATGTTCCCAGACAGGAAAATTGCAAAGAAGTTTTCCAGTGGCAGTCCTGACCAAAACAACAAATTCAATGATTGTGAAGAATGCTGCACGGTCCCTTGCCTCCAAAGCAGACCCAAGCTGTACATTTTGTCTACTCTGCTGGGAAGTGTAGTAACAAGGAACTTGGTCTGCTTTGCAGGCAATGTGGTCCCTTTCTTTGATGATGAAGTTGCGAAAAGTTGTCAAAATGGTCTCTTTTCACTGGCGTGTGATGTGTCCAAGAATCAAGAAAAAAAGCTTGGCCATTATAGTGAAGTACTTTGACCAGACAAGGGGACGAGCTGTTAATATTGGTACTGCAGTCAATTTCTGACTGCTGGGACACTGTGTTTCAAGCAAAAAGACTCTCCTGGGACAATGTATCTGCTTTTACTAGTGGCCCACTAGTGACAATTGCAATACAACAGTGGGCAAGACAAACTCTGTTGTTTCTAAGATAGAAGACAAAAAGCCATAATGTGTTTGATACTGGATGTGGGTGTCACATCGTAAGTCACTGCATCAGCTTGCTTTCGGCTGACGTGAGCACTCGTGCGTAATCTTCCCATGGAAAGTTTCAAATGTTGACAGGTATGCAATGTATTATGCTCGATATCTATCCAAGGACATGGGCTTTGCCACATTGGTAAAGACTGTGCCTGACTGCATACACTGTCTCTGCATATCAGGGCTCTTTCAGACAAAAATCCCCCCCCCCAAAAATGAACAAAAATAAAAACAAACTTGTATGTGTATTCTCCTAACAAATTGCAAAACCAAGACCTTGTCCAAATACACATAACAAGGGGTCCACATGACCAATGCAAAAGTATTAGGAGTTCATCCTTGCCTGACCAACTTTGTTAATTACTGTGGTCACCCTCTTGTAAGCCCCTCACCCACCCACCCACCACCATACACCAATCCTATTAAAGGCCATAATTCTTGCGCAGTGAGTGTTGAGACATTGATGTGCCTTACAACTGGAGTGATTTACAGGTTTCACACAATGTGGAATGATCATGATGACTGATACTCATAAGGAAATCTATCTCTATTTGATCTGTCCATAAGCCATATTCTGTGAAGAAAGACTTACTTTAAAATGGTTTACCTGAAGCAGAAGCAAAGTACACGCTTTGTTTTCAACAGCTCTTGTTGCTAAGGTTTAGCAGCTCCCTAGTGCAATCCTAGAAGTGGCCACATAAAAAAGTGGTCTCCCAAAGGGGGTTTAACTCTTGCACCATCTGCCCAACAACTGACCACTACTTTGATTTCCCATCAATAAGTTAAATTCAAACATGATTTATGTACATCTTAGTAGATCCCATTTCATATTGGAGTCATGTATTTACTCATTTATTGGTATTGTAAGCGTATTTTGAGTTTGTAAACTGGTTTTGACAAATGATTTTACCACTCTTCTGGGGGAGTTCTATTTATTTGAAATGGGGGATTTCTGGATGGATATGAGGTCTTCTGGGGTCATTTTGGGAAGTTACAGGTCAGGTTCTGCAGGGGGTCTCCCAAAAGAGGTAAATTATCATTAGAAGGTGCTTCTGCACAGTGAAAATTGTCAGAAAAGGTAGGTGGTCTCTCAAAAGGAGGGTCCTTCAAAAGAGGGAATACTGTACCTGAAAGTTTATTTTCATTGAATCCTTTTCTCATGACCTGCTGTAAATGGAACTCATAACTTTCTAACGACTGAAGCCATTTTGTTTGTATCAACACAAAATATGAGTATTTTTGGTTGTGTGCTGAAAACAAGTCTATAATCTGTGGAAATATATTTTCATAACAAAGTCATACTTTTAATGTTGAATTATTTTGTGGCCCAAGATGACAATTCTGTTTAAGACCACAACTTGCAATACACTGTATTACTTCTTGTTTTATTGTTGCATTAATAATACAGTGATACATGAGCTGAGTGGTAGAATAGCTAGATTCAAATGTTCTGATGGACATTTAAAACCCAAATCCAGTGCCCGCATCCAGCGCAGTAGTATAAATGTTCAGTAAAAGTTATTTGCCCACTTGAATCGGAGACACCTGGTGGGCAAGGCCAATTGTAAGCTAAAACCGCATACCACCAACAACATACAGATAAGTTTTATGAGAACAGTAAAGTCAAGAAAGGTTTGTCACCAGTCTCATCCACCTGGTACACCACAATGCTGTCATGAAACAAGATCAGTCTTCTGTGCCGTCAGGAGGAATTCAAGGGAATTTCCCAAGGAATGACGTATTCGGAGTCACCTTCACGATTTTTATAAATTTCATATGAAATGGTGAAGTGATTTGTGAGACATAATTATGTTAGATTAATTATTAATTGAAGAATAATTGTAAGGATGCTGTAAATAAAGATGTCCAATGTAAAACAGGTGAAGAGCTTCATTTCCATGATACCAAACTTGCTGTCCTGGGCTGTTTCCAGGAGCATGACACGTATTATGCTGACACCGGCGAAGCCAGCAACAGCAATTTCAGGCGCTTTGTAAGCTTGTAACACGGAGAATTGAGTGTCATGATCAGTGATGATATGGATTATGCTGCTTACTTCAACAGATGTCCAACAGAAGCAGACATTGATTGTGAACAGTTTACATAAATGCATCACTTTGCAATAAAATCAGAACACAAAATGGGCATCAGAGATCAACGAAGCCTAGCTGTACATAGTCAGTGTCACCATTTCTGCACAACAAACCAATGTGCAGCATGAATATATGTGCCATTATGCTGCGCATCTACAGTGAATTTTAAACACATTTTCAAAATTGTAGCATGATTGAAATAGCATATCCTGAGAAACTGGCTGGACAGACACATGTAATGGACTGACTGAACTCTACCAAGTTGATCGTTTCCATTTTATATACATATAGCTGTAGCTGAAGACACGCGATTAAGTCAAGTAAGATGTGGTATCCTCCACTGAAGGCCAATATTGAAATGGGTCCAAATTAAGACCACTGCCAAAATACATGTAAAAAGTTAGAAAAATAATACTACCTTCACATAAAGACTCATTTCAGGTAGATCTAGAAGTGAGATTAAATTCAGTATCAGTACCCCCTCTAAAGAGGCCACTTCTCCATGCAGTAAATATTTTCCATTTTATTTCCCCCTCAGGAGAGGCCACCCTTTTCTTAAGGCCAATTCTAGTGCATTTCAGGTCTTCTTATAAGAGGGGAACCACTGTGTGACCTTTCATAAGCCACAATAAAATTGTGAGAAAGTTGTAGAAATACATATATAGTAAATACATGTACTATCCTTCAGCATGTTAAGTACTGGTATAACAAGCTTTATGCATGTTACTGTAGTAATCTACACAATCTGTGTCAAGGATGGTGATTATAAAATGGATGCACGTAATTACCTGTAATTACTAATTGGCCAGATAATGACCGACCCACAGGTCGCAGCAGGTATTAACAGTGTGGATCAAACACCAGTTATGCATACTTAACATACAGCATCAGCATTTCTGACCATTGTGTTGTAAAAATGCCACATAGTGAAATAACTGTATCAGTACTTAGTAAAGACATGTACTTCATGCTCGGGTTATTACAAACAAACCTACAGATAGGTGACTATGTATGTGACACTCCACCTATCCATCTCGGACTGAGCAAACAAGACACCACAACTTGGAGCAGACATGTCTGGCATTAATAAAATGATCTAGTACTGTACATATCTCTCTCTCTCTTCCATGATTGGCTTAATATGTGTGCATGTGCACTGCATTAAACTGGTATATTTTGCTTCCAGACCATTTTTGACCAGATTGTGGCTTCCAAATGCTGAATAAACTCTTGACAGACATACCCCTGACACTGTTTGCACTTTCAGTATTATTTCAAAAGAAGGGTCATCTTGCTCAGTAAATGATGACACCACAAAGATTTGTGGCTGATGACAGGTGGTCTTTGAAGCAGGTGTCACTATGTTGACATGGACCCAAGGCATTCTGATTCCTGATTCAATACCAAATTAAATTTTTATCATTGTCCATAAGCATTAAGATCCTGTCTTAAAAATGATTCAGTAAAACACAGCTTGTTGTCTTGACAAATTTATATAAACCATCTTCACTTATTCAACGTTACCTACCTACTACCAAGGAAAGTCTATGAAGTCAAGTCCACTATCAGGCAACTGTACAGGGTCAAAATGGTGAACTTTCCGGGCAGGTCTCACAGCCAACATCAATTATGCAACAAGAATCTAGATAACCCTGATCTTCCTGCCACCAGTTTTGGTACCAAGAAATGATGAAGCCTCAAACTTGCGCTTCTTTTCTTCCCCCCCCCCCCTTTTTTTTGTGGGGGGAGCCTTTAACTTTCTTTGACCTCTCACACTGTCAAACATAGGGTCAGCGAAAGCCTTATAATATTGATTCT
This sequence comes from Hermodice carunculata, assembly GCA_964020975.1. NCBI lineage: Eukaryota > Metazoa > Annelida > Polychaeta > Eunicida > Amphinomidae > Hermodice > Hermodice carunculata. The sequence goes on along the minus strand of OZ026615.1, from coordinate 30,823,677 downwards.
TAGTGGGCTAAGTTATGAAAGAACTTGTGCTCAGTCCCTAAATACAAATAAAGCTCTAAACAGGCTAAGCACGAGTCAAGTTGTGGTCAGTGCACAACAGCAATTTTCAGGAATAATTGATATGAATGGGACTTACATTACTCGTTTTGACTAGAATGGGTGATGCAAAATGCCCATTTCTGTCTCTAGTAAACAGGTTGACCTCATCTTATATATATGTGTGTGTGTGTGTATTTGTATAGGTATATGTAGGTATAACATATACATACATGCACATGTTGGACAATACAGTTAGGCATATCAGATTTCCATTTTATTTCACCTTTATTTTCTGTTTCAAAAAGTAAATCCACCTTTTCCCATTTTGAGGATCATCTTGGAGCACAACAAACTATTCAAAAGTTCTAACTATAATGCACTGAATCTTCAACAATCCTGTCTTTGCAATTCAACATAATACGGCAGTAGATGGACCTGTAAACACATTCTCATGAATATTTTAACCATTCCCTTGCCCATAGAGTACATATATGGAGTGCAAAATGATATGGTTTGGTGAAGAAAGGGAAAAACGACAAGTTTGGTAGGATTTAAGTTCAAAATTTTACAAAATATATAGCTTATATTTGTAATTTTCACAGAACATAAATAGATTCTGTTTTGGATACCCCTTTTCCATTTTCCAGTCTTCAACTCCAATATCATAGAAATCTAAACCTCTATCTCCATTAATACATCTTGCCTTCATTTCATGCACAGCTTGAACTACATTTTTATTCTCCCAGTATTGTTTTTATATGGCATGTTGTATGCCACAGCAGGACCACACCCCTCTGAATAGATGAATGTTAAAAGTTTATTAATCATGGTTTGTCTTAATAGAAATTTTACAGTGTGTGTTAAATTTAGGATTGCAAAATAACCTTGGTTGACAGTATTTACCACATAAATCTGCCCTCTTCATTATTGTATGTGCTTGATAACAATAGAAACGTTTGATAAGTTTAGGCCATCCTTAAATGAATGTTTGTCACAATTCAACAGGCTATACGAACTGAGCCTGATCTAATTTTTTTTTTTTTTTTTCAGCACGTTGTTGGATTTGCTGACAATAACTTTCTGTTGTGAACGAGTAATATACACCGGCGGATTCAGAAATTTCACAGCCGGGGTGCTGAAAACCTACGGAGCAAGCTGGTTGTGAGTGGCTGAGGGGCGCGAAGCTTCACAAGAGGGATCCAGGGCATACACCCCCTCCCCCGGGATGTTTTTTTAAATTGATCATGCAAAATTTAAACAGACAAATAATTGTACAAACACACTGAGATATCAAGTTGAAAATATAATTTAATGATACATGGCATTATTAAGCTCCCTCATTTTTCTTCAATATATACATCATATTTAATTACTTCGAACTTCTGAATTGTCCAGGGAGTACCTCCTGACAAACAATTCACACAACACTAGAAATTGCTGTGATGCAACAAGGTAGAGACCATCTCCAAGTTACACTTAAACCTTGAAGATGATCCTGTCACTGGGTTTAGAGAAAAATACATAACATGCTTTTACACTGGTACATGTACATCATACTACATGAACCATGCTCGCATACATGTACAGTGAAATCTCGCTATTAAGACCACCTAAGGGACTGAAAAATGTGGTCTTAATAAGGGAGTGGTCTTATTGGGGATATGATTTAATTAATGGTCAACAAAAACAGGTCGGTAAATTGGTGGTCCCAATTCAGAAATTGTCTCTTCATGGAGGTGGTCTTTTAATTGGAGATTCTACTGTATATACTTATATGCTAAAAGTAGCAGCTCTATCTGGTGAACATACCTGGCACAAATGACGTCAGGTAGCATTCTTATGTTTGAGGAGATATCCAACTCAATCTTTTGGAGAAGTCAAAAATTACAACTCACTGAGATAGTTAATCAGACAACTCTTCCACAATTCAACAACAGCTTTGTTGAAAAGCAAACTTTTTAATTTATCAATATCTCAAATTAAGGGTGCTTTTGGATAAGACAGATACTGAACATAAATGTTGCCTGCACAGTTCATCACAAAGCCAGGCAGAAGCATGTTTTTATAACAATTGAAAGGCCTGCCAGATGACTATGCACTGAACAGAGACTGGACTGCTTCATAATCTGCTATCAACCTGGAAAATTCTTCGGAATTTGCGCATTGCATGGTGAAAGTTTAAAATATTCTGTCATGATTATAATTTATGCAACTTTTTTTATTATAAATTTACTTCACTTTAGAATGTCTGAATGATAAATATATACACACTTATGTTCCTCAAACACAAATCATCATACATTGCCATGTTGCAGGCAGGAATGTGTCTGCTATACATTTACATGTATGTATACATGTGTAAGCCCTATATTCTGATATCACTTATAATTTAAACAACACCTGTCTCAGCTTTTTAAACATTTACCGCTTAGTTTTCACAATTCAAGCACAGTTTAATTATTTGTTTAAAAAAGGTATGTGTATGTGGTAAGTGTGTGAAATGACAGAGCATTGACCCGCCTTTCAAACAAAGAACCCATTTTCCTTTTGACTTCACTAGGTAAATACACACATTTGTCTTCCATATATCCACAAAATTATCATCATTTCTGCACATAAGATTTCAAATAAACTTACTTCACATTATATGTATACAAACAATGTTGACAGAACTGTCTTTTCAGATAATCCAAAGTGTCTCAACATTCCAAGAACAAAAGAGGTTTGTGCGGCTGACAGCGGCGTGGTTACTGGGGCCACCAGAACAAAAACACCTACCTTTGTGGCAAGTCCACATTCCTGGCATTCTCAAGTGAAATGTGGCAAGCAGTAGCACATCTACAGTGACCTGTCTTCCTGCACGTGCACATCACACCAGTCTCGCGCCCTTTAAATCAGTCTGGGCAGCGGTGCAAAATTTAGCTATGTCTGGGAACACCTAGACAGGGATAATCTCCTGAAACTTTGTCTTGGTACTGAGCTGAATTTTAATAAACACATAAATGTCACGGAAAACTGATTTTACTCAACATTACGATGAGAAACACAGTGAAGACAGAAGAAATTTACATACAGGTGAGATAGTGAATGGGTCACCTGGCAGATGCCAGTGAAACACGCGAACCCTCACCTGCCCCACTTGAACTTGCCTCTGGCACATTATACAATCACCTATCTTAACTGCATATTAATACGAGACCTCCTGATAGTTAGTCACAATAATAGACTCAGAGAGTATTTACCTGGCTACTGTGGACCAAGACAATGAAAATACCAATGACAAATAAAATGTATGTGAAGTCTCGAATAAATATATACATGTGTGTACATGTGTTTATACACATGTATATAAGCCCTGAAGAGTTCCTGGTGCAGTGGACCATGCAGGTTTTATGCTTGGCTTCTCCAACAAGACAAAACCATCAGCCTTCTCTCTCTACTGAGCACAGCCAGGCACAAGACAAGGACATTGTCATTTGCAGTAAGTCCTTCACAATCAGAAAACCAATCACGCAACAGCTTTGAGCCTTCAAATGAAAATCTAATACTATGTAATGAGATACAATCATTCACTTACATGTAAATTGTATCCACATTCAAGTCAACATTAGGACCTGACCATACAAATTAACTGACGAAGATGGAGAAGTATCATCAGAATGAGTGTAATGTCCAAACTTTGACGTTTGTTTTTACGCATCCTGCTTTTACAATCAGCAAAACACCTTTTAAAAAACATTCTGTAATAAAATACCACATGCATGTTATATATGTGTCAGACTGCAGATCTGTAAACACAATAAAGGAAATCAGATGACCTACTTTAGGAAATATGTGGCAAGTTGTCATAAGCATGTAAAATAAATGTTCTTTTAACACCTACTGACATGGCTCTAATCTGTATATACACAAAGCAAACTATCTTGCCACTTGAGCTCAAGTTTGTATCATCTTATCACCCTATGCTGATAAGCACGCTGCTACTATATTTATACAAGATTCCAAGGAATCCAGACCTCTGGGGAATTTACCTGTCTGTGGTTGTCAATAAATACGGAACGGAGGTTGATAAATTCAAAAAGTCAATTGAAATGTCCATGGATATGGAGTGTTCATAATCTATTGTTAAAATTTAAATAAGCCAGAATGATACACCGTATCAGAGCAGAAGTAATCCTATGTAAATTGTGCACATTTTTCTACATGACATACCAACATGTTACTAACTGAGCCACGGGGTCACTGCTGCTGGCATGTCATCTCATCAGTCAGGCTTATTACATGCTCAGATAAAAAGTCCAAGTTATCCTTTCTGAATGACCATACAGACAAATGCTTCCTCAGTCTTCTGTCACAAAGTTAACTTATACCATCTAATAATACGATTTTCTGCTTCAACCTTCTAACAAAACATATTAGACAAGTAAAGGCATAATCAATTTAAAGTATGATGTCTCAACCATGCTAGATCCAAGTTACATGCTATACACACTCTCTGGCAGACTGACATACAAGCACATGTCACAAGCAGTAATTGACATAGCAGATGGCCAAAGAACAATCCCAGTTACATAAGCCATGCAATACATTTTGTAAAGACCTCTCCTGAATGCTCATGTGACAGGATTCCAACACCATTCATCTGTTGACTGACACTTAACCGTGAAAATATCTGCTTGGGCAGAAGAGATGTCCAGTTGGAGATGAGAACAGAGGCCAGGTCACATATATCAGATTTATAAAATAGGGAGAGGCTAGATACTTACAGAACTCAACAGATGGTCTATATTGGATTGTGCATTCATGTCATAACTTTCCCTCTGTCTTTAACATGTGTAATGTTCTGATAATACACACAATGTCATGTTTTTAATGATATTTACATGATTAATGTCACACATTACATTTTACTCTACAGTGTATTTAGGCTCTAAAAAATCCCAAATTTGATCTGTGTTTTCCCAGGAAATTATCATGACCTACTCTGTCATAGGCGAAATGAGTAACTTTCAGTTTTGGATAATGTAAATGCAATTATGTTACAGTCAAAATAACATTTCTGTCTAGTAGATCTGCAATGTAGCATATAATACATACTATGTGGCAAAACTGTCCTGTGCTCTGCTGATCTTGGATACAATAAAGTGGTCCTGTGATCTTCGGGATAATATCAAGGTCACCTTTGCTTAAGACCAATATCACTCTTTGCAATATAACTCTTCACTCATACAGTTTAGGAGTTCTCCTTTGTAACACTAAAAGTGAAAGGATTTTATGCACCTTTGGACTAACTTTGAGGAGAATCCAGCACGCTTGGAGAAGTTGAAAAAGTACAATTGCACAAAAATTACAAAAAAACAAAAACAAAAAAATACAGCACCAACTGTTGAACAAATTAAGGTCTAGGGGTCCGAACGAGTGTCCCAATGCAATTTCTAAGCAAATAAACAAAACCTTTTTGGAAAAAATTATTTTTCAAAATTTTACCAAAAACTAATAAAAAAATTCATCAAAAGTCTAAAAACCATAGCAGTGCCACCATTGAATAAAATTGGTAGAGACCCACCCAAGGTACATCCTTAATAACTTTGAAGTGAATCTGGCTGACAGTTTTGGAGAGCAAGATAAAAATGCAAATTACCATTGCAATCCCCACTGACTTAAATAGTAATCAACAGGAATGTATTCATTAATTGACAGGTTGTACTCATTAACTCACAAATACCTAAATTAAGAATTCAATAAAACTCAGGAGTCTGGAGTATTAGCACCCAGTGAACACCTTTGTTTGACCCTTCCAGTTCATCAAGTTTCAAAACAATCTCATTGTAAGTACTGAATAAGTAAAAAATAGTAAAAAAAAAAATAAATAAAAAAGGCAGCACCACCTGTTATTTAAACGTAAAACACATTTTTAGCTTTAAAATTGCAATTGGTTGATTGATAATGGCATGTTTGAAAGATTTTGGGCCTTTTGAAGCCATAGATTGCTTGTTTTCTTGATCGTGACCAGGTCACTCTGGCTGAAGCATTGCATGGCATGAGTGAATCAATCGGTAACGTGAACTACGTTTTTGCCCTCCTTATGGTTAATTTGTCATGTCAACACAAAAAGCTATCAGCATTTGTTCCCAAAGTAAGTATGCAACATCACATCAACTTTTTGTCCAATGAAAATTGTTTGAGTACTGGATTAGAGACTCTATTCCAAGTCACAATGCATCGTCTGCACCCATGCAAAATTGCTACGGCATTCGTGTCATACAAAATATGTGCTCCAATAGGTAATAAATGGGATATTTTGAGCCATATATTCTACATGATACACAATAGCCATAAATGTTTTTTGTCATAGAGGTTGGATGTTTTACACTAACAATACAATGAAAAAATAAGGTAGTTGTGCTTGCCTCTTGTCGAAGGTGCCATTGAAATGCATGTAGCAGTCATGGCCAGTGGTCAGCAATTAACCCACAGTTCAAGTCATGGGTCAAAAGTGACATTACAGCACATGCGAGAGGAAATCGTCTACTGCAACACTGCAGATTTTTGGTAATTTTCATGTGACCTCTAAAGGTCAAGGTCTTTGGACTTGAAATTTTTATCCAGCCATATTTACAGCTTTTGCTGGCACACAGACAGATTTGCTTTGAAATCTTTTCTAGTTTCCAGATATGCATTCCCTCTGTGACCTTGGCAAAGAACATGTAGGTCATGATCACCATGATGCTAGTTCCACTTAATACCACCAGTGACACCACCACGATTCCACAAGTCATAGACTTTTGTCTGCATAATATACCCGTAATGGTATATTGATATATGTGCACAAGTTCAGATGTAATGACCATAAAAAAGTCATTTCCTGTAATGTATTCCTTCTATGACCTTAAGAAAATAGGTCAAGGTCACCTATATAAATTATGCAATATCAAACTTCCTATATGATACATATTTATGGTACATTTGGTACTACTAGTCTTCTTATTTCTCAAAATGTAGAATTATGTGTCTTTTAGTATGTCCTTTTAATGACCTTGACAATTAGGTCCAGGTTACCCAAATTAAAAAAAAAAAAAAGAAGTAACACTAAATAAATATTAGCCCAATATATATTTGGTGTGAATTTTGAAGTTCCATTTCAATTCATAGCCAAAATATAGATTTAATGTACTTTTATTACCTAGGATGCTCAGTGTTTCCCCAGGAAAACGTTTAAGCTTTACATTTTTGCTTATTCTAGAAGGCAGATCTGTATTCATCTACACCATAGAGTCAATTTGTGCCCGAACAAGCGCTATTTGTGCCTAAAAGGGAAATGTGTGTATTTTTTCCTAAAATTAAAGTTTTATTGGATGCATTCAAAGCATTCTAAAAATTTTCATATTTTAGCCCAAATATTACATAATACTATAGGTGGCACCACCAATATTGAACTCAACCTAGATTTTTATACCTTTTAAGTTCTGAAAGTTATATGGGGCTAACATAAAAACTGTTGACTGTATCGCGTTCAAAAGCAAGTTTACAGATGGATGGATGGATCGACAGACAAGTGATTGCAGAACCTCTTTGACCCATGGTCAACAAAGCTAAAAATTAAAAGAAGCAAACAAAAAACACATATGTATTTTGAATTGCCGACAATGCTGGCACATCCAAAATACTTACTTAATACATACATGTATATGTTCCTCCATGCCAGTGTTCAGAAGATCACAAAAGTGGACAAGAACAACTTGTTTCATTGTCTATGCATAGATATTATTGATGAAAATAGTATCATTATTTAAAGGATCTATATGTCCCCTTCCAGGCCATATTTTGTTAAGACTACAACACTGCATCTACGGGTTTAAAATTCAGTTGAAAATAGCTGTTCATATGATATTCTATGGTATAAACCTCACATGGCAGGGGTCAACAATGAGCTATGTGGCACCTGCTTCTGTAACATGGAAGCACCACATGCCTATAACTGGGTGACATGAACACACACTGCACATGCCTTCTGTATCAATGTCTCATATGCTTGTGGCTGATGTGGATAGGTTTCTGGTACCGGTGACGTTAAAAAAAAGTCAACAACAACAAACATGCCATACTGCAAAAAAAAAAAAAAAAGGTCTGGTCAATGCATGAACACAGGTACGCATGCCTTCAATATGATTTATGTATGATGCAGTTGTACTGATTGTATATATGCTTCAATGTTACATTTAGCAGCTGTGTGACCTTCTGGTACTGGTGACCTTGAAAAAAGGTCAAGGTCAACAGACAACTACCCTACACAAAAAGGTTCTGGTCAACACATGAATGGTGCTCCACATGCCTTTAATACAATGCATGTATAATAAGGTACAAGTACAGATGATATTTGCTTTAAAGTCAGGTTTAACTGCTCTGAGACCTTGAAAAGAAGTCAAGGTCAATATGATATAACATTTCCTATGCCGTCATAGGAGGCACTTAAGTGTAAACTGCATCATTCTATCTTAAGTGGTTCTTTGGATATTGGGCCATAGGGACCTGTCACATTTAGGAGCCATGTGACCTTTAAAAGTGGTCAAGGTCAACATAAAGCTACAGTGCACATGCCATGTAGAGGACACATCTATGGTTAACATTTCATCATTCTATCTTAAACAGTTCATTACATATCTGGCCAAATAGATGCAACGGATGAATGGACGGATGGATGAATGGACTGACTGCAACTATTCCAACTATTTTTATGTCTCTCTGTGCCACCTTTGGTGGCAGGGGACAATTAAAACTCAAGTGAGAAGGTATGCCATGGACATGACCTTAGAGCCATGTAATCCCATACAATGGTAGGTATTTTAGATCTTCCTTCAATGAAATGAAGCTGGCACTTGACAGACAAAAGACCTATACACCCTGTTGTTTGTACACATTCCAAACTATGGTATCTTTTTGGGAGGGGGGGGGGGGTGCAAGGCAGGGTTGATGTTATCCTGGATTGGGCAGATTACACCTCAAAACTGTCAAGATTAGAGGGTACATGGTGTGAAGTTGGGGTAATAACAGGGCCAGCACTATCAGTTATGAGCCAGTGTTTACAGAAGACACTCAGGGTATGGCTGTCTGCCCCTGGGCAAGGGACAAGAAGTGACATGCAACAATGCTTGAACAAAAAATTTATCCCCACATGTGGATTTGGTGACAGGCAGGTTATTCTTCGTGGTGACTGCATTGTACTCCGGCAACTTATTTCAGGTCAGCACAATTCAACCTTGACCTAACTGTAGACAGCAGTGATTTATTAAATTAGAAAAGGTAAGGTGGGCAAAAAAAGATGATTTTATTGTTTTCATTTTGTCAAAATTATTTTATGTCTTAGAAAATTTTGTTCACATATTAGCTTCATATGCATTCAATGCTGCATCCAACTACACAAGTATGTGTATATCTGACGTTTTTCCAATAAAGTTTGAATAATAGTTCCCATGGATTTGTTAACTGCCATAAAAATTAATTCATAAATGGAATTCTGGTCAGCTTGTGTGAACTTCTGTTTATAGATGGTGTAATGATGTGCACTGCATTGTGGGTCAAAATGCAGGTTGACTGACTGTGCATTATGGAGATGCCATTGTTGAACACATCGGGAATACAGACATGAATAAAATGGAGGATGATTACTTCAGACAACAGAAGGTCCCATGGGCCAAGAATTATTTGAAGGGGACAGTAGTCTCCATTGATGGCAGATATAAGAAAAAATTTGATTGTTGTGGAGTACAAAGCACTCAACTAGGGGTAGGTGGCAGGGATGTACATGTCTGTGTGAGTATTCATTAAAACTGTTTAAAAAATATGATAAATTGAAGTTGTGCGACTTGTGAAAGAGGAGACTGCAGGTGACAAAAACGATTGGCTCCAAACAGATTTTGACATACCAAGCAAAATCACAAACCTAATCTGCCAGCACAGACTACAAAGACATAGATCTATCAACAGTAGCTCCCACTACCAAACGTGAGTTCCATGTACAGCACTTCGAAAGGAAGCAAATTTTGGGATGCTTACACATACACATGAAACACTGCACGTTCAGAGGTACATGTATCAACTCTCATTACATCACTGGACCATACCCAATGTATTAAACACACTTAGCTCAGAACATGGAATGTCCAGGTAATATATGCCACCAAATCTGATACACTAGGCTAAATTCTTCACTTACTTACATAATTTCTAATGGTACAGACTGCTTTGAATAATCCTAGATCAAAACTGCAGTGCAGGAAACCAGTATTTTGCCCAGACAGACAGACCGACCGACAACAAGACAGATAGATAGGTAGATAGTCATAAATTTGTTCAGAGAGGTATCACACTCTGAAAATAATTGCTTTTTAAAATGCATGCTCTGATATGTATATATATATATATATATATATATATATATTTTTTTTTTTTTTTTGATCAGAGATCTACACCAGCCAAAATTAAAAATAACAAGACATGTTTGTAAAACATAGATGGCCCCTTACCATCATTATGTTCGCCCTCATTACCCTATTGACAGTACTAAATGGGGCACTCATGACCTTGGGCAGTGGATTTAGAAACCAAATTCACTGCTGTGGCTTTGTGACTTTGAAAAGTATGTCAAGGTCACCTTTCTTTGAAGCTGATCCAGCCCAAAATGCCATTTCAGGAACATTTAAGTAAGAACATCAAGGACAGAGCTTATTTAACAAAGAATATATAAGAAAATACTCAGCTTCAATGTCGGACAAACACTGTAAACTGGTCAAAATTTCAACTAATTTCAGGGACTGTCCCTGATGATTAGGGACAGCTACTAGCATCTCTGTTGAAGTCATAACTTAAATTCTGAGTTACAAAACTTACTACAGTACCTCCTTTCAATTGGAAATAGGGTCAAGGTCAACCACCCTCATACTTCACCTAGCCCTTATATAGAAATATATACCTGGGCACTATCAAGTCCTGTCTCAAAAACTTCTTGAGTTATGGTGCAGAAATCAGTGGCTCTACAGACTGACCGAAAGACCTGGTGACCTTGGGAATTTGGTCAAGGTTACTTCTATAGTTCTAAGCTGACCAAGCCTTAATTGAGGATCATTACCATGTACAATATTGAAGTCATAACATACATTTTGAGTTATAATGCAGAAACCAATTTCACTAAAGTGACCTTTGACTTTAAGCCAAGTTCACCCATCTTCGAACTTGACCTAGCCCTGGATAAGGACTATAATTCTATGCAATATACAGGTCCTATCATAAAAGCTTTTCTAGTTATCATGTAGAAACCAAAATTTACTATATATAGTGCCTCCATGACTTGGGAAATAGGGTCATGGTCAACCACTGGCATAGTTTGTCAAGCCCTTAAACTAGAGTATATACCAGGACACTATCAAAGTTCTATCTCAAAATCTTCTTGAGTTATGGTGTGGAAATCAGTCTCAACCGACCAACATGAGCATTTTGCTACATGCCACGCCTTCTTTGAAGGGGGGGGGGGGGGGGCATAACAACAGCATGCTTTAAATGTATGAAAAAAAACTTGGCCAGGGCAGAACTCCCTGTAATGCCTGCTGTTGATAGTCCAACTGGTTTTGCCAGTAGAGTGGCCCTTCAGGACTGAAGATTGCAGCTGCGACGCTGTACATCTCAAGACGTAAGCAGGTTTGTGTTACGCCTTATATAGTATGACGTAAAGAGTCAAGGTCATGAATGCCTCATGGTGAATATCCCATATTTTTAACCAGTCACTTGTACATGGCGACAAGTAGTGAAGGAACGTGCTGGTCGCATGTGTGTGAATAGGTAAATTCTACTCCCAGGGGAGGGGAAATACCTGTTTAGAAGCCACAGGGACTTATAACAGTAAATTCTTTTTTACTTTATTTTGCAATAAAGTTGAAATGAAGTATCAACACTAGGAATGAAGCCCAACATTGTGTTGTCTTATCTAATCCCTTGTTTTCTTTTGCTTTGTTTGAGGAATACAGATGAAACAGAATTTAGAAAAGGGGGAAAGGGGAAAACAACATTGTGTTGTCTTTTCTCGACCCAGTTGATTCAAATGCAACATTGTGAGAAATGTTTTTAAATATGGACTCAATGGATTATATCATGACCATGCAGATGGAGTACCACTAGTGAAAAAAAACAAAACAACAAAAACCAACCCCCCCCCCCCGAAGCTTGAGGTATAAAGGTATGTAAGGCTTTCTGTATAACACATTTTTTTCCCCAACCTGCCAAGACGGCAGTTAGACCGGTAGATCAGTTCGACGCCAAGGCGCTATATTTGTGACGTTGCCTCACGGCCCGTAGCAACGTTGCCTCCTTGCTATATAAGCGAGCGACGTAAAAGTGTTTTCAAATGTCCCCTGATGAGTTCACAGAGAACGAAACCGGTCGGGACTCCGCTGCTATAGGCATCCCTCGCCACTGGTCTTGCCTGGTTTTTCATCATTTCTGTATAACACAGACTATTTCTTGAAAGTTTGTGAATATTTTTGTTGTTATCTCTCAGAGACTGCTACATCACTGCATTTAGTGCTTTTTTTTTCTTGTTTTGGTTGTCAGCTGCTACACCAGGTGAAAATAGGTTAAAAACCAAGCCACGAGCTTTCTTTCACAGCTACAGGTGCTATAACATGAAGCAAGGCACTTTACTGGTATAAATTGGGGAAACTGTGACACCCATTTTGTGCATACAAATAATTATAGTTGGCATTAGGAATGATCGATTGTACTATTAAATTCAAGGTGAAAGAATTAATTAGTTGCACTGGGATCTTAATTCGGAAGGTCAGATACAAAGAACCCTGGGTACTAGTGAGCAAAATCACAAGAGGAGCCCTTATGTTTCTCAGGTTTCTATCCAGCTAGTTTCGTAGGTCTTGCTGCATTGATGGCGAAATGCAGTCTACGTAGTCTCGATGGTGGCAACACTTGATAGCTCATCCTAGATGAATGACCTAGATGAATGACAGACAGCATTTCCTAATTTTTTGTTATTCTTTTTGATTGATCAATATTAAAAATAATTTCAATTTCAATTTCGGAGTAAAAGTAACAAGCATTGTGCTGTCCCTGACTGCAAACAATAATCCCTGAAGACCTATGGCTACCTGCCCCAGCCGTCAACAGATTGTGATTGTCAACCGAATCCATGGTCAACTTTATCTCAGAAATACATCATAGTTTTCAGCATTGCTGATGCTCTCCTTATTGGAAACATTCACACCATGAAGGAAACATTCAATACTTAAATGATCATGATGCCATCCCAAACACGGGCCAAAATAAAGTAGTGAAGTATGGCCCTTTGGGCTTGATGTGACCTCGTATAAACAAACATCTCACAGGAGTACACCCGAAAGTTAACCTAAAAAATTCCGTAACTAATTCACTTTATATCTTATAAGAATTTTAGACATTAAGGTACACTTACAAGGGACACAAAACCACAAGAATAGTAAGAATAGTTCCCATTTTCCCAAAGAAATCAATTTACTTGATTCCACTTTGATGATCATGTTAAGCATTGCTGGCTATGCAACCAGCGGATACCATTGATGAACCTTGCCCCACATTGAATTTGAAGTTTAGCGCTTTGCCGCTGGTGGCACCTGGGGTTTCAAAAGTTGCGTATATGAGACAACATCAATGTTTCTGTACACCTTATTTTACATGTCAAGTGTACTGGTTCTTAAGGCTCTAAAATCATCCCTTTAAAATCTCTGATGATTTTTATTTCACCTCAATAATTCAATGTATTCAAAGCTGGTGATGGCTTGGTCAGCATGTTTTTGCACTCCCTGCAGATGTTGCTTTAAATTAAAACCTGTCAGTTTTCAGACACTCTTCTTTGGATGTGCTAATAGCAAAAACAAATTGAAGCTGGATTGGCATCTCTAATTCTGTGTACACTGTATTTGCAAATCAGCAAATGAACATGCTAAATTTTCAGGCACTACAAAATGTATTCATTAGATGTGCAGCCCCAACAAAAATACCAATAGCACCAACATGTGTCTCTTTGTGGAATAGTCTGGAAGTCAGAAGCAACTGACTTTTTTTGATGGTTCTAATTTGCATAATTTTAAACATCTTGCATATTCTGAACAATATACAAAATGGCACTGCAGGGGCTGCAGCCACGCAACGCTTGTAATTTCTGGCTTGCTCTGTCTGAGGTTAAGAGGACACAAAAATGGGAGTGGAAATATAGGGAACTTAAAATAAGAGAAAAATCAAGAATAGTGTGTTCAAACACAAACATAAGAGGTTTTTAAAAGGGAAATTACCCAAAATATGTACATTTCTACAAAAAAGCCCAAAAGGTGTGTCCTGAAAGTCAATGACTCCTGCAAAATGGGGGAAACTTGACATATATATCACTTTCAAAACATTAAAATACAGTCAAGTAAGACATTGGTGCACAATGAGTTAATGCTGTACCAGTTAATGGTACATCTACTCAGTATACTGGCTCAATTTGTCCTCAGTAGACTTACAAATTACATATACAACAGAACATGATAACAGGAGGATACTTGCCTGCAGCTCAGCAAAGGCATTCCACACAACACTGGCAAAGGTATCATTATATCACTTGCCCGCCTACACATCAGCTTGCCTGATTACAGGTTAATGGAGTATTTTAAGCTACACATTTCATTGATCTTAACTCCTGGACAATGACTTTGGCAGAAATTTGTCATAAATGCTGTGAACAGAACATCTAGTAAAGCAAGTTTTGCACTAAATCTATAAACCTGAAAAACACATGATGAGACTGTGTTAAAACCAAGTTCTCTCTCTCTCTCTCTCTCTCTCTCTCTCTCTCTCGCTCTCTCTCTCTCTCTCTCTCTCTCTCTCTCTCTCTCTCTCTCTCTCTCTCTCTCTCTCTCTCTCTCATCTCTCTCTCTCTCTCTCTCTCTCTCTCTCTCTCTCTCCTCTCTCTCTCACACACACACACACACACACACACACACACACACACAGAGAAAAACAAAAATGCTGATGGTTTGATGGTTCAAGGATAAAGCCTTCCTCCTGGATCCTGACAAGCAAGTCAGGCCTGGGGTGAGGGTAAAAAAAAAAATGTCTGGACTAGTGATTCAAAAAGTGTTGGTCTTTCTGTTGATTTAATTACTGATGATAATCAAAGTATCATAACCATTATCTGAACAAATTTTCATAAAATTGGCTCAAAAAGTGCAATTTTTTCAAAACTAGGATTATAAATCAAAATCATAATATAATCAAGTTCTGACATGTCTTGGTCACTAGCCTTATCATATGTCCAAGTTTCATAACTTAAAACTTTATTCTAGAAAAAAAATGTAAATGAAGAAAAGAAAAGAAAATTTACTTATTTTAATAACAATGTAAGTATGTCTGGTTGTGTGTTTGACAAAATATTTTCAAGGTCTTTTAGGAAGGGGGGGGGGGGGCGTTTTGACTTTATATGTGTCAGATTTTTTGGACTAGAATTTGGCTAAGGAAGAATCCATTTGGCTAAAAGAAATTTGTAGTTTTAGCCAAATTGGCTAAAGGGTAAAAATTCCTAGCGCTAGCCCAGCACAGAGGCCAAAATACAGATCACAAATTAAAAATGTATACACGTATACATGCAGGTCTGAACACTTACTGCATACCTATGTAGTTGTCTCTGGTGAAGGCATCTTTTTCCAAATTATGTTCATTATGTAAACTGACCCAAACTGGTCATAGTCAAAATTTTGTCTGCTTCAATCTATTTGACTAATTTAAAATAATAATTAAGAAAAAAACAAACAAACAAGAGGGCTGTGTGAACAGCCCGTGCCTCAGCTGATCTTGACATTCATCACACTTGCAGCTCTATGAACTTGGGAAAGGATCAAGGACACCATGTTCTGAGAAAGTCTGAACTTTATACAAGAACACCTACATGTGCAACATCAAAGTTCAAGTAGTTCTCAAGTTATAATGAAGAGTAAAATTCATGTATGTTGCACTGTGACCCCACAAACGAGGTCAAGGTCATTCATGTACGGTCTCAGCATGACCTTCATACACAATAATTAACATGTGTAGCTAACTCAAAACAGATCTCAAGTTATCAAGTAAACAGTAAATTTCGTGTCAGTTGTCCTGTGAATTAGCATTAGAATGCCCATTGACTTACAAGATCTTTTAAGATTTGTCCAAAAAAAAAACAAAAAAATTCATTAAAAATAAAAAAATCACTGGAGCATGAACATTTGAACAAAATTGGTAGAAACCCACCCAACATACATTGCCACCAAGTTTGAAGTTAATCTGGATGACGGTTTTGGAGAAGAAGTCGAAAATGTGAATTAGCATTAGAATGCCTATTGACTTCTATAGTAATCAATAGGAAAGCTGCATTGACCGACAAGTACCAGAATTGAAAAAAATCGTTAAAAATCAGGAATCCGCAGCATTCCCACATAGTGTACAACTTTGTTTGACCAATCTACAAGGAACACATCCACCATGTTTCAGCTTAATCTGAGTGACGGTTCTGGAGAAGAAGTCGAAAATAGCTACAACACACAAAAATTCATAAAAAATTAGGAAAAAATTGCAGCGCCACCAGGTGAACAAATTAAGAACTAGGAGTCCCAGGGAGTGTTCCTGTGTGATATCAAAGCAATTGGGTGAGCATTTTCGGAGAAGAAGATTTTTTAAGATTTACCAAAAAAAGAACAAAAAAATTCATTAAAAATCCAAAAATCACTGGACCGTGACCATTTGAACAAACTTGGTAGAGACCCACCCAAGGCACATCTCCACCAAGTTTGAAGTGAATCTGGCTGACGGTTTTTGAGAAGAAGTCGAAAATGTGAATTGTGGACGACGGACGGACGACGGACCCTCAAAAAACCTCAGCTGACTGACAAGTCAGCTGAGGTAAAAACAACATTTTGAATGAGACTTGTAGATGAGACCTAACTATGTTACATAACCCAGGTCAGTAGCTTTCCTTAGTGTCCAACCTATGCCAAGGAAAGCTGCTGACTCAGTCTTAATTCAAGTGGGAAAGGGTTAATCAGCTTTGTACAGGCCATATGATCCAGGAATTGATCATGTCTGTATACATGTCCAGGCGCATGATAAACATTTAGATGATCTGATCTAGCATACCAGAATTTGCAAGTTGGCTGTGTACCATACAATATCATGGTGACATCAGAGGACCAAAGGGGTTGGATTGGGTCACAAGGGCTGACCTATGATGTTGCTGTGCCATCTCTGCTGTCTGTCATGTGCTTGTATCTGGTCCTTGTGTACCTGTCTCTGATGCTCCTTTGTGCATGAACATGATGAATCTTGCATGCATATGACCCTGCTCACCTAATTGTACACTAACCACAACCAAACATAACCAACTGCTATGCTAATGGTCCTAAAATCTGACAGGGCCAAACAAGCAAAGGTGTAGACAACTGGTGTATCATGACCAAGGTATAATGTGACAATATATTCATACTGAGAAAGTCCATGTTCTTTAAATTGTAAGGACCCCCAGAACTTCAGACCAGCTCTACTGTGACTAAAATTACTTCACTGCATATAGATAGCATCATATCAGTCAATTCAGACACTTCTGCTACTATGGTCATTTTGGTCTCAAGTGGAAACAATTTCGTCTTGTCAATTTATCTTGAAATTGTACACTCCAATAAATGTAACTTTCAATCATAATATACCACCAAATTAACTTTCAATGACACCTCTGCAAGTAGACACAATGAATGTATTGTGTTTAGTTAAAGAGCACAGCCAAATTCATTTATTTGCAAACCTGAGTCAACAGGCACAAGGCCCAATAATAGATAAAAAAATAAATACATATGATAGATATGATAAATAAAATACCATTACTTATAAAATGAAAGTAAGATACAATGCTAAAAATGACCTCTACAAAATTGAGACATAATAATGAACAATTTTCTTTTAAAAGAGGTTGCTGGTGATGAAATACCCACATCCATTAAGTGGTAATTTATTCCCAACAGTATCTGGTATTCAGTAAAAGTATATGTACATAAGGTTCCTGGCTAGCATTACAATGGAATAAATTGGTATGTGACTTTTCCTTCCTAGCTGAGGTCCAGTCTGCAAATCTCAGGATTACTTCTAACAGTGGTTTAACAGAAAATGACTTCATAACACTACCAAAGAGGCTACCCTAGCATCCTTGATCATACTAATACAATATCACGGGGCTCTTTTTTAACAATTAGTCCTCCACTACAATGAACAACTAATGACAAAGGAATGTCACAGATCAAATATGTTGATGTATTATAAACATAAAGACCCACTTTAAGTATACTTTATGCAAAACATCCTGTTTCTGGGATCCTCTTCCTGTTCCCAGGGAGTATGCTTGGTAGGGCTGCAGGTTCATGGTCCTGGATGCTGGCAGTGGCTCGAACAAGGACCAAACTTGTAAGAACCTTGTATATATATCACCAATAGTTTCTGTATATATATAAAAATAATTTTGTTCCCAAATTTCAGTCACTACAGGGCCCTTATATGACATGCAAACATCATTAAAAGAAAACAAACTGTAACTTACATATTCATTGTCTACGAGCTTCAGAAGTTCTAAACACATGTGCTACAAGCTCTACCTCAAGAAAAAAATAATGTGATTAATAATCATAGTCATGACATTAAAGAGATTAAAATTGCTGGTGGCATGCCACACCCATGTAACAGGTAGCAAACAGCTATAGTTGGTCATCCAGGTTGCTACAAAGCTTGACCCACACTTTAAAGAATAAACGGATGAAAACCAAACAAAGTTCCCCACAGACAACTGTTTTGGCCATGTATGGTAGTCAGTGGACAAGAGGAAGACCTCGGCTAATTTGAAAATGTACATATGGTACAAGAAATTAATTGGACCTATGAACTAATTGAAGGCAACAGCTGTTGTTTGAAGGGCTGAAAGTTACCTGTTCCTAGCAGTGGCAGACACATCATGTACTTCACTGCCACACCGACACATGCTCTGCAACAATGAGATCATCTTCAGATAGACTCCGGGTGACATCATGATGTTCACTGACCCATGGCCTGCCTGTGACATTACTACAAGAGGCTATTGTTATAACTACAATAAGTCAGTGTTTCCTTGACAACACTCAATGAACAGGCTTACTTCCTGCTTACATCTGTCACAAGCATTTATGGGTTGAAATAGGACCAGGAGTAGAGATAAGGAATACAGGGTGTATGCTCAGCATCTTGGACTTCAGTACAATATAGATTATAGACCTTAAAACTTGCCTCACAACATGAAGATGACATGACTTTCCTGCAGTAGAAGTCCTGTCCTGCTGAGAATGTAATGCCTGCCTAGTGTGAATTACAGGAAAAGGAACAAAATCTAACTCAGTAACTAATCATGAGGCTTTCAGTTAGTATGGCATCACAACCTTACTTCTGAAGGTATTCAAGATTTTTGACGAGATGAAAGGATCCTTATGAGAATACTTCAAAATGCTACACCTTTTGTCCCTCATCTGTTTGAGTGGCACTGCCAAATATCATCATAGCATCAGAGGGGTTGAAATAATGTCAGTCCTTCAGCCCAAAACTGATAGTTTTGTGGCAGGACTGACAATCTGTGAGAGCTGCCAGTCCTGTGGACTTACAGGGAAATGTGTTGACAGAAGATTGGATCAGATGACAGTCTTAATTGTTTAAGCTTTTATCAGTGCTCAACAATGCAATGTTTACAATCTTTGTCCAAAAGGTGTGGAAAATATCACTTCATTTAGGATTTTAAACAATACATTTTGAATACAGGTAACTTTATCTAACTTTGTATTTAGAACCTTCACAAAAAGAGAACAATAATTATTTACTCAAACCCTGCCTGCTGGGTGCACAAAAAGCAAGACCTCATGTCTATATAATATACTGAAAGTTTTCTTGCTGAACTGCAGATCCTACG
The DNA here is from genome assembly GCA_964020975.1 of Hermodice carunculata. NCBI lineage: Eukaryota > Metazoa > Annelida > Polychaeta > Eunicida > Amphinomidae > Hermodice > Hermodice carunculata. Next base: position 30,803,627 of record OZ026615.1, on the reverse strand, counting down.
TGTTTTGGTCAAGGGTCCTACCTCAAACCATTAGCAGGGAACTGTGCAATGATGATTGATGCACATATAAACACTATGTAGAATATGACACATAATTTTGTCATTGTCACACCTGTCCCAGTGCCACTGGCCTAGATGTGTGCTCTGTCTGTCTGGTATCCAGGTAAAAAATTACTAGACAGTTGTTAGCACTAAGTACCAGCAAGGAGCTTGGACATGTTGAGTACATGTAGTTTGGTACCAGAGTCTGTCAGTTAACTCCGTACTACTTAAGTCATGTAAGCAAATATCAAGTTCTTTATTCCTAATTTTTGGTCCACACACAAAAAATGTATATATACATCAATTTTCTTACATAACTTGTCACAAGACTCTGCCAAACTACAATGTATTACAAATTACTGTACAAATTAGTCTTTTCTTGTTTCATGCACAATACAGAGTATATATCTATTTGTGTAAAGCAGGTCAACATAATATAAGTGAAGGGTCACACCTAGATTGCAGACATATGAAGGAATGCTGACATGGGGCATTGTTATGTGAGTACCGCATGTACATGTATATGTGAACAACCAAAGCAAACTTGACCTATAGATTTCATACTGTTAGCGTATATTGTCACAATGCTTACTGTGACCTTTATTCACTATATTACTAATCCTGATTTTTTTATTCTGCTTTTGACATTAACAACATGTATTACTGCTGCTTCTAGCATTATACAACTTCGCACTCTTGGTTTAAAAAAAATAAGAAACTTAACTAAGCTTGTAAATTATACATGCTTTGTTTTTTATTTTGTTCTTTTTGAAGCAAATGTTCCCTTCCTCTTCTAATTTTCCACATTTCTAGATCCATTGTGTGTATCTAACATCACATACGTACATAAAAGTCTTTGAAACAACAATGATTGTGCCCTAAAAGCACAGTGTATTAACAAATTATGAACGCAGCTGGAAAAGTTTCCAAGTAACCTGCTGCAATGTTTCTATATTGACTTCTCCTTCTGGCATCAGAACTCTCCATAATGTTCAGTATTTCTGTGCACAAGCATATCATAAAGTTTCAGTCACTTGGTAAGTTTTGTTTAGTCAACCCTTTCTGTGCTTCATTCAAAACTGAGACGCCTGCTATCCGCGATGCATTTTGAAACTGCATTGAACATTCATAATAACCTACAACTTTGGAGGCGGTGCACTGTAAGCGTGACAAGGAAAGCTGTTGAGCTAGATCTTTCCTTTTCCTGTGCTACCAGAACCATACTGGAAGTACGTGTGGAATTTTAATCTTTAATGGTTGTTATAAATCAGATGAGCATAGGTCTTCGGTAGACTCTACAAACAAAGAGTTTAAACAGTTTACAATGTATTAGATAACTCGTGTAAATTCTGAAGTCAAACGCATTCATAAGCTAAAGCATCACCCCCCAGTTACTTTGATTCAATTTCTGACAGATTACATTTTACTCAGTTGATAGTTCTCACAGAAAATACAAACCATGCTCAAGAAAACCATCAAAAGATAATTATTTGAACATCAACATCAGCTCTTTAATTTCCTGTCTGTTGTTCAGTTATCCAAAGAACACTTCCTGTGTAAGGTATACATTGTGTGTGGGATGACAACCCTTCCTCCTCTCATGATTGATAATATAAAGTGAATACAACCAAGTGTTCTTTTCTTGAAGATTAATTTCTCACTGGCACATTTATGACGAATTCTACATTTTGAAACTGCACTTTATATTCATAACACCCAACAAGCAAAGAAGATCTAACTTATACTTCTTTGTATACTAAGGCGGTAACAAGAGGCCCTTGGGCCTGATGCTCTGCTGGCACCATGGCTACAGCAACTGCATGTACATACACTTCACTTCAAAGTTGAGTGCTCAATATCTCACTTCCGAATTTATACGATACATGTTTGTCATAAATTTGGTAAAATTAGCCTTACTTCTCAAGATAATTTAATATGTTTCAACACTGCTGGTGTGATAATTCAAAGTCATTTCTAAGCTATACAATAATACTGAGGGATATATAAAGCTTATATGTGATTTTAGTGTCTGACTTATCCACCACATGGCACTTTGCTCCACATATAATTATAGCTTACTTGTGGCAATTTTTTGTCATGGATACTGTTGCATGTGCCAAGACAACAATGAGTGAGTCCTTAACTTCATGTCCTGAGTGACCTGGGGACAGAAGATTGAAATCACCCAGATAATGCAATAGAAAAAAAAAATACAAGAGGCCCATGGGCCTAATGCTCTGCTGTCATCGTGGCTATATTGCACCTGTTCATTTCAAAGTTGTGAGTTGTCAAGTGGCTTCTGAACATATAAAGCTTATGTACATTTAATGTAAAAATTTTCTGCCTGATGGCACTTTGCTCCACATGTCATCATAGCTTATTTGTGCAACTCCTGTAATGAATATTGTTGCATGTGCCAAGACAACAATGAGTAAGTCCTTAACTCTATGTCCTCAGTGACCTTGGGACAGAAGATCAAGGATACCCACATTATGTTATACAAGAGGCACATAGGCCTGCCTGGTGCTGTGCTGACATTGCCATTGAATTCCAAGCTACTTCCAGCCATTACAAAATAACCTCTTTCAACTTTACAAGCATGGTCACCTCACAAAAATAAGTCAAGGTCACTGAAATTAAAAAAAAAATTCTAGCCTTGGACATTGTCTATATATCCTATAAATTTGATAAGTCTAATCCAATTCCTTTTCAAGATGTGGACTTTTATATCTTAAAACACATTTTGGCTCATAATTTCCATCAAATTATAGGTGGTACCACTAGCATCATTACCAACTTAGACTTTGACCTCCCCCACAACCCCACCAAATTTGGTAAATCTGCCACAAATTAAAGATGCTAGAGTGTTTACAAGATTTTCATATTTTGACCCCTATATTACATAAGACTGCAGGTAGCACCACCAATATCAAACTAAACCTAGATTTTCATACACTTGTTAAGTAATGAAAGTTATATTGGGCTTACTTGAAAACTATGGGCAGGATTGCGGTCAGAAGATTTTCACATTTTGACCTGTATATTACATAATACTAGAGGTGGCACCAACAACATTGATGTTGACAAACATTTTTATACATTTTATAACTCCTAAACATTATATGGGCCTATCTCAAGAATTGTGGGGTGCAGAGCATTCACGAAATGACCCCAATATTCAAACTGGCAATTTGATCTTGACTTCAACCAAGATTAAATGAATTGTTACTGTTCAAAATATGCGCCCCACATCCAGCTTTCCATATATAAACTGTTTGTTCAAATTGGGTCATAACTTTTCATTGACCAAAAACAATAATCTTGGACAAGCACCAAACTCCATAATTACTGGGTCACAGTGACTCAAAAAGCAGGTCACCAAGTACAGCTGTATTATGTAATCAAGTGCAATTTTGATTTGGAGGCTCAATTCTCTTTGCAATTGATGCCCAAGCTACACCCAGCCATTTCAAAATCACCTTTTCAACTTTACAGACATGGTGACCTCACAAAAATAATTCAAGGTCACTGCTATTACATAACATTCTACCTTTAGCCACGGTCTATATATCATATAAATTTGGCAAGTCTAATCAAATTACTTTTCCAAATATGGAATTTTACATCTTAACACACATTTTGGCTCATAATTGCCGTCAAATTATAGGTGGCGCCACTAGTATCATAAGCAACTTAGACTTTGACCTCCCCCACAACCCCACCGAATTTTTAGATCTCCCCAAAATTAAAGATGCTAGAATGCTCACAAGATTTTCACATTTTGCCCCCTATATTACATAATATAGGTGGCGCCACCAATATCAAAAGGGGCCTAGATTTTCATACACTCTTTAAGGTCCTGAAAGTTATATTGGGCTAATTTGAAAACTGTGGATGGTATGGCGCTAACGAGCAAAAGTTAACAGACAGACACACGGACATGAGTGGTAGCATAAGCTCTGCAACCTTTGGTCGGCAGAGCTAAAAAATCATATGGTATAGGCCTACATTTATGATGCATATACATCTAGAATCATGATAGTCTCATTCTTCCTCATGACAATGAACTATACTGTCTCAACACATATTTCCTGATATTTTGCATTGACTCCACCAGTATCAAGATACTTCAACATTTTTGCCTCCCCAACATTTCATAGAGTTTCATGACAAATTAAGACCCTGACAATGCCCATAAGTTCTTTTCCCTTTTATTCCATCAGTAACTTTTCATTAAAAAGTAGGTTAAAGGTAAATCATCAAGTATAAAATATCAATACTCAAGTACAATACATATTTTGTATCAATTTAGTAACCCCAGCTCACTTTGTACTTCTTAATTATCAATGACATATGCAATTTGTATTTTGACTTTCAAAAAATTGGTCAAGGTCATCCGAATTTTCACAAAAGTTGACCATTGAGCCATTGGCCCAATGCATAGTTGGTGTAAGTTTCAAAGCTCCAACTTTATTTGTGATCATAATACTTAATTCAATGTGTTTTACACCTATAATGTTAATTCCATTTCAAACCACCAGTAGCGCCACCAGGATTTCATGCATCATACATTTTTTTTTCTACATAATATTCCTGTAATGGTAAAATGCATGTATGTTAACATGTAAAGATAGTATGACCATCACAAGAATATCGCTTCCTGAAATGTATTCCCTCAGTGACATTGAGAAAGTAGTTCCAGGTCACCTACTTTATTTACCTTCCCATATCATGTAATATTGTACTTTCAGACATGATGCATATATGCTGTGACATTTGATTGAGTTAGCCTGATTATTTCTCCCGATAATGAATTTCATAGGTCTGACCACATATTGGTCTGTATTTCCATTCACCTGCAGGTAGCGCCATCAGTACTAATCACATTCACCATATCAGTCTCCCAAACCTTTCCACCAAATTACATAAAGATCCATCACAAATCAAGGACATCAAAGTGTTTTCATTTTTGGCTTGTGCATTATGTAATCCTGTAGGTAGCACCACCAATAATGAAAAGAACATATATTTTTATCCATAGAACATGTCCCAAAAATTTCAAGAGGCTAACTTTAAAATTGTTGATGCTATCCTGTTGACAAGCAAATTGTTCACGGACGGCTGCAAATGACTGATTACATAAGCTCTGCGACCTATGGTCAGCAGAGCTAAAAATCTTCATCAGTAGAGTTCCTATAGCAGAGCAAAAGTTCAGTCACAGAAACAAATGTCTATGCCCTCTCCAGAATTGCCACTGCTGCAGTATAAAAGAAATATGTCACATGGGTCTTCTAATAACAGATTTTATTATTTGCTGACTATAAAAATATCCACTCTAGAAATATACAGGAAAATCTGTAATGGTTTATGTAGCTAATAAATGTACAATTTCTGATGCCAATCACATTTTGAACAAGTTTTGTACCTTATTTTTTACCTTCCCTCAAATTTTTTGTTTATACAATATTAGGAAACTGTACCGTTCCAGAATTCCTTACAATTCTGTACTAAGCTTGAAAAACAAAGCTGAATTCAATTACATGTATGATGAAAATTCATAGTTCTGACTGTCTCCCCCCTCCAGTTTCAGAATTATCTGTCCTGACCAAGTGCTATTAATGCAGCATGCACACAATAGTTGACCCACAGTAATGGGCCAGTAACCAGTGAAAGTCACTTTAACAATTTTATATTTGTCATATGCTTTTACCTGTATGAATGTTTACAGTTACTATTGTCCAATCCAGTATCCAGCAACAAACAACTTATATGAAAGTATGCATGAAGTGTATCTACACACATACATTATGTCAGCATTATAGATGTTATACCTGAATCAAAATTTCTGGAATTTGCCCAACTTTCATGTGCATAGTATATGCATACATTTACCATGTCCTAACGACAAATACCAGAGCTATTATTGTGCCCCTCATAAGAATAAAGTGCCAAAGCTGATTATGCCCCAGTTCAGGTAATGTAACAACTGTGCCAAAACCCTCATTATATCATAATGGATTTATAAATATCTGAATTCTTTCTTTCACTCTGCTTAATCCTCTTCCAATGTAGAGTAAACATACTATGAATTTCTGTGTAACTTACCACACAGAGGCACACTCAACAAAATTATGCACATGCTGGTCAAGGACTTAGAGTTGACCACACATGTAATGTACCACACAACTTTCCATCATGAATGAAACGGAGACACTGCTCTGTGAATGACTGGACATTCCTCATACTGTAAATTGCTTTGATTTCACAGTATTCTTATTTTTGCTCATTTTGCTGGTGGCACAAAACAGTAAAATAGTATTTAAACATAGTTTGAATAGGAATTATATCCCTAATAGTGATATTAAAACAGTGAAATATCAAAAATACAAATGTCTTAAAAATTTGAAGAGGCAACAATAACACAATTTACAATACATGTACTTATTTCTGCAAATTTCTTATACAAATTTTTTCAATTTGGCTTCTATGTCTCGTGTGTACATGTACAGAGGTTAAAGCTGCACATCCGTCATAGTAACACAATTTGCAGTGAAACAAAAAATAAAATAATACAATGGAACCTGTTTTAAGAGACCACTGTAATAAAAGACCACCTGCCTTTTAAGACCAACTTTTCAAAGTCTCTTTTGCTATCTTTCCCATGTTACTGCACCTCAATTGAGAGACCCCCTGCCTTATGTGACCACTTTTTGGCCTGCCCTAAGCGTGGTCTCTCAAAACAGGTTTCACTGTACCAGTTTGGTTATTATAATGGGGGTTCTGATTGATGTTAATTTATTCAAATCCCAAAATATATTTTGAGTACAGATTTGTGATGCAGCAAATTTCAAGAAAGCTGCAGAAATGACAGTGCACTAGTCACTTTTTCACTTTTAAACCTTGCTTCAAACATTGACATGCCACATATACATTAGCAGGGCCTTTCTGTTTACTTCTCCTTCTATGCTGTGAAAATAACATGTCCCACCTATCAGTGCATTTCACAAGAACAGGTTAACTATGATGATGCATCAGTCGAGATTAGTTGGCTTTATGGGGTGACAGAGGACATGTTGGAGTGAGAGAGTTGGTAAGTAGGCCTGCCCTGGACTGTGGGATTGAGGTTGCTCCACTTTGGTGTTTTGCTTCCTTGTCAAAGGGGAGTGCCTGACTGCTGGTATGGTATAGAAACAGCAGGGTTTACTACTTAGCATGTACTCTAACTCTTGAAGTAAAATTTTCCAAATACTTGCCCTGCACTCGCACTGAAACTTGTGCTTTCACAACAAGACTTGAGTTGATGGTCACGTCTCTAAGAACTTGGTGCAAGTAAAATGTATCATATAAAACTTGCCCTGAGGACCAATAATGATGATTAATAATAATAATAATAATAATAATAATAATTATTATTATTATTATTAATATAATTATAAATAAACAAAAGAGGACCCCTGATTGGGAGTGTGATCAGTCTCAAGCCCTGCAGAATGTTTGCATTTTACTGCTGGGCTGTTTATTCATTTAAATGCACATCATGAGACATCACCTATTGGAGTGTTGCTTCTCATTAAAATATTCAGTATGTTAAATAGAAATATGGACACCATTAACAATGATTAAAAGTCAAATACACTTGTTGCATACCAGTCAAGTCCATAGTCTGGTATTTTCAGCCTGCAAGGAACATATCAAACAATTGACTACTTGGGCTGTCACAGATACAGATGTGTGCCATCAGCAATATAAAAGAACAACGGTCTTTGAAGATATTTCATCCCTCATGGCTACAATACATATGTTCTAGTGCACACTGGGTCTACCATGCTTCAACATTCTCGGTTTACCTGCTTTCTGAAAAACTTAGTGAATGTTCGTCTGCGATGCTGGTGTTTCCTTTAACCTCTGACTGATTTTCCGCTTGTATGCACACTGACATACCATCCTGTTTTGAAAAATACTCAAAATTCACTGAAGCGTATCAGCAAAGCTTTTTGTGGGGGTGACTGGGGACGTTTCAAAATCTGGTTCACCTACCATTGAGCGAAATTGTTGCAAAGTTTTTATCAGTTTTGTTTGTGCAAAATGTAAACTTGAAAAGGCGTCGGATAAGGCTGCGGTTCTTGTCAATGACACTAAAAGCAGTCCAGCCGCCGCAGAGTCTCTTCACTTAGACACTGTTGTCAGTGACCGAAGGCGAAACTACTCACTCACCTACTGTAGCTTTTGTGTTTTCCCTTTCTGGAATGGAGAAGGGGGCGATTGAAACGTAGCCGTAATAAGGTTTACTGTGGTACTAAAAACTGCCAATAATATATGTACTCACCACAGAAAGGTTCCATCAAACTTATATACTCTTCCCCGTATCGTACAACCCCTGATTAGGGAATAAATCTGGATAAATTATTGGCATTCCATGCCAAGGTTCAAGCACCGTGAACAGAAGATCACTGTAGCCTCGTTTTCATGACGGACTCGCAGCCTGTTGATAGCCTACCCTCTGAAACTTATCCTTTAATTTTACAATGTCATATGCATATATGAGGAAATAAATTGCAACGAGGGGCATTAAGTAGTTAAAAAACTTAAAAGGAAACATTGTGAATAGACATTATTATATCGATGTACAAATATTACATATATATGTATTTATTATTATTTTGGTTTTGAGAGTAATACAAAACAAGCATGGCTGCGACTAGCACATGTGCGAAGCAGTGTTTTTGCCCAATTACAACCGTATTTTCAAGTTAATTGTGCAATCAGCATGCCTCCGATGCAGAACATCAACAGAGAACTTTATAATAAAGCCATCAAATTGGCAGAAACATGTAGCGACAGCTTACAAGGTGGCAATCCGAATGGTGACACAGGACCATCGTCTGCTGTCAAGCAATCCAAGGTCCAGCATGAAAATCAACCTGTTCAACTACAAGCAGAACTTTGTCTGCAGTGGCTTCATTGGGTACAATCTCTTGGTATAATGGCCTCGTAAGTTTCAAATATCTATCAAAGATAGATAAGTTACAAGAGTCCACTTGGTGGACCTGTCACCTTTGGTTAACCATTTCGTTAATGTATGACGTTGCTGTTCAGTGTCATGAATAAATCGTATTGACAGTCGAGTTGGTGTAGTCCTGGAGTGGAGGTATTAACTATTAAACAAAAGGAGAAATCATGGCCAGTTGAGCCCATCAAACCCCCCACGGTGACCAATTAATTGTGCAAAAGATCCCTTTGTTTTCCCTTTGTCCTGTGTTAATTAGCTCAATCGAGATGTGCGAAAAGCGCCCGCTTTGTACCCTAGCTTTGAAACCTTGGCCGTGTTCAGCCAGGCTTGTTGCACAGGCGCACCGCACATAGCAACCTCTAGCATCATTGCTCTGGAACAGTAGGCCCTTACGATTCGTAATGTCGAAAGCGGCCACCGATCACCTGTATGCAAGTCCAGTAAACTTTTTGTCACTAAAAACTCTTAGGTAAATGCATATTCCTGCTGTTATGTTTAAAAGTATGCTATTTCCACAAAATCATCCCAAGTTGGCTAAAACCCATCTAATTCTTGCCATTCAAACACCGTTGGGAAAGCCCTTGTCAAGTGAAAGATAGATATGTAAATATCTTTTACGTGTATGTTTTCTATACCGCCACCGAAGAACAGCTACCCTTGATAAAAATAAAACAGCGCAAAGCATGCCGGGATTGTGCTAAAGCCCGGACTGATGGTGTGGCGATTTACATTGGTCATCCGCTTTATCAGGCAACGCACCTTCGAAGTTCAAAAGCGCTTGATGGGTTAATGGCTGATAATACCAGTGTGTATTCAACAATTGTCCCTCCATCTTATACTTCCGTGACTGACTTCAGTTCTTGCAACGGATGTAAACACTTATTTCTTCGCATGATTTAGCCAGGTAGAAAATCACCATCGAAATAGGGGGCAAAATTCAGTTTCTCCAAGACGGGTGTCTTAATATTGTGGATATGTCCGAATGTAAAGTATGGGCAATTTTGCTTGAATGAAGATCCATATAAATGAAAAATCGGAATGCAACCAGTTCATCCAAATAATGGCAAAATGTACTGTGATTTGAGATCGTGCCATGGATGCAAACTGTCATTTCTTGGTGTCATTTAACCAGGTAGAAAATTAACCTGGAAATCGGGAGGAAATCTACTTTTTCCTAAGATGGATGGCTTATCTCCAATGGGCATTTTAGCTTGAATGAAGATCTGTATAATGAAATATCCAGAAGTAACTGGATTGTCAAAATACCACCAAAATGCATCATAATGTAAGATCTTGCCATAGATGTTAACAATTATTTTGTGGCATGATTTGGCCAGGCAGAAAATCAGCCTTGAAATAGGTGAATCTTGTCACCCAGCACCTCAAATATTACCGAAAGGTCTAAAACACTGATGAATGCCGAGTGCTACTACTAGCCTCTGTGTTTACACAGTTTGTGCCCCCGCAGCTGCACAGTAGCGGTGTGCTGGTTTTATTGTCCCCCCCCCCCCCATTAAACTTGGCGGTTTCAGGGCGGGAACCTTTGCAGTGGCTGGCGTGCTCTCCCCCTCTGTTTTATACCTCTGTGGTGTAATAAAGATCTCCTGTAGACTAGTGTAGTTTTCTTGCAGAAAGCATAATAATATGTAATGGGTGTAGCCCAAAAACCAAATGAAGCTAGTCTCCAAGTGCGTATGCGGAAATAGGAAGGGATTAAGAATGCCACAGGGCAATAACCCAATGTTATCTTATTTAATTTTTGACAAGGTGAAAACAAGGTGCACAACCATTGTCATTGACTAAAGTGTACGTGCATGTACCTCCACAATGCATTGCTCTGAGCATGAGCAGAAGTGTGATAAGGCAACACATTGGCCAAGCCAGATCAGGGGAACAGCTGCTCTTACCCTGGGCCAACTTTCCCCGAGGCTGCCTAGTTACTTTCTTTAAAAAACACTTTATAGTTGGTGAATTCTGATAAAACCTAGTCAGATGTGAAAATTATTGTCAACTTAAAGTACCCCCAAAATTTGATGACTTGCCTGGAGATAGTTACTATTTGGGCTATATATTCCTTTGTTATTTTAGGTTTGTTTTCCCCTGAACTAGGTTGTCATGTTGCACTGCTCATGCTCAGAAGCAATGCATTGTGGAGGTAGTCTTGCATGAATTCACTTGTGTTCCTAGTTCAGGGAACTTTGTAGTAAATACAAATCACTTAAAACACAGATTTCAATTGATGATTTATTGATTCCTGATTTTGTACACATGTTTTATGAAGAATTTAATCCAACCAATTTAAGTTGATCAATTCAACCAATGGCCATGGGTCATCAGGGCCAGAATTTCGGCTAGAATCTGAGAATCCATTCTCGTAAAGATTCTCCTGAACTTGTCTTTCTTTAAAAAGAAAACTAATGGACAAAAACCTAAATAGATTCTTGCAAAATTTTGCGAAATTCTGGCCCTGGTCGTAGACACGGCACTTGGTTTGTTCCTGGGCCAGGTCTGAGCAATGCAACCAGCCAATGAACGCACCGGAAGTTGTGATCAGTTCTCATACATGTAGGTCACTTGGTTAGTGGCCAATCAGAACCAACAACTGGTCGCAACACATCCACATGAAGAAAATCCAAACCCAACCCTGGCAGTTGCTGGGTAATTTCACTTGTTCACACACATTACCATTAAACCAAGCTTGATGCAGGAATATTCTGTGGTGTGCCACATGTTTGATGCGGTCCAGAAAACAGGAAACCATTAAAAAAAGTCTTTCCCACTGTTGCATCTCACACTCGGCATACCTACATCCCCTTCAGTTGCCTACTGTAGATTCCCTCTCCTTAAAACCCTGCACACTGCTAGTACTATCTCCTTTCCCAACTCTGCACCAGGAAGCCTGGTTATCCATGACATAATGTCGACAGACAAAAGCTAGAACTGGCTTTATGTTGACATGACAGAATGTCGAATTGACACAAGCTTGAATTGATAAATGGTTGCAATGACAAATGACTGACATAAAGTCAACAGGTGCTCACATGCTTGCTATTACCGTTATGATAAATAGTTATTGCCTTCATCCTCACACTATCACAAATTAGTGGGGATTTCAATATACAGTAGTACCTGCAGTTGATGACCCCTTGGTTGGGTGATAACCTGGTCAAAATGCCCAGTTTTCTTCACACAGGCCCTTTTGCTACATGTATGTTAAATGACCGGACGCAAATGTCCACCTGCAGCATGCAACCAAGGACCAGCAAAATTACTCCACACACAACCACTCACCCATTTGAAAAGAAAGCAGTTGTTCTAATCAACAATAAGCAAGTTGTAAGCTAATAGAAAAGCTGGCTGTCATGTGCCATTATTTTGCAGTAAACTCAACTCAAAAACAGCATTTGATTTCAACTTGTCTGGACGGTTAACTTGGGCTGGGGAAACAGCATAGCCCCATATAACCCAGTTGTTCAGTGATCCTTATCGTAATATTTTGCTAGGTTCCAGCTGTTCCTTCTCCGAGTTACCAGGGCAAAAAGCCGTTACAGTATTTTTAAAACATGAGGTATTATCTTAACTTTAATCTTCCTGCTCGGTTGTGTCTCGAGCAGTTATCATCATTAATTATAAATCCAAATGTTAGACAATATCCTGGCATGCATGCAGGGTGAGTGCCATTTTAAACATGGTGCAATGCATTGTGGGACAGTCACGCAATGGAAAATGTGATTTGCATATCCATGTGAATCGTGGCCACTCTTTTCTAGCAGTGTTTGCAATGTGCGTGGATAAAAGTGAATGTGGTGGGCTAAACATAATCAAATGTTCCAATTTTGCAGACAATAATATTGGATCTCAAAATGCTTGGCATGTAGTCTTGCGCTGTTTGTTGACCACTGTGAGTACTTATTTTCAAGGGTATTCATTTTCACTGTTTTGTATTTTAGACCTTTCACTGAGACCTTAAATTCACTATTTTATTCATTTTTCCTATCAAAACATGTACCATGTTGAAAACCTTTTTAACTGTGATCTTAATTTCATAGTTTTTAAGCATAAGTGAAAATAAGAACATAGTGAAATTAGATAAATTCACAGTATTGTTGTTTATTCTTGATCTGGGCTCAAGCACACATCGTTATGTTTTGCGTACATTGAAGTTTTGCAGGCTTGTTTTTTCTGCTTTCACATCATATAATCGAATGATGATTAAACTCTTCAAAAACAGAATATGAGTTGCATGCAGTGTAATTCTTCAGTGTTTTGGGGTGTAATTAATACTGCTCAATTCTTTCTTTTTGGCATAAGCGGGTAAGGTATCGTGACTTCTGCAATGTGTGGTCGGGAACCTGAACACCCCCCTGACGCCAACAACCACCTGCAGTATGCAACCATTTTTTGCTGGTAGCGGGGGTAGGGGTGGGTGGGTCATAAACAGCAGGTACTACTGTACATTTTTAAAACAAGATAGATTTCATGTCTTCATGAAACCTGTCTCATTTTCGAAAAGATATTCCCGCTATTCCTGATTCATGGACAAGCATCCAAAGTGAGGGGTATCCCTTAACCATTACCAAACCAAATGAGGCATAATTAAAAAGGAAGTGCAAGTCAACATATAACTTTATTTTCAACCAATGTAGTATGATGAAAGACTTTAAATCTCTCTCGTTATATGAAAACATGTATAATAAATATGGTCCTACTTGAATACATGACAAGTGCCTTCGGCTGTGCCCAGGTAACAAATTCAACTGACGTCAGAGAAAGTAATGTGTAATAGGGGAAAGAACATCCATTTTAAATATAAGTGGAATGTTTTGACAAATGTCCAAGTTATCTAAGGCCTAACAAAAATATATATGTATGTGTGGTTCTGATAACCCGACTGAACCCACTGAAAAGGCCCAAATCCTGACCCTAAGCAATTTTTATGAAACGTAAAAAATAAAAAAAGTTTGAAGCCACCCTTCCCTAATCAAAATTAATCAACCCTGGCTGAAAGATTTTTTCAAGAAACTGGCCGTCGTGTGCCCATATATTTCAGTCGTTTTTTTTTTTTTCAACTTGTCTGCAGTGGAGGGTTAACTTGGGCTGGGAAAAGAGCATAGCTGCATAGCCCAGGTGTTCGGTGAAACAGCATAGCCATAGCCACGGTTGAAAGATTTTATCGAGAAAGCGGCCGTCATCTGCCGTTATTTTGCAGTAGAGTCAAACACAGCATTTTATTTCAACTTGTCTGGAAGGGTAACTTGGGCTGGGAAAACAGCATAGCAAAACAAAGTTCAATAAGGCTTAGCCACGGTTGTTTGGTGAAACAGCATAGACCATAGCCCCACTTGTTTGGTGATCATTATCGAATATTTCACTATGTTCCAGGTGTCCATTCTCTGAGTTACCAGGAAAACAGTGGTTAAAGTACTTTTAAAACATGACTTACTATCTTGACTTTAATCTGCATGGTCTGTTGTGTCTGAAGCAATTATCATCATTAGTTCAAGCCGCTCTTTCCCAATCAAAATTGATCAACCCTGGCTAAAAGATTTTAGCAAGAAAGTGGCCGTTGTGTGCTGTTATTTTTCAGTAAAGTCAGCTCTAACACAGTAGTTTATTTCAACTTGTCTGCTGTGGAGGGTTAACTTTGTCCAGGGAAAGAGCATAGCTGCATAGCCCAGGTGTTTGGTGAAACAGCATAACCATAGCCCCGGTTGAAAGATTTTATCAAGAAAGCAGCGGTCATGTGCTGTTATTTTGCAAAAAGTCACCTCAAACACAGTGTTTTATTTCAACTTGTTTGGAGAGCTAATCTGGGCTGGGGAAACTGCATAGCAACACAAAGTTCAATAAGGCACAGTCCTGGTTGTTTGATGAAATAGCATAAGGCATAGCCCCGCTTGTTCGGTGATAGTTATTGTAATATTTCTCTTGGTTCCAGGTGTCTGTTCTCGCAGTTACCAGGGCAAACGGTCGTTAAAGTACTTTTAAAACATGACTTACTATCTTAACTTTAATCTACCAGCTCGGTTGTGTCTGAAACAGATATAATGATTAGCTACAAAATCAAATGCGACACGATAGACCTTGAACCAACTGGCACGCAGTGAACGCCATTTTGAGCATTGCGCAATGCCACACAAAAAAACATTTGATTTGGATATCAAATTGAATCGCGGATATAGCATATATCATATCATTATTGATGCTATGAAACATTTGCAAAATAGATACTTTTGGTTGCATATATTACAACCCCTCCCACAAATCGTCCCAATACTATTCTCATTTATTACAAACCATTGGGTGCGGAATCCATAATTTTCAAAATGGCAGCCATTATGGGTTGGTCCTGATTCAATATTTTGAGGAGGTAGTATCCAAAATATGTGCGTGATTAGTGTTAAAGATTTTATCAAGAGAGTGGCTATCTTGTGGTGTTATTTTGCAGTAAAGTCAACTCAAACACAGCATTTTATTTCAACTTGTCTGGAGGGTTAACTTTGGTGGGGGAAAACTGCAAAGCTGCATAGCCACAGTTGGGAGGTGAAACAGCATAGCCCCAGTTGTTTGGTGATCGTTTTTTTTTCCCGGGGTAGGATTTTTCAGTATAGGTCCATTGGAACATCTTTATTCTTTTTTAGGAAAAATAGTGGGTTCATTGACTGCATTGGTGGGTCCAGTCTGCAATTGGGAATTATAGATATAATATAGGCTCCTGTTCCCATTTTGGTGGAAAATTTCATTTGGTGTGATTTGATTGATTGATTTTATTTGGTATAATCAACATACTGTGATACATGAGATAACATAGAAATGATAAATAAATAAAGCATGCAGGTAACTTATTAGTTAAGCATAAAAATGAACATAACATGTTCATGCAGCAGGGTTTGCATTAGGAATTTTTCCAGAGGGTCACAACCTGAGACAGAGTCAAATTTTCAGCTATATTTTGCAATATTTACTAAGAATGTGCAAGAAGTTGTGATCCTTTGTATTTTGTTGAGGGGGTATGATTAACGATGTGCCAATGTAAAAAAGTTGAATAACTAAAAGTTTGTTGACTGTACCAAGTATGGCCAAGGATGGATTCGGTCTACCCAGGGACCTGCCATTAATGATAAGACTAAGTCTTTAACGTCCTTTGTCTACCAAAATATGGTTTGTGAAAGTGGCTTAATTTTAACCCCTAGTACGCTGCCAGTATCTAGTATCGCACACAGGTGTGCCACCGGGCAGTTTTTCACTCGCTTGCGCAACAAGCGGCATGCATGATAGAACATGCATGGGCTCTGTTATTTTTGCGATTCATTGTATGTGATGAAATGGTCATAAATTACATGATTTATATTTCTGTGCACTTTCTACTTCAATTTGCATGATAAATTTGATGCCGTAGGAGGTGTCAAGAGTCTGATCTTAAGTGTGGTCACTTTTTTTTACCAAGCAACGCAATACGGCTGTGCAACACAAAGGAGCATACACAGGCATGTTTTACCACCATGTACGTATATTTTTTCTGACCTTCACATGCATTTCTTTCCTATCTTGTTCTGTCATACAAAAAAACATCAATAATGACATGAAATATCAGAGACAGTGATCAACAACACATCCTGTGTATGCATATCTTCGGTTTGTCCATGGGTGACAGTGTGTGACTAATCTGCATATTTTTCTTGCCTTCCATAAGGAATTTTCACTCGTGCCTTTATATGTGTCTAGATTTGTTTAATGGAAGTCTTTTTGGTAAAAATATGATGTGAAATTTAACATCCAATAATCTTTCCTTAAATACAACTTGTACCTTCCCAACATTGCAGACATGAGACATGCACATGGGCAACAACGAGTTTGATTGGACAATAAGCGACACCTGATCAAATCCACCCAGTGAGGAGCCTGACAGTGCTCTCACTTCATTTAGAATGCAAGTGATGTTTGCATTCCCATTTTTGGAGGGATACACCAGAAACATTTGCAAAATATATACTTTTTGTTTCATATATTATAACTGCTGCCCCCCCCCCCCCCCAATCCTCCCAATACTCATTTACAAACCATTGGGTGTGGAGTCCACAATTATGAAAATGGCAGCCAAGTCTGTGGATTAATCCCGATTGGATATTTTGAAGAGGTAGTATCCAAAATATATTCAGAAATTCTGCAGGCCTGCTGCTGCCGATCGTCTATGACTTTTGCTGAGCACTACTTGCGTGACATGGTAGTGCTAGAGGATGGCATGTACGGCTTCGTGGGTGTAATTGGCTCCTTTGCTTAGGTTCGATACTTGTTCGTTAAGCCCTCCTGATCCCATCAGAGCAGCCACGGCATTCCAACTTATGCTGCTCTTGTGGTCAGATCCAGTGGAGTCCTATAGGCCAGCGCATTTGTCAGCGGCCCTTTCAGGGCTTCGTGCGTTGTAGACCTAATCTCGAACAGTATCGGGCAGTTTGTCCTGTCCCCCCGTCCTGTTGCTGGTTTGACATAAGAACCAGCTGCCCATGAAACCATATCCTGCCTGCTGGCCACCTGCCAGTTTTGCAACTAGGTCCTGTAAGATCTCCAGGCCTGATGCAGCTGAAATCGATAACGTCTACCTACAAGGCGGACAGTTGTCATGTTGTCAGGCGAGCATGGGGGGTGGGGGGGTGTTCAGTGTGGCCCCATGCTGGTCGGTAAGGAGGGTTGCCGATTTAGGCTGGATTCTGCTGTTGGCGGCTTCACCTCCACGTAGCTGTGAGGTTTCCCTGCAGACGTGGCCTCCTCACACGGACCGATGGTTACCTCCAAGCTGCTGGTCCGGGTGGTCAATTGAGGTCAGTGTACCAGTGACGATACACCCACCGCCAGTACATTTGTATATTGTCAATGGTGGTCGAGAGCTAACGTTATGTTAACTAATACAGGATATTTGGAGTAATATCAGTATTAGTAAGTAACTTACCTCTCGACCAGCAGAGAAGCCCACTTGACCAACCCTGCTTCCTCTTACAGCTGAAATCAACTGACTAATCTCCAAAGGAGGAATGATGAGAAGGGGAGCATGTGCACTGGGAGTCGACATCAGTTCCACATGAACCGAAAGATGATGCCGTGGGACGGTCAGGTTTTAAGGATCAAGTGAGTGAAACTCAACTTGATTTCTTGGGTCTCATGCCCAGACATGGAGGTCTTGTCAATGGTGGTCGAGAGGTAATTATACTTACTAATACTGATATTACTCCAAATGTCCTGTTTTTTTACCTCAGCTGACTTGTCAGTCAGCTGAGGTTTTTTGAGGGTCCGTCGTCCGTCCGTCGTCCACAATTCACCTTTTCGACTTCTTCTCAAAAACCGTCAGCCAGATTCACTTCAAACTTGGTGGAGATGTGCCTTGCGTGGGTCTCTACCAAGTTTGTTCAAATGGTCACGGTCCAGTGATTTTTGGATTTTTAATGATTTTTTTTGTTCTTTTTTGGGTAAATCTTAAAAAATCTTCTCCGAAACCGCTCACCCAATTGCTTTGATATCACACAGGAACACTCCCTGGGACTCCTAGTTCTTAATTTGTTCACTTGGTGGCGCTGCAATTTTTTCCTAATTTTTTATGAATTTTTGTGTGTGGTAGCTATTTTCGACTTCTTCTCCAGAACCGTCACTCAGATTAAGCTGAAACATGGTGGATGTGTTCCTTGTAGATGGGTCAAACAAAGTTGTACACTATGTGGGAATGCTGCGGATTCCTGATTTTTAACGATTTTTTTCAATTCTAGTAATTGTCGGTCAATGCAGCTTTCCTATTGATTACTATGGAAGTCAATGGGCATTCTAATACTAATACACATTTTCGACTTCTTCTCCAAAACTGTCATCCAGATTAACTTCAAACTTGGTGGCAATGTACGTTGGGTGGGTTTCTACCAATTTTGTTCAAATGTTCATGCGCCAGTCATTTTTTTATTTTTAATGAATTTTTTTGTTCTTTTTTTTTGGACAAATCTTAAAAGATCTTGTAAGTCAATGGGCATTCTAATGCTAATTCACAGGACAACTGACACGAAATTTACTGTTTACTTGATAACTTGAGATCTGTTTTGAGTTAGCTACACATGTTAATTATTCTGTATGAAGGTCATGCTGAGACAGTACATGAATGACCTTGACCTCGTTTGTGGGGTCACAGTGCAACATACATGAATTTTACTCTTCATTATAACTTGAGAACTACTTGAACTTTGATGTTGCACATGTAAGTGTTCTTCTATAAAGTTCAGACTTACTCAGAACATGGTGTCCTTGATCCTTTCCCAAGTTCATAGAGCTGCAAGTGTGATGAATGTCAATATCAGCTGAGGCACAAGCTGTTCACACAGCCCTCTTGTTTTTTTACATTATGAAAAATACCGTCAGGAAAAAGCTCATTAGGACTATTATCATTTCAGCTTAACCCTGAGGGCATGCTATAAAGATATGTCCCTGGGTAACCCGACTATAATATATGGTCTGTCGAAAACACAAAAAACTTTACCTATATGCTGTATGAATGTACTCCTTGCCCCTCTTACCTTTTAAATATGACGCAATTTTTATTCCATATTTTTTCAGATTGTATACTGTACTCATTTTATTTCACATTACTTTACATAGCTCACTGCTCTATCATTGTAACAGAGGGTTTTGCATGCCTTATTTAGAACCAAATGTGGGCAGGTTCTAGTTCCAATTGATATTAGTTAAATTGTGCAAAACTCCTGCCAGACTAAGGCCACCAGCAGTGACACCGATGGGAAGATCTGCTCAGGCGCAGAGTACCACCAGTCCTAGACATCTGGCTTAAGAAGGATTTGCCCCTGCCTCCATTAGCCAGATGTTGGCGGCTCCACGGAAACCAGTATGCCGCACGTCTTAGCTGTGAGCTCGTCGTAAAACTGAGCCACAATGCATGAAAAAGGTATGGGCATACATTGACATGGGTCCTCCAGAGACCAGCCCCGGCACAACAGCGTCCGACCTCTCCTCTGATGGTGGGACCACAGCTTGGTCACCAACCAGGCTCTGAATAAGAGCTTTCACATGTTCAAAGCCCTTGGCAGGGGCAGGTGCCGAACCCTCTGCAGAGCCCACAGTCATTGACTCTCTGAGCCTGTCAGAGCGCAAACGGCATGAATGGGGAGCCCTCGACTGAGGTCAAGATCTGCTGACAGACAAATCCGACAACAAAAGCTCATTCCCTGCCACAGTGTCCAGGTCCCAGAGCTCCCATTTGTCTTCTCACCAATCCTGGCTGAATCTGCAAGTTCATCCATGAGAGCAAACTTGACCCAACTGAAGGCAACAGCCATAGCAGTGAGGATGGTCATCCCAAACGGCCAGGTAGTTGTTCCATGCCGATTGAGAACCTGCGCTGTTTGAGAATAATCCTCAATTGGCCCAGCGCCATCTAGGAATTCCCGAGCGGCGCGCCCAAGTGAGAGTCTGCAAGTGAAGACGCGGTGAGGTTCACACGAGATAGTGTATCCTTGGCAGTGAATGACATGCTGACTTATTTTTATTCTCTGTAGCTTAGATATGACTACCAGGATATCAAAACATTTTTGAACTGCCATAATAGCCTAGATTTTTTTTAAATACCTAGTACTACATGGATATTCTCAATTGGCCCTGATTCCTGGACCGAGTGAGAATAGAACATGTAAAATACCGATTTTACCGTATCATACATGCACATGTGTACATGACTATTAGTGCACGTCTAACTTGAAATGGCCAGGATCAAATGAGGAAGAATAAAGCCAGAAAGGATTTGAAATTCTTATTTGGGCTGTGACTACTTGAGAAAAATGGATAGACCATTAAAATGACAAAAAAATAATAACAATAATCCTCACTTAGTCCCTCTCTAAGTAAGAAATAAAATTCTCATTTGGGTCAAGACTAATTGGGAATATCTCTGACAAAAATACTAAAAAGAATATGTAAAAATCCTCATTTGGTCCCGGCCGACATGAGAATATCTAAAAAACCTAAAATATTGACAAAAATAAATCTGAATGGCCATTTCAAGTTAGACATGTAGTAATAGTCATATCTAAGTATGTACTTCTTTAGCTCGCTGTAACCAAGTAATCAGGCTTTGGGCACAGTACACATGCTGTCATGCTTACACACACAAAAGAGGCATCTCTGCAGCTATACATTTCAATGAAGGAAGCTATACAATTACAGATCTCAGAGCCATTGGCATATTTGTTGTTAATTCAAATAACACACCAGTACATCTGGGGACAGAAAGCTCATGGATTAATGAGTTAGCACTCTTCACCCATTAGACCTAAATCAAAAAGAAGAACCTGTGTTAAGTAAGAAATAAAATTCTCATTTGGGTCAAGACTAATTGGGAATATCTCTGACAAAAATACTAAAAAGAATATGTAAAAATCCTCATTTGGTCCCGGCCGACATGAGAATATCTAAAAAACCTAAAATATTGACAAAAATAAATCTGAATGGCCATTTCAAGTTAGACATGTAGTAATAGTCATATCTAAGTATGTACTTCTTTAGCTCGCTGTAACCAAGTAATCAGGCTTTGGGCACAGTACACATGCTGTCATGCTTACACACACAAAAGAGGCATCTCTGCAGCTATACATTTCAATGAAGGAAGCTATACAATTACAGATCTCAGAGCCATTGGCATATTTGTTGTTAATTCAAATAACACACCAGTACATCTGGGGACAGAAAGCTCATGGATTAATGAGTTAGCACTCTTCACCCATTAGACCTAAATCAAAAAGAAGAACCTGTGTTACATATCATGCTTAGGCCTACAGCATCTCTCCAATATGCTATTCAGCTGCAACATAATGCCCTAAATGTTTTTCTAGGGCTTGTACATTGAGAAGGCGCCTATAGACGCAAGACAGGGAGGTTGCCAGACTCACCTGCCCTTTATGATACACACACTGTGGCAGAGTTGACAATATTTCATGGGCATGTACAGAAGAAACACTAGAGATAGAAGGTCGTAGCCATCAAATACAACCCATGCCTTACTGCAAAAATTCCAGGTAAATTGAAAAAACCTGGGAAGCCACAGGAGCCAAACCTGCAAAAAAAAAAAAAAAAAGATGTATATCAAGAAAACCAATGATTGTGTCATACAGGTCTGTGCTGGTATTAACCATGCCATGGCTGAAAAAAAAAATGAAAGACTCTTTCGTGTGAGCCGAGTCTCAGAAACCAGCAGCAAGGAAGAGGCTGTCTGCATTCCACCATCCACAGACCCAATGGTTTTACCTCCAAACGATATGTCACCATGACAGTGATACACCTTGCAAAGACGCACACTGGTATCCGCTGGACTGTCTCGCTTTCACAGACAAATTGCAGAAGTTGACACCTGGAATGATATGGTCTTTAAAGAAATAAAGTGCATTCTAAATCCATCTCCCTCAATATTATATACTGATCTGACTGTTTCTTCATCATCAAACTTGGAGTCACTCAATGAATGATTCTAGTTAACCTGTTTCGCTTGTAACACGTACCATCAGTCATGGGAATCTCCAGTTCTCCAGCACAATACTTGTTTGCACTTTTTGCTACTGTGTCTTTACTTGCAATAAATGTACTAGGCTTTAATGCAGGATGATTGCATATATATTTTGACAGTCATTGGACTCACACAAAGGACTCCTACTCACACAGTCAATGTACTCGGACAATGAATTCAACTTAGTTAGAATAAGAAGTACAGGTTAGAAGCCAGCATCAATAACATGAACAAAAGTCTTCATTAACTCATTCCATACCAGTCCCTGATTTTTCCGTATATTTACCTAGATTTAAGACGACAATTGCATATTTAAATTCTTCATGAAAAGAGCTTTCATTCAAGTTCCAACATGTCTATAGTCTTAAGTCAGTGCCAGAACCACTGACCAAGGCCTGTGACCTTAGTATGGAATGAGTTAAAACCGGCATTTCTATTACAGTAACAGCAATATACAGATGGCAGGATGTTATACATATGACGTCATAATGATCAACATATATACGCAACACTAATATTTTGCACCTCTTTTGAGTACCTTATGAGTGTAAAAATGCTTAAAAGTTGAGGAGTCTCCCCACACCCTGATGAAGGTCCTGGAGGACTGAAACATGTCGGGGGGTGACTCCTCCATTTTCAACTTGACCAGTTGGTTTTGTCATCTTTACCTTTTAATTAAATAGGTAGGTTGAATTGTTCAAAATCAGTACTCGTAATAGTGGAATTAGGACCCCAGAAGAGAGCACATGGTGTATAAATATCGCTTTTACATGGGAAAAGCTTCAAAGGGCTTTATTGTTATGCAAATGACCAAATCATATGCAAAAACATGTAACATCAAGTGCTACCATCTGGTGGCCTAAAAGGTTCAATTATGCAGAAAACGTGGATTTGCATGTAAGATTAATGGGACTTTTACATGTGTTACTTTTTATTTTATGTACTTTTTTAAAATTATTTTTATTCCATATATTTATTTTATTTTTGGCTGTGAACCCTATATGTATAGCAATGCAAGTGAAGTAGCTGGCAGTTTACAAAGTATTAGCAAGTGAAATTCCTGGCAGCCTGGGCTTCTGGAAAACACTGAGGCTAGTCCAAAACAAGCGAGTCTGTGCAACTGGGTGGGGATGCTTGCTTGGTCAGTCCCTACCACACTGATTCAGCATATTCTACGGCAGCACTGAGCTTTTGCTGCACTTTGAAACCATGTTTTTTTTTGTTTGTTTTTTGTTTTGATTGAGAAAGACATGATATCAGCCAGCAACTTTCTGCTGTACTCTCCATATGAATAGTGCTCAGAGTGTACAGCGGAGAGCTGTTGACTCACTCAGACTCCTTAGGGTTAAATGCTATAAAAAAGCATCGTGTAAAAATATTAATATCATATTTTGTAGGGATGCTTGCATACAGAAGCAGCTGAAAATTTTAGATGGCATTGTGCTTACACTGAAGAGGATTTGTGGTACCGGTAAGGACCATGATAAACATGAAAAGCTGGGAGATCTTGCTCATTCTGTAGTAACTCTTATATGGGCGCTTCCAGAAGACTCAACGTACAGCAAAATGACCAGAAAACTGATGAAGGTGAGCATTTTATATGCTATGTAAATCAAGGGACTGCATTTTGTGGAAGAGCTTTGTTAGTTGAAATTTCAAGGGTTGAAAAGTAGTTGTCAATACAAGGCTGGCTTTAAAACTAGCTTAACAAGGATGTATTACAAAGCATAACATGGCACTTATTACAAAGACAATATTTATATATTCTAAATTTTGAAAATGGGCAACTGTAGTTACTGAAGGTATTTGTGCTTATGTTACCACAAGATAATGCATAAATGAAATAAAAGATGCTACATACAACAAGGAACAAGTAAAGGGTTAAAACGTGCTTTGAAACTAGCTTTGCTTGGAGAGTAATGCCTCATTATATACTACTATGTTTTATTTTGATTTGGCATTTTTGACATAGAAATGGGGAGCAATAATAGAAGGTTCCTTTGCCAATGTCAGAAGGGCATAGCATGTGTTGTCAAATTACTTTCCATTGCTGGAATTTTTCTATGTAGATCTAAGCGAATAGCTGAGAGGTCCAAGTAAATTTTTTCATTGAAGGTGCAAAAGTAACCATTTCATTACCCTCAGCACAAATGCTTGAGGGTCTTGTCTGTCTGTATTTGTCCTTGGTCAAAAATCTCAGTGCTTTACTTCTCAAAACACTCTGACTGCATCCTCTTCAAAAATGGTGGGGATGTGCCTTGGTTTATAGAGTCTTAATGAACTTTAATTGAATGTGTACACTCCGGTTACTTTTATATATTTTCATTAATTTTTACCTCAGCTGACTTGCTAGTCAGCTGAGGTTATAGCATGGTCCAGTGTCCGTCTGTCAATCTTTCCACAATTTACATTTTCAGCTTCTCCAAAACAATTGGCCACATACTTTTCAAACTTGGTTGGGGTCTACCTTAGGTATATCTCTACCAAATGTGCACAGTTGGTCATGCTCCAATGAATTTTGGATTTTTGCTGACTTGTCAGTCTGCAGAGTTAATCCGTTTCTGCATCAATCCTCCATCTGTCTGTACTTTTTACATTTTTGACTTCTCAAAAACTGTTTCATGGAATCTTTTGATTTTGCACACAGATTGTCTGGTATCAAGTGTGCAAAAGAGATGATGATGCAATAATTTTTTATTTATTTAATTAATTTTTTGATATTGAAAAAAAAGTTCTCAAAAACTGCTTGACCAATTGCCTTGATGTTGCGTACGTGGTCACGAGGGGTCAAGTAGTTTCATTTTTTGGCCACCAGGTGGTGCTGCAGTTTTTTCTTTTTTTTTTTTTAAATGGATTTTTGCGTTAGAGCAATTTTTCACTTCTCTAGAACGGTGAAACAGAGTTACGTGAAATGTCAGAATATTAATTTGACTAAAGGCAATAAAATTTTGCCAAAAAGATGTGGATAAGGTAATTTTTGATGAAACTATGGAGTATTGAACTTTGGGAACGTGCTGGTAAGTGCTCCTGGTGTACATACATGCATGTAGCAATACAGTGCTTATGTGCAATATTGTCAAATAGGTTGTACGGAGTGCTTTGATTTTACACACCCCAGGTGGACCATTTATGATAATCATTTTCACAGTTTTCTCCAATTTTCAGTTTGACCTGATCAGGCAAAGGACACTTTTATACATTACACAATATGTCAATTTTGCCAATTCAACCAGGTATTTTGCTATTGGGCCATTCCCATGGACAAAACAAGCGCCCCTGCCCTTCCCAAAAGAAAACCAACAATGCAGGCTTCCAGTGGTCATCTGTGCATTACACACTTTAACATGTAATACTGTGCACTACACACCTCTTATCTTGACGAAAATTTGTGTCAGGTGGTGTATTCAGGTGAATGCATATGCGTTAGGAGAGGTCACAATAAGAAATTTCATGTACCGGGTACATTCAGCTCAGTACACAACCCAATACACAAAATTCCTGCAAGCTAGATTCGTTTAATCTTATTGGATTCTGTGTTAAAGTTATCTTGAATCAACAAGTTAATTTTGATGCTAATCAAATACAATTTTCAGAATTATATAAGTTATTGTAAGTTATATACCAACATGAAAAAAAAATGGTGTTTCAACGTACAGTTGCTTTTCAGTTATTAAGTTCCAAATTACTGAAATTAATGGGAATACACAAATCTAGCCCTTTTGACTTCAGTATCCTGTGCAGGAAGGATACAGGGGTCTTTTATACTTGCTTTTCCCTATTGTAAATTGTGACTTATCATATTGAACTTGGAATTTTATCAGAGTTGGTTGTATATTTGATGCACATGTATTGGTATATGTTGTATATTTGATGTACATGTATTGGTATATCAATAGCTTTAAATTCTGCAGATGGTATGTGTGCTGGAAACAAAGCTCTTCACAGCAGTTGATGAGACATTGCAGGAATTGATAAAGCTGAAAGCGGCAGGACATACTGAAGGAGCATGTCATTACATCATAGAAAAGTGTGAGTGAATTTGTGATGTTATAGTTTATTTTGTTACAGTGTTTACCATGCAGACTATCTGTCATAGCTTTGAGAATGAAAGAACAAATTATTACGAGCAATTTATACATATGTTCTAAACAAACAAATTGGTCCACACAGCTGAACACATCAGCCCTTGATATACATGTAGTGTATTACACAAGGGAGGAATAGTTACGTCACGCTGTAAATATGTACATGATCATTTTTGAATGAATGCTTCGACCATGAAATAAGAATACCTTTTGTTTGTGTGAAAGCAGAAGTATTCAGGTGCAAATTGTCTGTTGGTACAATAACAAAAAGCAATTCAAATTTAAATCAAAAACATCGTAGCACAGTAATTGCCCATTAATTTGAAAACAGATTAAAGGTTTTGTAGAGAAAGCCACTTCAGCAAGAAAATCGCAGTGTGGAGGTGCCTTAGTGCAACAAGTTATCTGCTTGGACTCGTGCACTCAAAGGCTCCCAGCTGAGAAGAAAATGTAGAGATTGTTTATCTGTTTGGGGTCAATGTTGATCCTACCAGTGAAAGTATGTATGTGATGATTCAATATGTGCAACAGGTTTTAAATAGTCCTTGAGAACATATGGAAAACATATTTAATGTCATTGGAATCATTGGAATGTAGTATGAGGGAGCTTCAACACACATGGAGAGAATTGATGTATTTATTTATTTACCTTCGACAGTTGCTATTTGTTACATAATACCCAGTAAATAATGCATCTTAAATGGCCGTATGGAACTGTATTTTCTATGCATAACATGACAAGCAATATGATTGGCTCATCCTGTCAAATTATTCAAGAACACAATCACATGTTGTAAAGTTAGAACTGGGCACCAAAATGTACAGCTGAAAAATTTAAATGGATAAAGAAAGGAAGGATGAAAAAGAAAGATGGATGGATAGAGAGAGAAAGAGAAAAAGGTTTCTGATCTAATGTAATGCATTCATTTGAATCTGAGCATGTGTCAAAATAGAGATGTCTATCATATTATGTCAAAAACCATGCGACTGATTATTTTGTTTGATGAAAAGTTTGGTATCACAGAAGGAATGTGATGATCACAATATTAAAGTAAGGCTTCCTGTTTGACTGCACAGAATTTATTCTTTGGTGTATTCCGCAAACGTGGTAATAGATGAGAGCAGCGAGCTTTGATGAACTTAGCTCAGCTGACTTACATAGACATATGTCATGCCTAAAATTCTAGGCCGCAACTTCCTAATTCTTTGTTTTGTTTCATTAAAGCTGAGACACTCGAATCATGAATTTTGGGTGAATATTTCTAGGTCAACTGAGCATGGGCTGCTCACCCAGCCTTTTTGTTTTTTACCTGTGCTCTTTCACAGAATTTCAATAAATTTTGTTCTTGATGTGTGAAGAGTAACTGATTCACAGGGAACAAATAGCATTAGTTATGTAAGGTTATCGCTCGACCTCCATTTGCCTAGACATCTGTGTTTGGGCCGAACGGCCATGGAATTGAGTAGAGTTTGACTCACTTGAATCTAAAAATCTGATGGTCCTTTGGCACCATCTCTCTGTCTCATCCTTTCTCTTCGGGTGCCATTACTGGCTTGCCTTTTTGAGTTGAAGCTTTGTCAACGTTTGTTTACATTTACTGCTATAGTGCTTTGCTGACACCCTGATTTTCTCCATGATGGAGCAGTGAGTCAGCTCTCGCTCGGAAATGAGGCCCTCCAGACCCCCTACTGCTTACAGACTTCTCAGTCGGCAGTGGCCAAGGTCCCATATAGCAGCCTTACGGAGACTCAGCCAGATCCCTCCAGCCAGCAGACGCCTTTGTCGGCAGCCACCGATATCTTGGCGTGTGAGAGTTCCTTGCCTCGTCTGACTAGACCCATACGGGCCAATCAGGTTGAGGCGGCATCTGTGGCAACGACTCCTTCTGCGGAGGTTCTCGCTATGCCAGGCATGGTGACAGATCCCCTGATGTCACAGGCAGCGGCTCAATCACCCTCAGACAATGCACTGTTTGACAAGGCCTTGGGCAATACCGCCCCACCCACCCCTCGTGAGTCTGGAGTCTTTGGACCTGGACACAGAAAAGGAGGATGAGCAGATCTCGACCCGGGTCGAAGGGGTCGTTCATGCTCTGAGAGGTGCAGAGATTTAGCGATCACTGGTTCTGTAGTGGCTTCGACCCCTGCTTCCATGGGCATGGTCCTACTAAGGGCTTTGACCATGTCAAAGCTCTTATCCGGAGCCTGATTGATGACCAAGGTGTGGTGCCTCTATCGGAGGAGAGATCGGGTGTTGTTGTGCTGTCATGTCAGGGCTTGTCTCTGGAGGACATGCAGCAACGCACGCCTATACCTTTTTCGCTCTTTGTAGCTGAGTTTTATGACCAGCTCACAGCCAAGACTTGCGGCACACAGGTTCTTGTGGAGCCTCAGACATCTGGCTACCTGAGGCAGGGGTGACTCCTTCCTAAGCTGGACATCCAGGGGAAGCCGTACTCTGTGCCTGAGCAGATCTTTCACAGCCTGTGGAATTAGACTGAGAGGAGTTTGATGCTCGGCAGCCAAGAACCATCATGGCATGTGCAGAGGCCTTCAGACGGTTGGAGGAGGATGCCAAGGAATCTGTCCTTTATGGCGTCATGCTCCAATGTGTTGTTGGCCACTTTTGGGGTCTTTCCTGGATGACCTCAAAACTTCCATTCAGATCATGGAGGCAGGGTGAGACTGGTTAGACCAGGCGACACTTCTCGCAAATTCCTTGTCACGAGCTGTTGATCACCAGGTACGGACCACTTGCACACTGGAGAGGAACCTTTGTTTCTTGCGGCGGGATGCCTACCTTCAGGGTGAGAAGCTGCCTGACCTGATCTTTTGTAGAGCCCACGGGATCACTCTTCTCGGGAACTGTGTTCACAGGAGACATGGCGAAAGTGGTCTGCCGCCGCTGTCGTTGTCGTCCTTGGCTGGCTTAAACCCGAAGGGCCTTACTTCTCAGACCGGGTCCACTCAACCCTCGACTCATGCTCCCTCGGGGCCGTGACAACCTGGGAAAAGTGGACAGCAATCCAGGAAGGGCAAACCTTCAGGTAGAGGCAAACCAGTCAGTGGCTGCCTCACTGCCCAATGGGAGTCTAACACGGATGATTTGTATGTCCTCAATATCCTGAGACATGGCTGCAGGCTACCTTTCTGTGACAACAGGCCTCCATAAAGCTGAGAACCAGGGTGGCTTGCACCACCCCCCTTGGAACCCAAAGCATCGACATTCCTGGAGGCGGTTCAGACACTTCACAGCAAGCGTGTCATAGAGCCGGTAGAAGATCAAGGTACTTTTGGCTTTTACAAGTTCCTTGTCTTCAAGAGGGATGGAGGATAGTGCCTGGTCATAGACCTGTTGACGCTGAACACCTTCCTGAAAGTCCCTTCCATTTGGGATGGAGTCAGTGGCAGCAGCTCTAGGGCCCATGGAGGGTGGACGATGTCCCTGGATCTCAAGGACGCATCCTTCCACATGCCAATTGCAGAGACTTCATGGAAGTTTCTGTGGTTTGCATTTGCGGGCCAAGTCTACCAGTTCAGGGTGCTTCCGTTCAACCTTCCAATGGCACCGCTGGGGTTGACCAGTTTAGCGCAGACAGTTGCTGCTTACCTTCATCGCTCAGCCATCGACATTCATGGGTATCTGAACGATTGGCTTATCTGAGCACTTCGGCACATGGATTTGCAGGGTCACACACAGACTGTTCTGGAACTCTGCAAATGCTTGGGCCTGATAGTGAACGTACCCAAGTCCAGTCTTTAGCGGGAGCAGATTTTAGTCTTTCTTGGCATCCAGTTCCACCTGGTTGCCTACATCTGTTGCCCTTTGGAAAACAGGTGGGAAAGACTTCAGTCCCTGATCAGAGCCTTTCTGACTGGCAAGGTCTGCTTGGATCCATCACCAGATGGTGCTCAGAACACAAATCTGCACGAATGCAAGTCACATCCCGGAACATCAAAATGTCCTGGCCAACCAACTCTTGAGAAGGGGTCAGCCAATAGAGACAGAGTGGTCGCTCCACCCCAGGGTTGTTCAGGCCATGTGGGGGAGATGGGGAACTCCACATGTGGATCTGTCTGGGACTTGCAAGAATGTGAAACTGCTGGTTTACGTCTAACCTGTCCCAGACCCCCAGGCCCTAGAGGTGGACACTCTAGCCATGGACTGGAGCAGCCTGTGGGCCTACGCCTTTCCGTCTTGCCAGATCCTTCCAAAGGTACTGCGCAAGGTTCGGTCCCATGATTCTGATGCTGGTTGCCCCCTGGCAGCTCTGAAGGGATTCCTCGGTAGTCCTACTGGAATTAAGCGTCAAGCCTCTGCTACTGATTACCGGCATGGCCGAAGCTTCTGGTGCAGCCACAGACAAGGGTGTTCCACCTGAACCCTCAAGTGCTCAACCTCCACGCTTGGTGGTTATCTCACAGCACATCCAGGACAGAGGCTTCTTAGAATCCACCTCAAATAGTATTAATTGCCAGACGAGGGCTTAGATTATCTCTAACTGTTTACTTGGCTCGATGGAACATATTTTCCAACTGGTGCACCAGAAAGGGAATTCACCCCAAAAAAGTTACTGTTAAGTTTTTGGTGTTTCTTTTATTAATCATATACATGTAAATGTAATTTTAGAAGTAAAACTTGTATTTAGCATGTTTAGTGTAATTCGTTATGCTTTGAATTTGACTTTGCCTTGACAGTGTCAAACTTTTTGGAATCCACCACCTCAGGAAAGAAACAAACAGAGCAACAGTTGCACCCTCTGCTGGGGATATTGCATTCTGGCATACATAGATACATAAGGTCAGAAAGTACAGTTTGGATGATGGAGAGACAACAGCATGTCTTGCTGCTTGTAAAGGTGAGGGCATTTATTCAACTTTCGAGCACACCAGATGGAAGTGTAAACATATTGTATTTATATTTCACTGGTGGTACATTCCTGTTATTTTATGTGACAATTCATGTTCACAGTGCAATTACATTTCCGATTGTGATTGTAGTGTATGTTATCTGGCTTAACTGCATCAGTGTAGATATGACATGCATTTGTCAATATAAGTTCGAACAAGCAGCCACCCTTACCAAAAAGTGTTTGCTGGAATTTAAGCCTACAAAGCATGCTTGATGGTTTCCAACTGATGGCCCATTGATAAATATATGTGGCTGTTGAAGCCTTGAATTCTCAAGATTTTAGCATTGCATGTGATAATAGTGTTCAAGTAAGGTATAGGTTTAGACAGTGATTGGGTTGGTTATGGAGCATAGAGGGATTGGATTGTGCCATTTTATGGGGTTCAGGGCAACACAGAAGATGTGGAACTGGTGCTCCTGCTAGTATAATTATGGCTTGACAGGTGTCTTAATGATTTACACGTGTACTTAAAATTATACACTCGCAAAATTGTGTGTACAGTAAAACCTGTTTTGAGAGACCACCCCGGGACATGCCCAAAAATGGTCACATAAAGCAGGTGGTCTCCCAAAGGAGGGTTGACTTGTACCACCTGGCCAACAACCAACCTGTAGTTTGAATTTCCATCCATAATTTAGATTTGTACATGCATATTTCTATATTTATGCCCCCCTTCGAAGAAGGTGGGGCATATAGCGTTGCACATGTCGGTCGGTCTGTCGGTTGGTAGACTGTGGTTTCCGCACAATAACTCAAGAAGTTTTTGAGCTAGGACTTTGATGCTGTACAGGTGTATTATTCTAGTCAAAAGCTAGGCAAAGTTTGAAGATGGGTGACCTTGACCTAATTTCCAAGGTCACAGTGGTACCTGAGGTAACTTTGGTTTCCGCACAATAACTGAAGAGGCTTTTAAGCTAGGACTTTTATAGTGCACAGGTTTATAGTCCATATTTGGGGCTAGGCGAAGTTCGAAGATGGATGACCTTGACCTCATTTTAAAGGTCACAGAGCCATTTTACTGAATATGGTTTCATGCTTTCTGCAGGATAATTTATACCTTGGAGCTAGAACTTTTATATTGCACAGCTTTATGGCTCTCTGTAAGGGCTAGGTTGAGTTTGAAGATGAGTGACTTTGACCCAGTTTTAAGGGTCACAGAGAGATTGTAAAATTCCTGTGGTTTCCACACAATAACTCAAGAAGTTTTTGAGCTAGGACTTTGATACTGTGCAGGTGTATCATTCTAGTCAAAAGGTAGGCAAAGTTTGAAGATGGGTGACCTTGACCTAATTTCCAAGGTCACAGTGGTACCTGAGGTGACTATGGTTTTCGCACAATAACTGAAGAGATTTTTAAGCTAGGACTTTTATATTACACAGGATTATAGTCCATATTTGGGGCTAGGCGAAGTTCGAAGATGGATGACCTGGACCTCATTTTAAAGGTCACGGAGCCACTTTACTGAATATGGTTTCATGCTTTCTGCATGATAACTTATACCTTGGAGCTAGAACTTTTATATGGCACAGCTTTATGGCTCTCTGTAAGGGCTAGGTTGAGGTTGAAGATGGGTGACCTTGACCCAGTTTTAAGGGTCACAGTGAGATTGTAGAATTCCTGTGGTTTCTGCATGATAAGTCAAGAAGTTTTTAAGTTAGGACTGGGATACTTTACAGATCTATAGTTCTTGGTAAGGGCTAGAAGAAGTTTAAAGTTTGGTGACCTTGATTTAATTTCAAGGGCACGTTGGTACCTGAGTAAACTTTGGTTTCCACATGATAACTGAAGAGGTTTTTAAACCAGGACTTTTATATTGCACTTGATAATTGGTCGTATTCGGGGCTAGGTCAAGTTTGAAGATGGGTGACCTTGACCTAATTCAAAGGTCACAGAGCCATTTGGTTGAATACTGTTTCTGCATGATAACTTGCATTTTAGAGGTAGCAGTTTTATATTGCACAGCTTTATGGTTGCCTATAAGGGCTAGTTTGAGTTTGTAGATGGGTGACCTTGACCCAGTTTTGAGGGTCACACACAGACAGTAGACTTCCTGTGGTTTTTGCACCATAACTGATGGTCAAGTGAAAATGAGTGACCTTGCCCTAATTTCCAAGGTCATAAAGCCACTTTTCTGAATATGGTTTCTAAATGATGACTTAATTTTATAGCCATAAGTTTTATATTGTCCAGGTTTTTAGTCATTTTTTAAGGGCTAGGTTAAAGTTTAAAGATATGTGACATTGATGTATGATCAACCTTCACTAATTTTGTAAGGTCACAAGTGCCCCATCTACCACTATCAATAGGGTAGCGAGGGCAAGGGTAATGAGGGCGGGGGGCATCTATGTTTTACAAACCTTTTCTTGTTATTACACCCAATTCCAGCTGGTAGTCAGATGTTTCTTTATCTATTGATATCAGAAACATATTTAGGTTTTGTGAACTCATTTTATCAAAACTGTTTCAGTAATATTGCCAAAATTGGTGGATTTTACTTATCAAAATGGGGTACTTGTGGCTGGATGGGTGGTCTTTTGGGGCTATTTTGGGTGGTCACTGATCAGGTTCTGCAGGTGGTCTCCCAAAAGAGGTAAATTTACATTAGAATGTGTTTTGCACAAGAAAAGTGGTGACAAAAGACAGGTGGTCTCCCAAAGGAGGGGTCTCTCAAAACAGGTTTTACTCTATTACCAAACCTCCAGCCTAGGTCTTCTATGACTCTCGATCATGCTGGTAGCTGCAGACAGAGGTTGGGGGGGGGGGGGGGGGGGGGGGAGATGTACTGCCAGCAGTATGTTATCACTTTTTAGCTCTGCTGACCATAAGTTGCAGAGCTTATGTCATCACTAATGTCACTTCATCAGTCACTGTCTGTCCGTCTGTCCATCCAGCCATACATAGACTTTTGCTTGTGAACACAATAGTCTACTGCCACATATAACTTTCAGAACTTATTGAGTGTATGAAAATATAGGTTGAGTTGATATTGCTTTCGCTTCCAACAGAATTGTGTTATATTCAGGCCAAAATAATAAAATTTTCAGACTGCCATTTTTTTAAAGTTTTTCATGAACCATGCCCAAACTTGGTGGGAACTTTGATCAGACAGAATTTGAAGATATGCACCAAAAGATGTTGAAAGCACTGTAAATTGATTATGTTCAGAAAGAATAAGGCTAAAAATACCAAATGAACCACAAATGTTTATCATTCGGCATAGAAGTTACCTGCTGCTTTATGTGGATGACCTTGACCTACTTCCTCAAGGTCCAGAGGGAATGCATTTTTGGAAATTATTTTTTGTTATGGTCATTACATCTGAACTTACGCACATATATTAATATACTAGTACAGGAATGTTATAGAGACAAAAGTCGATGGCGTATGGCATCATGGTGGTGCCACTGGTGGCATTAAGTGGATCTAGCATCCTAGGTATTAAAAGTACACTACATTCTTTATTTTACTTATGAATTGAGGTGGAACTTCTGAATTTACACCAAGGTTGCATTGGGCCATTGGTTAAATTTTATCAACTTTTAGGTGACCTTGACCTAATTTTCAAGGTCATTAGAGATGCAGCAAAGGACACTAAATTTGAATGTTGAAAAATGAGGAGGCAAACAGTACCAAATGTACCATAAGTGTGTATTATGTATGGAAGTTTGGTATTGCAGAATGCACCTGACCATGACCTATTTTCTGAAGGTCCCAGAGGGAATACATATCAGAAAAAATATTTTATTGTGATGGCCCATGACATGATAAATTAAGATGGAACTGCAAAACTTGCACCAAATAAACATAAAACCGATGGTCAGATTTTGTAATATGTTGTGAGACTGTGACCTAATTTTCAAGATCA
The DNA here is from genome assembly GCA_964020975.1 of Hermodice carunculata. Taxonomy (NCBI): domain Eukaryota; kingdom Metazoa; phylum Annelida; class Polychaeta; order Eunicida; family Amphinomidae; genus Hermodice; species Hermodice carunculata. The sequence goes on along the minus strand of OZ026615.1, from coordinate 30,768,172 downwards.
TTAAGCACTTAAGAAAAGGACACAAAATTCAATCTACTGATCAAGAGTAAGGGATATGATACCAAATGTGTTCATGTGAAAGTTTGATGTTACATCATATGGTTGACTTTGACTGATGGTTCAGGATCATGGAGGGAATGCTTTTCAGGAAACAATTTTTTGTGATGGTCATCAGCTTTTATGTCAGCAAAGCATTAGGTCCATTGGCCCTTTTGTTCAAATTTCAATCTGAGTTTTTTGAGGAAAGTAAAGTGAAGTACATTCAGCTTTTTTATTGTGAGTTTTCAAATTGTGTGATGCTAATATCTTAGAAGTATGCAGTTTTCAACATTCTAAATATAAAGAGTACCCTCATATATATATATATATATATATATATGAATCAGATTAAAATTCTGAAACCAGTAATGTGTTACACCAAACCAAAGAATTATTTAGGCTTCTTTTATTTTCTGGTTTTATATATATATGTATATATATATATACAGTGCTACCTGCAACTTAAGACCACTCTTAATGCCAGACAAAAGTGGTCACATATGACAGGTGGTCTTTCACCGCAGATAAGCTGGCACAGAAATTGAAGGTCAGTGTCTTGAAATGGCAGTCTTAAAAACTAGTGTGGTTTTTCACTAGATGTGACCTTTAAAGCAGATACCACTGTATATATATATATATATACATATATATATATATATATATATATATATATATATATATATATATATATATATATATATATATACAGTGAAAACTGCATATATATACATATATACAGTGAAAACTGCTTATAATGACACCATTTGTTCCCTTAGAATGTGTCGGATAATTGAATATGTCGGATAAATGAATCAAATGACAAAGAAAATGAACTTTTGTCATTCAAAACTTGTGTCATTATAATGAATATGTTGGATATCTGAGTGTCGTTATAATGAGGTTTCACTGTATATATATAAAATCTGGAGAGCCTGCAGATTAGCTTGCAGCTAGCAAGTCATTTGCCTGCTTAGCAGACCTTGGGTCTTTCATTTTTGCCTCGGACTCAGTCACCAGCCAAAGCTAAAATGCCCTCGGAGTCAGCTAAGCAGACAAGCAAGTCATCCAAGTGAAATAAATAAGTTTAGTATAATGATATATATATTTTGCTGTATTTTGATGTGGCCAGTGTTACCAATGCTCGGTAACTGGATTGTCCATGAATGCTCCAAATGTTACAGGTTCTGATCAGCTACTTCATCATTCATCAATCCTGCTGACAATAATAGAAGATTTAGCAAGCATAGTAAACCCAATCAAAAATGATGTGTGTATATGTGTCCATGGGACATAGGCAGACCTCCATGACTGTCTTCCAGTAAATGTCATTTTTTTAGTGTGATAGAAATGGCCTTATTGGAACAAAGCTACTGCTTTTTACATTTAATTTTATCAAAATTTTCTCCCCCCACCCCCCCCCCCCCCCCCAACTTGTGTGGCTTCCTCAGCTGTTATGGTGGCCTTGTTCTTGCTTCCTGTATTTCAATTGGCACTAGGTTGGCAACACTGGGTAGCATTGACAAATATGCCACCATCTTTTAAAAGCTTTTTAAACCTTTAAAATGGCAAATATATCAATGAGGTGTTATATTAATTATAATCAATACATCACAACAGGTGGTTCTACAGCTGTACCAGTATTTACCAACAGAGATGCAGGAGCTCACGTATGGGACTCAGTCAGGACAGCAAAGCTCTGAAATTGTTACATTGCTACAAGGTATCTTCAGTGGTCTGTTGCAGCTTCTACTCCTCCAGGTATGTTGCTGATTCCCGGCTGGTTTTGGAAGCTCTCGGGATTGTATACTTTGTCAGCGGAGCCAGTGTGTTTGCATAATGTATGTCACCTTTTGAGCTCATAATGGATGCATTGTCAGGCCCATGGCCTTGTTGTCGGCTCTGGCATGACTTGTTACATACATGAATAAGCAGCATTTTCATGTACATTTTGTGTTTACATCTCTTCTCTAACCTTGATACTGACAATTAAATCTTTGTAGTTTCTAGGTTGATAATAAGAAAAAACGTTTTGAGTGTAGAAATCATGGTTATTTAAGGATAAAAATTTACATACCTAAGGAAGAAAACAAAAGTGTGGTGATACCTTTGGGTTTAAATTTGTGTGTTTTAAGTGTGAAGTCCTTTTTAGAAATGTGATATGCTGTAATAGTGTTACTCAAAAGTGTCACATTCACACATGTTGATAGAGTAGAAAATATTGTCCTGGATGTGAGACAGAGTTCAGACTTTGCCAAAAAGAGCTGTCAGGAATTGAGGTGCATATAGGAACTTTCACCTTTCTGTACTCAAACGATCCCAAAGTGTCTGGATGTAAGTTGTCATCTGCTTTAATGTTTTTACATAAATTTCATATTAATAGAAAATATTTTTGTGGACAGTTTTAAGACTATCGGGATGGCACACTCAATGTCAGTAGCTATCCTTGGTGTGGGTTGGGCGTATTCTGACTAGTGAAAGGGTAAAAGTGAGTCATTGGCAGCAGTGAGTTAATGTGATGTCACACTGGCTAGGAATGGGCTGGTTACTGGCAGTAGACTGAAGACTTTCTCAGAAATGACTGTCATTGGAATCTTGGGACTATGTTTTACAACATGTAGCAGTTGCAAGGACAAGGCATACAATGGTGCACTGTAGTACATTACAGTACTATTATCCATTGTCAGTGTCCCTGTCCTCCCACACTTTCCTTGCAGAAAATAAAAAATCGTAAGCATCTGACATCTTACCATCATTTTGGTAGTATTATTGCTGAATGTTACAAACAGTACGCTGTAAGTTTCTCTTTGCTTTAGGTAATAATTCAAGATAGTTTCTACAGATGAAAGGCTGAGATATGCAGCCTGAGCCCTGTTTTGTAAGAGGGATACAAGCAAAAAGCCAAGTACAGGAGAACTTGTCTGGGGGTTAAGACGGACCAGTTTTGCCTGTAATAACTTTGATTTTAACAGAGAGCACTGTTTACAGATCAGTAGCACAGCCATGGCTATCAGAGGATGCCCTTCCTTACCTAACATTTATGTATGACATGGAAGAAACCAAGCTACAGAAATACCTGCTACACTCCTGGGTGTACTGGTAGTATATTGATGATGTTTTCTTGGTTTAGACATTTGAAGCACAACACTTTTCATAATTTATGATACACCTCAATGATAGTCACCTGACTTCAATTCTTTGTGGGATCATCTTCTACTCAGAAAACTCTCCTAGACACAGCCGTCAAGATTAATGAGCATAGGAAGGCATACACCTCGCTACTTGCCAAACCCACACATACATATACACTGCAGATTAACCCACCATAAACAGAGAGGCTATGCAACCAGCTACCAAGGGTCGAAAGAATGTGTAACCATCCAGAAGGTCTTTGACACAAACATATGAAAAAAAAAATACGGTATTTCTTTCAACTGATATTATAACAAGTATGTGTACTGTTCTTTTCTTGTCCCAAGAAGTATGAAACTTAAAAAAGTCGAAGGAATTAGCATCAAAGTTTCATCAGTTTTCTTACATACTTATGCCAGGATCACATCACATAGTACATGGTCTTGGCTGATGTTTTGCAGCTTTCTTGAAGTTCATTTGAACATTGTTACTTTTTTTTCAGAATTTTCCAATAGATTGCTGCCTGCTCATTGGAAGGACCGTGACCTTCATGTTGAATCTAACCCCTGACCCCAGTGTTGCTGCCAAAACATTTTATACATTATTTCATTCATTAGGTTTGTGAACTTTAACCAGTCTTTACAGATCAATGGCTAAGGTACTGTTTATGTGCTTATTTTGCAAATTCCATCACAGTACGATCACTCAAATAACTGTATTCCCACAAATAATTGACTTCCTGCAGCAAAAGTAAGCTCCCTCAAGGACTGTATTTTCTCAGGTTATAACCTCAAATTGAAAATGCTCAAACTGTAAAATGAAATGACATGGTCCCTATGTATAGGTACTGCACAAGAAAAAAAAAATCATAATGTAAACATTGTAAAATAACTAGAAGGTTGGCAAAAATATTAAGGCACATGTGACACTTTTAGTTTGAGGCTTTGAGGCTATTGAAAGATTTTGCTACGACCAGAGTTACAGATTGTCATTTTCTTCTATCATCATACTACTGTTAGTTGCTTCAATTTTGCTGTATTCTTATTTTTTGCTTATTTCGCTGATGGTACAAAAAAAACTGTGAAAATAAAAGTACACTGAAATAGTATTTTAACATCGTTTGAATAGGAATCATGTCCACAATAGTGAACTAAAGCTACAGTGATATGTCTGAAATAAATAAGATACGTGAAAATTTAATTGTGACAAAGAATAGACGCATGACAGCGTATCACTGGTACTGAAGGAAACAGTCATGTTTGAGTCGATGGCTTTAGGTCGGATTCTTGGCTATGACGGGTTCAACAACATTTAAACATTCCAATATTATGATGATCACATTAGAAATGATGCCTGCTAGGCATTGGATGTCAGCATGGCTAGCATTCACCTTTCATTTTAAAAAAGTAAGACAGACTGAAGGAAAAAAACACACAGAGTTTTCTGATGCTTTATATGTTATTTGTTCAGGTATTCCACATTTTTATTGTTAGATGAAGAGTAATTCAGCCAGTTCTATAAGTCAATGGAAAATAAAGATGTGTTTTCTCAAATTGAAAAAAAAATAATGGAAATATATTGACAGAATATTTTCATACTCGTCAAAAAAGTCCCTGCCAGAAGTTTGTGTCTCACTTGTAACAGGCCATAATCATTGCTACCACTGCCACAGAAAATTCTTTTGTTTTTGTGGCTATACAAGACTGTAAACACAGTTGAACACAGTAATGATTTTCTTTGTTCCCTTTGTAGTTTTGGAAAATAGTCTAGCATAAATACTTAAAAAAAAACACTTCCAAGTTCATGGAATTTTCAGTCTTCAAGTACATTGGTTGTAATGTCTTTTCATGCATGTTTCTTTCGATGTTAATTGGTTCAGGAGAAAATTTATATGTGTACATACTGCTGTATGAGGAATATATATAGCTCCTTTGACACTTATGTACTCATATCTTTCAGGAACACATCTGTTGATCAAGTGTGGAAATCTGGAAATTTGCTCCAGAAGTACTTCATCTGAATCACACGAACCTGGACACAAACTGAATATCCAGCAGGTTGAACAGACACAGACATTTGGTCACTTGGCGTTGATGGATGGACTGCTAGCCTGTGCCAAATTAGCAACACTCACCAAGATGATCATGACAGACATTGAGGCTAGATCACATGACCAGCTTTCACACCTGTCACATTCGTGCGTGGAATCATATGATAAGCAGTCTGACCAATCAGTTGCCACTCTCGCTGAACCAAACAGGACTAGCATTTTACCAGAGTCTGATGACCAGTGCTTCCACCAATCAGATTGCTCAGGGGCATCATTTGGTGAATATTTGAATGAATCAACTTCAACCCTCATGTACCCATGGCTGTTCTGCAGAGTTTGTGATTTTTGTGTCAATGAACATCAGTACCATGGTTTCAAGGTGTTGCTTCAGTGGTACCATAAATTTGCCAAAGTGATACATACATACACAGAAGCAGAAAAATTGTTCGTAGATAATTCTCTTTTTGTCACAAAGACTCTGCAAATCATATGGACTAATCTGGATAGTCCAGTTATTGGTGTCAATGAATCTGTGATGGATATATTTAGAATATTTGTAGACATGTATGTGCAACATGCCTCAAGCAGTCCTGAGGTTAAAGGTGAAGGACATTCCATGCTTGACACTGTGGTGACCCAAGTAATGTCCTTGACCTGGCACATCAAAGGGAAGCATGGACTTCTGGCTGTCCTGTGTCAACATCTTGGGCCTGATAAGGTGATGAATTTTCAAATTGGAAATAATTACTTCAAAGATCTGGCCTCAAATAACAGAATTCTTAAAACTCTTTCAAGTGTGCTTTGTGTGTCAAATGCAAATGAGAAAAAAAAATGCAGAAATCTGGAACCACCCTTTCACAATTCACTGTTATTATTCGTGCCCTAGTTTTTGTAATGAAGTCACTATTTTGTGAAATGTTTTCGAAAATTTTGGAAATGTTGATACATGTAATTTATGAGCAAAATATTTGTCAAAGGTTCGATGTAAAGACTTTGTCAGGCAAATACTCACTTTTAAATCATTGGATGTTGTCAATATTAACAATTTAATTTCTTAATATTGGTACAGTGGTCCCTGTCTTGAGAGACTGCCCCTAGGGCAGGCAAAAACGTGGTGTCTCAAAACAGGTGGTCTTTCAATGGAGGTATAATAACATTGAAAAGATAGCACAGTGTTCTGAGATAACGGTCTTAAAAATGTCCTCTCTCATTGGAGGGGTCTCTCAAGACAGGTACCACTGTACAGGTGTGATTGACAAAGCTTTTTAGCTCTCTTTTAAATGTCAATGTATAACATAAAATACATTGAACAAAGCAAGTGCATGTTGACACATACTGTAATGTTTTAATGTATTACTACATAGCTTCGTGAAGATGGGAATATCTGTTGACATGTTAATGTATCACTATGTTGGCTTGTGCAGATGGGAAAATTGGTTGACTGAAATTTGTTTGCTTATTACAGGTATTGAGTTTTTGCCCAGACTTGATGGATCAGTTACAGAAATGTCTGTTAACAAACTACCTCGCCCCACCTGCCACAGCTCTGTACAAGGCGCTTGTTCAGGCTCTTGGGTATGTACACCAAGCTCTTTACTTATACAGTAGTCCCTCTTTTGAGCGACCACCCCTAGCGCCGACAAAAAAGCGGTCGTATAATGCAGGTGGTCGCTCATTGGAGGAATCGCATATGCACCACCTCAAATCCATGGTGGACTTGTCCAGGTACTTAGGTAGTGAGGTACGCAAATTTCTGCCACCACCAGGTCATCATTATCGATTACATATGCTTTGAAAAGAAATTATCATTTATCAAATTTAACAATTACAACCCTTAAAATCTTTATTTCAATAAAGAACTCTTGTCTGGGTGCTGAAAGATATGTTTCGCAACTTGAAAATATTTGCTTGTCTTAAGCTTTGTCATTTTCGCATTACGCTCAATGGGCCCCAATATATCGCCGGGTACGGAGCCTTCACTTGTGAAGTAACCAACTTAAACTGTCATAAAATTGTTTTGACGGCATTACTCACTGTCTTAACTTTATTCTACACATTCGGTGGAGCCTAACTCACCGTAATTCATAAGTTATGTATCAAAACAAGACTCGGCATTTTCCCATTGCCACCACGTGTGTTTTGGGCGCGATGTTGACCTCGTTCTGGACCGTGGGAAAAATGGATCTGGCATGCACTTCGTCAGTGTTGGTCGCACGTGCTCAAGCAGGCAAGCATGTGTTTGATTGGGGTTCCAAGTGATTTTGATCTACCGAAAGTTTTCATCGTTCATTTCATAAAATATAGTATCATCAAACATGGTTCAATTGGAAATGAGAACACTAAATGATAAAATTTCTGGGCTTTCCGCTTATTTGCCACAGTTAGGTTAGGTTTGGTTTTGCATGCAAAAAAAGTTATGACCACGTGGCTCCGATAAACAATGAAGATTGTTCTGGTTGCTTCCAGCAACCTACGTCGTGCATTCAGATTTCAAGCATTTGAAGATGGATGATGTGAACGAACAGGAATTGAGTGGGAGCGATAAAGTTCCCATCACAAGTAAATTTCTGTGGATCATTATGAAGTTTAGCTCAGAAAACAATCCATAATGTCCCAGCATACAGAGAAAGAAAAAGAAATATGATGGTCGAAATCCTCGAGTCGACATCCACTATGGAGAGGCTGGATACATGCGGAGTAAGCCACATTCACTGCCGTTGACGGCGTTGTAAAAATGTAAATAAATGGGAAGATCCTACACTCGTGGTGAGGAGGAATAGATACTGATTGATCAAATTGAAAAGCTGTTTAAGGAAATTTACCATAGAAAGAAATCCTTTATTGCTTGCACTCAATAAATTTGACAAGAACCATGTAAATTTTATAACAATGGATGAGTTGCATGCATATATTTCATTGGCAGACTCGTGGCGTAGTGGCCGGATATGGCTTAAATTTGTGTTATGCAGTCGCAAAATCGGTTCATTTTGCATGGTCGCTGGTCGCGTTTAACAGGTGGTCGTTCATAAGAGGTAAATTATTAAAGAAAAACAACTTTGGCAACCAAATGTGGTCGTTCAAAGCAGGTGGTCGCTCATAGAAGGGGTCGTTCAAGACAGGAATTACTGTATGATGTACATTAAACCTGCAGATATTCTGACACACAAATGTTACACTGCTGCTTTTTTTGTATTTTTACATTACAGAAAGATGGATATGAAACAAAAGGAAATGGGCGTGGCAGAGTTGGAGAGTAAGCAAAGGGATCAATGGACACACTACTGTCTTTTGACTGTAGTACAGGGTCTTGCCAGTTCTGACAGGTCGGTGAAAATCAGTACAAACATTGATACTAAGTATATGTGTATGTTAGAAAGAGCATGGGAGTGAATTTTATAGGGTTTCAAATGTTACCCCAAAAGCATGAGTTTTGGATATCCTGGACAGTTTTAGCAACCTGACAAAGCTAAAGATTAAAGAAACATCTTTCTGGATGTGTTAAGATCCAATTTACGAAGCCCCTCCAAGCATTACAGTCCCTCTACCCTGAGGATAGGTCCAGAAATGGTCGCCCAAACAAGATAAATCAGGTTGGACACAATGGCATCAGGGACCTCGTGCACACAGTCTTCAAAGCCATTTGGTCTCCATCTAAAAACGAGTTGTCTGCATGCTTGTGTAAACTTTACTGGAGGCTTTTGTAGTTTGCATTTTTGTTACCACAAAATGTGGCTTTTTGAGGTAAAGGGCTGCGTGTACCAGTAAGCCTTTGTTAGTTTAAACTTGAAACCTCTTCATGAACAAGATACTTGGAACATATAAATACTTTTATTATAAACATTGCACAGGTTAAGTGGTAGAAGGACGTGATTTTGTTTCTTTAAAGTTTGTTTTGATAAATTTTGAAAATTATCTGTAAAAGTGAGATAAATTCAATATTCACAGGTGGAGATAGAGGGGAAGAGAGAGAGAGAGGAGTTGGACAAACAATTACAGCTACAAGATTTTGAAATAATGTACAACTCTTTTTGTGTAGATTGCCATATAGGAGTCCCGAGTGTATTTTGCACATGTTTTGATTAGAACCTGTAGAACACTGACACTTACTCCATATATCTGTGTATGTTCTTTAAACAGTCCAGTACCATGTCTGCTGGAATTAAAAAAAGAGAGAGAGAGAGAGACCTGAAGACCCTGACATCAGAGGGATATTTAAGTGCAAGGAGCATTACAGAATCTACCAATGAAAACCAGTCTGTAAACAATCCGTAGCCCTGTTAGTTTTACTGTTTCATTGCACAGTGCGCTTCCATTTGATTTTATACCACAGTGATATTCAATGCAAGAACCACTTCCCTTTAAGACCTCTAACTTTTGTAGTTCTGATGGTGGTGTTTTATTGTAATATACACGTACTTTTATTTCTTTTTTGTTTTTGTTTTGTCTTTTTGAGGATTGGATAAATAGCCAACTAATGCAGGTACAGTGAAAACTCATTATAATGACACCATCCGTTCCCTTAGAAATGTGTCACATAACTGAATATGTCGGATAAATGAATCAAACAACAAAGAAATTGAAGTTTTGCCATTCAAAACTTGTGTCATTGTAATGAATATGTCGGATATCTGAGTGTCGTTATAATGAGGTTTTACTGTATTGTTCTTGTGTACATTGTACACGATAGAGTTTACACTCAGTGAGATTTTTCAGAACTAAATGTTGCAAAATTTAAAAAAATTCTCTTTCTGTTTGTTCACAGCTTGTTGCAGCATAATACTGCCCATTACTGGCTGCCCTGGACACTACAAAATGTCCCAGGGTGCCTTGATACTCTGACACAGTACTTACAACAGGCGCTAGAGGGCACTGCTAGCTTGGGCAGTGCCAGAACAGGTTTGCTCCATGCTTACATTGTGGTCCTCAGAGTTGCACGAGCTCAGCAACTGATAACACAGTGTGTAAGTTGAATATAAAATTAAACCAACATTGTTGACACAAAGATATGAAAATAAATGTACCCATCAGAGTAGTAGGAATGACTGTTTGAATGATGGAAGATGATACACCTGAAGTCGTGGTATTATTTCCAGGTTTTATCTGTGCTGATTTGTCAGTGAACTGAGCTTATAGTGCAGACAAGCATCTGTCCTCTGTCCATCAGTACACAATTAACATTTGTAATTTCTTATCAGGAATCATTGGCTGCATTCTCTTCAGAATTAGTCGGGAATTGCTTTGGGTGAGACCACAAATTTGGTCAAACTGTAATAATTTTTTGACTTTTTAATGATTTTTTGGGGGTTCATTTTCTTATTTCTTTCTTAAAAAATGTTTACTGAAACTGCCTGGCCAATTGCTTCAAATTGCATAGGAACATTTTTGGTCACCCAGAGACATATATTTGTTCAACTGGTGCATTTAAATATATATATATATATATATATATATATATATATATATATATATATATATATATATATATATATATATATATATATATATATATACACATACATATATATATATATATATATATATATATATATATATATATATATATATATATATATACATACATATATATATATATATATATATATATATATATATATATATATATATATATATTACTACAAACAGGACCATCATCAATTTGAGGAACTTGGGTAGCTTGGACAGAAGAATATGAAGAAAATTAAATGAGATGCTTTAATCAAAGATAGTTGCTAGATTATCTTGGATAACTGTATGAATAAAAACAGGCCTCTCATAAGCATCACAAGAAAAAAAACAAAAAGACAAAAAAAAAACAACAAACAACAATTCACAAAATAAATGAATGTCGAAGTCAAACATTTTGGGTATAAACACTTAAAAGTTTGTATGGAATATAATCAAAAGATCTTTTGGGGGGTCTAATCTCATGCCACAAGTGTACTGTTAGACTGTTATTGTGAATTTCTTTCATGTATTACAGAAAAATGCAATGAAAGAACAGTAAATAAATAAAACTGAAAAAAAAATAGTCAAGACGTTTGAAAACAAAAAGAATAGGTCTACATCAACAAATTTATAAGTTGGCATTTAGGGTCAAAGCTGCAAATATATTGGACAAGTAAATTTTCTCTGCAACTTGTCCTGGGACAAGTGGCCAAAATCTTGAATGTCAAGTCCTGGGCTCATATTGTATTGGGAGACTGATGAAAATGCATGTATGCATAATTTGTTCCAAACCTATTGGTCATGTTTTCATCAAACATGAGGGGACATACCTGGATGGGTGATTACTTTCATATCCTGGGGCCGTATTCACAGAGAGTTTAATCTGATCCTGAATTTAATCCTAAAATGAAAGTCAATGTGCCTTTGGGCCTTGAACTAGGGAATCTTTGGCTTAATGTTTGATCTAAACTTGCAGGATATATTAATATATGTTCTACACTGTAATATGAACTTTGGAATTAAAAGTCAAAATATTAAATACTGGATCAAACTAAGATTGATTTAATAAAATGAGCCTGTAAATCCTTAAGTTCATATTGTAGCCAAGAGCATGTATTGGCTAATCCTTGGGAGTTTTAATTAAACATTGAGCCAAGGATTAAGTAGTTTAGGGCCCAAACCACTTTTATTTGGGATTAAAGTTATGATAAGATCAAATTCTTTGTGAATACAGCCACTGTTGTTTTTTAAGTTTAGTGATCAGTCAGAGGGATGGTATGGGACAGGAGTTAAGCAGCATATTTACAAATGCCCATGTCTGTAGTTTTGTTAACAAACCATTTGGCAGATCCTCAGACTGGTGGGGATGTATATGGTGAGTTCAGCTGAGCACAGCTTGTTCTCACAAGCCTTTTGTCTCTTGAATTGGCAGATATTGTAGTCACTGTAGCTTTGAAGATATGGAAACTTGAGGTTCAGTTGCTTCATTGGGCACCAGGTTTCCAAGGCATAGAAATGAAAAGTCTGTAATTAGAGAATGCTGCAAAAAATTACACGCGCACATACAGTGTACTGCAGAGTAGATGAGAACAAAAATAAGAAGCGCAGAAATTACATATACATTTCTTACCTGTATACATAGTCTGTGACACATTATAAATTGTGACAAATTCTCTGCGTGTCATTCCATGTAATCTTGTAAAGTATACACCAGTAATAGTGTTTTATGCATATGGAGAAGCCGATTCTGTGGCACATGGTTGATAAAGACGTATATGATATAATTGATCAGCCGACAGAGTGGATAGAAGAAGCCCTGTGTCATGTGGAGGATGAAGTCCGACTGGATGCCATCAGTCTGCTCTGTACTACACCTAAGAAAGCAGGTGACCACATCTTATTCTTTATTTTTTTTGTGTCTTTGTGGGAAGGTGGTGCGTTTGATTCCTTTCAGCAGTGTACATAAATCCGAAAGGTGATATTCTGGCAGGAATATCTTGCGAGTGATTTTGAGAAAGTCACTAAAAAATGGTACAAAGGGAACCTCATGGAGCGGTTATAATGTAACTGAGTCTCTTGGTGACTGTTGTTTTAGTTTCATGAACTAGCAACCAAATTGAATGGTCATTACCTGCTGATTAAGGTGGCATTGTGTGTAACTTTGGATTTTTTTTAACCTTCTGTCCCATATACTAGCCAAAAACAACTTGTGATAAAGTTTTGTCTGCTTCAGTGTTTTTGACTGGTTTCAAAAATAACAAAAACAGTTTGAATGAGACGTGTGTCTGAGACCAGTCAAAATCAGATGCCCCAGGACAAGAGCTGACTTTGGTGTAAGTTGGGCACCCAAGCCATACCCAGGACAGCTATTGACTGTCTTAATGAGAGGGGAGTGGCTGGCTGGCAAATTACGATCTCACGATCTATACTAATAAATTACAATGGGTTTGGTGACAAGAGTGTTGTACATGTATTTCATTGGTAATCTTTACCTAAAACTGTGGCTGATAGTCTGTTGATGATGCATCCATGAGCTTCCTGGATATGATGTCAGCTGGGCAACTTAACCGAACTGTTTATTCCAAAAGGGAAGTGGATCACCACTCGTGACCAGACAAAACAAAGTAATCTGTTGAAGGTGCGTCCCTGAGTTTCCTGGATATGATGTCAGCTAGGCAACTTAACTGGACTGTTTATTCCAAAAAGGGAAGTGGGCCACCACTTGTGACCAGATTATACACAGGCCAGTGTTTACAGGGAGGATGCTGGTTTTGGCTTCTGTGAAAATGTTCGTTGAGCAAATTCCATTTTTTTTTTTTAATTTTTTTATTTTGAAACACTGTCGGGCACACCAGCCAACTTGTGTTTTTCATCTGCAAAACCCTTTCTGCAGTTTTCTAGAATTTATACATACAAAATTTCATCCTGTCTTAACAAAGTAGAAACAGAGGACTGCCCTACTGATGTCACAATGTTCACTATGCATGTGAGTATGCATATCAAATGAGAAATTATATGGCTGTTTACTTGTATGCAAGGCAATGGTAGCTATCAGCAGTGAATTGGGGAAAATGAGACACATATTTCACATATCTGGAAAGTGAGGCAGTATGAACGAAGTAATAATAATTTGTTTTCCTCTGTCTGTTCAAAGACCTCGGGACCCCAGATGGCAGCACCTAACTGTGGTGTATGGGGATGATTTGCTCATTTGCATAACTGTAAATTCCTTTGAAGTATACTTGATGTGAAAGGAAAACACTCTTTTAGGGAGGCCATTTTAATTGTTTCTGATTACTGTACCTTCTATAAGAGAGCCAGCTTTCAAAACCACTTTTTGTGTGCTTTTGTGGTGGTCTTTCAAGACAGAGACAAATTAACAGTTTTAAACCCACCTATATAGGTTGTACATATGACAATGAAAGTGTAAATATTGTAAAGAGTGTTAAGTGTGAATTTCCTTTTTTGATTGTATGCCCTCTTTTCAAAGAAAAGAGGGATTATTTGTTCAGTGCTGTTCAAGCTGAATATAATTATTTTGCACAAATGGAAAATATCCATAAGTTCGAAGACTTACTAAATGGTGAAGATGAAATTATCAGAAATATTGCAAAATTCTGTTTTGAAAGCTTTAAAATGCAGGCAGATTGGAACCAAACCACACTACACCCACCAATGCTAATATAAATACTTATATTGTATAATTACTTATATTCATTGATCTTTACCTGCTTTTACTTTTTGACATGTATGTACGAGAACCCTTTTATAATATGCCACTTTGTAGTTTGACTAGTTGTACACTTGGCCCCCAGAGGGCATGAATGTGCCAATAAAAAATTCAATTTTCTATGACATTTGATCACTGCAGTATATTTTTTTCATGAAGAAGTCATGCACAATTGTCATCATTTCATTTATGTAGAAAAGCAAAAGGGGGTGGGGGTGGCAGGCAGGTGTCATTGGCTGTGTGCACTTTTTAGGTGGTGGTAAAATGATGGTTTTTAGCCCAAAGTTTTTCACACCCACACCAAATGAAAACTATTGGGAGAGTCTAAATGTTGTAAAAGAATAAATTTTAATTGTCATAAGCTCCCAGATGTACAATGCCACCATAAAAAAGTATAGACCCATATCTTTTACGTGGATTGCGAAACAGGCCAAGCCTATATTAATCACTCTCCAAAGCACAGGTGGTGGCGTATACTTTCCTACCTACTTGTTTGTTGGAGGAAACTGAAGGACTTGGAGAAAACCACTGTGCACAGTCAGGCAGTATCTTTTGATATATGGTATATACAGTGAAATTGTGATAGTAACACTCAGATATCTGAGATATTTGCTGAATGACACATTTTGAGGGACTGGAAAGTAAACATCCTTTGCTATTTAACACATCTGACGGATTGAGATATCTGGCACTTTGCTGGTGTTCATTATAATTAAGTTTCACTATAAATGTAGTTCCAACGTGCTGCACAGAGACCATCCTTTAGTGATATTTTTCTTTTCACCTCAGAACCTTTGAGTGATTTAGAGCTCCATCTACTGAAGAAGAGCCTTCCATATAACCTGAATTTGGACTCTGCCCCAGCCAGACAGCACCTACAGGGCTGTGTGAGGGCAGTGCTGGTACGGGCCAGGGACAGTGGTCTTGCTATGTTCAGAAAGCTGACACAGGATGAACTTGCAGAGAACAAGTTCCCTGTGCCCTTGTTGAAGGTCTTGGGTGAGTATTCTGTCAGAAGTTTATCATTTGCTCCCCCCCCCCCCCCCCTCACACACACACACACCGTTTTCAGTTGGCCCTCATCAGGGACAGTCCCACATTATAATTTAGAATTTTCTTTCATATTCTTTATAATTTATTTTGGCTGTAAAGGACTCGACTAGTCTTCCCTGAAATGCACTGTGGCTGTTTGCCTCTCTGCTGTCATGTCAAGTGGGTGGTGTAAGAAACACTTGTTCCATCTGTCCACACATTGTGTGTGGTATGTAACGTTTTTGTGTTTTGACTTTGTTTTATCAAACTTTACATACACACATACCAGCACCTGAGGATAGAGAATAAATGTATCATGCAACAAATATAGGTCAGTAGGTCAATTATCTGGGTCAAACTAACTGCGGGGGGGGGGGGGGGCATACTTTAAGGAATCAATTGCATTTCCATTCATTTTGCCCCTCAGTGTTTATTGCTGTTAAGCTGAAAGTCTGTTTTGGGGAAAGTCTGTTTTCTTTCATATTGAAGCTTAAGTATCTTTTTAATGTGGAAAACATGGTATTCCATTTTCACTGCAAAGTATGATTAGCATTCACATCTAATAAAGTCATAGATGGTGAGCAAGAGGGATTTGAACCCCTTGATTCAAGGCACTTAAAATAACGAGGGGGATTCAGAGTCCAGTTAATTTATGGCTTACAGAGTTCAGAGGGGCTGAAGTATTGTCTTGTTTATTTTATCTAAGGCTTTGTGGATACACTCTGGATGGCATGCATGGATGCCCTCACCCCAGCAGCAAGCTTCCAAAGACTGAAGACCGCCCTGGAGTGGGCTCTGACCCTCCTTGATACCTTCACCTTCCAGCCACACAGACAGCAGAGAAAGGGCATCACTCCAGGTGGGACTAGAGTGATACACTCTTGAAAGACCACCCCTAGGGATGATTAAATTTTGGTCTGAATTAAGACAGGTGGTCTTTTACAGAAGGTGTAAATAAGATGAAAAATGCTAAAAAGTTGTTTGTGAATGCAGTGGTTTGTCATTGGAGTGGTTTTTCAGGAGAGGGATCACTTTATTAACTCTGAGGGATCCAGGTACCAAAATTATCAGCATGCTGAAATTTTACTTTCAAATTGAGTAGAAAGTGTCTGGTGTTTTAAGTGCTACATGTTTCTTGTTTCAATGGAAGCACTTGGCAAGACCAGTAACGTTCAACTCTGACTAGAGCAAAAAAACCTGAGCACTTAAATACTGCAGAATACTCATCAGAGTTTAAACAGCTGTGGGCACCTGCTTATATAGTGGGGTAACATTAACTAACAAAAGGTTATGAAAAGAGGATAACATGATGTATGTTGAGCCTTCCAGTCAGACAGTCCCAGTGTATGTGTTCAACATGACATTTAGATGATGTGACCAGCTCATTCCATATGATCCAATTTGATGGAGTTTTCAGTTGTACCATGTACCAGGTTGAAGACATGAGGTCATTCCTTTTCAAGAGCTGTACCAATTTCATGGAACTCTCTGCCACAAGCTGTCAGGGCAGCTCCATCTGTCCAGGTTTTTAAATGTAAAGCGAACGCTCACCTTGTTGAACTTACTTTTCAGAAGAAGTTGTTGTAACTCTAAACACACGTCTCATGTTTGGTCTTTTTCACCTTTTTAGCATTATAAATGTGCATCATTTTTTTATGTCAAAGCACTTTGACCATATTTTTATGAATATTGGTGCTATAGAAGTTTATTATTATTATTATTATTGTTGTTGTTGTTGTTATCATTATCATTATTATAATTATTATTATTATTATTATTATTGTTGTTGTTGTTGTTATCATCATCATCATCATTATTATTATTATTATTATTATTATTATTATTATTATTATTATTATTATTATTATTATTTCTGAGAGTGTCGCATGCAGGTGTAAGGAGTCCTTACCACAGACTGTGGGGACAATTTTTTGTTGGCTCACAGTAATGATGCAAATTGTTTGAAATGCAAGTTTCTAATCAATGTTCAATAAATTAAGATAGTATCTAGAAATGGCTGTTGAAGTAGACATTATTGCATTCCACTAGCTTCTTTTTGTAAACCAAATTTTTGCCTTTTTATTATCAATTTGTTATCTACTTATTTTGAAATATAGTTTGTTTTATGATATTATTGATTATTTTTACTTTTTTCTTTTAAACCCTTCCCTTTAAATGGCCAAAACTGGCTGGATGTCAGATGCTGTCTACTTCAGTGATTTCGTAATAACTTTGATGTTAATGAAGAACAATTTGAATGGGGATTGTAGACGGATCCTATCAGAATAGTATGCCCCAGGTCAACCACTCTTCGTTTCTTTTGGGAAAAAAAAAAATTGATTGTATCAGTCTGAGTTGGAATAATAAATTGTATGCCTGAATGTGTTTCGGTTAAAAGGAGGATATTCTAAAGTGGGTGAAGTGTGTCAACTCCTGCCATTAAACAATGACATTAGGTGACTAAAGGTAAAAAAAAAAAATTGTGTATGTGTAGTATGGGTGCTTTGTGTATTGTTTCAGAGTCTGTGGTACAGTTAGTGGAGAGAGCACAACATCAAGGACTGTTTCATTTCCATTCTCCAAACAATACACATATCATCCTGGCCTGTCTGCTTCATGGGACTGATGAGGTAAAGACTTGAAATTTGTACCACAGTCTTTCTGGAAGAAAAGTATTGGATTGAAGAAAAGGACAGATCAGCATTGGTGAATCACAAATATTGCGTTTTGTTTTATCAGTTTCCAATCCATTGTGTAATCTTGCAATGGTTTTCATGACACAGGTGCTCACCAGGTGTCAGTAGCAGTCTGATTTTCTCAAGCTTGCTGTGGAAGCATAAACCCCAAATATATTGTGTGCATAAATTTGAGCTCCAGTTTTAAGATGAAATATAAAACAGAAAGATTTGGTTTTACTAATTATTACTGTAGTTCATTTCAGTATTTTACATGTGGATGTATATCTAGATGTGGCATGATTTCAGCTCCCTGTCATCAGTCAGGAAAACTTGCATGCTCAGTTCAAAGGTCATAGTACCTTTATTTTTAAAGATCCCAAAATACCATATATTCTAGATTCCCCTCACCCCCACCCCCTTTTTTTGGCTTTACATTTATCAAAATACAGCTCATGTGAGTTGGACAAAGTTTGTTACTTTATATGAAGCACTGCCCAACAGAAAAATTTAATAAGATTCCAAGAATTTTTAGACAGCCTTGCACAAAATGTTTTCATTCAATCACCCCCAGTTGTATGGGATACAATATTAAATGTATTTATGGGAATTGGGTCTTAACTTTTGTTTCAAAGTTGTTTCTTTATTTTTCATCTTGTAAGCTGTACATGTGATGCAAAAAAAAAAAGTTTGTCAGATTTCATACTTCACAGAAGCAACAATTAAAACTAGGCCATTGTTCCAAAATACGAAAGTGTTTCTTAGATACATTTATGTACCGTTCATGCATTTTTTTTATATTTTACAAAACAAAAGTATAGTATTTCTACCATTATCTCTCACTGTATTTTACTTCTCAACCTTATTGAAATCACCAGATTGTGATTATTATAATTTTGATAAGTAAACGTGAAGTTTCATGTAGGTATCTTGAAAATTAAAGGAATGAGACTCTCAGTCAAGAATATGCCCTTAATGAGAGCTGGGGGGTCTGCTGCCCTAAACCCTGTCTGCAAACTATTGATATTGTATGCCCATTCCTTTTACTATATCCTGTTCCTACCAGATGGCATACATGAGTGAGTGAGTGAGTGAGTGAGTGAGTGAGTGAGTGAGTGTGTGTGTGTGTGTGTGTGTGTGCGTGTGTGTGTGGCATAAAATTTATGATTTACTGAATGAACTTGTAGAACTTCAGTGGCTTTTTGGTAGATGGTAGTTTATTCTTTTGCCTCAAGGGGGCATTTATGCATTGCAAAATTTCTGTACTCTGTAACTGTTAGCTCCCTGTGGGCAGAAAGTGGTTTAATAAAAAGCTATGAACTTTAAAAAATAACTTAAAAGTGTTTTGCGTGTGTGTGTGTCCTGACCGTAACTATTTTAGTTTTGTGAAACTGGGTGCATTTATGTATCAGAACCCAAGGATATGTTACAACAAAAGTAGGTTACTAGATCAACTAGCTGGATTTTGCTGTCTGCAGGCAGAAGGGGCATAGTTTTGGATATTTAGGAATGTATAACAACTTAGGTTACCTGAGAAGTCTTCCAGTGACACCTATAAAAGCTTAAAATGTAATGTAGAAAACTTTTACTGTTTAGAAAGCTTACGATAAGTTGAATGCTTTACATCAAAACTTTTAAATTACTAAATGGTCTGATATTGCCTTTGTTCCAAATTTTGAAGGTACGAGAGCTTGCAGGTTCGATTCTAATGGAATACTATCCATGGCCACTTCCACTGGAGACTGACGTCACTCCACTATCTGTGACTGACAAGTGGACAGGTGAGGCGTCAGGCCATCAGGGTACTGTGTCTGCCATGGTCACGTGTAAGGTGCTGAAGCAGGCGCTGCAGTGGTGTGCTGGTGCCAAGGCACAGGACTGTGAGAGTGGAGCACTGATCACCAAAATTATATTCACCAAGTAAGTCAAAAGTCAACAGCAAGTAAATTTTTTTCTCTTTGATGAAAGGTTTCAGCATGTAAACAACAGTGGTATCTGCTCTAAAGACCACCTCCAATATAAGAACACATTTTTTAAAGACCTCTCTTTGAAGATCCTTTACTGTATTTCACTGTTAAAAACACCTTTATTTTTAGACCACCTGCAGTACAAGACAATTTTTCCTTGCATTATGGGCAGTCTTAAATGCCATGTACCATGGTGATATGAGAAAAATACATGTACATGTACCTTCAATAGGACTGCCCTGTCTGTACCAAGTGTGTTCATCCGTATGCGGTTACTCCCCGCAGTCCTTCTTGACACGTTCGTTTCTAGATGACAGCACCACACTTTTTTCTTCTCACATTTTTATGTGGCATATGGTGACAGTCCTTTATGAGGACCAGATGGGGATTGCACATGGGCAACCATGGTCTATTCTAAGAAGGCAAAGCCCCCCCCCCCCCCCCACTAGCAATGGTGATGACCTTTAGAGAAGGGGTTGACACTTGTGCCTCAATGATATCTGGTTGAAAACAAGTGAACACAACAGAATTTGTATTGTGTAAGACATAAAAGCTTTGTGGCTGGTATCAATAAACATTTTATTTGGTAATTTCCACCCGTGAGTGTTTTGTGTTAAGAGTCATGTCTGTGATGTGTGACAGAGTGAAGGCTGTCAACATTATTAAAGTGAACAGATCCCCCCCCCCCCACCCAAGCTCATGGTAAATGAAGTCAAAGGAAAACAGAAAAAAAAATAAATAGAGAGTCAGATAGATCTGTCAAAACTTACTTTGTTATAAAATAAACATGCTTGAATAATTTTGTTTGTCCTGTGTTTGTACCCAAATCATGTTTCTTTCTGTTCAATTTCTTTCCCTTCAGGTGTATAATTCCAAAGAAGATTGACATTGGGAGCATTAGGTCCCAGTTCCCCAAGCTGACAGACACCTCTGACATTTTGGAAGGTCAGAGTACTGAGGAAGATGCTGTGCACTTCATTATTGAGCTGATAAGAGCGATCAGTGAAGGTGTCAAGGTTGCCGCAAGGGATCTGCTGCAAGCTGCCAAGACATGGCCAGCACATGGTAAAATGCAGCTCTGTTACTGTGTTTTTTAAAAAAAAAATGGGTAGCAGGCATGCTCTATACATACCCCTCATTGTTTATTCTGATAGGACTGAGGTTAAATGGCGTGTTGCTTTAATGAAAGTTTGAAATAGGAAGTGATATTTTAAGCATAAATCAAGTCATTTATTAATGGGAGGGATATAAGAACTGAATGTCGTTCCTTTGGGAGATTATTGTTTTCTTGGGCCTGTCAAAAATATTGACCCCTATGTGATGTGGACTTAGTACAAAGTGCTGCAATGTGTTGACATTTAGGGTGGGGAGGGATCAGAATGGAGAATTTTCTTTTTATCCAGTGCCACATGTAGATGACATCCGTGTGACAAGTTGATCTTAATTCAGACAGTGCCACTTCACATATTATGCATTTTGTGTGAATTATGATATTGCAGGAGAAATAGTTATTTTCATGTAAGTATTATGTAATAAAGGTAAGAAAATAGAAAGTAGCTTTGAATATTGTCATGTGATGGTATAATTCTGATGTCTACCACCAGGTGTGGCCACATGACTGCTGCCCTGGTGTCTCGATTACTTGTAGTTTTCTTCCAAAGCTCCCTCAAAAGAAATGTTTGTCAACTGTGGACATGAGAGCAACCAGATTGGTCTGTATTTTATTAGAGTAACAACATTTGAGCTCCTGAATCAGGGTATTGTATAAGAAAAATCCGATTCTCTCTGAGAAGAGTAACATAAAGACCCTGAAAACTGGGATGTAAAGTTCTGAAAGCTTTTCACACCAAAAACAGTGCAGAGCTGTTTGGTGAAAGTTAACAGCTGTCTGTCATCATGAAAGCTGATCTAGATCATAAAGGAAATAACTGGTTCCAAGAGTAGAATTGAAATAAAGAAAATTTAAGAAAAAAAGTGGGGACAATAATTTGATTGCACTGTATGATATGTATTTCATTCTCAGGTCACATTTTAGCTGTTCAAAGATGCATCACTGAAAACTGGACATTAATTTCCAAAATGACCACCAGGTGGCAGCAGCTATTCGAAGCCCTTGTTCAGACAACAGCAAATGTGGTTGATTTGGTTATGTCAGTCATGGGTTCTAAAGCAGATGACCCAGGTAAAAGATGTGGAAAACAAACTGATACTGTTTGTTCTTAGCTTTGATGAACCTTAAGACAATCCCTTTTGGGGGACAAAGTTGTAAACAAACTTTTGGCCCAGTCATTGATGTGTTAGTTGATAATGTGCACTATACATGGGATTATGTGACTTATGTTCATTACATTATTACTAATCTTTAAGTGAAACTGTGGATTTTTGTAGAAGAGTTCCATTCTAATGATGACAAGAAAATGTGATGTGTTCATATTAGGTCTTGTTCAATATCATCCGTAAGTGTCTGATTTCTTTCATTTTTTAAATGAAGGTTAATGTTTCATAATTATTTAATGTTAAAATTATATGGTCTTCACATAAGCTTGAGATATATAGGTATGTTGGAAATATTTTTGACTTTGCTACAAATTTTCATAAATATGTGAAATATATTTGATCCCCATATGTTATCAGTACAGTAGTCTCTCCTTGCACAGACCACTCCTAAGGCAAGTCCAAAAGTGGTCATCTACAACAGGTGGTCTCATAACAGATATCAAATACATGTAACATGGCACAGGTAAAACTAAGGATTTCATAAATGTGATGTCAAAAAGCAGGTGATCTCTCACTGTAGTGGTCTCAAAGAACAGAACACTGTATTTCCCCCTTGCTCCTAATTCAGTGTTAAAATGGTAAGTTTGCTCAGATTTTGTATGGATGTGGCCACAGATGATTTGAATTGTATGTGCAGAAAGGACAAATTGAAAAGTTGTCGCAGTAAGTGAAGCTCCTGTGCCACTTGAGATTACTTCCAGTTTATTTGTTGTGTGAGTTGCCTGCAACTCTGCAAGGTCAAAGAGAGGGCACATCAATTTGTCTTGGAATCAATACAGCGCAATTTCTCTTGGAACAGCAGAATGAAACGAACAACAGGATGTTAGGTACATGTCGAAGGGCAATAAACTCTTGGTCTGATGCAAGCGTGGTCCAGTATTTTTGATCAATTAAGGGAAAAAATCAAAGCATGCTGCAGTGTACTTTGATGATTTGATGACTTTTGGACAAACGCCTAATCATCAAACTCAGCAGTTGGGTTCATCATTGTGTCAGCTGGTGCATTGTTTGCACTGCACCCATTGAGTTGGGCACTGCTGCAAATAATTTCATCATAAAATATTGATACAAAACAGAAAATTGTTCAGGTTTTATGATTATTACAGTAGGGGGCAGTCAGGGTAGAGAAAACTTGAAACTTTTACCTCTCTGTAGATATTCCTTAAAGGGCTATACAGTCCATCAAGGTTCTGGCAAGCTAAAGCTGCCTACCATACGTGTCCAAGACTTCAAGGTGTATTTCTTTGATGCAGTTGTAAGGATGCAGACCTTTTAATTGGAGAACCAGTGGTATGTCATTACCATAATTATATCAAAGTGATGATATGGTGAAACCAACCATGATATGATCCAAAGGGGAATCCCTTTATTTTCATACAGTTTCTTGTCATGCCGCCTAATTTGTATTGTCAGAAAATGTTCAGTGGGGTTGGCCATGAACATTGTTTACAATTATTTTCAGACACTGCACCATCATTTGAACAGATCAATATAGCAATTCAAGAAGCCATAACTGATGGGAGTGGTGATGGTATCCACCAGGGGGAGCCAGTGTGGTCAACTCGGCACCAGTTACTCATGACTTGGTGCTGGCTGAATATAAAGGTGAACATTATAGCAGGTGGCTTGCAACTGATATTTTTTTGGTATCCTGGCACTGCGAGGCAAAAAGTATATTAATAGTCCAAAAGCAAAGAAAAAGTATAATTTATTCCCCAAATTAGATTGTGTAAAAATTAGTAGAATATTATCTTTAAAAAAAAACATCAACTTCCTATTCATGTATTTTGTTTTCAGTTTATATAATGAAATTGTTGCATGTATGCATATGTTTTAGCATTTATTGTTCCCACTTGCATTTAGAATATGTAAATGTTTATGTGACAGGTTGTGACTTCTGTGTCCCACCACCACCTGACTGAAGGAGGGAAATTCGGCAACATATGTCTTTACTTTTTCTTTAATGAGAAAAGCCCATGGGCATATTAGGTTTTAAGAACTTGCTGGGGATTTTTCAGTGCCTCCTCACTTTTAATCAAATGATTAGCTCAGCACTAATAACCATTATTACAGTGTTAAGATGGTTCACTGGTTCTGCATTTCAACTTAAAGATTTCCGAGAGTTGACATTTGGCACAAAGAGACAGCCATAATTGGCTTCATGCCAGACGAGGACATACTTTGATTCCACTGATTTTGCAAACTGGGAGATTTCCAGATCATTGTGTGGATTTAAATCGGATGACCCAATTTTGTGCTCATTTTCTGGTAGTTAGGAGATAATTGCATAGATTTCTCAATGTAACTTCAATCAAATTAACCTGAAACTAACGTTTCTTTTTAAAAATGATATACCTTGATCATTCTGTGGATTTGCATTGCATTATTGGAAATTTATTTTCTCCTCATTTTTAAGAGCAAGTCAGATACATGTGCTACAGTATCTCAGGATCATATTAGATTGTCACATACATTTCTAAGGTATTCCTGCATTTGAAAGTGAATTTTTTCCCCAAAATATTATTATTTCCAGTTATGAATGTTTGTTCTCATACATTTTTACCCATTTTATTCTTCTGTATATATATTGCGAATATTTCCTTGTTTTACGTTACCCAGAAACTACATCATCTTTTACTGCTACATGTGCAGATATCCATCTGCATCTTCATGTAAATATTGTGCAAAATGCTGGAATAGTCAGCCTTAGTGATGGCAGTTTTCCTTAACTCATTCCATACCAGTCCCTGATTTTTCTGTATATTTACCTAGATTTAAGATGACAATTGCACATCTAAATTCTTCGTGAAAAGAGCTTTTGTTCATGTACCAACATGCCTATAGTCTTAAGTGAGTGGTTCTGGCACTGTCTGGCAAGTCACCATAGTATGCAATGAGTTAATTAATGAGTGTGTGGAGTAAGTTGCATGCTTATGATATAGTTTTGTGGATTTCTGATACAATTTTGGAAACAGTTGTATGTTAATAGGCATTGTCAGATTAAACTTTAGAACAACTATAATAGGTCATCAGACCTGAAATATTTCAGTTTGTCATCTTGAAGGTCAGTATCGTGTAAGGGTATCCCTATTTGTACTTTTGAATCCAAACTTTTCCTAATTTGCAAGAAAATGTTCTCTATTTTATTGGTACATACATGTTGATCTCGTGTCTATGCTGTTATAGTGGGCCACATATTGGGTATGAATGAAATGAAGAAGTGATGTTCAAAGTGATTGAGAAGTGTGCAGATGAAGTTATGTTCTGTTTCAGGAGAGCAGTTTGTTATTTGGAAAGTTAGTAGAGGTAGTACCTATATCAGCAGATGGGGGGATAGAGGGGCCTCTGACCATAGCTACTGTCTCACACATAGGCCATGTCTTCACCACAGTGCTCACTAAGTGCAGGCACAGGGTATGTATATTCACAGTGAAATCATGAAATTTTCACTCAGAATACAGTTGAAACAATTCCATGTTAACTTAAAGAAAGTTCTCTTGATCACAGTGTATGATGACCTCACTCAGTGATTACACGTGCAAATCGCAGTGATTGATTTTGCTGCATTTTTAGTTGGACCTGAAAAGGAATCAATTAATCAAATTCTTCATAAAAATAGCTTTCACTTCTTCACAAAGATGCCTAATGGGAAGTCAATGTTGTTCTGTGTGGCCTGACAAGTCCTGTCAGTGGCCCTCTCACCAGCTGGAGCATCACAAGTGATGAAAAATAAAAAAAATAAATAAAAAAAAAAAATGAAAAAAAAAAGAAAAAAAAAGGACCCAAGCTTTTTTACTTCAGTGACAGAATCTTTCTACTTCAGTTATTTTACAGTTTCTCTGAAGAGAGAACTTTTTTACTTTATTTCTCTGCTTGAAATGGAAACTCAATTATGAAGAAAAAAAACAACTGGACCGAGAAATTGTATGGCTTTTGATGCACTATGGACTGAAAAAAACAAACAAACAAACAAAAAATCCATCAGATGCCTGCACTTGTAAGAGGACCTCGTAATGCAAGTGATTTCACACATAGTCCTGATATTCTCCTTTGTATTGTTAATTTTTAGAGGCTTCAATTGAAATTCCCTTATTGCTTTTGTTTGCACCGTTATCAAAGAAATAATCCTTGGCACATATTTAGTTATACATGTATTACTTTGGTAATAACTGAAAAACAAAGAAGACTTGTCATGAGAAATAACCGGAATCGTTGAAACCACCATTTTAAAACACTTGACTCTGTTTTAAATCAATTTTACCCATTTTCATCATCAGATTGATGTTCCTACAACAACCCGTGGAAAAAAAAAAATGTACTCAATTATTAATTCTCTTGCAGGGCGCCATAGAGAGCTGTAACCTTGGCTTTCACAAATATTGTACTCGACTGCTGTCATTGTCTCATCCATGTCTGCATGGCATTCCCAAAGCCCTTCTGCAGGAGGTAAACTATTCAATGGGGTTTGGCCTAATAGAGGTTGAAGCCATATTTGTCAAATATAAGTCTGTTTGCAGGAGGTAGATGTATTGTAAATACAATTTTGTCATGTCAGTATTGGCATGCTACAGATGTCAAAACTGTACAGAATTCAAGTGATAATCTGATCTGCAACATAGTTGGCTGTGGAGCCTATCAAAGTTGAGACTTTGATTTATTCAAATTTTTAAAAAATTCTATTCAGCAAGAAACATCTTGACTTCTTTTGTTGCGTTCTTTTGGTTGCAAGGTGTAATTTTTCCATGTAACTATCTTAATAATAAAATCAGCAGTTTAAATTAGGATGTACATTTTGGCAGGTTCTGTCTCCACTCATAACATATGGTGACAGTAGTTTAAATGCAGAAGAACATGTTGGCAGGTTCTCTGTCAGCTCATGATGCAGGGGGGATCGTATTTTTAATGAGGATGTACATGTTGGCAGGTTGTCTCAGCTCGGTGCATGGTGAAAGTATTTTAAATTAGTATGTACCTGTTGACAGGTTCTGTCTCCACTCATGATGACAATATTTTGAATTAAGCTGTACATATTGCTCATGATCCATGAGGATGATATTTTTTATGTGAAGATGTTCATGTTGGCAGGTTCTGTCTCAGCATCATTGGCAGATTCTGTTTCCACTTGATGCATGAAGACAATATTTTCGATGAGGATGTACATGTCAACAGGTTCTGTCTTGGTATTGTTGGCAGATTCTGTCTCCACTCTTGATGCACGAGAACAGTATTTTCAATGAGTATGTATATGTTGACAGGTTCTGTCTCAGCTGACAAACCCATCATGCCAGGCATCTGTGACTCGAAGGTCTGCAGGTCTGCCACTCATTGTCCAGAGTATCTTGGTCAGTGAAACCAAGGCCAAACAGGTGGGTGCTTTGACATGACTGAAGTTCAAGTGCCCCACAAAATTTGGTTCCTTTTTCTTCTTCTTTTTTTTGACACACAATTTAAGCACTTCCTCAATTAGGTCTTGTTACCGGTGTTAATCCAATATACTGATGGTGAAAGACTTAAATACATTTATTTTAAAGTATATTAATTTTCATGTTTTTTTTTTTTCCACATTTTAGACCATCCACTGAGGCTTTAAATTAACTGTTTTATTCATATTTCCTATATTAGTTTCCACTCTATTAATTTCACAGTTCTGATGTGTCAGCGAAATGTTACCACTTTTAATTCGGGTTTGCTATGTTTAAAAAGACAATTGTTGTTATTTTCTCCCCAAAAAACTGTTATTTTCTCAAAAAAAGGTTTTAATTCAGGGTTGCCATGTTGAAAAAAAAGATTGCTGTTATTTTCTCTCAAAAAACGGTTATTTTCGCAAACCCACCCCCCCCTTTTTTTTTTTTAGCAAGATACAATATTTTTAAAGTGAGAGACGTTTCACCAAAAATTGATGGCTTGAAATATGTCTGTTGTGTCCAGCTTATGTAGTGTCACACAGAAATACCATGTATTTTTTAAAGAAAAATTGCACACAAATGTAAAATGAATGTGTTTAAATTTTTCACCTGTATATTTTAAAGGAAGGCACTCCTTACGTTGTATTATACATCATTGGAAAGGATTTTTCATCAGGATTTCATATCTGATGTTTATTTTATTAATTTTCATAAATTTCCGATGTTTATTGCCAAATATTAAAACCCCCACATTACCAGCAGTTCACCATTACGCGAAGCCAGTCGAGATGTCGGACCAATTAGAAGCGACTATACAACTGGCCAATCATAGCCATCGGTTGATAACGAAGCCAAGCGCACCATGATCATTGTTCAACACAAAACCACTTCAAATTATTAAAATTGTTTCCGAGGTCGTTATCGACGTAAAGAATATGCATATGTTATGTGTTTCAATCAAATCAATTATTATTTATCAATGTATTTACTCCGTTCATGATAATCGGTCGTAAATCGTGACCGTGTAACGTGAGCGATAATATGAGCTCCGGGAGTTATCAAACGATCGGAATTCGTCACGCAGCTTGAAGTGCGCTGAACACAACTTCGTGCTTTTGTATGCTGCCAATACTTCTTCTGGGATTTTCATAATAGCATTCCATTTATCTGCTAATGATGTGTCTTTTGGCCAAGAATGAAAATATCATTCTGGATATTCGGTGGCTGTGCCACCGCACAAAACACACCTTGGCATTTTCGTCTGTTCGCAGTCAATGAAAAACTTGGAACTCTCTACCGCACGGAGGTGTAGAAGGCTGCAGAATACCGCTGTTTCCAAATTTGGCTACAAATATGTCCAAGATCGCGCGAGGAAAGACGTGACAGATCGTGACTCGTAAACGTTGCTTTTTTTCTCGCTAAAACGAGTTATTAAAAACAGTTTGAAACAACTGCTGCACATACATTGACATATATTATTAGTTTTCGTTACATTTCCGACCACTTCAATTTGAAACTAGGAGTTAATTCACATCAAGTAGGTGCAGAAGTAGGACTCCCGTGATCCGCGAAAGCGCCTTTGATCTTCCATAGGTTTGCCGCTTCCGGTAATTTGACAGGTAAAGCTGATTTCAGCAACATTAAAATGCAGATTTTAGAAATATGGAATAAAATATAACTAAACCATTTTACATGTGGTAAGTGCCTGACATGAAGTTCCCAAAACACTTAAAATACAACGTAATGAGTGCCCTCCTTTAAATGCATATTGCAGAGTTCCTTGCTGCAGCTGGCAATATCAGAGCTTTGTGACGCGCTGGCCAAACCGGTACCAGACAATCCAGACCAGCGTAAAGACATTCCACAGGTGCATGCCATGAATATTTTGAAGAGCATCTTCAAGGACGCCAGTCTGGCCATGGGTGTGCTGCCGTTTGTAGGATCTGTTACTGTGCACACCATCAAGGGCTTTGCCTCCCCATATTGGGCTATCAGGAATGCTTCCATGCAGCTGTTTGGTGGGTAGCTTTATGAAGTTATGTCCTTCCTTCCTTCCTTCCTTCATGATTCTCTCCCACTCTCTCCAAATACATCGAAGTGAATTTAATCTGTTCTAAAGTCCTCCAAATGCAATATATTTTCAAGAAAAGTCTGAGAATCAAAACTCATGAAGGTAGCTTGAAAGCTGTAATGAAAAGTAGCTGACTAAGGATTGATGCAAATATTATACCAGAATGCTTACTGTTTCTCTATAGCTTTCTGTATAGGAAAAAAAAGCATAGCCAATTTCAAAATAACAAACTTGCACTCAATGGGAAAAAAGTGTGAACACTTTGTGTTGACAGGTACCTTGGTCAGCAGACTTGTAGGCCAGAAGAAGACGCGAGATGAACAGTTGAACACGACCACGGTGGTAGAACTCTTTGCTCACCATCCTGCGCTGCAGCCCTTCCTGCTGCAGCATGTGGAGCAGGCTACTCACAGACAGCAGGGCGGTCAGCTGAGGCTACACCCCAGTCTCTTCCCAGTGCTCAGCATACTGGCCAAACTGGGACCCAGTGTAACTAATGACAACCAGAACAGGTAGTGGAGAAGAGTCACAATTGCCATGGCTCAAGTTGCTTGACACTTGTTTCAATGTAAAAATTCAGTTCATGTTTATAACATTAGACAGTCTCTTAAATTCTTTCTACCAAGGTGTACGATAAATTTATCAAAATTTTATATTTCATTCAGAGGTCTTAACATACAAAACTCAATCGCGGATGAAATGAAAACTATGCAAACATTGAACAGTTTTAATTTACACCTAAAACTGCATCTCATTACATTGAAAACTGCATTAAATTACATTTAAAACTGTCATGATTATATTCAGACATTCAAATAATGTGTATTTTGATTTCATGTAATTGTACAAAATATTGCCACACATAAGACTGAATTAATGCTTTGTTTACCAATGTATAAGGGTCCAGAAACCCAGCCAGGTTTATTCACCCTCATTACTACTCACAAGTGGCTTTTTTTTGTATTTCTATACCTATATTAGCAATAAAGATTATTATTATTAGTAGTAGTAGTAGTAGTAGTAGTAGTAGTAGTAGTAGTAGTAGTAGTAGTAGTAGTAGTAGTAGTAGTAGTAGTAGTAGTAGTAGTAGTAGTTATGGAAGTGTCATAATGTGTGTGAGATTCAATGTGTAATTTCACATACCTAAGGCCTTCTGTTTAGAACTATACATAGTGACGACATGAATGTTCTCATCACAGTATATTTCATTTTGATATTAACTGTTGTACAGTGTACTTACAGATAGGGCCTTATATATTTCTGTCACGTAGGCGATATTTATGACCAGGTTGAGAGTATTGTAGATGAACTAGGTTCATGAATGATAATAAATACACCTTTCTGTTGTTCATCTTGGCTGTATCATAGGGTCTCATAATGTAGGACAGACATGATATAGCTACGTATAGGATAAACAACAGAAAGTTGCGTAATGTGACGAGGACCCATAGTATATTTCTGATACATTTTTGATGTGGGATTGTGACACTGTTTTATCTGTTTCAGGTGGCTAAATCAACTTTGGAGGTCTGTCCGGAGCCTGGCAGGCAATCCCATTCTGGCAGTGCGGGAACTGGCAGCCCAGGCCTGCGTACCCCTGGTGGCTAGAGATGACACTATTCCCTTTGTGTTGGACTTGGTATCAGATCTGCCAAAGACAGTGCAGAAGTGTGTCGGCTATAACCTCCTACATGGACAACTGCTACAAATTGATAGGCTGATTCACAGCATTTCTGAGATGTGGGTATTTGACCAGATGTGCCCTAACACAAATTACTGTGTTCTTGTAAGGGCAGGATGTTACCTACGCGTGCCATAGAAAAAGATACTCTGTCCTTGTGGATATAGTCACAAGTTGTCAGTATCACACAGTGACGAATGAAAGCTAAAGTGAATAGAACAAATTATAAAGTCAAGTGACCACTTTTGTATTAAACTCTTACTAAATGATGGTGACCTGAGTAGCTGAGGGTAAAATAACATCCCCTGTTATTTAACGTTTAGGTTATTTGACATGTGTTGGTTGATGTAACTGAGGGGCAAGCCAGCTAATGTGTGAATTGTATTGTGCAGATCATAAGTATTAATTAGATTTGGGGATCTGACTTCCTTGGTTTTGTGTGTTTGACATTGTGGGATACTACTAGTTGCAAATGTGTGTGGTTGAGATTCTATCATTGTAATCATGTCTGCACTGCTTTGTTCTGTGTAATTTGAGCCAATAGATGACTGCATTTAGACATCACCACATTCAACGTGGAGAAAAGGAGGAGTTTCTTCTGCACTGCTTCATTGCTTTAAAATTTTTGGCCTTTTTCAAAGAGAGAGTGGAATCTCTGGAGTCCTGTAGTGAGGATTTTGTCTGTAGTAAAAATTTTGCACAAACTTTAAATTTATTTTTTATTTATTTATTTGGGTTTTTTTTTTAGATGGTTGGGGTGGGGGTGGGAGTGGGGGTTTACATTGATGCAGGGCCAGCAGCTTCACAGAAACAATTTTTAACTGGGACGATTGCTGGTATGAATATAATTGGAAAATTGAATGTAAACCGAAAGAATTAACGTGAGTTTGCTCTAATGGCTGGAAATAAGATATCAACAATAGGAACAGGTCATATAGGAGAAGTCTATAGAACATGTGAGACCAAGCAAAATAAACCCATTCCAGGTTAGAGTACGACTGAGTCGATAGCTTTCCTTGTGGCGGGTTGGGTGCATTGTGCCCGACCTGTGCCAAGGAAAGCTATTGACCTGGAGTATGCCATCATGAATGGTCTTGCCTACAAATCTCAGTAAATGTTTTCCAGGAACAAGAAATTTAAGTAAAAGTGTTAATGCAGACAGCAATTTACATCCGGTTGCTTTTAGGCAATTTGAGAAGAAAAGGGTCAGGTGATTGAACATTGACGTGTCATGAGTTGTCGGTTTTGTGATCATATGTTCAATTGTATCAAGAGTGAGCTGATCTGAGAAAAACTATTTTCAGGTAATTATTTTATTTGAAAGTGGATGTGATGATGCTTTGCTTGTGAATGCAACATTAATTACATTAAAATAGCAAAAATTTTGTTCTGTAATTGAACATTGTAAAAGCACACATCAGTTATAGATGAAATAAATATAGAGACATCGGAGAGATGTTCAACTGGGACTTGCCATTTCTGGATAATCAAATTTTTCCTTTTTCTGTGGCGTATGTACCAGTTTTTGGGACCAAAAAAATGTTAATGATTAAATCACGTGCTTCTATTCCATCAAAAGGCAAATTTCTCCAGTTCAGGTACAGTGTACTTGTACAAGCAAAAAGTGCTCTGGGGAACAATATATATTCATCTGACACTATTGAAATTGAATTCAAGAGCAGGATCCAGACTGCACTATAAACCTTCCTGTGTCTCGCTTGTACTGTGCTCATATGCTCTTCTTCTATTACAAAGTGACTGACTGAGAGTCTCTCTCTTCAGATTTTAGGTACAAGGCAGGAGTCTGCATATCAAGACTTTACATGAGTGACATGGATTCTTCACAAGTCACATAGCTTCAAACAGAAGCATGCTTTAGTTAAATATGGCTCTGAGCTATACATGTGTTGAGCTGTCCTTTGCAGATAATTTTTCGTTAATGAGAGTAAATTGTTGTTACCTAATATTGAAGACAGGCTTTCCTTGGCATCATTCATGTGGAGACACCAGCTTCGTTTGCGACACCCTCACCCCAGAATGCCTGCTAGCAGAATTAGCTGTATCTTATTGAATCAATCATCACTGGCCATGGCAGCTTCACAAGTAACACTCCTATTAGATCGCAGATTTTGATGCCTGCTCATTTTCACAGAGCAATAAACTCAATTGGAGGATTAATTGCCATATAATAATCAGCATTAATTTCAAGATCAAAAAGAATGATTGCTAATTTTTTTCCCTCCTTGATAAAAGAGCAGTCTGTCTATTCCCAATACAATCAGCGATAATGTCCCCTATTATGTTATTATCTCCTATCGGGGAAGGATTGAGGCAAGGAACAAAGATGGTGGTGGCTGTAATCCCATCTGTTCTTGTGTGTGGACAACAAATTGTGGGTCACATAATTGCTCAGGAGCACATGATTTCATTATCAATTAAGAATCACGTTGCCTGAAAACAAATTCTGGCCAGGAAATGAAATTATTGTAACTATAAAGTGTTGAAAGTGGAGCCAAAATGGGGTGTTCATGAGAAATTAGGAGGATTTGCTTTAAAGGCATTGAAAAGAAGTGCTATTTTTATATGCTGGATGGTACCACCCTCCCCCACTCGAGACACGCCCCTTCCAGCACCCCTCCCTGTGCACAAATTAATATAGATGTATATATATTTTGGGTACTGCACAGAACAATCATGACTCCATTTCAATGTAACACCAATAATATCTATTGTCTTGGTGTAATTGAATAGTTAATATGTAGATAATTGATAATTAGTTGCTAATGCATGAACCACACTAATTTTAGTAGTACATTTATTAAATTAATGTTTATGGATGATGCACGTGTTTTTTCAAACGTAATTTTCAAGTGCATATTTCAAAGATGATAGAACTGACTGGTTTGCATGATCTTTGTGTTAAGATGAGACAGAAATGCATGTATTAGTATTCTGATAACCAGTATTGTATTTTTCAGGGGAAATGCTGATGATTTGCTGAAGGTTTGTCCAGAGTTGATCAGTAAATACTGGATTGGTACACTGCAGAATCCATCTCCACTGGTCAGAGCAAAATATCTGGAAATTATCCAGTCATTGATCACATACTTACAACTCTGGCAGGATGTACCAAGCAAGCTGATTGGCTGTTTGGAAAATCATATGACAAGGGAGATTGATATGATTGGGTCTCTCCAGTCCATTGAGGTAAAGGTTGTGGGAAGTTATATTATTGTTTTATTGGAAGATTGACCAGTCACACAAAGGCTCCAACCCAGCCAGCAATTGAGTGTGTTAGGGCATGTAGTTTTCTGATTTCTGTCTGGAGATCGGATCTTCATATGTTGGTTTCAAGGTCACCCAATAGCTTGTGATGCATTACATTTTTCCCACTAACAATGATCCCGAGTGAGAGAAAAATATAAAATCACTCTCCAGCCATGTAAGACTTTGTTTATTTGTTAAATTGTGTATTCATCACAAAAAATGTGCCCTAGGCCTACTTTCAACACCGACCTGGTGTGCCATGTTTGTTAATGTTCATCGTGGTAATTCAACTTCATGTCTGACATATAATCGAACATCCCTCACATACATTTGATGCTTTCTACGTGTTAATACACTAAATCACTGATACAGGCAGTTCACAATTGAGTTGTAACAATGTTTAGATCGTGTGATCTTCAGTGAATTCCTACTTTTGAATTTCACTCTAGAAAATGATAATTCACCCTCAAACATAGAATAAGGTATCAAAGATCCTCCAAGAGAAACTACATTGTATCATATTCTTTATCAATTGTGGAAATTTGTGATAGACATTTGTTTTGGTGGCCCAGTCCCCTCTGTTAACTACTGGTATCAGTTGGATTTTAGATACAGTAGATCATCTATATAGATGTAGGTATCTGGAGTTGACTTGAGGCATACGTTGTTACCTCCTGTATAAGACCCCTCATTACAGTGTGGTTTCTAATATAACATGGTGGGTACCATGAGTCCTGCTGAAACACTTTGCCCATTACTTCTTTGTCAAATGTCCCATCATTGCGAGGCAATTTTGGTACAATGCAGTCTACTCCTTGGACCTGTTATGATGAGGAAGCATTGTACTTTCATTGCATGGAGAGAAAGTAGATTTGACAAAACAGAACAGTCAAAATCTTTGTGGTGAGCCTTCAATCTAAGACCATTGTCAAGACCAACGTTACCTGCTTTTTGTGATCTGAAAAACAATTTTTGTTGTATATTACACTATAACTGTTCCTGTCTTTAGAGACCAGTCCAGTGACAGATCACCTGCAATGCCCCCCCCCCCCCCCCAGCTTTTTAGGGTAGTTTGCTTAGTACAGTGCTGTCTGTTTATAATATCCCGCAATCCAAGGTGGATTCTGATACAACATGATGGGTCTCTTAGCTCCCACTAAAGCAGTTTTCCTGTTACTTCTATTCAGATATACCATGTATAGGAGGGGTATTTGCCAAAAATACCAGCTACAGGAATGTGACAGGTAAAAGTTTACCTGCCCCATGGCTGGTATTTTTTGGCAAATACCCCTCGTAGACGACTGTATATCTGTACAATTATGCCAACACTCTTACAAATAAGGGAAGACACAGATCAAAGTTTTCCATGCAGGCAGCAGGACCTGCTACATGGCTCCTCCATGTTTGCTGGCTGCTCACCACTCAAGTTTTGAATTCAGTCTTCTAGCGGAATCATTCACGACTTCTTGACAAGTACACAGCTTGAAGCACCCTCTTGCAAAAGCTGTTATGATTTGCAGCAAGTGCACATGGCAAATCCCCCTTTGTCAAAGAAAAACAAAATACAACTCGAATGCAAAGTAAATTTGCTGAAAATACCATGCTGGTTGAGCAATGAGAAAACAGATGGATAGTGGAGGTGTAATTATATGTTAAATGTCTGGTTGTTATAAAGTGGTTTTACTGCCTACTGCCTGGACCCCATCATCAGTGTTACACTGAGGGAGCTCTGTAATTTCTGTTTATTTCCACTGTAACTATAATTATCTTGTGCTCATGCATTGTACGTACCTCCCATGTCTAGGTCTGGTAAAAATTATTTTATTAGGCATTTGTAGGTACTACTTCACTGCATCACTCCAATGTCTCATCTTCAATCAATACTGAGCAGATTTTTTTTTCCATCCTTTGTTAGGCATCGTGACATAACAATCAGAAATTTATATCTCGCTGTTTTGTTTAAGATTAATATGAATGTGTGAGAAATGATTAGAATAGCTGCCACTAGTCGCAACGTTAAATTACTAGTTGGTTTATCTCATTGCTAAAGACCCAATAATTGTAAAGTAGGATTAGATGTTCATACGCGCTACTGTGTGTGCCACACACATGACCATGTTGATTTGCAAAGGTATGCCTTTTCAAGCATTTTGGCGACTTTCCACAACAAATTATGGGGTGCATGGGAATAAAGATAGAACATAGCTTCAGTGTAGAGCGATAAAGTTGATAAAACATCCTTGGAGAAAGCGTTTTGCCGAAGTTTTCGCCTTCGGCAAAACATTTTCACCTTGGATGTCTAATAAACTTTATCGTTATACACAGCAGCTACATTCTATTATATTATACCTCCTGTCAGAGACCACCTGTGTTGAAAAACCACAATTTGGTCACCATAGTGGTGGACTTTCAAGACAGGTTTTACTGTTGTACCACCCTTCTGACTGCCAGAAGTGATTTTCAGTTACAGATAAATGTTAAAAGATAGACTTCAGCATGTTGAAAGTGATCATCAGTCATTTGGTCTTTCATGACGTGGTCCGTATAGCTGGTACCACTATACTGGATATTAAAGACCATCTGTCCCTTTAGACCATCAAGTGGGTATGTGTTCAGAAGGCTGGTTTCAGAAGCAAGTCTTGATGTTCAGTTAACTAAGGTTTCAGAGTCCAAAATCATCCCATAATAGAGATGCAGTGTTTGCAGTCCATATGTATTTGATTTAATTGATATAATTTAGCAGACCAGTCGCAGACTGACACATTCATTGCTGAATGCTGATCTGTATTTTGTTACCATTTCAGGCAGGGCATGACCAATGGCAGAAACAGCTGACACAGTGGTGGTTGTGTCAAGGTCACAGGACAGGTCAGCTGGAGGTCAGAGTTCATGCCTGTTTGGCCACAGGTCAACATGAGATACTGCTGGCAAGCTTAGAATTCCTGCAAACGCAGATGAAAGATGTCCATGTCATTCCACCTGATACATGGTCACATATACAGGTCAGAGGCATGATGGGATACTTGATCACACAACATCTCTTGTGTGGTTTGTAGACATGTTATCAAGGGCAGTGATTTAGTGTTCAGAGTTTGGGGTAAGGTGAAACCTGGTTTTGGGGGAACCACCCATTGGAAGTAAAAAGCGGTTACTTGCTACCAGTGGTCCCTGAAGACCTAGATTGGAATTAAAGTACAGAGGCAGGAGCACTTGGATTTGTCCTTTATGTCAGTCGGGCAAGTTCAGCAATGTTCTGCCCAAATCTACCTAAAGTGCCAAGGTGTAAAATGACTGCATCAATGGTTTCACTGATTTTCTCTCAAATGTAAGACATTTTGGTTGATAATTGTACATGGAAGTTATCAGGATAGACTGCCCAGGATCAGTAGCCTTTTCTTGGTGTGTTGTGGTTCCCAGCCCTCACCCAAGGAAAGCTGTTAACTTATTGCTCAGGGCAGGAAAGGGTCAACTGTATTTAAATGTGTGGGATGAAAAAGTGAATGTGGAGCATGGAAAAGCAAGAATGGAAGGCTCTCGTATCCATCACATAGACAACACTTCAGTGGGGAGTGCTAGGGTTGTGTATTCATGTTACTTTCCATTGTAGTTTGCAGCATGGTAAGTTTATATCAGCTGTATGTAAAAATGCCAAATTCCGCATGGTAAATCTTGGTGGATAGCTGAAATGATTTTGTAATTTTTTATTACTTCAGGTTCAAAAATAACCAGTCTACATGTATGTGAGGTTACTTTAACTCACATGTAAACTCCTAGCTTGAAAAACTGTAAGTTCTAGGTAGCCCTTCTTATAATGTCCTGAGATCAACTTCTAATCTATAGTATATCTATCATCTGTATCATTATATGTTCTACTGAACTTTGCACCATCTATTGCTATATGTGTATTACATGCACCATTGAAAGTATGTTACAAATGCACCATTGCAGTAGCATGTACAAGTGACCTATTTGTCACAGTACATGTGAATATAAAATATGTAAAGTATATGAATATACATATATTAGCACCTGGAAATAAGATGCTGTCTGTCTATAGAGAATGAATAAAAATACAATGGCACCTGGAAAAGGTGCTGTAAGTTCTGGATAGCCCTTTTATATTGTCCTGAGGTCAACTACTAATCTATATCTGTATGTTCTACTGAGCTTTGCACCACCTATACGTGTATTATATGCACCATTAAAAGTATATTACAAATGCACCATTGCAGTTGCATGCATCAAAAAACATGTGTTATGTAAATTCTTGGTATGTCTGCAGATATTGCTGATGGGGGTTTGTGGTTTCAGCGTAATCACAGGGAGTCTTAATGGTGGACTTGCAGTCTGACCTGTTTGGCTTATCAATACATTTATACAGAAATTTACCCAATGCAAACAATAAACCTGGGTGTTTGGTTGATAGGAGGCTTTTGAATTGGTCGTAGGGATGCATTGTTACAAAGTGCTTAATATGTAGTGTCGCCGCATGGAGCATGTTTTCTCTCTCTGCATTATGGAAGGGGCAACTAAGTAAAGCATGTTTTACATTTTCAACTTCATTTAAAATACATTTTCTACAGATTCTGTTCTCATACGCTTGTTTCGGCCTGTGGTGTCTTCCTAATTCGACTTGTAGCCTATGTGAACTGAGCCTGAAACGGGCTATGGCACTAATGAAGTGGGTACTAGGGACTTCGAGTAGATATGTTTCCATACAATAGTCTGTTTTGAAAAGTTTATAGACTCTAAGCTTTTGGTCATCTCTCATACTTTGAAGGTCTTTAAGGCTGCTTGACATGTAAAGCTTGTATAGTTTTTCTTTTATTTCACTAATGAAGGCTTTTTCATCCGCAATACTTTGTTCCATCCATTTATCAAACATATCAACTTTAGAGAGAATATCTTGAATTTTTGCACACCAATTTAGCTGTCCATGTCTGTTCAAATCACATAGGGTGTCATACGCATTTCTTACAACACTGTTTTGAGGTAATTTTAGTAATTTCATCCAAAATTTTATAGCCCGTATTTGGAATCTTAATTGAAGGGGAAAGCGACCAGTTTCACAGTACACTCCAAGTGTGGGGGTCTGTTTCCTGACTCCAAGCAGTAAATAAATAAAATAAAAGTACAGGCACACTGGAGGGTGCATCAACATTTCCCACAGCAACACAGATTACTGCACCACCCATAGTGTTATGTAATAAACAGGTCAAAATGTAAAAATCTTGTGAACAGTCCAGTATCCTTAACTTTTTGTGGATCTTCATGAAATTTAGTGGGATTGTAGAAGAGGTCAAAATCTTGGTTGCTTCTGATACTGGTGGCACCACCTATAATTTGATGGCAATTATGTGTGAAAATGTCTTGAAAGATACAAAATTCCATATCTCGAAAAAAAAAAATGAATTAGATGTGCCAAATGTGTAGGATATATACATCATGTCCAGTGTTAACATGTTATATAAGATCAGTGACCTTGACCTATTTTTGTAAGGTCACCAGGCCTGATAAGTTGGAAGCATTGGTTTTATAATGGTGGGGTGTTGGGATGTCAATGGCAAAGAGAATTGAGCCTCCAGATCAAAATTGCACTCGAGTACATTCTATAAACTCTACTTGTGACCTACTTTTTTGGGTCACCATGACCTATTGATTGTGACCTTGACCTATTTTATAAGGTCATTAAGCACTTAAGAAAAAGGATATTTAATTCGATATCTTTGATAAAGAATAAGGCAAATGACGCCAAATGTATCACAAATGTGTATCATGTGGAAGTTTGATGCATGTATGGCATAATATGGCTAATCTTGATTAATTTTTCCAGATCATGGATTGAATACAGTTCAGAAAATATTGTTTTTTGGTGTTGGTGGTCAGCAGAGCATTAGGCCCATGGACCTCTTATTACAATAGAGAAATATGTAAATAAAAAAAAAAAAAGAATGTTGTTAAAATTAGTCCCACAACCTAGAGTACATGTAGCTGTGCTGTGTAGAGATTAAGTGTCATTTTAATGTGTTGTCGGATATACTGTATTGTAGGGGCAGTTGTTCCAGCTTGTGACCGTGGAGAGCCACTGGAGTGTCCTGTGTGGCACACTGCAGCTGGTCCTGAACATCTACAGACAGCATGGATGTTGTAACGTGGGCACTGGCCCAGGTACATTGTGGGGATATCTGTTGAGCATGCTGAGGAGAGAGCCTCATTGTCAGCCAGCAGCCCTGGCCTTGCCTGTCCTGGCTATGCTTCTTGTCCAGCATATTGACACAGACGACTTCTGGTAAACATGCCTCAGCTTTCTCATCTGACTTAATTGTTTTGTGCTGAAAAAGGGGGAAAAGAATGTTTAATTGGAGTACCAAAGTGAAGCAAACTGTCAAATTTTTTTTTTAAATAAAATAAACAGTTGCATTTTGGCCAACTTTTTATTTCAAAGTTTTTACTGCCATTGGAAGTCTTGCATACCTTTTAGAGACAGTAGAATTACGTGTTACATTGTAGAAAAAATGCAGTATGGAAAACATATTGTAAGACTTCACTCAAGAATTACCAAATTGAGGTGTCTCAATTGAAGTGTAAATAATATGAGAAATACTCGACAGAATTTGCTCAGTATAATTCAAGCCAAACAGTCCATGGTTGGAGTGTTCTTTCAAGACAATGTTCGGCAGAGTGTCTGTTGTCAGGGGCCATCCACTGTTGTTCTGCCTGTTCTTACCAAATGATCCAAATTATTTACATGCATGCTAAAGTAACAGAAGAACCAACAATAGGAGAGAAAACGGACATAGTGAAATGTCTAGTCTCCACAACATCGGTAAAAGGAATACTTGAGATACTCTTACACAGTTCATTGATTGGGCCTGTGTGGCAATATGGAAACCGTACAAACCTCCCTAGTTACACTGTAGGCTATGCGTACAGTTGGGTGGTCCAGAGGTAATTTTGATTTTGTCTATCCTCCTCCTATCAGAGGAAGGGCATTAATTTACTCTGAGAATCTGGCATTGATTGTCAGTTATAGACAAATGTCTGCAATTGAAAATCAATGCTAGGTTTTTTGTTTCTCGCATACCTATATTTGACAGGAATTGCAAAATAATCTCCGAATCAGAACAAAATTTCAAATTGCGCTTTTTGCCATTTTGTTTGCTGCTCAGGTACCTGACCAATAGGAAATGAGTCTCAATAATGACAGGAAATTTATTCCCAGTGGGTGGTGGATAGAATGGTAAGCCTGGCCTGAGACCACAGCAAGGTGTGTGAGAAACGGTGGCAAACACACCCAGTATGTCTATACATCAGTGCATGGGTCCATCCCTTTCTCATTCTGGACAAGGCTTTTTTTTTTGATGATTTGACTTACCTCCATGAAATTATACGTGTGCAGGGATATGTGTCAGGGTCCAAGGGTTTATTATGTGACCAAAGTGGGTCAGTAAGTCAAGTATCAAAAGCTGTGGGGGTAGGTGGGTTGGGTGGGTGGGTACATACTTAGAACAATTGATGATAATGTTTTGATTTCCACTCAAGGTTACCTGCCATGAGAGACCACTAATATTTATGTGCCAGAAGCAGAATTCCATTACAGGGGTCAATAAATGTTATGAGGAAGAGACCCAGTTGACATTACAGATGCAGTAAAACCTGCCAAGTCGAACACCTCTGAGAGCGGAACACCTCTGTTGCCTGAACACTTTTTTTCGGGTCCCAACTTTTTTGTGTGTAACATAATAGGAGAGCCAAGTGTTGGAACCTGCAATCCCTGAACACCTCTCTACTCCAAACACCAACCACTTGATGTGGGTCCCAAAGCAACATTTAACCTGTTAAGGCTAAACACTTACCCCCCTCCCCCCCCCCCCCCCCCCCCCGGAAGGAATTTTCGGGAATTTCAGAAATTCATCAATATTTGACACAAAAACATCACAAATTTTTTATATTCAACACTTTCATTAAATTGTGGCAAAAAAACTCAAAGGGTGTCAATAGTGTGCAGGTTCCATGGGGAAACTTTCTCAATAAACTGGTTTAAACTTGTCAAACTGGTAAGTGTATTCTGAACTTAAGCAGTGTGATAAAGGGTGATACACATTTGTTTGTTAATGTTGGACAATAAATTGATGTTTCATGTCATTAAATTATGCACATGTAAATGCACTGTCACAGGTAGGACAGATGTACATACTTCAGTGCATGTACATATGCGTGTACCTGTAACATTGGTAATGTAGCCTCATGATATTGAAAAGTACATAATTTTATACTGTTAGCCTGAAGTTTATAAATCCTATAAACTT
Source organism: Hermodice carunculata (assembly GCA_964020975.1). Lineage (NCBI taxonomy): Eukaryota > Metazoa > Annelida > Polychaeta > Eunicida > Amphinomidae > Hermodice > Hermodice carunculata. The sequence goes on along the minus strand of OZ026615.1, from coordinate 30,725,095 downwards.
TTTGCCAAGTGGTTGGAATTTTTAGAAAGTTCTTTTTCATCTTAGACTACATGCATATTTTTCCTTCATATATATATATAGCCTAACCCTATAACAAGCACCATTTTACAGTCTCTCATGTTTATTTTGTATATAAGATTTTATATTCTCATGTTACCTCCCCCCCCCCCCCATATTAAGACATAGTTTTCCAACTTCCAAGGTGTTTTTTCTTAAAGGAGATGCCCAGGATCAGTTGTTCAGGTGTATTGAAGCTGCTTCAAAATGTAATATTTACTCTAATTGGGTTAAAATTTGTTGTTTCATTGGGTCAGTCAAACTGTAATCCAGCCTTGAGGGTCTGACATGTGTCTCCGGTGATTCCATCTTTTTTAATTGCATTCAGGTTGAAGACCTGTGAGTGGGCCAGTCAGATCAGCCACTGCACCCTCAATGTCCACTCGGAGTCAGTCCACCTGTGTGCAGCGGAGGCTGTGGCTATTGCTGCGCCTGTTGTGCTGACACGAGCAGAGGGCTACCACCTAGAATACTCGGAAAAACCTGCAGTACAGTGAGTAAAATTAATGGCTATTTGAGTCCCACATATGTCAAAACAGGCATCTCACTTCAAGGCACAAAAAATGAGCAAGACAAAGTGAGTCCAGAGTAGATAATCGAAACTGTCCTCCTGGCCCAAAGAAGATGAAAAGGTTGAACAGACCCATAGGGTGGCCATGTGGGTGTTAATCATCCGCGTTTGTTAAGCCAGGCCATTGTGGGTTGAGTCTCAATTTGTACAGCCTAGGTGTGGCATTGTGAAGCCACAGCATGGTCGGATTATATCATTGTGTCGACAAGATTGCATCCTCTCCTGCCTTCTATTGATTTTATCATCGGAGCTGCCTGTTGGAAGTACCAGGCAATTTCTCCCAGCCAATTAAAGCAAAGTACTAATTACAAATAGTTGCAGCTCTCCCCGAAGAACATCTCCGTGTACCTTTGGTTAGCCCCAAGGAGCTGCATTTGGAATTTGATAGTTTAATTTACCATTATTTCAGTGCGGCATAGGCTTGGTCTGCAATTTGGCAGTGTATGATTTGCTTGTTGATGGGAGGATGTGCGGAGAGTCCTTGATAACAGGTGCTGATGATGGGACTTGGGCTTCATCAGCCCTCATTATGTCAACATGAAATTCTAGCACTGCTTCTGTGTCCCAATCATCTTGGCCAGAGAAAAAGTAGGTGTAAACTAATGACCCCAATTAGTGGCAGAAATGCTCCTTTTACCTAGCAGTCATTCTTGATGACTTTGGGGCTTTTTTTCGGAGCATTATTTTGTTATCTTAATAATTCTTGTTGTGTTATAAGTTGTATTTTGATGCACGCTGTTTTAAAAGATGTGTGCTGCAGTGTGTTATACATTAGAAATGTCAGTTGGTACTAATAACCATAAATACCGATGTAGGCCATATTACAATAATTGTAGTTGGGGCATTTTTGTGCAGAAAATTAGTGCTTGTTGGGCATTACTGAATGAAAAAAAAAATCATCTCTTAAATTCTGAAAATTCACAAGACTTCCTCCAATGCAAATGTTATATTCCTAGTGAGGTGAAGTTGGCATTGATGTACGATAATTGGAAGTGACCCCATTGATAAGTGTTTTAATTATATCAAATCCCAAGTTTTTGTTGACAAACCAGATCTCATGAATTGTACTTTATATCAGATGTTCAGCAATGTACCTCCTTGTGCAGAATTTTAACTCATTCCGTACCAGTCCCTGATTTTTCCGTATATTTACCTAGATTTAAGACGTCAATTGCTTCATGAAAAGAGCTTTCATTCAAGTACCAACATGCCTATAGTCTTAAGCCAGGCAGTGCCAGAACCACTGACCAATGCCTGTCACCATAGTATGGAATGAGTTAAGAGCAGACCTACCTGAAATGATGACTGTAGCGTCACCAGTAAATTTAGTGCAGCAGGAACGCTTATAGATAGTGTACAAATCATCTGAATCTGTTTTGACATTCAAGGTATTTTGTTTTAATAATGTGTACACATATTTTTGTTCTCCCTCTCTCATGTTTCATTTCTGATTGTATTTCATATAATTTGTTGAAAAAAAGAGTACGTTTCATGCACATTGGGCTTGGCTGCAAAACATACTCACTTTCCACTATTGATAATTCTGATGGCACTTCAGCATTATGCAAACAAACACAGTCTCTGTTAGCAGGCAAACAGGTAGCTAGTCTGTAATATATATTTTCTTCAGGTGGTGCTGCAATAATATATATAACAAGTCTTGTTTTGATCAGATGAGGCCTCAGGGAGCATTATTTTTGTTTTTGTATATATTTTGTAGGTTATTTGAGAGTGGAGTAGCCCTACTGCAGAGTGACAGTGGTGAGGTGAGAAAGATCATGACCCATGCTGTGGCATCTCTACCCAGGAACTCCACCCATCCACAGGTACCATTGGGTTTGTGCATAATCTTTGTCATTCTAGGATCGAATGTACAGCAGTACCTGCCATTTAACTCTTTTGCCCCGAACTTTTTAAGTGCCAAATTTTGGACTGAGTCAACAGCTTTTCTCAGGGCGCTTTGGGCGCAATGCGGCCAATGTGCACCAAGAAAAGCTGTTGATCTGGGATATATTCTGTGGAACTAGAGGCATGCTGGTACTTGAATGTAAGGTCTTTTTGGGAGGAATAATAATCTGAGATCCTAATGATAACTCAGACTAGTTTGACTTTAGTAGATCAACTTTAGACATGATTGGCACTGAAAGAGTTAAATTAAAGTCTGAGTCAGCAGCTTTCCTTGGTGTGGGCCATGCTATCTTGATACATGTAGGTCTGCTTTACAATTATCATTCACATTGTTTTCCATTTCTATTGAACTTGGTTGAAAACGTTAAAGCAGACAACACTTGATCATCAGCTGGTTTTGGCCAATTTATGGGAAAAAAAACTAAGACCAGCCCTACATCCATCAAAAAGTGGTGGTCGTCATATTGCAGGTGTTCTTAAAACACAGGGGAATTTAGTAGCGAAATAGAATGATGTCATAAAAGGGCAGTCTTGTAAAGAATGATGTCGTAAAAGGGCAGTCTTGTAAAGAATGATGTCGTAAAAGGGCAGTCTTGTAATAAAGATATGCAGTCTGTCATGAGCGGTGGTCTTTAGAGCAGTAACCACTGTGTAAACATGTGATACAGTTGTCAGCTGAATGGAGTTGTCTGCATAAACCAAGTTAAAGAAAGCAGCCTTGCATGCTTGGCAAGTCTCCCTTCATTGGCAGAGGTCTTCCACTGTAGTGTTTGTAAAATATCACCTAACGCAAAACCAGATGGTAGAAGTTAAACTTGGTACCAAATGTTCAGGTTACGGGGTCATTTATATCAAGTCAGTTTTTGTGTCACAAGTTGGGAAGGATTTGACAAAAAGTAGGTGAAATATGTTTTCATTATATGTGTTACCCAGACCTTGTGTGAGTTTCAGTTGAATGATCTTGTCAAAATTACCCTGCTTACAGGGTGATTTGTAGAAAATCAGTGTAGCCAGTACTAAATCAAGATTGGGTTACTTGGCATAATGTACTTTGTATTTTGGTAACACCTGGCATTGGATTGTGCTGAGGTAACATTGACTCAGTGTGTTAAGGTCACTGGGTCATTTACATAAAGTTGATTTCCATGATGTGGTAAGTGATTTGAAGACGGGGGAATGAAACCTTGTCTGATAGGTTATTGTGATGAAACCTGATGCAGACATTTCAAACTTCAAGGCAGCATAAGCTCCACAGTTAGACATGTGCTTGAAATATGTCTTTGTGTGCACAACCCTTTCACCCTTGAATTAATATTGAGTCAACAGCTCTCCTTGGCATGGGTTGAGCACTAAAGTGCCTAACCCATGCCAAGGAAAGCTGTTGACCTGGGGCATGTGATCTTGACAGGTCCTTTCTACAATTGTCAGTCCAGTTGTGTTTCATTACTATTGAAATTAGTTGAAAACACTGAATCAGACAGCATTCGCCCACCAGCCGGATTTTGTTGGTTTAAGGAGGCAAAGGTTTATGTTTGTTATCAGAATGAGGTGGAGGAAATGTACACATTCAGTACTTCCAGGAGATATATTTCAGTCTCTTACAGTGCGTGTGTACCATTCTGTTCAGTTCATGGTCCAGTGTATGTAGATTATTTTTTCTAATTCTAAACCATATTCAGCTGTTTGAGAAGTGAAACTCCCTGCTGTGACATTGTCATGGTACCATGGTAAGCACATATATACACAAAGGCAATCAAAAACTACAGGCATTCCATCAGGATGATGGTACATGTAATAGCAGAAGGTAACATCGGAATTGGTGCGTGGATTTCTGATTCGTCTAACTGGTTAAGGACATTTGCCACATTTGCAGTGACTTTCAGCATTTGCAAATGAAGCCTGAGATTCCTATGTAAAGGCTATAAAGTATGATTTCCTGGAAGCCATCAAAATCCAGATTTTGTGCACTGTTATCACTCATGTATTGATTCAGCTCATTAAATTGTGAAAATAATATCCTTACATACGCATCAGAATGAAGCTTATACTATAATTAAAAAAAGTAAAAGTCTCACATTTTCAAAACTTGATTCTGTTTTATCACCATAGTCCTCCAATGGTAAGCTACATTTGATGGGTCATCTTTTCAACTTCAAACCACTTGTTTCTAAGGAACAACAATGAAACTTTTAGAATTATGATCCATTTTTAATTTATAGTATATTATGTACTCAGCTGCAAATCTAAAGTTGATACTCCTAACAATTATACAGTCAAAGTTTGTTTTAAAGAGTGAAAATCACCTGAGTCAACTTTCATAATTGCTGCATAAACTTTGAAGGTGAAAATCATTTCCACAGCATCACAAAATGAATCTTGAAACTTAAACTCTTCCCAAAAATATATGCTTGATCTCAGGGTGTTAAATGAGGAAAAATGTCAGGCCAATTGAACATGTTGAAATCAGTGCTAGCATGTCATATATCCTTAAAAAGCAGAAACAGTACCTGGACATTTGTATGACCCATAAATACCCTTGTGTCTGATAATCTCAAAAGCTGTTTAACTAGCTTTGTATTGATATTGTGTAAATGGACATTACACTTAAAAGTTCATTACAAGCCCCCAAGACACGTCTAGAGCAAGCTGCACAGCCAGATATTTATCAGATGAAAACCGTTGCTTATTTCATGATCTCTGTTTGCAGCATCCCAAAATACACAGTAACTACGCTCTGGAGGTGAGTATAATGGGTTCAACATCTGATATAAGTGGATCAAATTGCAATTATTGACTCCTTAATGTGTTGTTAGAACATAAAATATAATTGCATTGCACATTATAGCAATAGGATGCCCCACTGACATTTCTGCCTGTTCAGCAAATGCACACACACAAGACAAGATTTACTGTGTGTGTACAACTCATATATACTTTTCCCAAAATTAAGCTTGTATCAAATCAGAATTAAATTTGTGTATTCAAATTTTGCATAAAAAGAGCTTTCATTCAAGACCCAACATGCCTCATTGAAATTGAGTGGTTTTTCCATTGCTCTGGTCAGGCGTACAATGCTGGTAATGTCAGAGCAGATTGAACGTGGGATACTATGCAATACAAAAACCATCCATAGGATACCTTACCATCTTGGCACACAGTGAGTCAAGTACAGTGGAGCATGTATTAGCAAATACTGTTTTTACCCTTCGGCCTTATGAGGCCGACAGGTATTGTCGTACCCTGCACCGTACGCCCGTCTGTCCGTCCCATGGTTTTACCACCATAACTTCAAAAATTTTTGAGACAGGACTTTCAAATTGCACATGATTTTACACTCTTATATGGCCTACTTTTTGTGCAAGCATAGTTGACCTTGACCTAATTCTCAAGGTCACACAGTGGTCACATGTGCTTAGCAACGTTACCGCTGTAACTATTGAAAGCCTGCATCTAGCAATCTAAATCTTACACACAGGAAGCTTCATAAAGTGATCTAGAAGCCTATTGAAAATCGAGGTCATAGCTTTATATTTGACCTACTTTTTGAGGTCAAAGGTCAAGTGCACAATGGTGGTATTGGTATAAGTAAGGAAGTATTAAAGTCAATTACATGAAATTTTATACACAAATGTATCATAACCAAAGAATATGTCATGAATCAAAAGTAGGTCACTAGGTCAAATATCTGGGTCACAGTGGCCTATTCATTGAAATTTTGTTTACCACTATAACTTCAGAAGCTTTTGAGACAGGACTTTCAAATTGCATATGATAGTACACCACTATAAGGCTTGCTTTGTGTGCAAGCATAATTGACCTTGACCTAATTCTTGAAAATTTATGATCATACACTATAGCTGATACTATGGAACACTATTCCTATTCACTTACAGCAAAAGAAATTGAAGGCGGCCGAAGGGTACGGCGTTCTTTGAACGGTATTTTCATCACATTTTTATGGTCTGTCAATGTAAACTTTGAGGAGGATATAATTATTGGTACCTTTTGAAATGCTCAGTGATGTTATTTGTAGATTTTACTGTGTGAAATTGAAATGAAATGCCTATGTCATGTATGTTGGCTGTTTGATGATGTCTGTATTCATTCGAACATTGAAGCATTGATTTGCTGTTGTCTTGCAGTGGCAACTTTAAAGAGACATATCAGTTGATAATCTGAAAGTAGTTCCTGATACTCAAAATGTTGTAAATTACTGTATCGTTAGAATCGGAGAGTGCAAGAAATGGATCAGAGGAGACCTACAGTGAACTAATTCTAGTATACAATCTGACTTGCATAACCTTAGATCAACAGGGCAGTACAGGGAATGAACAAAAGGTCCCATTTGAGCAATAATGCAGAACCTTGCACAGATAGTATGGTGACTGATCGCTGTAAGCGTGCGGCAGAGTGCCATTCATGGTTTCAACTGTATTTTATAGAAGAAAGATAGGATGGTAGAACAAAGTGGATACTTTTTGAAGTATTGTATGCTAGGTCTTTACCCCTTTGTGATTCTTCATCAGTGATGTGCATGATTATTGGTCTGCTTGGCAGACATTTTGATAGTTTTGGCAGGATCATGAACTTTCTCACCTCCTCCTCTTAGGTCTGGTGCTTCCATTTTTGTCGGCAATTCTGGTGGTCCAGAGTGTTTATATGTGCACTACTTCAGGAAATATACCCAAAGAGGAATATTCAAGAAGTTCTTGCTAAAGAAATGGTTTTACAGTGAGTAAATTTTCACCTGGTTTCTGATCAAAATAATTTATGAACTCGCAACTGTTAATTTTAACCCTTTTCTGGTTCAAATAAGATGCAAGTTAAAGAGCTTTGCTTGGCAATGGGTCGGCACAATGAACCGGACCCATACCAAGAAAAGCTGTTGCCCAGGGGCATGTGAAAATGATAAATGAAATTCTCACTAAAATGTGTATTGAGAAATTTGAATAGAAACATTGAGGCAGGGAACAAGCACATCTGGAAATTTGTGTGTGATTTGAGACAGGAAAGGGTTAAAGTTCATTAGTGGACCAAATGATTTCCAGAAAATTAGTTCTGTTGGGTGTCAATAGTAATGAAACAGAAACAATGTCTTGATTAAGGCTTCAAAAGCAAGAAGTATGAAAATACATATATGTGGTACATGACTGAACAACTGTGTACCACCTTCCCCTTTGTAAGTACAGGGGATCCTTTCAAAATTACGATGTGATACCAAAAGCCTTCAGTTTAGAACCCTGCTGTGAGCATTATGGTCACAACATTGTGAAAAAGATAATTAAATGTAGAAATTTGGTCCATTTTTGAGCGTTCAGATTCCAAGGAGGTAGGGAAGCCTTTATTGTGAGAATATGGTACTTGAAATGAACATGAATGAAAATGTCAACAAAATTCACTTTCTTCTGATGACAGCCCTTAATTTTTATTTGGAAAATTCTGTGTGTTGTGTTCTATGGTGTATTCTATCAAAAAAGTAAATAAATGAAAAGATCATTAAAAAAAACATACAAACATGTCATATAATGGCTCATACATTCCGCATGCATTCTCAATATGTTTATACCCTTCCCCCAAGCAAAATTTAGGGATTCTACTGTTTTCTGCTTGTCTGACTGTGTGTCCATTGTAGAATCCTTGTGAGCAAAATGTATCCTGATTCTCGGGCCACATCAAACCCAAATTTACCTCAGTTGTACCCTGACACTAGTTTTTGACCTCACATTTTGATGGCCTTGACCTCATTTTTAAGGTCACAGGATCCATGTGTGTACAAAAGAAGGGGTATTCAGTCCGTGGGCATGACTTATCTAGTTCACAATAGGCTTTATATCATACTTTTCTCGTTTACTAGTCTTAGATGAATTTGCCTGTCACATTTACTTTATTATTTTGAAGATAGTTTTGATAGAGAACTCTTTTTGTAGGTGTGATGAAGTTTTTGAACCTGAGGATCTCAATGCCTATGCCGAGAAGTGGATTACCAGCAAGTTAAAAGCCAGATACATAAAGGTGAGTATTCAAGATAGTAGCACAAAGTTATGTGATGTGTGTCAAGATTTTTGGTGAAAAGCATTGTGCAGGAAGATCCAGTAAAATGCTAATTGTATTTGAAATTAACTGCAGGACTGTCCAAAGTAAGAAATGGTGGAAAAGAATGCCAGAACAAATTGTATTTTCTGCTGTTGATCTGGGGGCCACCTAAGCCCCAAGCATGGTTGAGGGGCAGTGCCATGGTGGGGGCGAAGCTCCATGAAGCTCATGAAATGTGAGGAAAATAAGGGCTCCTGTGTCCTCACCTAATGATGAATATAAGCAAGCACTTAGAACTTCTGTGCACAAACACATACAATTTCATTATTCCTGCACTAATACTTGTAAATTAAGGAGAATTAGTTACAATACTAGGGGGCAGCATAGAATAAGTTGCATGTGTTCTAGAGGTAAGTGTTATTAATAAATATGAAAATTTTCCAGATACTTTGGTTTGCACAATGTATGGCCCACTAACAGCCTTGCTTATTGCACACCTCAGGGCTCCTGAGTTTCTAATGGCTTTTTTCTCCACTACTTGTCTTTGCTGAGACCCTCATATGCAGACTGCTGGTTCAAGTGGACCACTTTGGGCCTAGACCATGGACTCTGCTAGGTCCAATACAACAGGTCATTTAACCTCTCAAATGTCATATAAGGGCCATCCCATGCATGTGCAAGACCAGGGTACCTTTCCACTTTTCTGACACCATTATATAGCCCAACAAGTTGAACCTCGTTCAGTCCTGTTTTTCCTACCTTATCGTATTGTTGATGCTTGTACTCAGTGCTACTCTCACTGGTATTTAGCCTTGCAATGCACATTTTCTTTACTTCAATTTTAGGGACTGTACCCAGTGAGCTGGATATATCCCTCATGGTTCTCAGTGCCTTTACATATCCCTGTGACTGCATGGATTGGTAGATAGACCTGCCTTGTGAAAAGCATTTCATTAGGAGTATGACCAGTGCTGTCCTGTGATGAGGCTGCTCAGGCCATGATGGGGAGATGTTTGTCCTAGGTGCATGGGTCCGTTCCACATGCACACTTAGCATTATTTTCTGTGTTCTCCTGTATCTGTCAACCATCTGTCACTCTTAGGGTGCAGGCCTGTAGTTCTTGTCTTCATTATCCCCAGAAGCCTGCACATCTCGTGGGAGAATTTGGATTCAACATTCCTTCCTTGGTCAGAATGCAGTAGCCTAGGCATGCCTAACTTGCAAACTATCTCTCTATGCTGTTTGGTCAGATAATGCCAAAGGTTCTGTGTATTTGGTGAAGTAATCACAAACCATGATTATGTGTCTGGTACTATGATATGTCAATGGAAATGGACCCAAGATGTCTACTGCCATCCTCTCCATTGGATTTCAAAGGGATTTCTTAATCTTCAATTTTCAAAGTCAACCTTCACATATTCAACTGATATCTATTCTTCTGGAAAAAATCAGCTGCCACGATTCCATCATATTTCATTTTGGTTACAACTACAGTCTGTGCGTATGTTTTTCCTTGTGTTATCATATCTACTGATGTGATGCCTTTTACATTCATACCATCACGATCCACATTACATACTGTCAAATCTGTGGTCTCCAGAGATGGCCTATTTTCTGTGGGAATACTCTATGTGGAGGTAGATATAGATGTAACAGTACACCCTGTGTGCAATAGAAATTGTAAAGGCTTCTTACCAAGTTCACCCCCAAAAAATCCAAATTCACAATCTCTCTTCATCTCTTACGTTTCCACTCAGAGCTAAAGAAGGAGTCAGTGAAAGATTGAAAATATGTTTTATTCCTTCTCTAGTATGATGGCTCACTGTTCCACTCTGGAACACTGGAATGGTGAAAGATTCACTATCCCACTCCAGTACACTGGAAGGATGGAAGGTTTGCTGTTCCACTTCAGAACTATGGAATGATGGAAGGTTCACCATTCCACTTCAGAACTCTGGAATGATGGAAGTTTCACTGTTCTTATCTGGAACATTGAAATGATCATAGGTTTAATGTTTCACTCTGGAACACTGAAATGTCAAACGGAATTTAACTATTTCTGTTCCACTGTAGGACACTGGAACAATCCATTTGTTATCACACAATCCCCTATTTTACAACTTTGTTAGAACTTGTTTATGAATAATGTTGTAAGAAAGAAGGTTCACAGATACTTTATGGTGACTCAAACATTGTGAAAGGCTGATTCATAGAATTTTCAGACAGCTGTAGCTGATCCAAAACTTTAGTAATGCTCAAAGTTGCATCGCTTTATTGGTTTGGCACAGTTACCAGTGATGAGTGTTCCTAGCATCTGTCCATAACACTGCATGTCTGGGCTGTAACTCTCTTGTCCTTTGACTTTGAATCAAGAAACTTTGCACATGTGTATCTGAACTGATGGGTGTGTCATGACCAAAACGTAGATCACTGGGTCAAGTTTCAGGGGCACAGTGATACAGAAAGGGGGGCATTTGTCTTAGAATCTCTGATTCTGTTTTAATGTTTTTGTTGCAATCAGAGATCATAGATATCTGTTACCTTTTTTCATCAGAAATAGAGCATAAGTCTGCAGGTGAAGCATCTATTTTTTTTTTAATCTGTTAAATGTATACAGGAAGAGGTGGACAGACAGGGTTTGCCAAGTGATGACACTTTAACCAAATGGTGGTCTGAGGAGCTGGCTGCAATTTTGAGTGAATTAGTATCTGCGGAGGAAGCATTAGGATCATACTTAAAATGTAAGTGAGAAAACTTTTGTTCTTTCATATGCAAATGTATATGGGGCCATCTCATAAGGAAAACAAGAATGCAATTAGGAACTTTTAATCATTGGAACAATCAGAGTTATGAAAACTTTTCACAAAGGACGTGTGTTATTAGAAAACAAATGAGTATTAAAAGGACTATTGTGAGTGCCTTTCATTTGGGACATCCACATTAAACTGCTGCACTGTTTTGGCCCATATCATCAGTGCTAAAATTTTGGCGAGAATCGAGAGTCCATTCTCACACAGATTCTCCTAAACTTGTCTTTAATTACAAAAGAAAATCAATTGACAAAAATCCAAGTAGATTCTTGTAAAAGTTTGCGAATCTGCTGCTCTGATCATTCAACAGGGAACTACCTGCATGTATTGGCAGATCCCAGTCTCAAACGTGGCAAAATGTGTTGCTTGTGCTAAATGAGCAACTTGGATGGAAGCTACTTTTTAAAAAAGTACATGTAGTAGGAATTTTGTCTGAACACATGCTGAGCTTGAGGTCAGAAGGGGTCTTCATAGGTTTGGAATAAGTTTTCTATACTCCCACAAATGTTAGTGACACCCATGGTTTTCCATCAGTGTGCCAGTGGTGAGATATTGTCACAGATGCCTTGGGACAGGGTAAGATATTTTGGTGGGAAACTACTAATGATGTCCTGTATTAAATGGAATACGAGGGGTTTTGCAAAAATACCTTTACGAAGGAGGCATAAGCAGTTAGTAATAATTGTTTGTCTACAACACTAACATGTATGGTGTTTTGAACCAGCCAGTTGCATGTGACGTATATCACAAAAGTGAGACGTTTGAAATTACCCCCCCCCCCATATTCATACATAGCATATACCATCCAGATATCCCAAGATGTATTTTGTTTGATGTATTTTTTTCTTCTTCTCTTAAATGGGACAATGGTGGTGGATAAATTGTCAAAAGTTGTAAGGATCAGCAGGGTTCATGGTTAAAAAAAAAAACCAGTGGACAGGCCTACAGAGAGAACAATTTTTTGGAACAAAATTTGATCAAATATGGGAGAAAGACAGCTCCTGGTTCTGTATTCCGATCAGGGAGACAGAGCTGGATACAAGCTGGAGAGGAGATCAACCGATTGTAGTCAAGATTGGCTAGTATTTCTGATCATTTAGGGGATTACTTGTAATTCTTCCTATGTATTGAGTAAAAGTAACTTTTTACATCCACATTCTTCACATGTTAGGGCTTAGAGACACTTAAACCTTTGTTTCTTGCAGATGATCGAGTTCTGGATGTCACTTGTTCACATAAAGGATACTCGTCCCTGGCGAGACTACTTCTGTACTGTCAGCTGCTGGTTCATTGTAGCACAGCATTGCAGATCAGCAGTAAGGATACAGTAAACTTGCAGCACAGACTTCAGACAATAGCCCAGGTACACAAATTCTTATCTTAAAGTTATCTGTACATATACCCCGGCCCATGTTTGCATATGCCTCTTGTTCACTGTGTTTGTCTATCCATGTTAATATTTGATCTGTATGTCCATCTGGGTATATTTGTCAACAGTAATGTGTGTAGTTTTCACATACTCATAAATACAGATACCTTTTCTGAATTTTTTTTTTAAAATTGAAAATGGTTATATTCAACCATCATATAAAATGTTTGATAGATAACAATCACCATTCATTTCATTGCATTGATATCCCTTAATAAGGCCCCTCTCACCAAAGGTAACCCTTCTCTGAGGGCTCTCTCTTCACCTAAAAAGAGTTAATTTCTATTGTTTGTCTCCCTCAATAAAGACCATCCCTCTAATCTGACCACTTCTGTTGCCGTAGGGATGGCCCGTTAGCTATATAGAGAGGGACCACTATATCCAAACTATTATCAACATGATTATTAAGTATTTCGGTGACAATGTGCATAATAGCACACGATGTGGTCTTCCCTATGGAAGCTTCAGAATGTTGACATGGGATATTATAAGTATGACAGGAAACACTTTGCTCAAATGTGGGACTTGTAGAGAAGAGATGCATAATTAGATTGGTGGGTCAGGTCCCGCAGATATGTGGGAGAAGTGTATCAGACAGTATGCATATGAAGACTTGCTTGCTGTAGTTTTTCCACATTAGTTTCCTGCTGGTCATTTCAAAAGTATGACCTGATTGTTGTATTGCTTAAATGTGAATCAATTTTAATGTGCCAAATCATCTCTGCTGAGCATGATCCGTCACACGACCTATTTTGAGACCACAGGTAATTAGGGACAAATTCTGATCAGTTGCCATAGAAATGACAATGGTCAGACAAAAAAATATCAGTAAACATGTTCTGGGAAAGATTTTACCTGGATAGAAGTCCATCTGTTATTTGCTGTTGGTGTCTTGAAGATTCTGCAGGATTATTTATGACAATTTTGCACCAATTTACTGAAAAAAGGAAGTTGTGTACTGGTTAGCTAGGAAACTTTATAAAATGAATGGGGGGGAAGGTCCCTTTGTGTTTCCAATGACCTGTGACCCACATTGTGTCTTTCGCTCGCTGAGATATCAGCTTGGCTTATTCAACTGTACATGTTTCTTTTGCCTTACAGGTCCAGTATCTTCACCCAGGGTTGAGAGCATTAACACGAAAAGATTGGTTTAATGATGTGAAGTGAAATATATATATGTTTATATATAGTGGTCTAAATTAATAGTAGCCAAGGACTTTTAGAAAAGCTCTGCTGTCATCACTAGATACAGGACACTATACAGGGATAATTTGCGACCTGGCTTACAGTTCAAGCTGGAATGATCCATAGAGCTGAACCACCCCATCTAGGTGTAGCTGTGGTGTCACAAAGATGTATCACTCGGCTGGCAAAGAAAGGTGTATAACCAATCATGTTACATCTTGCATATACCTATTCCATAATCAGCCAATCAGAATAAAGCGAACGAATGAGCCCTCTACTCCTTCCTCCATCACTGCATAATGGAGACCCAAGGCCAGGAGACAGGATTCTGGCTTCCGTTGCCAACATAATTGTGTATTATGAAAGCAGAGCTGAACAGGAACGTGCAAATAAAGTAAATGAAATACATAACTTGCATATAGGCTTTTGTGATGCACATGTAAAACTTGTTAAAGCATTGTTACTTGTATGAAAAAAATAAAAAGTTTTCATTTGAAGAAAATGACTTGTGTGCTTATTGACTGAACATGTGCCAGTATGTGGATGTGTTGTTGAGAAACAAATTATCATATGGCTTGACCTGTATCACTGTGTATCAGGTCAGATGCCCCTGCTCCGGTCTTTGGTCAAAGCTGATGCAGGGGCAACTGACTTGATACACAGAGTGATACAGATCAAGCCATATGATAACCTATTGATATGCTACTTGCTCTTTGAAATCAGCTTCCATGATTCAACTGTAATGGGTTGAAAACCAAGGTTGTTGCTAACGTTTGTGGGAATAAAGAATACTTAGTTCTAATATGTAATGACTTATATATCATGCTCATTGTGTGTTTGGAGAACATTTTTTTTTTTCGACACAGTAAATTTTATCCAAGTTGGTAGTTTGGCAAGTGCAAGACTAATTGACCTGTTGGATACAGGGGTCTGTCTGTACAGATGCTACTTTGGTGAATGGTGTGGCTCAACACAGCACTTTAGCAGCATGAATGTCCTGTATTGCCTTTCATACTTGCTTACAGAGGCCAAATGGATACATGAGTTATGTACTGTTATACTATTGGACTGAAACAAAAAAGAATCTTGAGGAGACGTAGGAAGTCACCGATTTTCTTATGTTACAATGAACTTTATTTGTTTTAAAAACTTTTTGTATAGCCTGGTCCTTGCACCTGTATCTCCATGTACGCATGATAGAGAAAGGAGAAGACTAACCTTCATGAATAGTATATCTTCTTTCAACCATCTTGACAGTTTTAAGTTATGCTAATGCCAAGCATCAGAACAAAAATCTGAAACCAGTGTCATTTGTTTTCCTGACTTTCAGTGGAAAAGGCAACCAGCTTCGTCAAACCTTGGGAAGCTATGAACCAAATAGTATCTTGTAAAAATTAAAGAAAGCCAGGTAGCATGTTATTGCTGAACAATCTTAAGTACTCTCCATGGAAACCTGCATCTGCTGCACTGCCTATTTGCAAAATTTCTTGCTCTTTTAATCCTTAACTGAGACAGTGACATTGCTAATATAGGGCCTGTACCAACAGTGACCATGTCCACTCCGGCCACCCATCAACTATGCGACTGGGGTGGAACCTCATTGGACGATGAACCATTGTCTTCAAGACAACTGTGCATTGAAAAGATTTTAGAACTGCATCAGATAAATTCTCAAATATTGGCTGTCCTTGAAAAAATGAAGTCCATCCAGGATGAAGGGCTGGCTGTTTCCATCCTATATACGGACTAAGCATTATCCATCAATGATCTAGTATTTTCTTAGCTCCTTCTATTTGATGATGTTTCAGAATGCATGTGCTAAAAAATAGCAGGACATGAGACATTGCAGCATCCTGGATGTAGGGAAACATGTGTCTTTTAGTGACATCATGGTGGCATGCCACTGGAGATAATCGAATACATTTTCCATTTTTTGCCTGAGAGACCTTGCATATATGCAGTGTCCTGTTTGGTACAATGGAGTATCCCATCCCTCTCAGTGTGCAGACTGTATGCTTGCCTTTAGAGTGTTTGGCCGCAAACTCTAGAAGACTTGTGATTCCATTTGTGTTGCCACTGCAGGAGCTCTTGTATTTCTGGAGCGAGGAATAAATTGAGCATGTTACCTGGAAAAAGAAACCAATGATCATTGGCCTGAGGTATTTAAGTATACATGTACTTGTGTTGGAAGCGAGAATAATCACCCATCTGCAGTTTGATAGCATGTCTGCGTAATGTTGGTATTTGATAATGTGCATTTATTATGCTATACATTTGGAAAATGTAGTCTGTAATTACACGACAGAAAGGAGGCTCACTTGCCAACCCACCCCCACATCAGATCATTCTCACTGAATAGAATGGGCCATATAGAGAAACCTGATGGGATGGTAGATAACGAAGATAATCAGGTGCACGCACAGTCTATAACTTTGTATTTGTGTGGAATCCTGGTATTTAGACCACCTGTAGTTGCACCTAAAAGTGGTCTGTTTTTGCAGGTAGTCTTAATGTGTATAATTTATCAACATGATGGAATAATTACAACTGTGACAACTTTTCGCACCACCATATTGGTTGATGTTTGAAAGTTTCATTGAAAATGTTTTTGAAACTCCTCTTGATTAGGTGCACGTCTATTGTAGTTAATATTCTATCTGAATAATAAGATCATGTTATGTTCATTTCTTATACCAATTAAATATGCATTAAAATGGTGGTCTGTAGCCTAACAATGGCCTCCATTTGGTCAAATTTATCTTCCACTCTGTGCGTGCAATTCAGAGCAAATAATGGATACAATATTTACAGCAACTGCTATACCTTTATTAACTCCTCCAGTCCTAACAACAAAAGTTTCCATCTGAATCGGAGAGGTCGCTGTTAGGAATTTTACAGGTATTTGGCTGAATACACAGCCCAATACACACAATTCTTGCAGCCTAGAGGTATGTATTCCCGTAAGATTCTATGGTCAAGTAACATTCAATGTGTTGTATAGTTTTGCAGCAAAAGTTATAAAAATTCACAGGCATATTTTCAACAATATTCAACCATTTGTCACAAGAAATATGGTGTTTCTAGTTTGAGCAGTTTTAAGGTTACGCTGGTGCCAATTGCAGTGGAAACCAATGGAAATGCACATACCTAGCCCACCTGTCTGCCTGAAGAGCCCTTTACTGAGAATCCACATGAATTTGTTGATCTTGGCCTTGCCTATTATTATACATGTAGTAATTTCAAATTTCAAATTTGGTGTACTGGCATCAAAAGCATGCCAGAGAAAACTTGACTGTAGAGTGTAGCACTGAAAGAGTAATGAATGGACGTCTGAATTTAAGAATGGCTTCATATGTTATCAGAAGCCAGTTTTTATATTGTCATTTAGACAATATTTGTGGTACAGCCAAGCTGTTCTGTGCTGAACAAAATGAAGATTGCCAAAATATATCTGTTGGTAGGGGTTTCATGGGAGGTAAGCTGTTTCAGCTTTGTATTGGGCAGCTTAGTTAATTGGCGTGCATGATCGCCTAGTATTTTGTGACCATGGATGATGATTTGTATTAAGATGATGCCAAAAAGTTACTTAAGTGTTTCATTTTATTTATATTGAAGAGTAATTAGTTTATGTTTAGATCCGTGTGGAAGTATGTATGAGAAGATATATCATGGCAACTTGTTTTTTTTATACATGTATGTATGTTGTTTATGTTTTGATCTGCATGGCAGCTTGTGTTGTTCAACATGTTAGTGTGTGTGTTGTTTACGTTTAGATCCATATGGCAGTATAAATAAAAAGATATATCATTTAACTTGTTTTGTTATACTTGTACGTGTGTTGTTTATGTTTAGATCCATGTGGCAGTATAATTGATAAGATACATGATGGCAGTTTGTTATGGGGGCCCTGTTCTGACTTATGTTCTACATGTATGTGTGTTGTTTATGTTTAGATTCATATGGCAACTTGTTTAGGGTGGGATGGGGGGGGGCTGTTATGTTCTACATGGATGTGTGTTGACTGCATGCATCTGCATTGAAACGGAAATGGTACAAGCTAGATATGAGGAACAAATTCAAGCTTTTCATTTATTTGACAACTGAGGTTCGGAATAAAAGAGGATGCAATTAGCAGTGATGTCTTCAAATGAATACAGAATCAAATCCAATGCCATTCTGACAGACTGAAAATGCAACCCCAATTTTAATTCTACAATGGAATAAAGTGATTACCTCATAGTTAGAAACTCAAGTTTTAAAAGAATGTATAGAGCAGTTTTCAAATTGTTCTATGAGATTATAATTGAAAACTGGGAAGTGGGGGTGGGTGGGCATGCAGTGCTAGACATGCAGGCTGTAGTGATCTGTAGTTGACGGACACCAGCATCTTCTGTTTCCCATATGTTTCGTACAAACCAGTGAAAGGGGGTTCAGATTGCCAGTATCAATTCAAATAAATGTCTCAAATATGCTGTGCTCCATTGTGTCCTCTAATGCGCAATTTAATTTGACCAATTAAAAATACTTTGGTCACTGATGATATTTCCTCAAACGAAATGGGCACAGGAGATTTGGCTGTCTCCAGGTACATTCATTCCCATAATATGCGTGGCACTTCTGAATGTACAAACTGAAAAAAAAAAAAAGAGTTCAAGCAGAGTGACAAACTCTAGGCCAACCTGCATATTCTCAAACCAAAATACTTTTTAAATGATGCAGGGATCCCAGCATGGGCACAGATCTTGTTCCTTGCAATTATTTTGTTTTTCTAAGACTAAAAAACATAAGTATATCGGTTCCTGTCTCCAACAGGAATCCTGTGTTCCCCCATCACGCAGTCCTTCAGATGGTGTCTCGCCTGTCACTGACTATTAGTACTTCTCTTGTAGTCCCAGTTTATAACACTGTTTTTTTTTTTTTTCACACCAGCCAGGCAGCAAAGCATTTGGCCAGAAGTGTTAAAATGTCTTGCACTGATATGCTGTAATAGGTTTTATCTCTCAAACTTTATAATGGCATCGCCGAAGTGATCTTTCAGAACACATTATGGACCAAATTTATCATTGGCTGCTTGCTCTAATGTCTGCCAAATGGGGGGATGTTTTTTAGAGGCTCTATTGCAAGTGAAATCTTAATGTCAAAAACCAATTTCAGTTTTTGACAGCAAAGCAACTTCTGTTGCAGATGGTTCAGACAGAGTACTCCCTCCAAGAATGCAAGTATAAAGTTTGACCTTTCATAAAGATTGCCAGGAACTTGAGCCCTACCATGTGTACTTTCCAAGGTCAGTTGCAGAAGCCATTGTTCTACATGTCTGCATTGACCTTTTGCATGTATACATGTAGTTTATTCAGCAATCCCACCAGTGTTTGTCATATTGATACCATTTTGGTGAATTGTAATCAGCTGATCCATAGAACAAAAATGAAATAGACATTAGTGTCACAAACTCAGCAGAAGTAGCTTTAGCTCCAGAGTGAAGAGAAATGTAAACACCTAAGTATCATCAATCAAGTCTGGATGAACTGTTCATTTCGATTCTCTTGAGTCTCGTGCTAGCAAGAGATGTATGTCTGTACATCAACAGCAGTCCTATACATATTTTTGACAGAACACTGTGCTTCTAGTACGAATAGCAGATCATATTTCCTGCTTCATTAAGGTGTCCTTACGGACTGGTGAGCACACCGGGTCATCCCCGTCAGCAGCCTCCCTGGGTGCACACCTGGTCCCCCGCAGTGAACACTCCCTCTTGATGGTCGGCCCTGCAGGATAGTCTGGTGCATCATAAAGGTACTGCTCCCCGGCTGGGGGTACCTGCGGTTCTTGACAGGGTGGCCTTGCTCATTAAACCCATCGCTCCTAAGCCTTCATCATAACTGTCATTTAACCAGTGGCAGACGCTACAGGCTTGTCACTTAACACTTATCCAAGTGCAAATTTTGAGTATGTGTTGAGAGGCATATATTTTCTTTGGAATACCTGTCCTCATGAGGAAGGACAGGTTGACCTCCCACTTCTATTTGCAATGTAAATCTCATAATTTGCATCTGAAACTACCAGATGTGAAGCTCTACTCCCCTTCGAAATTGCATTGATATTTTGCCTGCTTTGCTTTGTGTTTGGTATATTTTTGACTTGAAATCGACGGTCTGGTGGGAGTCTGCTATATATAGCAAGCAAATGTCAATGTTGAGTGTTTGTTCTTAGCCAGGGTTACAGGAATTATTTTATACCCTACCCCTCCCCGCCCGCCCCCCCCCCCCCCCGGCTGCCTGTGTGGGACATGCTCACCGTTGTTGTTGCATGTTGAAACGCTGAAGATACACTGCTTTCTTCTTGTGTCGGGTATCATCGGCAAGAAGCTACTGAATATAAAAAATCATTGCATACTTGTTTTATGAAAAGATGTCGTTAGAAATTGTGTTTGAAGCATGAAATGTAATAATATTCATGGTGGCCGCCATTGAAGGAAGCCGTGTGTCATCAAGCAATGACGACCATTTTCTGTAAATTTGAAAGAACACACTTGAAAACTAATAAGAGCTAGAGTGTTATTACGAAACTTGCGAGAAAACCTGTGCAAGATCGACAAGTACTGCAGTGCGCACATGCAGTATGAAACTATGTGTGCCAGCTGATTCACTGTGCTCCCCAAAACACAATTTAAATACTTGGGAAAAGCAGATAGCTATTTGTTTTTGTCCCCCGCCACCGAATGTGGAATAGGGGGACAGAGATAGGGGCCGTGTCTGCCTGCCTGTCCTGGAGCATATCTCTAGAATCCTAACTAAGAGATAGAATAATGAAATTTATAGCACAGATGCATTATACCATGGGCATGTGCGCTGTGTATTGCTCTGACCTTGAAAACAGGGCCCCAGAACATATCCATTTTTTTGAGTGTCTGGCAGCATATCTCTTGAACCCTTAGAGATAGAATAATGAAATTTACACCAGAGATGCATCATAGTATGATTGATACCAAGGGCATGTGCGCCATGTGCGTCATGTTTTGCGTATGACCTTGATCTATTTCCAAGGTCACAGGGCCCAAGAACATATTTGTGTACATCCAGACATGCTGTATACATTGTATAGCTTTCTTCTGTATATTGTGGCGGGGGACATAGATCCTGTGGATCACTGTGCACTTGTTGATATTTATTTGACTTCAGGATACACAACTGCAGCATATTACAACCACATTTGTATAGATGTAGTACCCGGGTAAGCCTATAGCGAGTAGTTCGGTAAGAAAATATAAATTAAATGTGATTCGTTAAACTTGACGGATTGCGAAGGCAAAAATGTGAACGGATGTCACACATTGCCGGATGGCCAATAGTAGTACTCATACAGTTATCTGGTCCGAGATTACGGCAACCGAAGTCATTTTTATTGAGATGCAAGAATGTGCATTTGAAGAACCAATAGATAATTGGGAAACTCAAGGATAGATTTTTACAGTACATTTTACATCAGCATTCCTGTTGTGTTAGAAAATTTTTGACAGTTTCGCAACACATTCCTTGGACGTAAACTTCTCAATTCTCAACAGGATTAAACATTGATTTAACGTAAATTATTTGCCTAAAAGATTTGTAATTACTACTTACTTTATTTATTGATAAGAGGTGCAGATAGGCTAATAATTGGCCTAAGAATATCGACAAAACTTATTTTGTGTAAGCTGTTTCGGTTGATGAAGACATGTTGCCATTGGTAGTAGCACTAAAGCAACGCTTGCGCAAGTAAAAATAGTGTGCAAATGTATGGATGGTTAATTAATGCTTGAAGTGATTTGGATCCAGATCCATTAGCTGCTTGACATTTGTCCAATCTTTTATGGACAAAGAACATTTTACCAAATGGAGATACACTTCATAATTTATTCACCACCTTAATGTAACTGGGTGCCTCTAGCTGAAAACCAGAAAGTTCTTTAAATTACAAAACCCTTGAATTGTTAGTCAGAAAAAAAGTCTATTGTCCTTTAGATAGTGGATAGTCTTAGAGGTATGGATATTCTTTTTAGGGGCCAGCTGTTAATTCAAGTCAAACTGGCATACAGTACCAAATATGAACACGAGTAGTCCCAGAATCGATCCCTGTGGAATGCCACTTTACTGGAACACATCCAACGTTTACTTAGGAAGCTTTTGACTCGGTCTAAAACACATTTTTCGTGTGAGTGATTGATCACATTAAAAGAAAAAATACGATGAATTGTTGTAGTGGCAGCCTAACTATTTGTTTTGTTTTGACTTTTAATTCTGTATTTGTCTTCCGCTGTACTTTTCTTTATCCCGACTGTCTGGCTGTACCTGAAGCCTTGTGATTAAGTTTATTGCCTTTCTGTACAATCCCTTTTTGTGAGGCATGCATATATGTATTAATCTCATGACTGATAGATATCATTCTGTGTTTGGATGCAGTTCTCTTTCTCTGACCTCAAATCCTAATATCAAAATGTAATAGGGTGCCGACCGTGAAACCTCAATATATTCGTATTTTACCACGAAAAAGAAAGTTTTCAACTACACAAAGAATGCAGAATAGCAATAGCTAGATAGGTAGGTCACTAAAATGCGCTAACAAATGACTCCACTGGATTTCTTGTGGGATAAGGAAAGGTTATGCATTATATTTGCAGTTAAATTTTGAGAAAGAGTCGAAGGTGTTCAACAGTGTAGGTCATCTACTTTGGGGCGCTTGTGTACCGTATAGGTGGCACATAGAACACCCTTGGATACATACGTTAACATACGGAATAATATTATCATGTCATGCAACTGGTCCCCCATTTATATACCTGTTCGTTTGATGTCCAGATAGAGAAAGAGAAAGTGCAGAATCACGGTTTATCCCTGGCCAAATGACATCTGAGCCAATGACTATACACTGTACTGTGGATGATGATGGACAGACCCTGCAAGGAACTAAGATATATATATATATATATATATATATATATATATATATATATATATATATATATATATATATATATATATATATATATATATATATATATATATATCAGAGAAATCCAGACGTTGATGCTTTAACTTATCCAGACTTTGGACAGAAATGATGTTAGAAGAAAAAGAAGATCCACATCTTCAGATTGCAGATTAATGTATTGTACTATGCTTGCAATGATTCGTCCAAGAAATGAACGTTACTGACTGAACCATTACAAACAAGCACAATGGCATCTAGCCAAACAGTATATGGCATAACTGTACAACACAACACAACACAACACAACACAGGTGCAGAAAAGGCTACATGCAAAGGTACAAATTGCAGTGTTTTCATCGAAATAATTGCGGGTATTTCCTGGGGTCATCTTTGACAATAATCCCACAATGGCCGAGTGATAGTCTGAAGATCAAAATGTCCTTTCGACTGATGAGTCAAATTTAACAGTCTTCTCAGATTTCCGCAAAGTTTTTGGGAAGACTTTCAATTGAACAATTTTAATTCTCATTACCAATTCTATGAAGAGTCGATGAGCTCCGAATTGTTATAAAATACAATATCATAGTCTGTGTAAACCGAACTATTATTCAAGTAACAACATTCCTACAGTTGTATAGACCATAAAAATAGTTTGGATCAACAGCTTTCTACGCAACACTTCGGGTACAAGCGCACCGATGAAAACTGTTAACTCAGTCGAACTTGCCACCGAGAGAGTTAAATTGTCCTGCACTGACAAGACAAGAACACCTCAGAAAGCAAATTTTTCGAAGTATCAACAGTTTCTCTGGCGTAACCAGCCATCTGAGGAGTTCCATTTTAAAAACCATGCATGTGGTCAAGTGCACCTCCAGACGTTACTGTAAAGGTTTATGATTCATTTTCGCAACTTGAGCAACATTTTCTGTACCTGTCATGTTAACCTTGCACAATTTCCACATGGCATAAGACATTTCATCTTTAGTGCTTACAGGTGAAACATCAAAGGGTGAACGACTGAAGCTTTCACTATTGATCTTAAACAGTCAGTACAGTATTCACATCTGTATTACATGTGTAATGACTTTAACCCTCTAGTCCATTACTTCAGCATGCAACACATTATGTTTTCAGTGTAGTCTCACAGAAATGATGCACTTAAAAGTACTTCCATCACTTGAAGAAGTCGCGGATTATGGCAGATCTGTGGTATCCACCAAAAAAGTATATCGGGACTCTCTTTGTCGTCGTTGTGATGGAGACCATCAATTTTTTTGTTGGTAGATTCAACTTGACTCGCACTTGGCAAATTCGTCAGTATGTATTTTTCCGCTTGGAAGACATTCTGTGGGTTTATTTTAACTTTCTGGAAAAAAAACCCCTGCACATGAAGTCGGCATTGAAAACCATATGTACCGTAAAAGAAGACTGCATTTGATAGGAAGGGTTGGGTTTTTAATTGCACCTTGGAATTTTTGCAGCACATATGCAGATACTTTAGAACAAAAAACATCACCTTCTTTTCAGTGGACTTTCTAGGGTTACATTGTCCGGTATTTCAGTTTTATATATGTATATATATATATATATATATATATATATATATATATATATATATATATATATATATATATATATATATATATATATATATATATATATATATATATACATATACATATACATATACATATACATATTTGAAAAGCGCAAGAAGAGAACCCCGGCGGAAAGTGATCAGTGGATTTTTTCCCCAGAAGGACTCTACAGCAAAATGGCAACTGTGGTGTCTTTGTGGTTTTGTTGGTTTAAACATATTTGATTGAACACAATTGGCCAACAGGCTCACAAACCTATATTAAGGCCTCTTGTACAAATATGGCAGTACAACATTGAAGTGGCGAACACTATTACACAGATAGATAGGCGTGTACAGCACCTTCAAATTAAGAAATAGAAGGTGAAGGTATTGAATCGGTGTGTGAGCTTACACACATTTACCGTCCTTAACAAAAGTAAAAAGTGTGATTACAGGCTAAAAATGAATATTCCAGAATTTTTTATCTACTCATGGACAGCTTGGGAAAATATTTTCGTTCATATCCTTTGTAATTCCTTTAACACTATTTCCAAAAAGTAAAGTTCTTAAGTTGAAATTTTCAAGGGCTTTTATATTTGTTCATAGATCATTCCTTAGTGAGATATATTCATTACACTGAAAGAAATAGTGACAATAATAAAACTACACGAGTGTAAGTGCCTGGCCGTAAATTCTGCATGGCACGAGCTTACCCGTGGAGCGGAAGGATACACGAAATGCATCTCGCCGCAGGCAGGCCATCGAGTGTATACTTCTGCTCCACGGGTACGCAAGTGCCATGCAGAATTTACGGCCAGGTAATTGCAGGAGTGTTGTTTTATTTTTATCCCATGTATGTGTAGTCCAGAGTATTCTCCGCCATTTCACATAAAATAAAAAAAAAAAAATGACAGCGTTGTGTCGAAACAACAATCAACCAGGAATACCACGGCAGACGATAAATCAACATCCTAGGTGCGCACGCCTGAAAAAGTGGTCAGAGCGGAAGTAGGGCATGCACGCGACCGTTCTACACGGGCGTGTGGATCGGCAATAAATTCTACACGGTGCAGAACGACCCGTCTGTGGTTACTCTGGACTACACATACATGCGATAAAATAATAAAACTATGCGAGTGTGAATGCCTGGCCGACCGTTCTACATGGCACGAGCGTAGCGGCGGACAATCAGGATACACGAGGTGAAGTCCGCCGCAGGCGGACCACCGAGTGTATCCTGGCTGTCCGCCGCTACGCGAGTGCCATGTAGAACGGTCGGCCATGGTACTCAACACGAGAATGGTTTTTAGTTTTATCCCATGTATATTATCATTCATCCATCTAAAGTAAAGTCCATTTTTCCAAAACTCAACTTTGTAATTGCCGCTCGGTACTTTTCATAGCAGACGACAGAAATCAACATCCTATGTGCGCGCACATAGGGGGCGCACCCTGAGAAGCACTGAGCTCTCACTTGTACCTGAGGCTTGGGAGTTCTCTAAACTCCATCTGGACCCCTCCTGCCTGCAGACCTCTCAGTTGGCAGTGGCTGAGGTCCCAGATAGCAGCCTCCCAGAGATCCAGCCAGATCCCTCTGGCCAGCAGATGCCTTTGACAGCGGCCACCGAGTATCCCTTTCCTCCCCTGTCTAGACCCTCGTGGGCCAAACAGGTTGAGGTGGCATCTGTGGCTGTGATAACTTCTGCGGAGGTTCTCCCTTCCCCAACACCAGGCATGGTGACTGATCCCCTACAGTCACACGCAGCTGACCATCATCTGTGGACAATTTGTTGTTCAATAAGGTCTTGGGCATTACCCACCCTTCTAAGTCCAGAGTCTTCGGACTTGGACACCAAGAAAGATAATGATGAGCTTTTGCTTTTGGATTTGTTTGTTAGGATATCTTGACCCCAGTCAAGAGCTCGCATTCAAGCAGCTCACACTCTGAGAGGCACAAAGAGCCAGTGACCATGGGTACTGTAGAGGCTTTGGCCCCTGCTCCCACGGACATGGCACCTGCTCCCAATAAATGCTTTGACCATGTCAAAGCTCTTATTAAGAGCCTGGTTGGTGACCAAGCTCTGGTCCCACCAACGGAGGAGAGGTCGGGTGCTGTTGTGTTGTTGTGCCAAGGCTTGTCTCTGGAGGACATGGGGCAACGCACGCCAATACCTTTTTTGCCCTTTCAGCTCACAGCCAAGACTCGCAGCACACTGATTTCCTGGAGCTTCTGATGTATGGCTACTTGAGGCAGGGCCAACTCTGCTGCCCTTGGACTTACACTGGGAGTAGTTCAGCAGCTGAGAAAGATCATGGCATCTGCCAAGGCTTTTCAATGGTTGAAGGAAGATGCCAGGTATGCATCTTTATGGCCTCGTACTACAACGTGTTGTTAGCCACTTTTGGGTCTCTCCTTGATAACCTCAAGGGCTCCCTACAAATCATGGAGGTGGTGCGACACTGGTTAGACCAGGGGGCACTCCTTGTGACTTCGTCATCATGAGCTGTTGATGGCCAGGTGGGGACATCTTGCACACTGGAAGTGACCTTCATTTCTTTTGGAGGGATGCCTACCTCCAGGGTCAGAAACTGCCTGACCCTCTGTACAGACGAGTCTGCACAGGGCCACTCTTCTCAGGAGAGATGGCAGAGGTGGTCTGCTGGGCACAGGTCTTTTGGGCCTGCTCTGCCGACCAGGCCTGTTCCAAGGTGCTGACTGACTGCTCAGTAGCTGTTGTCTTTGCTGCATCCCCAAAGCACTGTACTTCTCAGACTGCATCAACTAGACCTTTGACTCATGCTCCATCTGGGACACAATGACCTGGGAAGAGTGGACAGCAATCAGGGAAGGATAAACTTCCGGTAGAGGCAAAAAGTCAGAAAAGCTTCAGCGTTCGTGACTCTTGTATGCTGAATCTTGATGTCTCGGGATTGCCACCTGCCACATTGTTAGACTCCGCCAAGTGCCAGGTCAGCAGCTGCCTCATCGCATATCCCATGCAATGGGAGTCTATCACAGATGATTGGTCCATCCTCAATATCCTGAGACATGGCTACATGCGGCTTTTAGGCAAAGACAGGCCTCCATTAAGCTGAGAACCACGGTGGTTTGCACCACTCACCTCGGAACCCAAGGCATTGATGTTCCTGGAGGCAGTTCAGATGTTTCCGAGTAAGTGCACTAAAGAGCCAGTCGAGGATCAAGGTACTCCCAGCTTTTACAAACTTAATCTTCCTTGTCCCAAAGGAGGATGGAGGATGGAGGATGGAGGATGGCTCGTGTTCATAGACCTGTTGACACTAAGCACCTTCCTGTAAGTCCCATCCTTTCAGATGGAGACCCCCATGTCAGTGGCAGCAGCCTCATGGCCCATGGAGTGTACAATATCACTGTATCTCAAGGACGTGTTCTTCCATGTGCCAATCACAGAGACTTCACCAAAGTATCTGACATTCACATTTGAGGGCCAAGTCTACCAGTTCAGCATGCTTCTGTTCCACCTTGCCACAGCACCGCTGGTGTTTACCAGGTCCCACAGACAGTTGCTGCTTACCTTCACTGTTCAGCCGTCTGCATTCATGTGTATCTGCACGATTAGCTTATCCAAGCACTTCGGCACCTGCATACGCAGCATCACACACAGACCATTCTGGACTCTGCCAATACTTGGGTCTAATAGTGACCCAACCCAAGTTCAGTCTTTGGCTGGAGTAGACTTATGTCTTGACCGACTCCAATGGTCAATTGACCACTCCCAGGTGACTCTGAGGCCTCATTTGGGCTTCCTTGCAAAGAACCAAGTGGCTAAAGATATGGCTACTGTCTTCAAGGGTTGTACACTTTGGGCTATGGATGTGGTTTTCCTCTTGAGGAAAGAGCCCTGTGCCTGGTGAGAGATCTTCACTGGTACCTTTCTCGCACGATGGACTCGGGGAATGGAGGTCTGCCCTCATTCTACCACTGAGTAACCCACATAAGGAGCAAGTTTGCAGAAACACGATTTCTTTGTGGATTAAGCAGACAATCCTTAAAGCCTATGAGATCTCACTGGAAAGGCCTGGTGCCTTGCAGTTTGTCTCAGCCAGAGCTCACGAGGTACAAGCCTTTGATGCTTCCTGGTGTGCCCTGTGGAGCGTCGTGATTGTTAACATTCTGCGGGTCTTCCACTGGCGATCAACTACGACTTTCTTCTAGCACTACTTGTGTGACATGATGGTGCTAGAGGAAGATATGAACACCTTTGTGCGCAAAGCATGCTAATTTGCTTAGGTTTTGATACTCGTTCATTAGGCCTTTCAGTTCCCATCAGAGCAGCCACTGTGTTCCTGCTTATGGCATTCTTGTGGTTTAGATCTGATGCAGGCACATAGGTCAGCACATTTCTTAGTGGGCCTTGTAGGGCTTCATGCCTTGTTGACCTAATCTGGAACAGTATCAGGCAGTTAGTCCTGTCATCCCGGCCTGTTGCTGGTGTGACACGGGAGACCACTGCCCAAACATACACTGCCCCCCAGTGCCTGCCAGTTTCATGACTAGGTCCTGTTGAGATCTCCAGGTCCGCTAGAGCTAAAACCGATAACTTCTACACATGAGGCAGACAGCTGTCATGTTGGCGGGCAAGCAACAGGGGGTTTAGTGTGGTCTCATACTGATCAATAAGAAGGGTCTCTCGTTTTGGCTGGATTCTGCTGTTGGCAGCTTCAACTCCACTTAGCCGTGAAGTTTTCCCTTCAGATGTCGCCTCCTCACTTGGACCAATGGTTACCCCTAGGCTGCCGGTCCCACTGATCAAATGAGGTCAGTGTTACAGTGGCCTTTCACCCTCCACCTATACAGTACTATATCAGCAAATGGTGGTGAGAGGTAACATTACGTAACTAATACGAGCTATTTGGAGTAATATCAGTGTTAGTAAGCCCACCTGACTAACCCTGCTTCCTCTTATAGCTGACGTCAACTGACCAATCTCCAAAAGAGGAAGGATGAGAAAGGGAGCATGCGCAAAGGGAGTCACCATCAGTTCCACTGGAACCGAGAGATGGCGCCACGGAACCGTCAGGTTTTCAGGAATCAAGTGAGTGAACTCAGCTCGATTTCATGGGCGTTCAGCTAGGTAAATGGTGATCGAGCGGCACGTGTACTTACTAATACTGATATTATTCCATATATCTCGTTTGTCTTCCTTCTTGGAAATGGGGATGAGTTTAGCTTTTTTCAGTTTGTTCAAGAAAATACAATTTTTCAGTGATTGTTTTATCATACGAGGCGACCTTAACACCCCAGCGCACAAAAAAGTAAATTGTCTTCGACAACAAATGTAATATATATATATATATATATATATATATATATATATATATATATATATATATATATATATATATATATATATATATATATATATATATATATATATATATATATATATATATATATATATATATATATATATATATATAATCTTGCATACTGTAGGTCTAGATTACCTACCCAACTTAATTCCCAATGATATCAGGCGTCCTGACGTCCGCCAATTAAGAAACTGTTACAATTTGAGAGAAATTAGATTTAAGACGAGGCACTGTGATGATTCGTTTCTTCCACCAACCATTCGTCTCTGGAATGATCTGCCCTTAGCACCTAATCTTCTCCTTGATTATTTGACTCATGGTAATAAAGATATGTCACTTGAGTTAAATAAAGACATTTTTGAAGTTGTTCGGTTAACCATAAAGAGGTCCATAAGGTTTGTGTACTGAACTCAAACTTGTATATTGATTGTATATGTATTTTGCTTCAGATGTAAGTTGCATGGACTTCATATCTTCAACTTGTGTATTGTCTGGTGTGTATCGTGCACATATTGTATGTGTTTTCCACTTTATATTAATATGTTTAAAAAAATCCAATTGACACTTCCGTTAAATGCAATATCTCAATTACAACCTATCATGTACCCTATATCTTGTTGGCTGCCCCTAAATGCCGGTTTGAAATTCTTAAGTTGGAGATCAAGGATTTTTAAGTATAGAATCACGCTTCTTATGGCGTTTTATACGAAACTGCTACACATAAGGTTCAGACTGACAGAGACGTCGGATGCCTTTCACCATAAGTTAAAAGTGGATTCCTTTGAGTCAAGTATTATTCTGTCACTATACTGGCTTTTATTTGCTGCCGTTAGAGATCGAGATAAAATGTGCCCGAAAGGAAATCTAAAAAGATTGGCAGGTCCAGGATGACGTCAATCATTTGACGTGCTTCTGTTAATCAGGTCCTTTGTCCAACATCATTGTGAGTGAAGTATTATCGCAGTTAAGTGGGTGCAAAATAAGCAAATCGAATTAATCGAGAGCGAAAACTATCTCATAGCTTTTTTGGCCTATTAACCAATTACATTGCATAAGTGGGCCTGCTTGATCGCAGCTGTCATCTTCTCTTAGTTGGTGAAGCATGCATGGACCTGCAGACTATTGGATCAGAGAGGTGTGTTCCGGCTCATTTCAACTTGTTACTGGCAACTGCTACCATGGTGCCGTGTGATTATTCCGTAGATGAACGTCTCTTTCCCTTTTTGTGTGTGTGTTTAATGATGTTCCCAAAATGAATAAAATATTTCTGTTTTTCTTCCAGCTCTTATATCAGTAACTGAAGAGTGCATACTGACAATGTTCATTTAAGTGTTCACAGACGACGGGACATTGTACATAAGGTCACTTCATACTGATAATGTTCAGTTCAGTGTTCACAGACTACTGGATGATTGTACACAATGTCAGTTCAGCTGTTTGATCTGGCGTCTTGGGTCCGTAAAAACTATCAAGATAGTTGGACTGTTTCTTATCTTTTTTTCAGATTCAGCTTTCGGTAACTATGCACAGTTCTCACTGATAATGATCAGTTTGGCACAGAGGCCCCGAATCTCCTGATAACGCGGCAGATTTGCTTTTTTTATACACGAAAATTACTTGGATATTCCTTTTTTTCCGCTTTTTAGACTACGCTCCCCGTGTTATACAAATAGGACTGCCGCGTTTTACACTTCGGTCTTTCTTTCCAGCAATCCCTCGCGTTTTTTCACAGGGGTAACCAGCAGAATGCTTATCTTAATACTGTGATACAAACTTGTTACATACTGACAACCAAAGACACTGTCCGCCAAGAATACTGTCCACTAAGGCCTCGGTGGTCAGCATTCTTGGTGGGCAGTATCTTTGGTGATCATTGTCCATCGTTTTGCAGCTATCACAGTATTAATACAAACATTCTGCTAGTTACCCCTGTGCGTTTTCTGTGCCGCTTGGAACCACTGTTACGATACAAGGTTCCTCACTCAAGCTTAGTTGCTCCTGCAGATATTAACTTTAGTCTTTCGTTACATGTAGCACCCGACGCAGCCACCAACTCCTGTCCCTTTCTCAGTTAAAAAAAAAAAGAAAAGAAAAGAAACAAAAGAAGAAACTGGGTCAGCGGCATTTCTTGGCGCTGATATCTCGCTGAGCGCTCGTCCCAGACGAGGGAAAGCCATTTGCATGTAACAGTTTGGTTCGAACATATTTTTACTAAAAAAGAATAACAATTAGGAAGAAGGGCTACGCCCTATATTAATCCTTCTAGGTGGAAAAAGACGGAAGAACACAAGGGCAAAGCTAGCTTCGGACGCCGCCCCCTCCCCCCAGCAGAAGAGTGTCGAAATTCAGTGTGAGAATAGATTATCTTTGCCCTCCAGTTTTCACTCATAGAATTAATTTGCTACTTGTACAGGTCACAACACAACTGAGCGATATTCAAATCCAAATTTATTTTCGAAAGGTCCACAATTTACAAATTGACAAAGACAGGAAATAAATATAACAACATTTTGTTTTCAACAAGTCAAAGATTCAAATTTAAAGTCCTAATCACTTACAATTATAAAGATATGAAATATCTGTGATTCAAATCTGAGAAAGTTCAGGATTCTACTTGAGAAAATATAAATTTCTAAAAAAAAAAAATAAAAAAAAAAAAAAAAAAAAAAAAAAAAAACAACCCCACAACAATTTGGATGAAAGGATTACCTTTATAATGTACATGAAACGGCCTTTAAAGATCTGAAATATCTGTGATTTAAATCTGAGACAGCTTAGGGATCTGCAAGAGGAAATATCAATTTCTGAAAAAAAAGGAAAGCAAAATTTGAATGAAAGGATTACCTACACAATGTACATAAAAAGGGCAAGATATATTCTATCCTGATCAATTACCCCACTTCTTCAATTAGAAGACGAAGCTGACAGTGGAAAATTTTAAATATCCATTATCTTCAACAATGAAAATATCATTTGTTCCAGATATTGTATTTAACAGTTTTAAAGAATATAGCACTTATTGTTTGCCTTGAAGTTTGGCTGTTATATATTGTAATGATATTTCACTGATTTCACATGATGATGATGATGATGATGATGATGATGATGATGATGATGATGATGATGATGATGATGAGTAGTTAATCATGCAGTCAGGTTTTCGTTGTCTGTCATTATCATCCTTTTTTTTTCAGTACAGTTCCATGAATGCACACAATACCAGATAGTGACTTGTACCATGTCAATTGACTTAATGTCACTCTGTCATTTTCACTGATGCCCCACATCACAGGAATTCTCACAGAAAATAATTTTGATTAGCACTGCATCTTCAGAACAGGAATGTCATCAGTTTGTTGTCAGATTATGCCCACTACATATTTAACCCTTACCTACTTGAGCTTAGCTTCATTCAGTCGTGTAAGATCATGCTTATCGTGCAAGTTTCAGTGCACAGTACATTGTTTCACAGTAGAAATGTGCTGAATGAATAATGACATGAAATGCTTAGGCCAAAACTGTTTTCATGCCTTCCGATAAAATGAACATTAAAAAAAATATTTTCATGCTATAGTGTAAAGAGAAATATGCTGAAATAGAAGGCGAAAGCTTGCATGTCCAACTTCTGAAAAAATCAGGTAGATTTTATATTTTGACGAAAGAAAATATAAAATAAATTGTGCTGAATATTATTGTGCAGAGTATGGTTATCCTTTCAAAATGGACATGTGTCTTCCATCTTCAATCTAGTAGTTTAGTAGACAACAAACAATGCTTTTTAACCCAAAAATAGGCCAGAAATACGTAGAAAAAGCATGACCACCCAACACTGCTATGCGCAGATGGATCGGTCTATTTTTTTCCAGAAATCTAGTCGGGTCCAAATTCAAATGGAGCAGTTGGCAACTGGCCAACCAGGCATGGCATTGCATGGCGAGGAATAAGAACAAGTGGCAATTGAAAATGCATAGAACGATGACTTTATTCGCAAACCAAAAAGCGGCCTGAATGAGGAAGTGGCAATTTACTAGAAAGTACACAAAATAGCAACAGGTTGCCCTGGGGTGTCCAAGAACAAGGTGACAGCCAAGGCAGTTAAGGTGCTCCTAATCAAATATGGTACTGTAGGCCTACCAAATGATACGGAACAACAAAGTCAACAGACGTGATCTAGCCGTAACACATAGCCTACCTTAATTACCCTCACAAGGGCCCCATTATGGGATGATAGCGAGCGTCAGGGAGTTCCTGTGGTTAGGCGTGGGCATGTAAAAAAGAAGAGTTTTATCCAGTAATTATAGCTGTATAAGCCTCAAAAACTGGAAAATACATAGTGGGGGAATAACCCTATCCAAATCCTCCTAATTTTCCCGGTACTACTTTCATGAGCAGGGTCAAAGGTCAATGCCTAGCAGAAGATATTTTTCCATGTCTTACCCAAGCACAGGTTGGCGTCCCACGTGACTTACTACGTCATAAAGTGCCGTATCACCACATTTACTATTTTGTTACGCGCTTGAAATAGAGCATGTTACTTCTTTGAAAATAAACATATCATTGTTATATTTACTGGATAAAAGTAAAACCAACCACACAGAGAATACTGCTACCCAGGAAAGCCTCGTTCATGCCTAGCCAGATCACTCCTCATCCACTTTGTGGACTCGGACTGATCCGGCCAGGCATAAACTCGGCCTTCCTGGGCAGCAGTGTGCTCTACTAGGCTAGTTTTACTATTCTATTTCACAGATACACCTTCCATGAGGCAAGCCGATGAACACCCACCGTTCGATGGATGGCGTCATCTTGAAATAAGAGCTTGCGTCGACAGCATGGCTTTCTGGGTAATAGTAAAATAAATATGCACTGAATACAGTTTCGAACACTTTTTCAGTCAACCTTTAATTCAGTTTCCCATATGATTGCTCTACCTTGATCCTATCCCAAGTTCACAGAGCTGCAAGTGTGATAAATGACTAGGTCTAGTAATAAATACATGTACATGTATTTTGCGCAATAATTGAAGGTCAAGTGAAAATGAGTGACCTTGCCCTAATTTCCAAGGTCATAAAGCCACTTTGCTGAATATGGTTTCTAAATGATGACTAATTTTTCAGCTATAACTTTTATATTGTCCAGGTTTTTAGTCGTTTTTTAAGGGCTAGGTTAAAGTTTAAAGATATGTGTCATTGATGTATGATCAACCTTCACTAATCTTGCAAGGTCACGAGTGTCCCATCTACCACTATCAATAGGGTATCGAGAGTAATAGGGTAATGAGGGCGGGGGGCATCTATGTTTTACAAAATATCTTGTTTTTCTATTTTTGATGAATTTTGTAATTTATTTTTTGAAAAAAAAAATGTCCTTGTTTCAAGTACTACCTGGTCAATTGCTTTGATATTGAACACAGGGTCATCTGGGGTCACCTTGTTCTTATTTTTGCCATCAGGTGGCACTGCATTTTTTGTCAAATTTTTTTCATGAATTTTTGTGTGGGAAGGCACTTCCTCTCCAGAACAGCTAAACAGAATTGCTTAAAATTTTATCAGAATATAGTTCGACATTAGACAATGAAAGTTTAAAAAAAAAATAAAAAATGTGGATATGTTAATTTTTGACAAAGTTATGGGATATCAAACTTTACAAACATAAGTGAGTGCTGCCACTGTATAAATATATATTATCAGCAATGTGGAAATCTCTGTAGCAAAATTTAGATGTCCTGGAGCATTCTGTCAACTTCTTCACACAAGAAACACTTACTTTTGATTACATCCTGTAGCATTTTGCAAGAACTGTGAAGCAAAAGTTTGCTACAATTCTCCAGTTCTGTCAGACAGTCCTGGACCACTTGCAACATGCGACGAACGACCAACAAAATCACCCCACAGACGACAACCTGCGAAAAAAGCTGTCCTTGCAATCAATCGTAACCAATTTGTAAGTTAATAAAAAAGCTGGCCAACATGTGATGTTAGTTTAGGGTAAAGTGAACTCAAACACAGCATTTTATTTCAAATTGTCTGGGCAATTAACTTGGGCTGGGAAAAAGCATAGCCACAATGGTGCGGTAATGGAATCTAATTTTTCGCCAGGTTCCAGGTGTCCGTTCTTTGAGTTACCAGGGGACATGTTCGTCAACTTATTCTTAAAAGATGACTTACTATCTTAACTTTATACTGCATGCTCTGGTGTATCTGAAGCAATTATCATCGTTAGTTATAAATCCAAATGCAACACAATACCATGGCATGCATGCTTGCACATTGAGTGCCATTTTTGAAAATGGCGCAATGCATTGTGGGGAAAGGAATTTTTTATTTGGATTTCACAGAATTCATTTATTTGTGTGATATATATTGTACATCACAGTGAATCGCAACCACGAGTTTTCAGCACTGTTTGCAATGTGCAATGATAAAAGATTTTATCGAGAAAGTGGCCATTGTGTGCCGTAATTTTCCAGTGAAGTCAATTCAAACACAGCATTCTATTTCAACTTGTCTGAAGGGTTAACTTGGGCCGGGGAAACAGAATAGCAACACATAGTTCAATAAGGCAAAATATTTTACAAGATTTCAGGTGTCCGTCCTCCAAGTTACCAGGGCAAACGGTCGTTAAAGTACTTTTAAAACATTTGCTTCGGTCAAAAGCATGGCTTTCTGGGTAATAAAATAAATTCGCACTGAATACCGTTTTAAACATTTTTTCAGGCAACCTTTAACTCAGTTTCCTATATGATTGTTTTAGAACATATATATCCTATGGAAATGGCAGTAATACTGGACATTGTAGCAAAATCAACTTGTGGTCAGTTGCCCGCACAGCGTGACACCTGTTGTGAAAAATGGCTTCGAAGGACGGATTGACTAAAGCGCTGCATGGTAAGTGAAGGTTGGGACAGGGATCCAGGACAAAAGTAAGGACTCGTTCGGCAACACATAAATTGGTAATGCTGACGCTTGCATCTTAGGCTATACCTACTGCATATTGGCAGGCGAAGCCCGCTCTTACGGCATAGGGACATGAAGTTGTGAAGAACATGACTCACAGTCACATAGTGTTGCCAGATTCGAGAAACCTTACCAGCAGAGAAAATTTGTTCCGGAAACATGAATTTTTTTACGGCAGTTCAGCACTTAAATAATGTTCCCCCCACCCACGCTATTACATAAAAATTAATCAATTGCTTCCATTTCACTGAGTAAAAACGTAATCTAAACATATTGTAGGCCTACGTCTTGTTTTTGAAGACATGAAAAATGTCTATAGACTTTTCTTGCCTGGCATTTTGGTACAATCGAAACATGTTGCGAAGGGCCTGTGCTAACACCAAGCGAAATTCGATTCATAAAAAATGACACCTGCCGGTCGACGGCACATACTCGGTGCACTTCTCTGAATGCAAAACAATACCAAGCACCTAGTCAGGCCGAGGTGCAAATGAAATTAGCAATGGGATTACTTCGCCCGCTTCTTTCGGGTTATACCGATTTCATGATATGTAGTACTTGGCAAAGAGACAGCATTACAAGGTATGACGTCAATAGATCAGGCAATAGCACTTAGTCGCTAGGTCCCTCTAGCGGCCATTTACTAAACCAGACTAGACGGTGGGGTGGGCAGGCCTCAGTATCTTGAGCAGCTGAACGAACCCATCTATCGTATAACCTTTCTTTATGTTAGACCCTGTTCCACACATTTATGTCCTGTGCCCAAGATCTCTATATTCCCATTGAAATAGTGTCGTAAACTGTGGCAGAGACGTAGTGGGTGTGGAGCGTGATTGTTGGAATCACGCGCGACATCACCAAATCCGATCTGCAATGGCAACATGGCGTTTTGAGGCCCCTGAGGGATATAGTGTGAGTTGCGATCTGGAAGGCCTCCAGAGGCAACCTGGTGACAGCACTATCTGCAGACATTATTAATAAGGGAAGACGCAATATGCGCAACAAATGTTACATGCTTTGCGATGTTTATTTTGGTTACCCTCACATCTGTCAAGTTTTTCTATTCCGTAGAAACCCATTTCCAGTCGCAGAAGCATATTGCATTATTGGCCAGTTTCAGGTTCTCGGGAGTTTATACAATGCGAGCTTGTGAATCGTTATCATTTATCCACACTTTATCGATGTTTTCTGAACAGACATTAATTATTGGCATAATTTCCACAAAGCCCGGCAAGTTTGAGACTTTGGTGTAAATAAAACTGTGGAAATTTCTCAGGATGCATAAAACAGGCCCATGTGCGCATGCGCGGTGGGGGTAACGAAAAAAATCAAATCCATGACTGGATACCGAGTAGTCTTCTGATTGGATGATTAAATGTTCAGTTATGTCATGTACTCCCATGTACACGTGTGTTCATGGTAAGAGCTCACTGAAGCTTGCTATTTAGTTAAGAATGGCGCAGTCTCTACGTTTAGATAGTAATTCCCAACCAGTTTCCTCGTACAAGTTTTCATTTGGAGTGGTTCTCATTGTTTCGGTCACGATACGGGCTGCAGTCAATTGCAAGTCCTGTAGAGATGTTTTGAGTCATTCTGAGAACAGCCATCCTAGATCACACTACCATGTTCCAAAATAAGCCGTGTAAATGAAGTATAGATCACTTCCAATGTTAATTCGATCACGACGATATTGCAAACTTTTAATAATTTTTAACTGTTTGGAAGCTTTATATGTTCATTCCAGTTTAAATTAGATTTAAAAGTGAGACCTAGATGTTTATGTTCAGAAATCTTCTCCAGTTGATATCCCTGAAAAATGAGAGGTGGATGGTTGGGGGGGGGGGGCGTCCTTTAAGAGAGACAGGCGTAGTATTAGTCTTAAGAGCATTAAACAGATGAGCCATTCCTTGGACCATTGGTCTAAGGAATTTTGATCGCCGTTCATGACAGTGGCAGCATGAACTGGGTCGTCAAAAGTGAAATAAAGTGACGTATCGTCTGCAAACAATTCAACATTTGAGTTAACAACCTTAACTATGTCGGTGAAACAGATAAAAAAGTAATGAACCTAAAACTAATCCTTGCAGCACTCCGACTTTAATAGTTCCCCAACTGGAGGACTGGCTATTGAGAATTACACGCTACTTTCGATTATAAAGATAACCTTCAAACCATATCAAAAGGTTATCGACAATGCCATTTTTTTCAGCTTATGTACAAGAAATCTGTGCCAGACTTTGTCAAAGCCGTTACTTATATCTCTTTTTGTTGGTCAGCAGCAAAGCACAATTCATGATAAAGAGAAAGTAGCTGGTTGACTGCAGAGTTGCTAGGTATGAATCCCGACTGGTTTGCAGAGATAAGTATGTTGTCTCGGAAAAAGTTGAAAACGTGCTTGCTTAAAGACTACTTTTTTCAATACTTTCCCTCTGCAACTTAAAAGAGATATATGGCGATAGTTATTACACAAGTTCTCTTCGCTGATGTAACTATTTACTGATCACATAAGGGACAAATAACAAGAAACCTTGAAGCACATGATATCCTGGCTACATATGGAACCCCGGAGGAGAAATGGACTTTTTGGGGCAGTTTTGCTCGGAAAGGGTGTGACAGACGGTACATATTGGCATGTTGATTTTCTATTTTAGAGACATTTGAAATTATTCCCGACGGGTTTTTTTTTTGTTAAGGCTTACGATATTTATACTTAAGTATACAGTATGATGCAATTCAGTAAGTTTGGAAACCTTCACATTCAGGTCAATCAAAAGACTGCATGGGTTCATAATCTGTCATGATTTCGGATTTCTGCCATATTAGAATGAGTCCATTCGGAAGTCGCGACAATTGCCATTCATCTTTCAACAAGAAAACGTCACACAGCGGCTACCTGTGGCCGCTTTGGCTAGCAGGTGCACACATGCGGTTAAAAACGTTTGTCTGTAGTTTCTTTTTGAAAATTCGGCTGTGCTGTTGTCCTTGCACAGTGGTTCTTGATGTGAATCACATGCTTTGCATGTTAAGATCACACAACATGGAAACGAACAAAACCGAGACAGCTAATCAGAAGATGTTTTTATGTCCTAACACATAGGACCTATTGCTCAAGTTTCTTTCATCTGTAGTTGTATATACTACGGTCCAAGTGCAATTAGAATGGGTAATAATGTTCTTTAGAACATTATCATGATTTTTAACTTACCACATTGATGAGAGATGTAATGTCATATCTGGATCAAATCTGACAAAAGATGATAAACTTGCACCTTTTTGTGTGCATTCAAAAGTACAAATCTCAAAATATTAAAGAAAGGGCCCACTCTAAAGTACCCTAAATTCTTTAAATCAGTTATTTTCACATATTATATTAAGCCCATTCAGGACTACATAGTGAGCCTACAACTTAAACAATCTTAACTGACGATCTGAAATTTCACATTCCGATTTGTTTTACCTTCCCAGCAGTTGGCTGACAGTCGCAACTTCGTAATGAGACTGTATATGAAAATTAAGCATTTTAAAGGAAACTGTGAAATTGATATCATGCAGTACATCCAAAATGGCAAGTGAGAGTCAGTAGGCCCGTCCATGAAGTTCCGTAGGAACATTGCAGCTACGTCAATATGAAAATTATCCAGCAGATATGTCAATATTGTATGTGTTGGGGATTTCAGACAGCTAAATTACTACGCCATACATATGGCAAGCCGTTTTGATATCTATTCCTGTTTGGCGATATCGCTAAATCCTTGGGCAATATCGCCAAATCTTTTATTGATATTTATGAATCATTTGGCCACATCGCCAAATGGTCTCAGTAATATATCCTTATATCATTTAAAGATATCCTAAATGATTTTGCGATATCACTAAATAATTTAGTGATATCGCCAAATATGATTTAACGTCAGAACGGCTGCCATACATGTATGCATTGCGGTTGGCATTGTGTGTATAGGCCAACTTTAAACAACAACCTACCATACTTAGACTTGAAGGTTACATCTAACAATCCTGATCACAACTTCGCCACGGCAGGTAACGCATACAGGCTAAGTGTACGAATAGATAACATACGTACGTTTCTAAAAACTCTTGACCGACTATTAACAATATTATTTATTTATATGTCACTGGAGAACGTTAGGCCTACATGCATTGTCAAATCAAGTTTTGCAGCATCCATAAATTTTGAACCAAAGATGTACCAGTGACTGAAACAAGGGGTTGAGGCTGTATAGAGCAACGGAGAAGTACGTGTTGGTCTCGCAGGATGAACCAATATGAAGGCAAAGTAAACAGGCGGAGTTCAAGAGGGATCAAGATGGCTCTGATTGAAGAATAGGCATGTGTGTGTGTGTGTGTGTGATCAGAACAAATCTGTCACAGAGAAACTTCAATATAAAACACAACAGCAGATGTAAAGATACCCATACGACATGCTTTTTTGCGAGCTGCTTTTTTAAAAATTACATCTCCTAATGTCTCTTTATTGGGCTACGATCTACCTAATGCACTCTGTAGGAGAACAGTTTTTGACTGAACAGGCTACCCAGTATATAGATTTATTATTGTTATTATTATCATCATCATCATCATCATCATCATTATTATTATTGTTATCATTATTATTATTATTATTATTATTATTATTATTATTATTATTATTATTATTATTATTATTATTATTATTATACAGGTAATTTTATCAGACCAAATATGTGATTAAAAAAAAAAAGACAATAAAACAAAACGAAAACAAAAACAAACAAAACTAAACCAAACAAACAAACAAAACCAAACAAACCAAACCAAACCAAACCAAACCAAAACAAACAAACAAACAAACAAACAAACAAACAAACACCCACGGAGCTGTGTTTCCACGAACAAATCATAGGTGAAATTCCAAGCAAGAGGAGAAATGATACGGTTCTAAATAGGAAAGAGCGATCATAGAAGGTTCATTTATCCCTCCCATAGAGGGCATTTCAGTCAGCAGAGCTAGAGTTGCATTGTTTATTATTTTTTCTCAATTGCCTAATAGTTAAGTTGTGTGTTCAAATAACATTTCATTGTAATTTGCAAGTTAATAACTTCAAAAATAACTGCGTGTAGAAACACTTTTCCCGGTAAATTTAAGTACATAATTCAAATGATTCTGAAAATGTATTTCATTAGCCCTAAAAGTAACTATTTTATTCAAGGCTGGCGTACTTTAATGTGCAATTCAGTGGAAGCACATAACTCTAGCTCGCAAGAATTTTGTGTATTGCGTCGAGTGTTCAGCTGAAAACACATAAAATTGCTAATTGACTTTTCCTATTTTCAAAGTTGACATACAGGCCTAGATGTTTCTTTTTTTTTAAACAGGTCAAAATTTTATCGACTGCAAAACGAACGTGACACATATCCGGGTATATAATACTCGTTCGGGACCATTCGTGCTGAAATCTTGACCTACCTATCACCACCTACGATTAATACAAGATAAAAATGGATGGTCGAGGTAATTAAATGTCACGTGATATAGTCACTGAATAGTCAAGAATATGAAAGAAACAACAGTGGTACAGAAATTGTTTTCCTTTCCCGATCAAATCGACTCAATGCGCACTGGTGTAAACTGTAGTTTGATTTAATATTTATGTCTGGGTGCAAGCCCAGACATATTTTTTCCCAAACAAACTTATTTTTTCTTTCTTTCCTCCGCCCCCTTTTTTCTTCTTTGCGACCAAATTTATCCGGAGTTCTTCTCAGACACTATTGTCCGGAAACCACCAAACTTGCCGTGGTGACTGACCAACCAGTCAAATTGTGTGCATCGTTTGGAATAGTCATGATGTTTAAAATTATGCAAATTACAGGCAATTAAAATTCAAAGGCTCCATATCGTCCAAACTATTACAGATCGACACAAAATGTCAATGTGCATGTATATGTTTGTGACACCTGCCAATCTAATGGACCGTAAATGAAACTGTCGAATTTTAACTTATGCGAATTAGGTGAATATGCAAAATTCAAATTTTGAATAGCTTCAAAACCATTATAGATAAAGGTGCCATTTTAACTTCAATTTAGGTGCATAGGCCTACACAGAATTTAAATCTTGAATAGCGTCAAAACTTTTATAGAGAGAGGTTTCATTTCACTTCAATTTTTAAGTTTGTGACATAGGTGCCTCCAATGAACCATGCACCAAAATTGTACAATTTTGATTTATGTAAATAAGGTGAATACACAGAATTTAAATCTTGAATAACTTCAACATTTTATACATGGAGGTGCCATTCCAACTTTAATTTATAGGTTTTTGACATAACCGCATCCAATGAATCATAAACCAAAATTATAGGCTTTTAATTTATTCAAATTAGGCCAATTCACAAAATTAAAATCTTGAACAGTTTAAAAACTATTATGGATACTGGTGTCAGTCAAACTTCAGTTTATAAGTTTGTGATATGGCCACATCCAATGACCCC
Source organism: Hermodice carunculata (assembly GCA_964020975.1). Classification (NCBI taxonomy): domain Eukaryota; kingdom Metazoa; phylum Annelida; class Polychaeta; order Eunicida; family Amphinomidae; genus Hermodice; species Hermodice carunculata. Next base: position 30,681,757 of record OZ026615.1, on the reverse strand, counting down.
CCCCCAAAAAAACAAAGTTGTAGCATTTTAGTTTTTGCAAATTAGGCTGATACACAATATTCAGATTGAATTTTGAAGGACCAGAGGCAGATTTGCCGAGAAGCAAATCTTCTTTTCTTGTTTTACCTGAATTTTATGTGAAAAGAAAATATTTACTGAAAATGTAGATTAGACATGATGGCATGTCCAAGAAAAGGGTGAAGCTACTACTCAGACTTAGGCCTACGCAGGCCAGGAAATTTAAAGTGTTAATTAACAAAATGCGCAAAAATTAGGCCCAAGGTGGCAGTTGTTTCGCAATGGGATGAATACCAGGAACATGAGTTGTCATGACTTTGCATCACAGTTTTCCTATTTTATGAAGTTAGGCTAATATTATGCGGAACAGTTAGTCTATGTTGTGTTGTCACTACTGGAACCTCAAATATTACATGACGTCTATTAGGTACGATGTCAGGTCAATATTATGATGCTCTCTCTCTCTCTCTCTCTCTCTCTCTCTCTCTCTCTTTCTCTCTCTTTGGGGGGGGTAATATTATCCCTTTATTAAAAAAGACAATTTATTGTTTTGCGCGTGCACATGCAGAATCGAGTTGCTCCACATACAGACAGACTCCCACGTCCACTCTTAATGATAGTGCACTGCAATGACAGTTTCTCGACATAATTAGTGAATAATGCATCAAATTACCCACCTTAACATGCAAACTTTTGTCTGATGAATCAAAAAGATTCTGCTACATTAGAAACAATCTTCATTTTCGTCAATTAAACCTAATCACATTGCAATTAAGTGTGGTCCGTTATCATGAAATGTAGTAATTACTACAATGCTACTGTCAATACGCCTGCAATATCTACCTGCTCCGTTATATTGATCATGGTATCTTCTCAACAGGGTCCAGATGAAGTCACAGTTCTCATCGACATTTTCTCACAAATTCTGGCATGGAAGATATCAATGTTGTTATTTCTTCTCTATGCCATTTTGCTGATGTCCGATTGTACAGTTAGAATTGGGGAATAAGGTCTTGAAGGAACACAGGCAGAACAGAAAGCCTGTACGTCTAATGCCGTACTTGCTTGCACCTTCCTGTGCACTTGTGTTTACTTGCAAATGCATTACTTCAAGCGGCCAGATTCCGCAACTTAATATGTACCAGGTAATTTCTCGGACAAAATGAGCGATAATTGGGCCCATCACAATCTCATTTGGCATGAAGTCAAACGAGCAGAAAGTGATCGGAACTGAAGGATCGAGTGTATTGAAACAATAATTGCTATAAGCATGATAAATTGCTGTAGTTTTCTCTAAAACAAAACCCTTTTTATATGCATGGTACAAGGGCAAACTGGCCATATGTCAAACAGCCAACGGATCCGTGATCGAAATTGGATCCAGAAGTTCCTTTCGGCAATCAACATCAAAGACGCGCACTATTCACAATTTTACCAGCAATGGAGCGACAAAATCAACGTAAATACAAGGTCCTGAGTCTACCGGTGGTGGCAAGGCCCCATTTGGAAGTACCCAGCTATGTTTCATCTTGCTCCACACGATTGCTCTACACGAAAACCGGCCATCACTAATGGCATGCTTCTTGTACATTAGCACTTTTGCTGATGATGTCTGTGTACAATACAGACATTCTATTTTTCCACTAGTTTTTTAAATTTTGTATATCTTGAAAACTGTAGTTGACAAGGGTACAATTCCTTTCACCAGTAGTACTATCGTGTCAGTACAGACAGATTTGCTGCAAAGCAAATCTTTCTTTCTAGTTAGGTACATTATGGCTGAGTCACATAATAATAATAATAATAATAATAATAATAATAATAATAATAATAAGGGAGGAGGAGGAGGAGGAGGAGGAGGAGGAGGAGGAGGAGGAGGAGGAGGAGGAGAAGGAGAAGAAGAAGAAGAAGAAGAAGAAGAAGAAGAAGAAGAAGAAGAAGAAGAAGAAGAAGAAGAAGAAGAAGAAGAAGAAGAAGAAGAAGAAGAAGAATTTTTTCTTTCGGAGGACATACTTTTTACTGTCCCTTCATTGGTGTGGTGTGTATTACAAGCAAGGGGTACTAACCCTGAATTGTTTGCAGAATTTCTGTCTGATAAAGGTCAACGTCTAATTTCTCAACTTTTGCGATATGATCATTGTGTAGATGAGTTTTAAGGTGGCACCTGTGAAGCTAATGCGCAGTGACACTGGCAACTTTGGATCGCAATTACCCATTTAATCTTTTCACAAGTACATTAAACCTATATATTTTCTGATTACTACATATCCATAGATTTGTATCTATAGAGGTTTTTTTTTTGCAGGATTGGAATTTTTTGAGATTTTATAGCATTCTTTCTTACTTGGTAGGATTTTCAAATTTTTCGCGCTGAAGTCACACAATTTTTTTCCAGTTGAAATCAGAGGAAATTTAAAATATATATCTATGTCCAGGATCGAATTCAATGGTTAGTCCTGAAATAGCATAAATAAAGAGTTATAAAATGTTTAATTTAGTCCTGACAGGTTGTTCATTTTCCTTCTATAAATTGCTCCAAAAGTCACGGAAGGGGTTGTCAGAAAAAAAATCCTGGGAACCGTTCCTGGGTATGATATTTTTTATTTTAATGTCCGTTGATTTTAATGTGATAGGGCAATTCGCACGTTTTTGGGGCGAGATACAAATTGTAGAGGTTGAGCAAAAAAACAGTTCCGAGAAAATCGCTTTGAAAGAAAAAGTTGCCAATTCTTACGCATTTATGGCGGTAATATGACACATACTCATTTCTTCTGACCTGTGTTATAATTATTGTGTGAAGTAAACTTGTAGCTTTACCTCTGTGATGTTGTCATTAAACAAAAGTATATTTTGTGGCTTAAATCTCGACTTTTTTAACTTGGGAACACCACAGTTAGCTTGTTTGGGTGTGGGTTCACATGCGGCTTTCCATATGTAATAATAATAATAATAATAATAATAATAATAATAATAATAATAATAATAATAATAATAATAATAATAATAATAATAATAATAATAATGATAATAATAATAATAATAATAATAATAATAATAATAATAATAATAATAATAATAATAATAATTTCTTATTTGGAGACCGGTAGGTGTTTCTGCTAATTTGTTTTCGGGTGGAGTAAAAATATAACACTAATATATTTATATTTTGTAAAAAAAAAAAATAATAATAATTCCGTGTCCATGAAAAACAGAATCACAAATAGGCCCTCGATGACTTGAAAACCGAATATTAGTCTCTGGTAAATTTACTTTCATAATAGGTTCTGCTCAGATATTACCTATGGTGGAATGTGAACGAGAATGTTTAAGATTTTTATTTGATGTTTGGAAAGAGACTCCAACAGTGGTATCATATGCACATTCTGGTCGATATTCTCTGCATTTAAGACGTGTTATTATGCGATCGCCTTCTAATATTAGAAATCCTTATACTCCTCTCTTGGAACTTTATTTTTAGTCGGGACAACTGAGCTCTCTTATTCTGCAGATTGAAATAGCATAACACTCAAAACTTTATTTTCCTATTCCATGTAACGTGGTCTTCACAAGATTGAACCTAGACAAATGCTCTTGTTAACATGCTTTCCATAGAACTCAGTTTCATTAAAATGTCATGGAACTTTTCAAGTGACGTGCAAAAATGGGCATAAGCTGGTCATAACCCGAGAAAAGTAGACCAAGGACACGTAGGTCATAACCCAAGAGAAGTGGAACAAGGACGCCAATGAAACACCAGGTACATAAAGTCGGTATCAGTGCATTATTATGATGGAAGCGCATTCTTGAGGACCTATAGCAGTCTTTACAATTTCATTTTCACTAAACTGGGTACAAAATACGTTACGTGAAACAGCCGTATGAACTTGATCTTCCACTCTTTCAATGTAATGGTAATGACGCAAGTTGTGTCCTGCGTCTGGTAATCCATTTAGTCCAAGAACATGAAAATCGGTCCACAGCTGTTGGAGTTGAAGGTGGAAATCTGTTTTCATGTTGGTAAGTCATGCGTCGGAAAAGTAGGTCAAGGACATTGATAATACATCAGGTGCATACGTTTAGTATGTGTACATTAACATTGACACAAGAACATTTTGATCTTTGAGCGTCCATGTTCAGAATACCAAGCACTCTGAAAATGGGGAAGCAAAAATAAGACAATATATATATTTAAGTATGTGTGTCTGTGTGTGTGTGTGTGTGTGTGTGTGTGTGAGAGAGAGAGAGAGAGAGAGAGAGAGAGAGAGAGAGAGAGAGAGAGAGAGAGAGAGAGTATTAAAACTGGTTTGGGACAGGGCCAACTTAGAAAAAACTTTCAATCGTGAACAACGCTGCCACTTGAGCTTAAAACCCCCTTACCAGTGAGGCTTCACAGGGAAGACCATTACCCACCAGCTCAACAGTGTCTGATACGATATTCCTATTCTGGGGCCCACCGCACCCACAACTGGTAACTTCAAGGCATTGTATTCACATTTTTAGGTAATGCTCACGCTGGAAAACTCCCATTGTATAATGTACATTACATTCATTCGACAAATTAACCTTCCGTTTACACTAAGCACACATTTATTTTAGATATTACCTCTTCAAAATATCCAATCCCGACTAACCCACGGACTTGGCTGCCATTTTGATAATTGTGGATTCCGCACCCAATGGTTTGTAAATGAGAATAATAATGGAACGATCTTGGGGGATTTATAATATATGAAAGCAAAGGTATGTATTTTGCAAATATTTCAGAGCATAAATAATGATATGATATATGCTGTTTACTGGTATATATCATTTATTTGGCCTCTTACTCCCACAATGCATTGCGGCATGTTCAAAATGGTGCTGGCTGATACGTGCATGATTTGCCAGCGTATACTGTCGCATTTGGATTTGTAACTAACGATAATAACTACTTCAGACACAACCGAACGGGCAGATTAAAGTGAAGATAGTAAGTCATGTTCTAAAAATACTTTACCAACTGTTTTCCCTGGTAACTCGGAGAACGGACACCTGCAACGTAGTGAAATTTTACGATGACGATCACTGAACAATCCTGGTTATGCAGGTATGCTGTTTCCCAAAGTTAACCCTCCAGACTAAGTTGAAATAAAATTCTGTGTTTGAGTTCACTTTACTGCAAAATAACGGCACAAATAAATCTTTCAGTGTCGATCATGTTTTATTAGGGAAGGGTGGCTTGAAACTTTTTTTATGTGTCATAAAATTTATGAAGGTTGGACCTTTTCTGTAGGGTCGGTCGGGTTATCGGAATCACACATATATTTTGGTAGGCCTTGGGTTACGTGCACATTTATTGAAACATGTTTAAAATGGATGTTCCTTCCCCTTTTACAGATTACCTCCTTTGGCGTCAGTTTAATTTGTTACCTTAGCACAGCCGAAGGCACTTGTGATGAAGTTCAATAAAGTAAGTCCAATTACGGTGACAGATTATGCTGAAAAAGTGTAACACTATAAGATGGTGGAAACATGGTTAATAGAAGAACAACAGACTTTTCCAGTGGAACAGCTGCACAAACTGAATTTGTGAGAAGCAGAGAGGAGGGGCCGGTGTCACGAAATATCAAGACATGAAATGCAGGCGAAGTAAAAAGTTCGTGTGTGCTTAAGGTATAAAGCTCACAAAGAAGTCGATGTAGTCTTATCACAATGTCCCCTCTCTCTATAAATAAAGACACACTCTTTAAATAAATAAATAGATGATGATGATGATGATGATGATGATGATGATGATGATGATGATGATGATGATGATGATGATGATGATGACGACGACGACGACCGCACACACAGGCGCCCTTTACGCAAAAAAAACCCCGAACGCTCGCAAGAGCAGTTTGGGCTGTGGGTATATCGATCCGACAGTGCTCGTTCGTTTTCTTGCCATCGAAGTACAGTATATATATATATATATATATATATATATATATATATATATATATATATATATATATATATATATATATTTATATTTATATACATATATACGCATGCATATAAGTGATAAAATTCTGGTATGAGATATGTGTATTACTTACTCAGAAGACGGACACAACATTTGAACTGACATGTTGCAGCTTAATTGAAGTGAACGATTTAACGCAACACTAATGTGTCAAAGTATCAAATTAATCATATTATAGCCGATAGATATAGTAGCGATATGCGGGCCACATGATACAGAAATGTTGTGATTGACCCGAATGCACATGGAGATACTAGAGTCGAAAATTAATTAAGAGGGATAGGATATCAAAAGATGACGATAATGTTCAACAGGGCAAGTGGATAAATCCTAGGTACATTATGGGTACCGAGGGTTAAATTGATACTTTCATGTTCTGCATGATTTAGTAAACGTTTTCTTGTCTATCTTTGGGAACTATGCCTGACAGTATATATGTACTGAATTATGTAATGTGAAGCAACCCCTTTATCGGCCGCAGCACGCCCATTTAATATGTACAGGGACGTATAAGTCTCTGCTTATACGTTCCTTGTCTGCATTGCTTTTTTTGTGAATTTGTGGCTTCATTCTTTAATTTTGTTCTCGATTTGCTCAGTGCGACGCTTGTCTTAAAAAGTTTAGTTCTTTATACACTGTATCTGTTAGGAACCCTATTTTTCAAGGTCATGGCCTTAGCAACAACACACAGACACAGACACACAGATACACACACACACATATATATATGTATGTATATATGTGTATATATATGTATGTATATATATATATATATATATATATATATATATATATATATATATATATATATATATATATATATATATATATATAGTTTCCTGTAACTATAAATATATAATGTATCGGAACGGACCTTGGTTATTACTTAATTGAATTTTATTTGAGTTTATTTGTAACCAGGGTCACTGGCTCCAATTAGATAGTCTGGATCGAAGCATACATTTGATTATTTGCATCATCATACCTCGCAGAGTGACCTTGAACTTCATCTTGATCGTGACATTGACCTACTTTAGAGACCATATCCTACCGAGATTCATGTCTGACGCGGTTACTCCCTAACTCTTTTATCTGACTGGGACGCGGTTATCAAGAGATTTTGTGTCTCTTCGAGTTAAAGCCAACGTCAAATGGCTTCCGCGGCCAAAATACTGTTTAACTATTTCTGGTGTGATCAAAAGCTATATCTGAGGGACGATGGAGCTTGCCTTGGAAATCTTGTCACCATGGTGGACACTTGATCTCATGTCATGATCTCATGTAGCTAAGCCTATGAAGAAACATACGTGTAGGCCTATTGTATTTGTATATTAATCGTACATCGGTGTTTATTAGAATTTAGATGTAGGTCGACGAAGTATCTTGCCTCTGTTCATACACCTGCTCCGGACTTTAAAGTCCACATTTAATCAAAATGAATCACGCATGAACCTCAGTATACATGTACAAAAGGGGTACTGTAGATTTTAAATTGACAAACAGGGACCAATGCCCATAGGATTCAGATACCGTTACATATTATTCCAGTTTGTGGCAGTTTGTGGCAGTTTGTTACAGGTTACAATACTTACATAGTGGAAATGGGGGTTAGTATTTGGGACAGCTTTGTGGCGTGCAAATGTAGATAGAGAGTTACTGCGGTGCACGCCAGTTTTCCCAATAGACAATATTATCCTTCACAACATAATGTACAGCAACCGCAATGCATAGCTAAAATCATGGACAACCAACATAGATTTCCCGTTGGTCACTTTTGTTTCATGTCTTATTTTATTGTTTCCATGACACTTCAAAGTTTAATTTCCCAACGGAATAATAGAAGGGCGCAAAGTGGCATTCAACCAAATTGTTGATACTGGATGCTGGGAACACAAGGCCGTTATACCATCTGAGGATAATGCTTTGGTATTACCTGTATGCTTGGCACAGTCTCGAACAGTATAATTTATTCCACAAGGAAGTGATCTCTATAAACGATTACACAATATACCTTTAAAAGAAACAAAAATATACTGGCATCAAAATTCTCTGGAGATACATTACTAATGCGACAGGCTATCGCTAGATCAAAAGTAAGAAATGTGTTGTGGCAGTTCAAGAGAAACACCTGAAGGTGGACTTGTTGTTTCCCCCGAAGTGTTTGTTATGAAACGTATATATCTATTTCATATTTGATAAACCAGCTGGGTAACCCATCTGTTTAGGCGTTTTATTTATGGATGTCTATATACCAAACTTTTTATAAGCTTGTATCTGGAGTAATAAACTAGGTTTCAAACTTGATATGTTAAGTCTGATATGGCTCTGTGGGTCTCCTCAAAGCAAGGACCTGGACGGGGCTTTCAACTCCGCTCACGTTTCGCCAAAGTATCATTTGGGCCCAACAGAGGTGCGGTCGCATTACGACGCTATCTGCATGTCCTCGCTGAGTCTTTTACCAGCCATGGAGGTTTCTTTGAAGCTCAGTGAACCTCAATGCTCTCGCAACTGTTGTAGAGCTCTTAATTGAATTTGAAGTTCCCTCAACTCAAGCGTATAGGTGCTAGTTGTGAGTTTATTTTAACGCCGGGGAGCAAACCTCCTGGTCGTTATTAAAATTCAAGGGTGGTGGGTTCTAATCTCATATCACGCAGAGTTAGATCATCGGCTCCGGTCTTGAAGACCCCGGCAGGTGCACCCACCCAGCTGATGGTCTTCAAGACGACTTGAATTCCACAGAGCAGGTTTTATCGATTGTATCGATTAACCATGTCCCGACGTGATGTTAGTGCCATGATGCCCCCATGATGTCTGCTGTGCTGTTCGATCAAGATTAATTAGTGGGTAGATATCTCTTAATCAGTGTCAAAGATGCAAATAACGGAGGGGAGCGTGGATGATTTACAGATTGCATGAGTGCATAATTAAGCACAACGTCTCTGATGGCTTGAATTAAGCTAAATATATAGAGAAGCTGCATAGCAGCATGCCAATATATGTACCTGGCTGACTGCAGGTATGGGCTTCGGTTGAAAACCGCCTTTCCCACGTGTCCCTAGATAAAGATGCCAATGTTTGGCGTGCAATGGCGCCCGCCCATCCACACCCCTGGGTTGTTACGCGTTCCACCTTCTCCCACCTACCCCGCAACTGTATGCTTCCGTGCATGCAGTTTGAAAACGAAAACCACGGGAACTTTTGGTCATGGGAGGAAACGATATCAGAAATACACAGACCATGTACAATCTACTTTAGGAAAGCAACATATTGCTGAGATATTAATTTTTATTATTGGGGGGGGGGCGGAGGGAGGAGATTGCAACTTATCGACAAAATGGTTAAAATAAAAATTAAATGAGACTGAACTCTCTTTATTAGAGTATTAATGTTGAGTGCCGTTACTTGTTTTTGGAGAAAAAAAATATTTTGCAACCCAAGTTTGCCGGACAAGACTATCGCTGTGTCAAAAGGAATGCACAAAATCGCTGTAGCTCCACACGGACTGTGTGTCAACTCAGCGGAGTACTGTGCGTCTCTTTGCTTTCATTTCAAAATAGTATGGTATGAATTTCAGAGAGGATCGTGACACTACTGCATGATACATTCCGTCAAGGAAATCTTTATTTTAGGATACAAAAATATGAAATCCCCTTGAAAAACTGATAGCTTCGGGGAGTGGAATCTGGACGATATATCGAATGACCTTTTACAAGACCTCCCACAGGCCTTGATGCAATATTCTTTAGTATCATGTCTCGTATATATTTTCCTCTGGTGAGATATCCTTCATAATCTTGTGTGTTCGTCGCGTGTTTCTTAAAGTGTTATCCAAACGTTATAGATATCAAGACTTGCCTGCAGATACCTATATATCAATTGCTCACAGAAAATTCTGGCCTGGAACTTGATGGCACCTGCTGCAGCTTTCTCACTGAAACTCCTCCATAACATTTAATGTCCATTTATGAAAATCATGCCGTAACCAGAGCATCGACTCCGGTGTCCGGGGAAGCTGTGTTTTGTCTCCCGGGGAGATGCGTTAAGCCCAGCAGCAGGGTCTTAACCAAAGGGCGTGTTACTTATTCCTTGCTGACCACCGTCGTCCAGTCAGAATCTAATATATTCCAGGTATGTTTCCACGACCCCAAGCTGGGATAATAGCATGACATACCGCCAATATCCGCCTACTTCTACTAACATGTCACAATATGACATCAAATTTTATATTGGTCGACATTTTCAATAGACCTAGCTGGCTTGTGTATCAAAATGTGAAGTTGCGTGACCAACTGCTTGCACATGGTGTACGTGACGTATTGCCTCACAAGCTTTTACATCCATACCTGTAACGTATCTATGTTAGCCCTTTCTATTATGACAATAAAGGATGTGTATGATTTAGATTTGCTGACAGCAGCTTCCCTGCTCTCTCTCTCTCTCTCTCTCTCTCTCTCTCTCTCTCTCTCTCTCTCTCTCTCTCTCTCTCTCTCTCTCTCTCTCTTTTGTCTTGTATGGTTTTCAACACTCTTTCATCTCCTTGATTGTGTTCTAAACTCCAGGCCAAATGAAGCAGTAAACGACAAGAGCCGGTTTGGTTAGAAGGTAAGCGTTTGTCACGACCCCCCAAAAATGAATTGCTTTGCACAATTTGCCTCCGATGTATTTTTTTTTTTTTTTGCCCTTATGTAGAAATAAATGCAAACAGAGTCTGCTTCGCCGGCAGGTATGTACGAAATGATGATGATGATGATGATGATGATGATGATGAGGAGGAGGAGGAGGAGGAGGAGGAGGAGGAGGAGGAGGAGGAGGAGGAGGAGGAGGAGGAGGAGGAGGAGGAGGTTACAAACTTTTCACAGGCAATAAATATCCATACACATGTTTATCTTAGAGGGTTTTGTTTTTGTCAGGATGACATGACCAAAAACTTAGTAGTTGTGATAATCTGATAGCCAGAAGCGAAATGCATGGGTTTTTACTCTACTTCTAATGTCTACACGAGCAGATGGAAGCAGCCAAAATAAAGGGCCGTGATCACACCGAGTAAAAGCATCATTTTAATTGAACTTGTCTATGGAATCGATCTGTTTTTTCACAAACAATGTGCTGAACGCTGATAAACTCTGATACTGCTTGAAGGGCTCAACGTGCCATTAATTATGGTGTTTCAAAGCGTAAAAAGAGTTGTGACTGATGTTTACAAAACGGTGCATGCTTGTCACAGTCATTGAGACCACCATCGCTTACAGGTCCTGCCCTCTCACATCTCATCCAAGTGTGTTTCCATGTTGTGTGGGGAGTTTAAGTTTTATTGTAACCCTTTGAAGTTTTTTTTGTCTTTGATCATTTTACGGTGATGATCACACAGGTGCTTCAGTCTGTCACGTGCATTCAATGTACCCTGTGCCTCCTGTCCCGCTATTGAAGTGATTATGCCAGGTTATAGGTCATGCTCTCTGACCTCTCTGCCTAACCTCGACGATGACGAACCTCTAACTCAAATTGATACTGTTGCCACATGGTTATGGATTCCAAAGCTTCAAAGGCTCCACCTTACAATCAGATCCTTGTCTCCAACCATTATCGTGGCACGCTGCGTTTCATACATTGATTAGCTATTGTGACTAAATTCCACGTGAAAAGTCAAGAAAGGAACAGTGGTTATCTTGTCTCAAGATAAACCTTTTTCCTAATGACTTGCTGGTAGATTTCGGTGACAATCAAAGCTTGAAAAAAAACCCCCTCTTTTTAGCATAACCAAACCATTGGTTTTGGGGCTGAACCAGCATGTTGCTATCCCTTGCTTTCTCACCCTTGAAACATTTCCGTTGGCATTCCATTCTGTTTCACAGAACCATATGGCAACACTGAAAAATAGACCGACCAGAACAGTCTTGTTTTACATACACCACAGCCGGCAGAGCACTTGCTCATTTCCCCACAAAAGTTACCATCCAGCAATGGTCTGCAGGATATGTGTCACTTTATTCAAAATACCATGAATGAAATCCTGCAAAAAGGGTGTAATTTATGTAACATATATTGGGGCGGGGGGGGGGGGGGGTAATTAGTTATAACTCAAAAGACAATGGAACTCCTTTATAATTTCCGCGAAGTTAAGTTGCACAACGGCAGAGAAATACAATGGAACTGCAAATCTTTCGGAACAATAAATCATTTACTCGTCAAATTCCTCATACTTCTTAAGAAAAGCATGGAACAGCGCTTGTTTATATAATAGTACAGAAAAACATGACCCATATTCATAAATTCCAAATCAACAATGACAGCAAAGAGATTCTAGAGTTACAAGAGCATCAACATTCATCTTATTACCAATGTGAAGAAACACCCCTGACTTGGGACAGGCAGTCACCCATAAAAGGCAACTGGTGGTTTCCCCCCAGTCCTCTCAACCTTTGAAACATTCTTCATTAACTACAGACTATAGTATTTCCAAATTATTCGTAACATTTGTGTGAGTATACGTTTCTACAGAAAAATATATAAATAGCGTATAACATGGATGCTGCACATTCAATTATGGTGCTCTGACGATACTATTCGAACAATTAATTGCACGCCAGCTAGGGTTTGATGGTCTTCTGTGTACACCCAAGTCTCTCATGCTTTTGTATAATTTTGACATTAACCGGAATCATCTCCTAGTATTGCCGACAAAAACGCCCACAAAGTTAAAAGTCTGATCGACGCTGTTCAATTGGAAAACGTGAAGGGCCTATACACATCACTTGGAACCATATAAACCTGACATTCATTAGAGGCACGGTGCACCAGATATCATATACAATGTTGGCATGAAGCTACATATTCCCTAAATTTGAATTTAAAGCATACTTTTGTATATGTACGCACGCCACACATACAGAAAACTCAATATAGACAATAGTAATTCCATATATATACAGGTTAGACAGGGACAGGTTAGCTTATGGAGAGTAAAGAGTTCGAACTGCGGAATAGGATATTGACTACTAGGAAGTGGTTCTGGGCAAAAAGACACAAATACAATTCAGGAATATCAACTTGCATGGTGTACTTATCCCTATATCAGCTGTGACCATACGGCAAATAAAGGACAAGCCGCCTTTTGCTCTGATGACAAAATTTTAATGTGTTGGATATACCTTTACGGTTTGTATCATATACTCTTGTGTTTGCTACACATCTGAAGTCAATATCTTCAAATGGAAATCTTTTAAGCACGCGATAGGTTACTTAAGAGTTTCAAAGGAAAATGAAATAAACAAAGAAGATCAGACTGGCGGGCATTGATGCATCTACTGGCTCTGGTGTCTCTTATTCATCTGATTGTCTTAGACTCGTGAACAGGAATTTCTGATGACTGATACTTCAGTTCTCCGCTTGTCATATTAGGCCGCATAAAAGTGTATCACAGATGTCAGCAATTTGAGGACGTTATTTGCGTTAATTTTCTCATTTGCATGTCAAATATCCACAAGTGATGCCATCGATAGTCGTGCGCTACGAAGTCAGGTGATTGAAATAAATATGGACACCGACAACAAGATGAAGATTTGTTCAGCTGTTTCACAAAATACTCCTCCTTTAAAGTAAACGCTATAGTCCACCTTCTTGATGCTTCGTCCTTTTTCATAATTGCCTTCACAGTAAGTGTAGTTTCCTGCACAAGAACATGATCGCACAATCTGTGTCGTCGCTGTGACACAAACACTTACTTCTCAAATTATCTCCATCTTAAAGTTTTATGGCAATAACTCAAAAAGTGTTGTTTGAGTTTTTTTCTGGACATTTTTTGGGAGCTCGTTCTTGATGAACAGATAGAGTGCAAGGCTTCGGCACAACTATTGTGCTGAATACCAGGCCAACCAAATAATTATGAGACTCATCTTGCCATTTGCCTGCTGTGCATTCCATATTGCACGGTTACTGGAATTCCAAGAAGGCAACTTAATATGGTGCCAGGTGCCAGCCTCGGTTTCTCCCGGCGTACACAAGTGGTCACGATCGAGATGATATGGTATACATACATTATAAAATCGGTGAATATGTATACCCACTTAAAATCTAGTGAACAGTTTAACCATCGTACGCTATCATATATATTATTTATGGGAGAGGACATTAACGCGGCCAGAAGAGTCCACGACCCCGTCCGTCGTCATATGTATTGACACAAACCGACATAACATAGCTTCTCTGCAATGTGAATACAAAGAAGTGTTTAACAGTTCCTGGGCTTGAATTGAATTTAAAATTATAAGCGTGGTCATTACCACAGAAATAAGAACACAACACCTACAAATAATGATGGTGATAATGATGCAAATTTTATCAATTGGATCCAAGGGACAATTTTATTCACGTGTAGACATACACAAACTACTCTTTGGTTGTCTCCAGCAGAAAACAATCATTTTTTGTACTGGATTCACGGTTCAATACCATTTTGCGCCTTTTAAAACATGAAGTGTGTTATACGCATTATCTGATAAAACATTATCCAATTGTTTGACAAGATCCTAATTTCATTCACTTTTATCAGAACCATAACGCGACTTATTTCCTGACTAAATTCGTGATCTTTTACATGCACTTTCTTTGTTTTATTGTAACTTTCACCTCCACAATAAAATTAATATAATGTTTTGTCTGTCCGATGAGGTTCATAGATATTTATCAGCTTTACCACATGGGCAGATCTAATTTACGCTAATAATGCAATGATGACATAGTGTCACAGCTGATTTCCAAGTCTAGGCGTTCCCGACAACTCCCTCACCATCAAGCCTTACAAGCGAGGGGTATGCCACTTCATGAGACATCCGGGTTCTTGACTGTCATGCTGTTGAGGCCTCTGATGAACTCCGTACACTGGTGTCTACCATCAGCTTGAAGTTAATGCATCTTTTGTTATTCAATACAATAGCTGAGCTTGTGCATATTCTGGAGGATGAAATATGAAAGTAACTCAAGTAAGCATTTAGATATGGTTGTTACATAAGGTATTCAGCATTTACACTTGCAAAAATGTTGCGCGTTCACTTTCAACTACACGTGTACATAGGCCTAAATGTCTTTTTAAACAGTCATAAGATACTCTTCCCTGAAGATGTAGGGGTGCCTGGTCAGATATTTACCCCTGTTTACAGATCATGCATGATGTATCGTACTTGTCCATGGTAATACTAGCTGAGATTAACATATTCTTCACGGTAACGCGTATATGTGTAGCGAGAATGCTCAAGCAGGAACGCGGCACTACACAAGCACCTCCTGGGTCGAACTCAGTGGCGTCTCTCATAAAGTTGTGTAGAGACGTTGGCTGATATGAATGATGGATGCTCTAGCTGCGATACTGTAGCAGACCCAGAATGTATTATGAACATGATTGCGGGCCATACATCCCCAGACACGTGGATGGAGAAATATTTTATCCCTGACGCGGAAATCTCACCCAGTGTGAGCCTGTCATAAGTCATCAGAAATTTGTCCCCTGGTGAGAAGTATTGGAAACATTTTTGCAGCGTAGGCCAGAATGTGGCCATTCTCAGTACGCACTTACAACACTCGGAACCTGTTGCTGTACATCAGGCGCCTGCACAAACAATCATCGGCCTTGGTCAATTTCTCACATAGCCCGTCACTAGCTTATGGAATTATTTTCCCTCCAATATTCGACACCAAAATATTTCAAATGACTATCAGAGTTCAAAGGCGAGCATCAGTCTAGTGGCAATACATAAATCTCAAAGTAGCAGCAATCAGATTATAGGATTTACATAAGACAGGGCCAACTGAGAGCACCATGGGTTAAGGATTATAAAAACAAAATGGACCCCCAGTGACATCTCATAAGGTGTCGGTAGATGGCTCCTTTGAGTGATGCTTTTTCATGGAAACATCCAGAGAATTTCAACGTTAAAACAACTGCGGCTAGCTGTATCCAAGTTCACCAAATGTTAATGCGGTCATGCAGGGTTTATTTTCATACGGCCTGCTCATGCAGCTCCGAACTTAGGCGTGTAATATCTACATTTTGTTTGCTTTGAAAATATATTTTAAAATTAAGTAGCTTACAATAAAGTGAGGTGTAATCTTGCTTCCATGTTCATTTCAAGGTTGTCAGACTATTACATTAACTTGAGGGACATCACAGGCTGACCTCACTTCTGGGTCACCAAAACCAGGTTTTAAAGAGGGTTGGTCAAGTCATTACGGTAATACATGTTATGCTTAGGTAAGCGCCAGCGGCAGAAATGAGCTTCGGGCCAACCTGGCATGATATCCATGAGTACAGCTTATGAGCTTGACGGTATAAAAGTAACAGGACTGGCATAGTCAACTTTTTTTTTCCACAGGTATTGTGAGTTCACGAACATCACTTTACGATTCAAACATCTTTTCGTAGAATGTCAAGTCAAGTCCATATTTACAACTTTTCTTTTTCCATTCACAGTAGAAATTTCAAACACGTTTTCATAGAATATATGAATAAGTCAATTTTACCACAAGTTCTTCTCTTTTTCCATTCACAATAGAAATTTATCGTCTCCTTTTTTGTTTAGAATTTAACAAAATTATTGGGTACAACAGATTTGACACGTATTGGGTGACGTTTATCTTATTTTCAGTGCACGTACTTTTGATTTCCATTCCTGGATTTTCCACTGCCTCTGTCACATTAAAACTTTTTGTATGATGTGTTTTTTTACATTTTCTGTAGTAGGTGCACAACTAAGCACGCGGGAGTCTGATTGTATATAAAATCTTGCCTGGTGAAAATACCAATGCAAACTTAAAATGAGAACGATTAATGTCAAAAGTATTATACTGTTTCGGTAATTGTTTGTAGCTAAGTCTACATTTTCCTACCGTCAACAAATCGTATATGAAAACCTTTAAGGGGATTCAAGGAAATGTGATTTTGCATCTTATTCTTATCTTACGTCACGACAAAAGTTTTAAGCCAATTTGTTTCTCCATGTCGAAACACTTACGGGTAAATGTTGACGAGGTTTGTACTTTTAGTGCAAACAGAGCTACAGATAAAAATCTAATATTCCTGACTATGTGCAGTGATATTCGGGAAAATTTCCTATCTTTTTACTTTCTTTTATTTGTATGACAAATTATACTACAAACAACATATACACTCAAACATCCTCCTTGTTAAATGTATACCTAATGCATAAGGCGTATTAAGTTCATCTT
Source organism: Hermodice carunculata (assembly GCA_964020975.1). NCBI lineage: Eukaryota > Metazoa > Annelida > Polychaeta > Eunicida > Amphinomidae > Hermodice > Hermodice carunculata. The sequence goes on along the minus strand of OZ026615.1, from coordinate 30,664,515 downwards.
ATGTATGTCCGCCCCGATCCGTTGAACATAAGGTCCATATGGGAGTTGACCCTTGGGCGTGCCTTTGTCCAGGGAAGACAGACAAGACGGTGCGCTGAAGCTTTGTTCACACACACTCCTTATAAACGATTTGGACATGGGACACGCCTGTGTCCGATAGAGTGGCTAAGATCCGAGAGGCTGCAACAAAACCAACACTAAATCGCTATTCTTTTGCTGGGAAGTGCCACAGCATCTCGCTTCTTGCACCAAATTGACCAGACACAACTGATACCGGATATCTGAGGAACATATATTTAGCCTCGTGTGAGATTAGTATTCCAGAACATGATAAATTCCCCATAGGTCACGGAGATAGCAGACTATTAAGCGATGTAAAGAGGTATACCTGATACTAAATCGTTTGCGGGTTTTCAAACTTCAGAAAGAAAAATCAATTTCCCCTGTTGTGATATGAGATGAGAAGACTACACTTCTATGGTGTGTATTTCACTGACATTTTTGTAGGAAGCATCTGTATTAATTTCAGATACACATGACACCTGCAGTATATTTTGATATGAGATTCCATAGTGAAAAACAGAAGAAACTACATTATTGCATAATAAGTAATTAGTAAAGTACAAACAGATGCTTTTGAGTGAGATCCTGACATCTGTGAACATTGTTTGCCTGCAGGTGCACAGAGAAATCATGTCAGTTTGCCTGGTAATGCTGTATATAAATTTAGACTTTTAATGTATGGGATCATTTTATTAAAATTCATGAAAAAAAGAAGGGAACGATCCCATAAAATATGACCATTGTGTCAATGCAATACAAACGTGCTGTAATGTATTCACAAATTATATTACAAACAACATTTTACACTCGGACAAACTCTCTTGTAAAATGTGCACCTAATCCATAAGGTGTATCAAATTTATCTCAGGTATGTCCGATCGGACATATGTTGAATATGAGGTCCATATAGAAGTTTACTCTCTCTCTCTCTCTCTCTCTCTCTCTCTCTCTCTCTCTCTCTCTCTCTCTCTCTCTCTCTCTCTTTCTCTCTCTCTCTCTCTCTCTCTCTCTCTCTCTCTCTCAAAATGTACAATGTTCCTTGTGCGTGTTTTCTTTCATTTAACTCTTTTACTGCCAACTGCGACTTAAAGTCAAACGTCCAATAATAGAACATAAGGGTTCGGGTCAACAGCTTTCCTCTTAGCCCTTCGGGCACAATGCACCCAAAGCGTGCCGAGACAAGCTGTTGACTGCGTCCAAAACTTGGCAATGGAATAGTTAACATGTGTTCTAGGTTTACCAGATGGAGTTCGTCGGTTATTTTATCCTTTCAATGGCGGCAGTTATGCTGAAATGCACTATATTGGAGCATCTCTACATGATTTTTGTAGATCAGCATCATATGTACTTTGTAAAGATAGCATGCCATTGTCTTAACTGTCGTACCATGTCTACTGACTTCATCTCTTTACCCACGGGAGGACGCATAATAGGACAATGCCCAATTTTTTTTTTTTTTTTAAATGAAATATGCATGAAAACAAAGCTAGCACACACAATTATCTACCACATCGAATCAATACTAACTACACGATTGGTACTAAATACTAAAAAAGACATTTTATTATTGAGGCCAAACTTACACAAGGGCGAATTTATATCTGATGAATTTGCACGGAATGCATTGTGAATATCTATCAGTCACAGTCGCACTCTATGAAAATTCACACCTATTGCAAACAGCATATTATTCGCCATGCGCCGTGCAAGTGGCGAAAAATTTTACTCCCCTTTACTGGCAAAGTGTTATATTTCGATGATTGTCATGCTTAAGCCTTAAGTGTTTCATAGGTACGCATTCATGCATGCGGCAACAAATGGAGCATTCTGCAGCAATAGGTGTTTGCGTTGAAAACTTCAAAAGGTTTCGTCTTGTCACTGGGTAAGTGCCAACTGATCCGTCTTGTTACCTAGAACCTGTGGGCTTTAATCCATTTTGTACTCCTCACTTTTTGGTACACTTTGTTAGAAGACATCGGACCTTTGGTGGCTTTCTCTCACCCTCAGGGTCATCCCACAGATACACTGTCAACCATCTCCCACCCTCTCTATGGTCGGTCTTCCTCTTTCATTTGTACTCGCAATTCACATAGTTAGTTAATAAGCCGATTGAATTCAGCAAGACCCTGGTTGTGTTCAGTGCAATTTGGATTCTTATTGTTAATTATTACTTCCACAAGAGGTAAACAGTGCGCCTCGCCGTGCAAGGTACAAAACTGATGTTACGCCTGCCATGCCATACAGACAGGTGCGTAGCCTCAGCTGCTGAAGCAACGTGAGTTATGTACTGCCAAAACGATCGACAGACCTCTCTTTTGAAAGTACCGCCGTTTGACAAGATGATGATCACTCTCTGGGCACAGGGGCATTTTATGGGATTTTGAAGGTAAAGACACGTCAGTTGGTCTTCAGCTATCGTCTGATAATTACAATGGACCACAGAAAACTTGTTTTAATTTCATGATGTATATATGTCACCTCGACACTAGGAAAATTAACAATCGATGGAAACGCTTGTGTTGCGAGCGGCCAAAAGTAAACAGAAAGGACCTTATTTTGAAGCAACTGAACTTAGCATAATAGGGTACATGCCTCAGTAATAACTAAGTGAACACCAAGGAGGACATTCCAGTGGAAAACTTCACTGATATCATGAGTGGCTCCCACAGCAGTGTCGTTTAAAAAAATGACAGGGTTTATTATGGTAGGGGTGTCCGATGCCCCTGGAATTCACCTGCAGACTTTAGTGTGTGGTGACCTGTAGGCGGACCGTCAAGCACATGTGTCATAATATCTTTCCTAAAACCCTCGGGTTCATGGACATGTCCATATTATTTAAGCATCATAAGTGTTAGGGCTGGGCGAATTAGGTTTAAAAACACAATTGACGCCCCACACTTTAACATGCACATGAAGATTCAAAATACCTTTACTAACCGAAAGCACTCAGCATCGAGCTCTTTTGTGTTTAAACTCTGTTTCAACTTCGCTGTCCCGCCAATACTCATCTTTTGAAACATTCACGCTCTTTCAACAGCACGTGCACACACAAAAGCCACATGTGTTATAGATTTAATTTGGTGTTAAAAAGTATTGTATTTGTTTGGCCCTTAATTAGGTGCACACGAACAGCAAGATGAACATAATGAGGCTGATCCTTCAAATGGCCCCTTTCTTTTAAAAAACCCACAGACTTCCATTGTTCCTAAACTTCCAAAAACTTTTATGTTTTGAAGAGCTGACAGCCAAAAATAAGCACCCTCGGTGTTTTTTGTGTTATGTTGGAAAGTTTGACGTGAGTTTAGTGCTGACGACAAAGGTACTGAGATAGGCAGACGGGGGGCGAACCAGGTGTGTCGAACATCGGTGTCCCCGGGGGACTGCCCACCGCGAGCCATCATGTAATCAGTTAAGGCACCGTTTGATGTGACAGCCACCTCACCTTGAGGAAATCTATATCAGAACCAGGTGAAATTATACCATGTCATTCTTTAAATACGTTGGCATGTCGATTTCAAACTAGTTTAAAGGCTGCGGTGTCGTGGCACCACTGCAGGGCAGTCAATTCTATTGACCACACATCATCTGATCAAACTTTGGTGTTCTTGCAGTGCCTCAGCAATTCTTAAAGAAATGTCAATGAGTTTAAAGCATGACTCTCCACCAAAAAACATGGAAGGGGTAAAGCATCCAAATAAAAACAGCAGTAGAAAGTTTCATGAGAAAATTCTTCTCATTATACCAAGCGGCTTTAAAATTACAGACCAGACCAAAATTGACCAATTTTCGACAATACATGCCCCTAGGCATAAAAGATGATCATCTCGTCATCATATTTTGGGGGAAGTCACAAACCCGAGGCCGTGGTGGTCAACAGCCTTGCGGGTATACCTTCATATTGCGAGGGAAGGGTGGAATACTTGGTGCTCCATGGGAAATGAGAAGAATTTCTGTCACCTATTTGTTGCATCCTTCCTTAGACAATATGTCTTTAGGGTAGGTAGGGTGTGAAAATGAATTACATGTTTTATGCGTGTTCATTACAGGTTTACTTTGAAGTTATTCCCACTACTTGGGCCCCATGACAGGTAGCCTCGCAGGGGACCGGTTGTGTGTAATCTTACACTCAGTTAATGAATATCACACATGTTCTGATGTGCATGCTTAGAAATATAAACGAGCATGAGTTGGAGAAATATACCACCCTGAAAAGGTCTCGTCCTATCAAATATAAGAACACTTATCAGTGATAGGAATGTGGAGTTGCTCTTATAAAGGTAGATCTCTCCAGGACAGAATGCGTTTCTTCTGAAGCCATTTGGATATCGTGTGTCTGACGGGACACGTTGCTTGCGTGTAGCGCAGCGTGTTTTCGATGAGTGTGGTCTTCAGGTTGTTGGGGCAGGCATCCTCCAACGAGTTCGACTCCACAATTATGTCGTTGTATAGGTATAATTGTTTCCCGACTGGGGCCCTACCAGCATGGGCTACAGGTGTGGGCAGGCCGAGACAAAGAAGCAGTGTCGCTCCAGGCACGCGCGATAATTGTGATGGTTATTGAAAAATAACAGTGAAATATTGACTAATTCGCACATACTGACAATGTCTTAATCGCTCAAAACCCCAGTGGAGTCTTCTGCTCTGACTGCAAGGGATACATGCCTATCATCGTGATGATTGTTCTACTATCTGAATGTCACGGTAAAATCTAATCCGTGTGAACATGTTCCGTATGCTGGACGATAACACGCAACCGCGCAGCTTCCAACAGCGCCAGTTCTTAAGATTCTCTTCAGTACTTCGAGTGGAGAAAGAGAACAATCACATTTATATCTTCTCAGGGTACCTCACACCAGACGGAAACAAAACTTATTCAGGTTGTTCCCATATGTGCCTCCTCACTGATACCGGTGACATCTGACATTGCCCTTCACGACATTGTCTTCAACATCTTGCTCAGTCATTTACCCCCTTAAGGGACACACGGACATGAAAATAGGGACATTCAATGAAAAGCGAAACTTTCTCGTAGGCAGTGACGTGATTTATAATATAATAGTCTACCTTACCCTCCATTACATTGAGCATCCTAATGAAGCTGAGCATTCAGAATTTCGGGGTGTCGATGGGATGTTGCCCAAGAAAGCTGCTGGATAGCAACCCGTCGTACAGATGTCGCCACAAGTTCCGTTCAAACTTTAAACTGTAAACCGTATAGTTAATTCAGTCATTCAAGTAAACGGTAGTTGTATTACCGAAAAAATAATCCGCTCTCAGAAAGGGAAGTCTTGGTGAACGTTTCAAAACGTATTTACATTATATTACGGTGATATTGTCCAGGTTTTTCCAATTCTTCTACTTGTAATAAAACGTGAAAACATTCTATGCAAGGACCACTTTTACTATCCTTGCTACACGTTATTACTGATAGGGTAATTACGTCAAATTGGATTTAACTTAGAAAAGAACCTAGGATGGCACTTATTAAGATATGCACTTGGTCTCTTAATCGCTTTTGTAATAAATATGACAAAAAGTTGCACATTAGAGACCGTTTTGAACAGGTTGGGATTATCCTGGATAAGTGGGGATATTTCATTTACTCGCGATGACTGCTGTCTTATCAAACACAAATTTGTCTTTAAAGATCACACTTCACAGGATGTTTTGCAAACAAATGTCTATGTTATAGTAGCCCTTACAGAATATGTTTGCTCATTGATGAATGAACAAAATACTGAGCAAGAATATGTGTGTAATAGGAGGCATTCATATTTACCTATATTACTTATAGACTTGCTCTGGTCGCCTCAGTTGCTAGGCAATGAAATCATGCTTCCGACATGATGAGAGCACTTGTTCCAGTTATATTACTTAGCCATCCAGAAATACCTTTTTTTTTCTACCAAACAAACAAAAGTTTCGAAATATTTTCAGCATCTTGTACGTTTTAAAACTTAGTGAATGATTTTTAAAGCTGCTTTCTCAAGTTGTTACTGTTATCATAGAAGCTCATTTTGCCCTGCTTAATACATGAATCTGCCCTCCTTCCTGTTAAGTTCTTTGCTGCAGCCTAGGTGGCAGCACATACACCAGTTAATATGAATACCTCCTATTGTAACGACCGCAACCGAACATTCTCAATGATGCAGTTAAGGATCACACCACGTAGGACGTTTTGTAACATTTACATTCGTAAAACAACTGATTTTACATTCAAATATGGCTTTTCAAGTACTTGTTTTATTTTCAATATGACGGTAGTGCAGCAAAGGACGCATGCTACTTTCGGCGACAACAAGCCCATTTGCAAGCTCTATGTAGGCCCCTTTCTTTTTTCCTCACCCCAAAATAATGAGACAATGTCCAGTCGAGCGTAAAATTATGGAGCAGGAAATATGTAAAGTATATAATTTAACAAATAAAAAGCAAATTGCCTGGACTGTATTACGTTTATCTTCAAGAAGATACAAAGCTTCAAACTATCTTACCAAGTGACGACATTTGCCACAAATACTTTCATTCTTTCCTGTTGAAAATGCGAACAGAGCTCAAACATCGAAGGTTTTGATTGGAAGGCAAATTTGTTCTCTGTGCGACGTCATGAGAAATATTGTTAGTAACAGCAGTGAGCAGATATATATATATATATATATATATATATATATATATATATATATATATATATATATATATATATATATATATATATATATATATATATATATATAAACTTTATTCCTGGGCCAAAAAATCGATCGAAACTAATGTCATAAATGTCGCGTGCTAAAGTTTACGTTTCATATCAATGACATGAATCTGCGAGACATGAATCTGTGAGTGTTTTGAATGGCAATTTAACGGGTAATCTATCAAATGTACCTTTGTTTCATATATTTTTATTATTTGTTAATTGTACACATTCAGTATGCCGGTGAAAGTTATCAACAAATATTATGTCGTTCTGACAACCCTCCACTTCTTGTTACCAATTGGTAACAAGTCATGAGTTTCGTGACACTTGAAGCTCAGACTGGGTAACACAGTAAAAAAAGAACAACTCCCGTACACTGCATCTGTTTTCTTAAAGACACGAATTTTACCAAAAATTACTGGTAACACAGTAAAAAAAGAACAACTCCCGTACACTGCATCTGTTTTCTTAAAGACATGAATTTTACCAAAAATTACAAACAAAAGTTTTACAGGAAACCTCTACATTGCAGTACAAGATGCTCCCTGTCCCTCGAGGAGTAACATTGCTCATTGGGTCTAATAATGAATATATTGTCTGCCATAAGTAAACTGAACATCACCGTGATTTTCGGACATTAATTCATCAAATTTGTTATTTCTAAGTGTATTTTTCTTATCCAATAATTTACTTGGCTTCTCGTTAACAGCAATCAACTGGGTTTTGCATTTCAATACGTAACTCGTCAGTACATAAGAAAAAAAAATCGACAGAAAAATAGCGTGGGTTTCATGGTGGTATCACCTGGGGCACCAGGTTTGTACACAATCCCAGGCTAAATAGATAAGGTAAGTATAATTAACTCTTTCACGGTCAGGTTGCTCCACAAGTCGTTAGCAATGATTTTCTTTATGTCTGAAACAAAGTTTTCTAAATTTAAGCCCATCTGGCTTAATGAATTACGACTTTAGTCTCATGATTTTTACATACGAGATCTTAGGGTCGTTAAGATGTCACAGGCTTGCACATACGCGTACCATCTCATCGGTCTGATGACCCTTCCTTCTCCGATATTAATATATTGAATCGGTTGTCATCATTATGAGTATGGAGTCGCTGATAGTGCTTGCAACTGCGTAAGAAAAACAGACAAAATATAAAATGAGATGTTAAGCTGTGAATAATGATATTACGCTGTATTACGACTGCCTTTCAAAGTTTGAGATGCCAAGCTTTGTGCACAATCATCTTACTGTGGATGTCTGAATTCCTTCAGTTGATACATGGATAGGTTCTTTCCCTTGATGTCTGTCATAATAGCCTAATATTATACAATTTATGTACGGTCTTTATTTTTGACTAAAATTTTGAAAAAAAATAATGGTTACACCTCCTTTTTTCGTCTTGTCTTATTTCTTGTTGGTGTTTGTTTTTTATATTGCTTTTGGTTATGTTTATGATATGGTAATTATCATATCTTTAAAATTGTTTACTCCAATTTCGAAAAGGTATTTTGGGATCACATTTGAGGCAAATCCGATTAGAATAGCATGCTGTGCGTTCTATTTGGGTCCCTGGGGTGTCATAATATGGTCTTGTCCGATTTGTTTGGTAACCCCATTATATAGGATCGTCGAAAACCGACGATCCATGGTTGAACATGTGACTCGATCAGTTTGATAAGTGTCTATTCACCTAAAAAAAAAAAAAAAAAAAAAAAAAAAAAAAAAAGAAGAAGGAATAAGGGCGCAAACATGCGCAAGGTCAATATCCGGTACTAAAGACCTTTACCCATCATTCGTTTGATCCAGTTTATGCGTATAGAACCCCAGATCACTCTTAGTCATCATGCAGATTTAGGTCGAAAATTTCCTGTGCTAATCAAGCCATGGATTGAAATCAAAGCGAGGCGACTGACAGGTAAAGCGGGAAAAAGAAACATACATGGACGATAACGTCACAAATAAAATCTCAAGCGGAAATCTCGCATTGAAATCGTTTGCCCTGAAGAAAACCTAATTGCATGTGCTAGATACGGTTAGAATGCGTTATTTTCTTTTTTTTCTTTTTTCTTTTTTTTTTAGTTTTTTTTTTTTTAAACGCTACGTTTGGGTTGTGGGCAAGCCCCCGTGATCATTTCAACGGTTGTACTACTAGTATAATTTCAGTTTGATTTTGGAGTTCTGTAGCTTTACACAACTGTAACGGTAAATTTGTGATAGAATTGGTGGTTGCGCAGGGTCATTTGCTCTCAATAAATGCAATCCCCGTATTTTTCAGGTATTGGCACAAAAGCGAAAACTAACACACGGCAGCAATATACAATTCACTCGAAATGTTACAAAACTATAATCATAAATAATGATATGTAATAAACTCTAAAGTAAGCATGATTCATGGTAAAGGTAAAAATTCCCGGTGTGTGAAGCCCAGTGAACCTGAGTTAATGTTTACAGCGTGCGACCACTGACTAACAGTTGCCCTGTCGCAGCGCGGGGTCGCTGATCTGAGATCTTCGCAGGTATAGCCGCTGAGCACGAAGCATCATCTTAGCTCTCTTGTGAGCTTCCTTTCGCTGATATGTTGTCTATTTTTCTTTCTTTTCTTTTCTTTTCTTTTCTTTTTTATGAAAAAAGAAGTATGGAATAGATGTCATTTACAGAGACCCGTGCAGTCATTTTGGGGAACAATATGAACATTGTGCCATGCAGCTGCGGGGTCTAAGTGGGTAATTTGAGGAAGATCGGGAGAGAGAGCAAATGATGGATCACTTCCGCTACGGTAGAGTGAGAACAAAGTAGATACCTTGGTCCCCTTCATTCAGCCCGACCAGTCACAAAGCACCGACTTGTAGCGGTCTCTTTCATCCAGGCCTAATCATGAGAGATTACCCTCGCGTCGCTTAGTAGTGCTATACCTTGAGGGCAACTTGGCTGTTTACGGCACACCAAATACCTATGCCCCCTCCTTGGGCCCCCTCTACCATCCATCATCGTAATTGTCGAGCATTACGGCACTATTATTTGCAGTATTTTCAGTGTTGCTACTGAGACGATGGCCAGGCAAAATGCTACGAACGCTGTCACCCTCGGAATGTTAATAGTGGGGGTCTGGGTCTCGCTGGCACTTCAGCCACTCCAAGTGGGAATATTTTCTCGTTAAATCATATAATTTGCTTTACCACCCATAGACTTTAACTCAGTCTTACTGGTAGGCAAGCGGATAATATCTGTTATGCTATAGTAGTTACATCGTTATTGGGACCGCGTGTCGGGTCTTCGTGTCATTTTCTCGTTCTGCCTCGTTTATTAATACCAACTTCTTGCCAATTGTAACAAATACTTGTCGGCTGAATATTCTACAGGTCTTTTAACATCATATATTTGCCAAAATAGTGTGATTGTATTCCAATGAATACCCAAAGGTGATGGTTAATCATATTTGAAATGAATTAGTCACATATCTGAACATTGTCCTATCAAAAAGATTATGTCCACATGATGTCTCATAATTCTTTTGATGGCCGCCATCGGCAGGTTTATACAATAACATATTATATGTGTTTCAATCTTTGAAAAGTGAGATTGAAAACTCTATTAAAAATATTAGTGCCGTCATGATGAATAGAAACCCGCGTTGCACAGCGCATCAGGTAATCTTCTATGTCTAATGCTCTGAAGTCATTTGCCAAAAATGTTGCCGTGAGATGGATGGCCCGCACTGGTTCAAGAAATGGTTGCTGATTGGCTAAACTTGAACGTTGGTATTAAGTGTCAGATATGGCTTCTTATCAGCGTCCTCATCATTATATAAATATAGTTCACTAGACAGCCTATCTTTTGCACCATCTCATATTGTCATTAGGTAATGAGTTATTCAGTTTATTCAAATTTTGCGTTCTACAATAAAAAACAAACAAACAAACAAACAAACAAACAAACAAACAAAAACCGATAAAGATATGCATTATTTTGTTTGCATGCCTGTTTGCTTCCTATCTCCTTCAGGTCTTGTGTACAGTTGTTTGTATATGTGTTCAAAGTTTATGTGGATATATGATACTGCAGATGAGATCAAAGTTGATACCAGCTCTTTTTATCTGGTCGAATTGATGCATAAGATAAGGACTGAGACCGATCGTCGTTGCAATCATGTTTCTTGGTCATAACTTAAAATTGCTGACACATGTAATCAAATATAATCGATAGAAATTATATATGAATCGAGATCTTTTCCTTGTCTATTGAGTATGTGATTTTGAGAAACACGATGAAAATTTATTATTGTTACTTTACCATTGGGTATGTGATTTCAGCTTTCTTTTGACGGAATTTATGAGAGCACGGTCAGAACAAGAGATAATCACAGATACCTCGGTGAGATTGTCACTTTATTTGGCTAGCCAGAAGACACTGTACATGGAGTCAAGTAACATTCCCACCAAAATGTGAAGAGATTTCAGCTTGAATAGAATAATTCGTTAAAAATCTGAGATATGGAGCAACATCACTTATAGTATACAGTTTTGATGGACTCGTCCACAAAGAACATTTCAAAAAAAATAAAAAAAATAAAAAAAATAAAATAAAATAAAGTGAAATAAAATAATTTAAAAAAAAGTAACATACGACATTGCCATATGCAGTAAATCTGATGTCAATACATTCACAGAGGTATTTTATATTCCCGCAGGTAATAGCAACGGTGATCGTTTAAAAGTCTTCAGTATATTTTTGTGTTTATAGTGATAAAAAAAAACAACAACTCATTATGTCCCCTTTTGCATATTTTCTCATTATAGCGTTTCCTTCATTTTTTCACCAAATAATGCCACATATATGTTGCAGATGCAACCAATTCATGGCTTAAATCTGAAATAAACCCATGAAAATCATTTTATTAGGTATCCATCATGCATAATAACATACATGCACCCTGCTAGCACAATACGTTGAATCAATGTCGAGACAACCTGAGTGATGTTGGCCCAACGTTGATTGAACGTTGGTGACGTGAAGCCAGGATTGATCAAACATGGTGTACCAGCAGGATTAGATATATAAATATACTGCAGATCAGCCCAGTTTAACCAAAATTATAGTCTGACGGACTATTATATCATTCAAACTTGAAGATTGGAGACAGACATCGTGGCTAAATATTAATCTCGTAACGCCACAGTGAATTAATAATGCACTCTGAACCAAAATATTATAATCGTAATTAATTTGACTTTTTGGCAAAAATATTGATGAGGGAAGTTGTACATTCACAGCATTTGATCAATTAACAAAACTTAGTTAAGGTGCTACTGATCTGCTATGTGCACGGCAAACATTACCATGCCCCCGCCCCCCATTCATGATTGGTTGAAAGAAATATTTTGTTTGGGGTCCACAGAAGCATCGTGAAAATGCCGGCATGGATGAAGATTTGCACTATTGGTTTCATTTTAAGTTGGATTAGCCAGTTTTATGTACATGGCCAATAGTTTTGCAGAAAATACTTTTTCGTTTGACTTCATAAGAACTACCGTGTAATCCACCCTTTATGCAATGTAGCTTAACTATTTGTTATTTTTCACATGACTCAATGACAGACGACAGCATTTTCCTCGGTAAGGGATCGAACATACGTAAATGTACGGATTACATCTAGGGTTCCAGTACTCTCGACCAATGGCTAGTACCGTTCTATTCGATATGTTTCTTATGACGCCAACTGTATTTCTACAAAATGCACGAAAGCTCGGTTTCGTCTAACGATGCTGACGTAAGAACATGAACGCATTGTGGGGAAATAAAATTGTTATTGGTAACATAGAATGCCTTAATATTAGAAAACTAGCGCATGCTCGTCATTTTTGGCTCAACGCAGTTCACAGATGAACTTTTATTTAGGCTTGTTAATCTCTTTTACTTATCAATGATTGTGTTGAGGTTGAAATTATTGGTTTGCTTCAACAACTTTTATAAGAAAATATTGTTGTGCTTTGGCATGTTCAAACAATGCAAATTGCAAGAAAACTCAAGCGGAGGTTTCCCACAAAGATGTGGGATAATTGATATTTTCGAAACCGAAATGCTACGTTATAATGGTAATTTTGTGATGTACACTATCACATACCTTACCATGTTTTCGTGCATTTTGTGAATTCGTTTGCTTAAAAATGGCACGAATGAGGTATGGGTTCTAGTTTATGGCAGAAAACATGAGGTAGCTTGGTGCCTCAATTTGGAATCCTTGTGATACAGGCTCATAAGGGAGTAGAGTAACCATTTTGGACAAATTTTTTACCTTTAAGAAAACAACATAAAGAGGGGATTACCAAGTACATGCTATCATGTCATGTGATCTTGCAGATTGTCACATTTGAAAGTAAAGTGTCTTGATTAGTCTTCTTAAAATGAAAATAAACATTTACACCTCAGTGGCCCGTTTTTTGTAGCAATTTACAAACATTTGAGAACAAAGAATTCAAGAACAAAACCGAGACACTGAAAGACAACAGAGATACTTTTGAGGTCGTAAAATTTATTGGCTTCTCAATTTTGATCATAGGCTGTTCACCGCAGTACGCCACGCCACAGTTGCCACCCTGTCTTATCTGGCGTTTGCAATTTGGCATGAGTTAAGGTGCCAGAACACCTGGATCACTAGACAGCCAGATATATAGTTGAAGGATAGACGCCAAAACGCAGTTTGACACGTGCTGCATGACTATATTCCCTGGAATAACAACTATCTAGTTGATCTCTATAATGTTCCTATTTATGAGAACAGAATATTTTTGAGGTAATTTTGCTTTTGCTGTAACATTATTATTCGACGTTTAAGTAAGAAACATCATTTCCAGAGAATATCAATGTGTAACTGTAATCTATTTGTCATTTGAGAGTATTGTCAAGCAGATAAGAATTATTCAAGCATTATCAAAATTGAAACAAGTCGCCTATGTGCTTCGGCCGTTCTCTCATATTTGTACTTGCCTAAGTCACTTTTCGGAAGACTTCAATCTTTGATTGTTTTGTGATATTTTCACAAGCCAGACCATGATTTACAACCATAGCATGGCAAAAACCACAAACTTTAGGTTTACTTACCTCTGGCCAGAAATAAGACAAAAAGACCACAGTATTACCATGGGAAACTGTCACTCAGTGCTTACAATTTTGACGAAATGTTTTATACATGTGGCGATCCTATCGTTCACTGCATGTACATACGAAAGTGAAAACAACATGTTTTTCCTGAAGCAAACAACACCACGGCGAACTTTGAACTGTAATAACTGCATCATCATTACAACACTATATTTTCCTACGACACAGGTACAAAGATACGAAAGCAGGTATTGCAGTTACATATACGCAACAGAAAGAAACTCCATGACTTACTCAGGTTAGTGTTACAAAACCACAGATCGTACGAAAACGATGATAAACTATAAATAAATTGTCATTAGTTATTATGGTCATTTCGGCGTTATTAGGTCCTGTGGCGCGTGAGAAAGCTGCAGATTAAGTTTTGCAAGCTAATTGTCAAACGTACATGCATGTATAATAACCCTAACGTACAATTTTAAGTACACGGATAAATCTATCCCTTCTTCTTTTGTTATTGGCATTACAAAGTTTTAAGATAAAGTTGTCAATGTGTGTCTCTAAGATTTATCGCTTTAAAATTACAATTTTATTGCTAAAAGTTTTAAACAGTCGCATGGCATACTAATTACTAGTTTCTTTGATGCTAATAATACCCATCACTTTTAACTGACCGTTTGGTTTAGCATTTTACGCAAGGCATTTCATTAGAGTGATCACATAACTTTGCGTAGTTGCATCCAAGCTCCATCCACATGAAACCTTAAGTAGAAGACGTTGCATTTTGATATCGTGAGTGAGAGTGAGTGTATGCAAGCATGTTTCATCTTCAAGTTCATCTGCACAAATTTTGTTGTGATGTTTCTAAAAGTCTAAAGCCTGACTTTAGATACAATAATTTATTACCAATAGCTGCTAATACAGTATAAAATATGTTCCTTGTATTGTCTTGGTGTCTGCTTAAGCGAAATAGAATTTATTTTCTTTTTTTTTTTAATCTTTTTATAATAATGATAATAATAATAATAATAATAATAATAATAATAATAATAGTAATAATAATAATAGTAATAATAATAATAATCACTATTATTATTATTATTATTATTATCATCATCATCATTATTATTATTATTATTATTATTATTAGTAATAATAATAATAATCACTATTATTATTATTATTATTATCATCATCATCATTATTATTATTATTATTATTATTATTATTATTATTATTATTATTATTATTATTATTATTATTATTATTGCTGCTGCTGTCATTTCTCTGCAATGTTTCTTCGACTCTATTTATAATGTCCCTTCCAATTCTGTCATGTACAAAATCAAGATCTCGGTGTCCTGTTAAGATATATAATACAGGCATTGATAAATGACAAAGTTAACCATGAATTTGTACAATGACATGCAAAAATACAAAAAAATTGTTGACAAAGATAAGATTGCAACATTTTGGGTCATTACAGATAATAAACTTCCAGACACACTCGATACATATATTTACATCATAAAACTACTGGGCTGACTTAACGAAAGAGACATGCAAGTCTATAATTTTCTCTTAAGATAAGACTCGTGCTTCGCTAATACTAGAAGCTATTGTCACCTGTTCAGAAAAAAACTCTAAATTTTTCATTGTAGGTGAAGTCAAACCTCTCAGAATAATTTAGTTCGAAAGATAACGGTCAAGCAAAATATTATCATCAAACTATAACAATAATCTTAAGAGTTGTTTTCTGCTGAAAGTAAACATACTTCGAAAGTGGCAAAACCGGGTACGGTTCTACACCAAATACTTTTCGATAGTAAATATACTATGGATAGCGTCAATCCCTAATGCAATGAAAACATTGTGACGAACGAATATCCAACTGTTTAGTTCGAAAATACCGAGTTTTTCCTGAGCGATCCGCTTTAACTATATCTCGGATGGAGTGTCTAGATTAAAGAGAAGATGGGGATACCACTGACAGATGTAATTGTGCATAAAGAGAGGCAGAAATCACCAAGGACAACCACAGCGACGCTTAAAAAACTAATGATCCTACGCAGGGCAGTCCGCATTGGTACATGACACTCAAAATGAAGACGAAGCATCGTTAAAGTTTTGCCTGATCCTAAACCACTATAATTTGCCGTAAGGTGATATGTCCGTAGCCACCTGCCACCTGGTCTAAGGCAGCATATCCACTCTATCTGAATTGCATATTGTTACCACGTATAGGGACCTGTAATCCAACGTCTCGGGGTCTTTACGAAACAACCTGATATTTTGGGATCATTTTGGAACAAGAGATTCAGTAATTGCCGTATGAATCATCACTTGTCATCAATAGAAAACAGACTCTATGATTGAAGATTTTAGTTGCGCACATTGTGTGAACGAGTTACTATTTCAGATTCGGTTTGGGAAAGTAATCTGCTAATGGTAATCATCTGAATACTACAGATTCTATTTGTTTATTAATTTTATTGAATTAGTACAAATCCGAAGACTAAACCTCTGGTCAAAACATAAATATATTTTCCGGTATTTTCTTTATGCTAGTGGAATTAAGTCTCGGGTTCTGGGATTATGCCGTATTCAATACTTTATACTGGGCCATTTGCTGTCAACTGTGTTGATCATGGCATTCTCATGTATCTGACCACTGACCTGTTCTTATTTAAGAAAAGGGGATTTGGCCAATTCGATATGTGCGTTTCTCACTTTCGTCCAGGCGACAGACTCCAACTGTTGCTGATTCAAGATGCGGTCGTTCCGTATTCAAAACAATGAACTTTGGGTATTCATAATAGTATTATCTAAGGAGGGAATAACTACATATCATAATAACTGTTTTAGTTCCTTTATCACATAAATAACAAAAAAACACATACAAGAAGTGATCAGACGCTATTACTAGACTATCCATCAGTTTCCCACCTCATGCTTGAACAAATGACTGAGATGACACTGATTCATACACTAACAGTTCCGCACGCCACTTCTATGGCTATGAAATCCACAGTTGTCATTCTGGACTGGAAGAGTGGTAAGTTGCATTGGTGAAGCCAACTCAGCACCAGTACTATTTATGATTGGGAATATCATCTCGCAAGCTTCTACCCAGAGGTCCAGTCGTTTCTTTCGAAAAAGGGCTTGCACAGACAGCCAAAGGCATAATGCTTCTTCCTACTTTAGACATGGAGCTTACAACACTGTTAACGAGCCACTCAGTTGTTTGGGTCTTAGAGAATTGTTCAACTTGAACAGTAAGAGATTCTCTGTTTTGATAAAGAACCTTATCATTTTATTATACAGTCGTTGTACGTTTTTCTTCATTTGTTATAAAACCTTAACTTTTCAAACTGGAGAGTTATTTGCACTCTGGATAATAAATTGCCAAAGACACAGGTTCTGATCGCACAAGCTCATTTCATTTATATGTAAAATAGTTGCATAATAGCATGGTTGTAGTCCCACGATAAAAGTAATCAGATCCTTGGGGGGTATTGCCGGGAATATTCAGGGGATTTAGCGAAAATTGAAATTCCTGAACTTGTTTTAATACGTTGGATTTGCTTATGGTACAAAGCCAGATATTGAACTAGGCACAGTACCTCTATCACGAATAACTTTGAAGTTACAGAAGATTTATACTTAAATTTGTATCTAATTTGCATAATTTTGAAATGGAAGGATCGGTTTCAGTATTAGGGCTATAGCATAAAACTTTTGGATTTTAAGCTAAATCGGTTTCTGAGAAAAGCTCCGGATAAATGTAGTGGGAAAGAAAGATTGAAGAATTTTGAGAAAACAGAATGTCTTTGCACACAGACATCAGTAGAGCATGCATTGTATTTGTGTCTTTTTGTCCAGAACCACTTCCTAGTAGTCATTATCCTGATCCACAACCCGAACTCTTCACTCTCCATATGAATCATACGATAAGCTACGTATACGATGCGATAACATACAGTGTGTTATCATGTTATATAATATGCCACTCGATGCAATGTCGTACCCAGCCACGACATGCTACGCAATGCTATACCTTGCCACGTCATACCATAGCATACCATACCATACAAAATTGTGCTGTATTATGCCATGCATTTCTCTTTCAGCAAGCAAATTCCAGACACGAAGAACATGTCTTAGACCTGTTCCAACGAAACGTAATAAAATGGTCCATTTGAATCACTTTGGACATTAAGATTATTGAGTGAATGTTGTACTACTAGGAACAATATTGATTGAAAGTTAAATTTCCATGAAATTTTTGTTCAAAGGTGCATGGTGAACATCGCAGTAGGTAGAAGATAAAACATTTATGTGAAAATACGGACCGCGCCATTCAGCATTCACATATTTGACACACATTTTCATCGTTACATGTCAGGCTTGTTTTCTCATGCCGGAAAGTGCTCAAATATCTGTGAACTATCATGCGTAATTAGACAAATTCACATTCATATTATTGGTCTTGCAATGTAGAAAAGTTAACACCCAGGCGAATTTTACCACACATGCAGTATTTACCATACCATCCTATACCACAATGGAGATTCAGTCTAAAGCATTCCCCTGTCTTCTCCGGACTCCGTGCAGCCGGGATGTGTTGAGGAAAGCTGGTGGCATATTAATCTCTATAACAAACAAACAAACAAACAAACAAACAAACAAACAAACAAAAACAAACAGAAAAAAAACCCACCACCACCACCACCACCACCACCACCACCAACAACAACAACAACAACAACAACAACAACAACAACAACCCCAAAATGTGACTTTTACGACAGCAGACGCTTGATGGTAATTTTTCACGGAAAAGGTTGCACGCCGACACATCGGCGTTAGATCCCTTACGTTTGATAGTGCAAATATTTCTGAAGGCACGCGGGGCGATGTCTCATATAGAAATTGTTATTATTTGATTGAAAGAAGCATTTATCAAACGGTATGTGATAACCAAATGCGTCATTATTCATGCGTGCATATGTACTCAATAAATGCAAGGTTTTTATCTCGTATATCAACTTAAAAACGATACCTATTGCTTATACGAATAACTTTGTCTACTGATAATTGTTGAAAACAAATAAAGTCAGTTTATTTCAAATAATGGTGTAGATAATGAAAAAAAATATTCAAAATTGAGATTATACAAATTTAAACATATTGTACACAGAACAGAGAAATGGTAGCATTATGAGGTCGAAATTGCATATCACGCTCGTCTAGTGACACCCATTACAATATACAGGCAAACCAAAATAGAACGGCGCTAAAATGATGATATATACAATTAATTTGTACTCGTCTACCTGTCTTTTCTTGAGGTGTATTATGCTTTTTCGGTACAAAATCCTCGACACCACATAATCATGCAATGTCAAATGTCGTGTGCTCAAATTTTGCGTTGACTACTCCCTGTTTGGTATATTTTGATTGAAAGTTGTGAAACCTAAATCAGGATATGCCATCAAAAGACATTCTTCATGGTTTTGATCCTATTAGTGACTATACTATTTATCAAAGCTGAGGGTTTAGGTTGTGAAATTCGGTGTTCAATGCATAGGTTTCTACAGGACCAGCTCTGTTTGCCTTGTTCACAAAACAAGTCCCTTGATCTTGTGGCACCTGTGGTGTGCGACTGCTGTCGTGGGAGACCATATTTCTGAGAGTAAGGGGTCACTTTCTTTGTCAGTTTACCTAAAAGAAAGATCACATTAATCTAAGATCTTGTTACTGAGGATTAGCAAAGATTGTGAGTAAGTGTCTACGTCATTATTATTTGACACTCGCCTAAAAATTCCGCAACAGCACAAATGCCAAATCTCTGAATGATGGGATTCTGACGAGAAGATTAATATAGAACGTGTTTCCTTTTTGCACATTGCCAAATTCTGTGATGAGAACGATTTGTTTAACATATTTCTTGCCAAATGGAATGTAAAGATAGCGATAAAGAAAAAAGTTAAATGCCAAGACCTGTTGTTAATCATGTCTGTCAAGTTGCTGGGTATGAAAAATTCATGGTCGATATCTATTTGTTATTACATATATTCAGGTACTGGAAATGAACAAAATAACACTGCAGTAAAGGGATCTATTGGCACTGCGTATGTTCGGTTGCAGGATATGAACACGTCGACTTGTGTCCAATGTAGTTCCAAAGTTAAAATTACCACAAAACATTGATCAAGTAAAGTGTCTCATGTACGTATTGTATGCAAGATAATTCTCTAGATAACCCGGATACTGGTAATTGCATGCATGAGTCCGCAGTATCTATAAAAGTGATACTTTGACATGGCTCTGTTTTGGCTGTATCAACTTTCATCCGTCTGAAACATAGAAAGCCCAAACATTTCCATCAGCTGTTTTTCTTTCGTTGAATGATGGGTTCTGTTGTCAAAAATAGTGCGACAGAGTGAGACGCCCGCGGAGTCACAGGGTAACTTGGTTTTTAATTAATGCCATTAAGTTGCAGCATATGGCACTGTCCATTAAGCCATTTTCAATGGGAAACACTTATTGGCAGATGGCCTATGAACACACCTCTATAATAAAAAACAAGGCATGGGCCATCCTTTAAGAGTGCAACACAGGTGTCATGTTATACCTCGTAATGATGAAGATGTCCAACTGCTAAGCTGTACATGGTTCCTTACTACAACATTCATGACTGGTATGTTACAGAGTACAGCACTGTTTCTTGCAATGCCTATTGCCCAGCAAACCAAAGTGTATAACATCAAACATATGCACACATTTTTACAGAGGCTACTGGTTCTATGTTAATTATTTATGTATTATGAACGTCGCTTAATTAAATGTCTTCAGTTTGACAAATTACTTCGAAGCCACCACAACATTTTAGATGCAAATATATAACGGTTTGGTCTTCATTATGTCTGAGGGCCAACACAGATATATTGTTTTTCTAGGAATTCTTTCTTTCTTTCTTTCTTTCTTTCTTTCTTTCTTCCTTCCTTCCTTTCTTCCTTTACAGGCAATTTTTTCCGACACTTCATTTGAAAAGTATTATACGTAGAAAATTCCAAACTTGGTACAATTATACTTCTATAGATGAAGTCTCGCTTTTTTTATAATTAGAGGTCATGCTTTTCAAAATTATGCAAATGAGGGCTAATTAAAGTTTTAAGTCTTCAATATCTTATATACTGTAGTAGATCTGGTTCCGAGTGTATAGTGTATAGTTCGATCATAGCAAGGCAAAGGTCATCTCAAATGTCAAGGTCCTGTCAAGGTCAAAGGTCATGTCAAGGTCAAAGGCCAATTTTTGGTCAAAATGTCATTGTAAAAGTCAAGGTCCATTTCAGGTAGAGGTCATCTCAATGTCAAAGGTCATTTCAAGATCAAAGGTCATTTTCTATGGTGGCTTTCTTCTAGTCATAACTTGGTCAATTTTTATCGAATTTTGATCATGTTGGGCTCAAATTTTAGCTATTGTAACCCTGCACATTTTGAAACTTACATGTGACCCCTGAAGATTAAAGGTCAACGTCATTTGGACCTTTGAAAGTTTCACCAAGCCATAACTCGGCCAATTTCCATCCAATTCTAACTATGTTGGACGTAAATTGTAGGTATTATAACACTGTACATTTTTGCAATTTACATGTGACCTGTACAGGTCAAGGGTCAAGGTCATTTGGACTTTGAATTTTTGATCCAGCCATAAGCTTATTGGAATGTGAAGTAACAAAGGACAAAAGTTGTACCATTTAATATCTACAACTTTTGAAGGCACACAGACAGATTTGCTTTGAAGCAAATCTTCTTTTCTAGTTCGTACATAACTCTTTATATACATAAGCCACTCTTTATACAGGCTGCATAAATTGTGGGGTCTCATTCGCTATCAACAATAGCCCCTAATTGCACGAGTGAAAGTAGTTATGTCTGTGTACCAACACAGACATACTGTTTTCCCAGAAATTGTTTCGTTCTTTCTTTCTTTCTTTCTTTCTTTCTTTCTTTCTTTCTTTCTTTCTTTCTTTCTTTCTTTCTTTTTTTCACTTTTCTTTCTTTCTTTCTTTCTTTCTTTCTTTCTTTTTTTCTTTCCTTCTTTCTTTCTTTACCAACAAGTTTATCCACATTTTTTCTCGGAGATTATTATAGATAGAAACTCCAAACTTGACACAATCATACTTCTATAGATGAAGTCGTGTCTTTTTATAATGAGAGGTCATGCTTTCCAAGATGCAAGTCAGGGCTAATTAAAATTTTCAATCTTCAATATCTTATATTCTATAGATGTGGTTCCGAGTTCGATCATACCAAGGCAAAGGTCATCTCGTATTTCAAGGTGAAAGATCAATTTTAGGTCAAAATATTATTTTGTAGGTCAAGGTTCACTTCAGGTAGAGGTCATCTCAAGGTCAAAGGCCACTTTGATGGTGGCATTCTTCTAGGCATAACTTGGTCAATTTTTATCCAATTTTGATCATGTCGGGCTCAAATTGTCGCTATTTTAACACAGCATATTTTTGTAACTTACATGTGACCTCTAAAGGTCAAAGGTCAACGTCATTTGGACCTTTGAAATTTTATCCAGCCATAACTCGGCCAATTTCTATCCAATTCTAATCATGTTTGGCTCAAATTGTAGGTATTGCAACACTGCACATTTTTGTAAGATCATGTAACCTCTACAGAGCAAAGGTCAAGGTCATTTGGCCCTTTGAAAGTTTCATCTTGCCATAACTTGATTAATTTTCATCTGATCATCATCGGGTGCACGGTTGGCGGAGTTGCAACACGCTCGCCTTTCACCTCTGCAGACTGGGTTCGATTCACAGCCGGGGAAGGAAGTGGAAAGAGTTCCGACCACTCTGACTGTACATGGTGGCTTTCTCTCCGAGTCATTCAGTTTCCTCCACCAAACAAGTAGCTAGCAAAGTATACGCCATCATCTGTGCCATGGAGGGTGATTAATATGGGATTGGTCTGTTTCGCAATCCATGTAAAAAATATGGGTCTATACTATACTTTCACCTGATTTGGTTAGTGTTTGGCTTTAATTGTGGGTATTGTAATACGGTACATTTTTGCATTTTACATGTGACCTCTAAAGGTCAAAGATCAAGGTCATTTGGACTTTGAATTTTTCATCCAGCCATAAGCTTAATGGAATGTGAAGTACCAAAGGACAAAAGATGTAGCATTTAATATTTACAACTTTTTGAAGCAAACAGAATTGGTTCGAAGCAAATCTTCTTTCCTAGTTACCATTCTCTTTATTGATAAGAGTCATCTATATACGCGTGAATAATTGTATTGTTTGTTACGTCTTGGATCATTAAATTGTTTTTGGTCATTGACACTATAGCTAATATGGCAAGTTGCCATGCTACTCAATGTGTTTTGTGCATGGTTTAACTTGGATTTCGAAGAATTTGGCCATTATATATTCTTTAAAGACTGCAAGTATAGGTTATAGCGTGTAAACATACATATTTTATAACGTAAACCGGTGACGTCTCATATTTTGTCGTTATAACTGAGCTTGAATAGGGAAGGTTTTGTTGGATATTGGCCAAAAGTTCGACCAGGTTAAATGGCTTGTCATAATATTGCCTCTGAATATTCACCGGGTTATGCCACACAGTGTATTCCTTCGTCTCTCCAGATAATGGCCACGTGTACAAACCTTTAGTGTCTATAATGTTATATTATTTGCCCGTGTGATTCCCAATATAGCCATACAAACAGCCGACGCCCACGAGAAATCAAAGACAAAAACGTAGAAGGAACCTTGCAAAGCATATGTCATTGCATTTTGATAATATGCCGCTCGTCCTGGTAATGAGACGTTTCTTTAACGTATTTCACGCCAATAGAAATAAGTAATCTAATGCTATATCATGTGTGGTTTCAAATGTCATTAAATACAAAACAAACTATAATTTTGACGAAAATGGATTGGAAAAGGGATAATAAGAGGATGTCAAGTCACAAGTTCACCTCTACTCTTATTTTGTGTTGGCGTGGCTGATACAGTATACTGCTCTCACTCGTCATGCCCATAGCCATTTGGTGTTCAAACGAAACAACTAATCATTAAAACAGTTTAACATCTGTTTCGAACACGAACAAGAAATATCTTGTGGTGACATGTCAGCTAATATTTTACCGTAGATTATCGAGTTGGTTCATCCTGTAAATAGCAGATAAGCGGATAAAAATTGGTGCAACTTTTGGTGTACGCTCGACAGGGCATACAGTTTTACAGGGAACTTGAAAAAAAAAACTTGGCAAATAACAAACTGAGTTATTGTTCTGTTTTTTATAATATGGTTGACATTGTGAAACCAGCAGTAGTGAGTTACGGAATGCACATCGAAACCAAAGTTCGCCTTGATTAAAATCTTAAGTTCACGAGGCGTCTTCGTTTTTTCACTACTCACAATCTGAATGTCATTTAACTTGTCAGCATTTGAGAGGTGAAGCTTGTCAAAAGAGACATGCAAAGTAAGTAATATTTTTTATTTTTTAAGAACGGAAAATATTTTTTCTTGGCCTGATAATGTACTGTCATTACCATATCACAATCGTGTTGTAAGTATAGTAAGTCTTTGTCAAATGCGACCGAGATCAATGGAACTTGGAATCTCCAAATTTATGGAAAACCGAGGGCCTGAATAAATAAATAAATAAATAAATAAATAAATAAATAAATAAATAAATAAATAAATGAGTGAATAATTAATTAAATAAATAGATAAATAAATAAATAAATAAATAAATAAATAAATAAATAAATAAATGAATAAATAAATAAATGAGTGAATAATTAATTAAATAAATAGATAAATAAATAAATAAATAAATAAATAAATAAATAAATAAATAAATAAATAAATAAATGAATAAAAAGAACGTCATATGAAAGTGGCAGATCAATTTCCTGGAAAATAGGATGGGAAATTGATTGATGACCCAAGTAGTCTGACAAATTCGCCACCTTGAGGTATAAAATCGATAAAAGTACAATATGCAAATATGTATCAATATATTGGTATATTGTATGATTATACATGACAATAATAACACTGGTGTCTGCACTTTAGCGTCAATGCTGCTATAAAGACACACAGCTAATCCCATATGAAAGAAACCTGATAGAAATAGTATGTTTTGAGGCGGCAGATTTCAGGATCAGCGATACAAAATTAGCGTGACAGATCGTGACAGCATGCTTTGCCGTGATACGATTAATATAGTCTCTGACAGATAGACGTAATGCCAGTCAAAAGTATAGAAAGAGGAGGCATTTGCCACGATGTTACGAGCATGAAATTTCAACATCAAAAGCCTCCGACTCAGTCAAGTTTGAAGACAAGGAATTGAGACAGTTGTTGCACAAGGTCAAAGATTAAAGTTTGTGTCGGTCACATGCGCAGCCATAATGCTCCGGTGCGCATGTGTTAAAAAGGACAATTTGGATGCAGTCCATGGCAGGCCGCTGGCATCATAAATCAAAATCTGTCAGGTGCATGACAGCGCATGTGCAGATCATGTGAGACTTCATATGGTCATCATCAATCATATCCATTCCATCGCATGTTAGGCTAAAGTTTAATATATGTTATTTCAATTTCTCACGGTTAATTTGGAATTACCTCAATGTATGGTATCGTCTTTTCATCTATTTTTGCTCTTCCACTGGACTAGGTTTCTCCAGGCAAAGGGAAACTCCGCCGATTACAATGTAAAAATTCAATCATAACACTTTTTACATATTTACATACGGAACAACAGTGCCGTTATTCTATTTCCATATTAGACCAGAAGGTTTAATTTTGTTTTTCTTGGGTAGTACCCAATGACTCTTCCTGTCTTTTGTGCATTTCTTGTGGTTGAGTTGCTTTTCAAAGCTTTATGAAGAACGACTTAATCGAAACATTTCATTTTACGCCGTGTGATTTGTCGTTTCAGTTGTTGCGAATGGTCATGATAGTGAGTTGCCACACGAGTTAACTAGAAAATGAAAATGGTTGGGTTTACCTTTTTTGTAATTAAAAAGTCATTGGACAGGGGCGGATCCAAACATTTGTAACGAGGAACAAGACCCTAAAATCTTGCCTTTGTTGGTGTCTGTAGGAGACCTGGGATGAAAATTGAAGCATCAAGAGCCGAACGTTGGTGCTGTATGAGCTTGAAGAATGGGGAATATATCCATACACGTCATAACACAAACTCTTGTTTGGATATGGCAGCATCAAAACACATCATAAGTATTTTTCTTTCATTTTTCCCTATCTTTCGGATACAAATATATGTGAACTTTATCTTTAAGACTGCGACTAAGTAATTCATTAACTATAATTATTATCACAGATAAAGATAAACGTTCTATCTGTTGCTATGCTTGAAGAATAACCAAAAGAATGTGCAGGTGGTTCTTGTACTGCTAGAACCTGACGGGAATCCATTCCACAGGAACAAATATTTTGTGCTTCTTGGGGACCGTGGTGTGTCACGTTTTATCTTAAGGAAATAAAACTTAATGATAGCTTCTGTATTTTCCTTTCGTACTTCTGTCGGAAGTGCTTCGTCGAACTCAAGCCGTGTCGTATTGGCCAACAGCTGGTGACCGTCGTTCACCTGGATGTTACAATGCTCATTCGAAACAGGCGCGTGAGCTTCAAAGCTGATCTAGTATACTGGAGCAGATGACTTCGCTGGGTTTCAGCGGGAGAGACCAGCCTTAGATGAACAACTGAACTGTCGCCATGGCGCCTTTGCACCAAAAGCAGGGAGGATAGTCGATGGTTTATGTCATATTAAGTTGATGAGGTGCTGGCCCATCGTTTTTTTTTTTCTTGCATTGCTAGGGAAGACATACCCTTGCTTCAACATAACTTTATAACTCTTTGGAAATAACCCCCCCCCCCCAATTAAATTTGAATGCGCAATTCTTATTGAATCCCGTTTTACATATATACGAGTCCGTCATTGTTTGGTATGGTTATCAACGTTACAGTGATTTGTACATTTTAATCTAACTAGGTAAATCCTTGTGATCATGCTTCTCTCTTTTGCCTCAAAATCTGTTGATGAACAAAGTACATATACTCTAATAATAAAATTAGAAAGGTTCTCAGTAAACGTTGTCAGGATGCATCAGCATCACATCGAAGGTATTCACATTACTCGGCACAAACAAGTGCCAGGGTTCGTTTAGAGTACAAAAAAGTGCACTTAACTCATGAAGCAAGTTTGACTAGAAACGGTAATAACATCCTCCGTGAAAGACAGAAACTATTAGTATTGGGAGCATCAGTGACACAAAATGAATGACCCGATCAAGGAACCTGAAAGGAAGGAGGGCAATACGCCATGTTTTATTGACAATAAATAGAATCTTGTTAATATGTGTGCCTGTTCAGGGTTTGAATATCATTTGCCTGAGACAAGGAACGCTCTAGTATTCCTTCAGCATTTACAGATCAAACTTGTGGATTTGTGTCCATCATGAGGACAGTGAATGCACAGACATTGAATGATCAAAATTAATGCTTAGGGGTTTTTTTTGGTCCAACAGGGTCAGTGTATGGCAAGAAAATCCTCACATAAAACTTGTTGGCGACGTATGTATCTAATGAAGCAAACAATTAGTGTCAACCGTAGCTGAATGTTCAAAGAAAAATTCACTCCGATCCGTAATGGTGAAAAATGGCCGAGGCCTGTGCGTCCTAGAGAGTGGGTACGTGGAGACCGGTGCTGAGACTGATGAGGTCTGACGAGCATGCAGGGAGTACCGGCTCGTGTTATTGACTCAATACGGTTGCGCGGCTTACCTTAATGAGCTTGCTACCAGGCAGGGACGGCCGCGCACCATCAAACACGCGTGCCTGCACCCACCGCTATCTGAACGGCACAACCGCTAATGAGCAGATGGTAAAATTCTGATGAAGCTAACATCTAAACACCATGTCAATGCAAGCGGTTCTTTCTTAAACACAAAGCAATCCTCTGCGTTTCTTATCTCTCCATCGCCGTTCATAAGGCAAACTTATGTACCAACAGGTGTCGGTCTGCCATCTTATGAAACGTGAAGGACCAAATCACTACCGTGACACCCTCTCAGCAGGCGCAGCCATACCATTTGTATTTTGTTTCAAATTCGTTTCAGACAGACACTTTTGGAAACCTGGCTTTCAATGTCACTTTTTGAAGATATATCCGCATCCAAGACAACGCAGAAAATGATATGGAATTTAAACAAGAAGACAGAAGACAATCTTTAAATGGCTGCAAATCAAAATTGTAAACTAAATGTAGTATTTTTCTTAGAGCTTTTCTTTGGTTTCCCTGCTTTTTCCATTAAAAAAAATTATCTAGGTTGCAACATGACGTGGTTTAAACACATTATATAAAGTGTTACGAGAACAGGGCTTGGCCTTTTGCAAACTTCTCTCGCGCGAATGACATCAGAGCAATCTAAAACATAAATCTGTGGCAAGCTACTTCACATAAATCAAATTTCAATGGACGTGATAAAAACGACTCAAATTGGACAAGGAGAAACTTGAAAACGACGTGAGAACATTTCATGAGCACCATATAAATCAATATCGATATACCTAATCTGATAGGCTGAAGTAACCCTAGTTTTGAGATCAAATTGGTCTGTCTGTTGAAATATTTATCTTGAATTATAAACAACAAATCCGATATACCTGGCAATATAATCAATATTGCTTTCACCTATAAGATAAATGCATCATCAGTTTTTAGAGTTGTCTAGTTTTCTTGGCGATATACCACATTAAGCAAGAAATACATTGTTTCCATATTTCACCTATAAATGCTTATTGACTGCATATTGAATTTCATAGAACTGTATCTGCGCCGAATCACGCGCCATGGTAATAATAAATCACCAAACGTAATGGAAATAATGAGATAAGGCCATGATAAATCTACATACTTCAACCGCTTGTCGTGCTTGCTGCTTGGCAGACCGATAGTGCGCCTCGAAGCATACTATTTGGGCATATTTAAGGGAACAGTAATTAACAAAATCCTTCTCTTTCTTTCCTCCTGGTTTCGGATATCTGATAGCCAAAACATTAATCAGTACTTAGAATTCTTGTAAATTGGTGTGTTCTCTGACAAATTTACGGGTTGGAGATACGTCCGCCCCGGTCACTCCCCAGCTGCGCGGGTCAGTGGCGTATGGAGTTAGCGTTACAATTGTCTTTCTGCTTAAATTGGTGAGCGCTGTCGCCGCTAAGCACGACTTCGTTGTGTGTTAAACGTATCCCGCTTTCCTGTCGCATTAGGGAAATATGTTGATCTCTTCAAACAACTCACGACGTTTTCATGGCAAGGAACAAATGAACCAGTGGCAAGGTTCAAGCCAATTAGCGCATTTTCCAATACTAAGTTAATCATATCAATTCTGCTCATTCTTGGGTCATAATTAGACGCAATAGTTTTGGCTTTCATCAAACTTACAAACGAATCAATGAAAGCACGACGGAATCGGCAGTATCCAGACTAACAACTGTCAAGCCATCGCATTTTGCCCTGTAATTTATGTCGTTTGATAAGGCAACTTGATGATGTGTCTAGAAAACTCAGCTGTGTGCTTCCTGAGGCTCATCCATCCTCACTCTTTATAAGACATGTTTTTGTGGTTTAAATGTGAAAAAGGCGTGGTGCCAGGAACCTTTGGATACATGCTTGGCATAATACAACCATGTGAGTGCTGAACAAGATATTCCAATGAACTGACAGACGCAGCGGAAGAAGATGCTGACACGGCACCGTACAGAAATACGTTCATATCCCATCCATATCGCCCATCCATCTATGACGGATGAGACTGATAAGACGTTGAATAAGTCACTCCTCGATACCGAATCTCTTTGATGGATTGATGGATAGGAACTTTATGCACAATTTAATCTAAATTACTCGCACAGAAATTCAAAAAAATATATATAAACTGCTGAGCGAAAACTTGAAGAGATATTTGCAGGTTTCTTGGAGGTCTGGAAGTAAATTAATGGATATACTGTGTATTCCAAATCAATATTACTCTCAGTTCGAAAACCATCAACCAAAGGGATAGCTCAGAGGGCAAGTAAGTTTTCTCCAACCGCAGGTGTGCATTCAATTTGGTTACAAACATTGCCGAGAATGCATTATTTGTCTGTGGCACACCAGTAAATCTTCAATATGTTTTGCTCATTGGTCTATCAATTATATGATTTTCAGCTCTTTGTTGAATGTTGTTATAGAAGGCAACCATAAAGCGTGGTCACGGTACTTTATAAAGCTTCTGCCGTGGTTAAAAAGTCAAAATAAAGCAAGGCGACAATAGTTTTGTTTTTACACAGTCATAAACACAGCAATGAAAAAATATATAAATAATTAAGAACCTACATAAATGTAATGATACAAATGTTTACTTTGCTCAAGAACAACAAACAAAAATATATTTGTTGTAATCAAGAGTACATTGATAGGTTTTGAAAAAGTTACATATATATTTAGGAGATATTTAAGGTAAACCTAAGTTTTCTTCTTTTTAGATAACCAAATAATCAGAAAGGAAACAAAATGAAAATAATCTCTTTACTTGATAGTAGAGATAATTGATGAAACAGAGAAAATCTTCATGTTTTAGAAACCAATATACAATGTAGCGTTTTCAAAATGAATGACACTATCTTATTGTTGAAAACAATATAGTATTGTCTTGCGTTCAGAAAGTGTCATCATATTGATTCTGTGATGATTTCGTTGGTATATAGTTGCTAGAGTGAGACAAAAGACTTTCGTTGCGTTAGGCAACGACGGACATAATTTTAACTCTTAAGTAAAAAAAAGTTTTTATGACTCTTGTGCATTGGTTTTGACACTTACACTGGCTCAACAATCCCCGTCTGATCAAAGCCAGGCTAAATGTACACATATGGAACCCTTTGATGATCTTTTTTGCTGTTGCATTTTTACTTGAGGTACAGTTGTATTTCCCCGAGGCTACACGGAACTTGCATATAGTTATGATATAATTATGATGAACGAAGACAAACTCTCAACATACGACAGGCTTTAATCAATATAACCCCTTCAGCAAGACCAAGATAATGCAACACAGGCCTAAGGACCATAGGAGGTACAGACTACCCTACAGACGGAAAGCTATGCCACATATTCCGTCTACTCGACGTTATTTTTCAGTCAAACAATGCGATAAAGAATATCAGACAAAAATCTTTGCTGACAGAGTGTGAAAGTTTCTTGTCAATGAGTGCATTCTATTCTTTCAAATGAACCATCATATCTTAAGTATTTGATGTTGAGCAGATACCCTAAACTGCTGACAAAATAAGAAATGTGTGTTTTCGTTGTGTTTTAAGTTTCGTCTCCTTTGGGCCGAGTGGCGTGTTTGTTTCGAGCAGTTCTGAAAGTTTTATTTGACATTAAGTACAGGCACGTTACATGACAGGAAAGGGAGTACGCGGCACAATTGGAATCAGCATCACAGGTCAACAGAGCCACTCCAACCATCAACGTTGCCAATCTTGATCGGCAGTTGCCTCTCATCCATGCTTATTTCATAATTTCCCACAAACCCCAGTCCCATAGGTCACAGAGAAAGACTTCAGAATGTGTCCAATTTTCTTTGAAAGAATTTGTCTGCACATACCAATTACTTTGTGGAATATGGGGGCCCAATGCTCCTTAATGACCAACCGAATTCAATCCTGGATGATTGCATCGTATATGCAAGAGCTTGGTCAGGTTGTCATGTCCCTATCAATTTTTACCGCTGTTGGGTTTCGAACTAACAAGATCATTAAGACGGGAAGAGAGCAGTTAGCATTCCTGAGGAAGCCTGACATAAATCAGGCACATATAGCTCTGGGACCTCTGCCAGTTGCAAGCAAACATGGGCGGGGTACATTTATCCAAGAATGAACGATTGACGCCCGTGTTGCTGGCAAAGAACACGGGGGAACGGCCAGTTGACGGTGATCTCTCTACCAGTTGTCACATCTTTTTCCCAATGGCCTTCCATCTATCACATTATATTTAACCTCTCACAGGAGCTGAATTCAGCAGGAACAGTTTCATTTCAAGTTGTTTTTTTTTTTCTAGATATCGGGTTTTGATTGATTCTGTTAGATATTATATAGAAGTAAACCCTGAGGGCAGAGTTTCAAACTTGCTAAACGGTGTAGTATAGAAACTCTTACCAAAAATATACACCGTATTGTCGTCAATCATACCCTCTTTAGGCTTGTAGACTAGCCTCTGAATATAATTATCTGTCAGATAATTATACCGCGTCAGCAAGGCAAAGAGGTTAAGCAATATAATTATGAGAAGGATTATTTGAACCGACAGTACTGAGGTTAGGGCCGCAAGCCCATGGCACAAATTGCCTTCAGCCAAGTTTATGTAATTCTGAGAAAAAAGTCAAACCGTGTTTGTTTAGCTCCGTGGAACAAACATTTTATCGGTTACCATCTACAACTTCGGCCGTGTTCTAGCGTCACAGTTTTCGCTGCCACCAATATTTCACCGTTATTTTTGTCTAGTTGTGTGAATTAAACCAACTCAACATCTCACATGAAATAGGTTTGTCCTTTATTAAGGTCACAGGTCACCAGATACAACTTTCATTCAACACCGAAATCATGTACAGTGGTCAAACTATAAAAAGAACTCTTTTCGACGAGAGGTTAGCCTACTGAGAGTTTTGTAGCTGTTCTTTTTATTATTAAGAGTCTTATTCTGATGAAACTGGTCCAGGTTAGTGATAAAATAGAGCAGTTTGACACTGGGTGCCAGGGTAGCTGAACAAGTTGAGTGGGGAAGGGCCACCTCCTGAGTTGAATGACCTCTGACCTCAATATTCCTCTGGCCAGATATAGCGACGTGGTCTGTTACGTTAGGACCATCACCAGCTCATTCCCCGTGATGTTGGCCATTTATAAAATTATTTCAAGTTTTTTTTTACCTCAGCTTATTTGTCAGTCAGGTAAAATTATGTTGCGGTATTCGTTTTTCGTCAGTCCGAAAGTTCATCGTCCACAATTGATATTTTCGACTTCTGGACAAAACAAAACAACAACAACAACAACAACAACGACAACAACAACAACAACAACAACAACCAAACAAACAAAACACCCCCACCCCCACCCCCACCCCACCCCCCCAAAAAAACGAAAAAAAAACCAAAAAAAACCGTCCGAATCCAAATACATTTGGTGGGAATCAATCTTGGGTGATTCTCTACCAAGTCGTTCAAATGACCATACTCCATTTTTGGCATAATATTCAAATCGTCATCTCTGGAACTGCTTCAATTACTTTGAAATTGCATATGGATATCTCTGGATACCCCAAGACCTTACTTTGTTCACCAGGCGGGGCTGTGATTTTTTTTGAAAGTTATTTCCGACTTCCTCTCTAAACCGTCACTCAGAGTGTGCTGAAACTTGGTGGAAATGTACCTCCTGAATGGGTCAAACAAACTTGCTCACTAGAGTGATCCCTGATTGTTGACGAATTTTCCAATTTGGATCATTATGGTTCACATTTTCACCTTCTCAAAAATTTTCTGTAATTTCACACTCTTCTCCTGAACCACAAGCTGGATTCTGTGCAAACTTGATAGAAATGTAGCTTGGCTCGATATCCACCGAGACTGCCATGCACCAGGTAGGAGTATCGTCATTTGCCGTCGGTTTTTAGAGAATTTTTGAAAATAAATAACATGTAAGCATGGTTACTAAAGGGACGTGAGTGTATATGTATGTACATATGGGTTTGTCCAAAACCGTTAGTCACATCGACATGTTGCGATTATACCCTGGGTGAGTTTTACCTAGCTTGTTCACAGGTCACGATCTAGTGATCTTCTGATTTGTTATGATTTAAGAAAATTTTGAAAATCGAAAGAAATATTCGTATGTGAAACCGCTTGGCCAATTGCGCTTGAAGAGAGACATTTTATTAACAGCGTCGAGCGTAGGCCTAACAAGTTTTGGCAACTATGCTTAACTACCATCAATGAATAAGTACAAGAAAATAGGGCAGATAACAGCACATAAACTTATTACAAACTGGTTGTTTTGTCAGATAACATGGAGCACACGATCTACTCAACCGAATCCTACAATTAATGGAGTTTATAATTGTTTTTAATTTTTATAACTAAGTTGCATATCTTGACAAAACTGCTTGAATGTTCATTTGAAAATCCGTGAAACAGCTGACCTACATCAGTTAAGTTTAAAATGTCAATATACATAAAACCCAGCTGTGACCTGTATGAATGGCGGTTTTTTTGTTCCTTTTCAGTGCTGTTTGCTCGGTTATATGGCACAAGATATGTTTACATTTCTACAATAACACAAAAAATCATAACATGTAATTCTGTGATCGTATGTACATGTACTTTTTTAAAGATTGGAACTAGACTAAAACCACTACAGTATGACAATGTTATTCATCTTTTACATAATCTGCGTAAGTACCAAACGAAGGCAATAGACCACCAGGATGCCTCAATGTATCTACGATCCGCGCTTTGGTTTTCCAGCCTGATTAGAGTTTGTGGAGGAGGTGTAGAATGCGTGATGGTTTGACTATCTGGCAAGCATCATATCAAGATTTAATATTGCAAATTCATGCCGACACCCCAGGTAGAGCAGACTTTGATCAGACAGATAGACAGACGGAATCATCACGGAAGCAGCCATAGGGGTCTACATATAGAGTGTGATGGAAAAGCAGCACCACACGTATCAATGGTTTGAAATAATAGGAGGCATTTGTATTTAACTATATTAACTACAGACCTGCTCTGGTCCCTTCAGTTGCTAGTAGTTAGTTACGTTACTTAACTACCCATACATACCACTTTTTTCTACCAAACAAATGACATTTTCCAAATATTTTCAGCATCATGTATGTTTTAAACCGACTTAATGACTTTTCTTAAGGTTTTTCATTCTCAAATTGTCAATCTTATCATAGACGCTCATTTGGTCGTGCTCAATACATGACTCTGCCCTCCTTCCTGTCAAGTTCCTCGCTATTGCCTAGGTGGCAGCACAGGATCCTAGTTAATGTTAATACCTCCTATTAACAATGTACATGTATTTTTCTAGGTCAATGGTGGCATTGTAATTCAGCATCATCCATTCATATAAGGACAACGCACGAACATTAGAAATGTCAGCATACAGCCGATAAAAACCCATTCAGCTGAGGCCAAACTACTAGTATATGTGACAGCAGGCAGCAATGATTTAGATTACAAGAGGTAGAATGATATCAAATTAAAGCCTATGTTCCCAAAGAAGACAATAAGAAATAAGAGAGAATCTTTATCCACAGCATGATACTATCAACATTTTATTTGAAGCCTTAATGTAAAAAAAAAAAAAATGGCATAAATTCGTAGGATGTCAAAACAAAACTTTACTAAACATAGAACACACGACTAATTGCAAAACAACATCTGATAAGCAGAAACCGTGTTTCGCCGATTGTATTGATAACAAAGCAAATTCATCTTATCAGCACACACCAAAATTCACGTCAATCATAATTTAAAGATGAGCTTGTCCGATATGGAACAACAGAAAGCCAAAAGAGCCTAACTTCTACCCAACGTGGGCCAGGTTACCAGTGGAAATTGATAATGGTTAGGGAACGTTTTAATGGCTTCCATTCTTCCTACCATGAGCAGATGAGGTATTTAATTTTATTGGATGATATTGCAGGCGCGAATATTTTTTGAATAAAGTTCCTGTTCGAATCATTCACTACACAAAGCAAAGGTTTAATTCTTCCACATGGGTAGGCATGAACCGTTTAAAGAACAAATACATTTATATAATCACTTTTGAACAGACATTTAGTAACATGCTGATAAAGTTTGGTGTTTATTTTGAAATGGCGAAAAAGTTTGAATTTGGCAAGTTTAATCTAGGGAAAATATTCACATTCTGAGACCTCTCAACTTGTGCCTCAGGAAAAATGTGTAGTATGTGTATTGTGATAAGCCAAACAACCTTAACTCTATAAGTGTCAACTGTGACTAAAGTCCAAGAGCTTAAAACGAACTGCTCTGAATTATCATTCGGGTGCTAGATTTATGCTCCTACTGAAAAGACTTTCCAAGTGTTAGTACAAACAAGCATGTAGTTACATAGAATATAATAGTCCCAGTCAACAGCTTTCCTGGGCGCTCTTTGGGCTGATTGTGCCCAAAGGGAAAGCTGTTGACTTAGTCCAAAATGAGGTACTGAAAGAAACATTGCGTGATATATTGAATTTATTCTGTGTTGTCCCTCCAAAGAAGTCAGTGAAAGTGTACGTGCCCATGAAAACAACAGATGGATATAATTCACATGGTTCAATCCGTTATATTTTACCTGACCCCCTGTTTCCTATAAAAAGGATTTGGGAGGGTTTATGTGCATATCTAGATCTCAAATGAAAATCCCACTTCTTGAATTCATGCAATAAAACCATAAAATCCGCAGGTAAATTGTTTTATGCTCAAAATATGTTGTACTCATTTCAATATCAATAAACCTGAGTAATTCCAGAATTGCTCTGTTGTTTTGTAAAGCTATTGTGCATGACTTTGTACGTTTCAAATTTTGTTTGCTTGATAAACAGATCCTAACAATATACTAAAACATGCAGAGCACAACATGTACATTATAAGAAATTGGTTTCAAGCGAGTGGTTTTGTTGGTGTGAAACTAATGTGCATTTACTTCTGAAATCTAGCATCAATATTCAAGGGAACGGCAATATCTCTGAACCTTTCTCGTATCACATTTACACATGTCTCATACAACACTGTCTGTTAAAACTTTGGTCACGATTTGGTTTTTAACAGAAAGCAAAATTCCAAGAGGTGGCCATTCAGTTTTTGTTTTGTTTTTGTTTTTATGTGTATTCGAGAAAATCATATTGTGGCCATCACTTGATGGTGTGTACGTGATACAAATAAAATAATTCAAGACAGCTAGACTGGTACTGTTTTCTGGGGCAGGATTGGTCAACAGTTAAGAATCATAACACTGGGCTAGCTTTTCCAACCCTTCAGACCTTGGCTGTTATTGAGTAAAATAAAACTAATGCCTGGCATTGATCGAAATACAACGAACGTCAGCATGACCAGTTCGTTTTTCATGCTTGAATATTCTGATTCAATCAGTTGATTTCAAGCCAAAGGTATTTCTCTCATAAGTGTAAAAACAGTAGTGCCCCGATGAAAGCATGCATGAACAATGTGCTGTAATTTTGAGTTTGTTAGGGCATGCGATTCATGTTTTCTCGTTTCGCACTTTGGCAATGAGTTGCATTTCGATGTAATGTGATTGCCTCTTGTGACTAATACAGTAGATAAAGTCTTACCGTGCACATATTGCTCAAAAGTGTCATTTGTTGTAACGAGTGAGAATTATGTTTGGATCAAAATTTGGCACAATAGTTATTTATATATCTTATTCTCTCAAAGCCAACTTAGATCTGTCTTTTTTATATTGCAGATATGGCGGAATGAAAATAACACACACTGCCACTCATATTGCACGGCTGACAGACACAGGAAGTTAAAAAGTCGTCTGCTCTGTTCTTCTTGATTTTTTAAAATCAAAGTCTCATTAGCGTCCCATTATAGATATCTCCCCGTCCGTCCACATGGTTTCACAATTAATAACCCTCAGCATGGGTGGCCCAATGTCGACTGAAATAGCTCTTGAGTTTGTGTCACCAGGGTCCCTAAACGGTACTTTTAATCCCTTAATTTCCCTTCAAACTGTCAACTGTGGCAAGTTGTGAAGCTATTGCATGAAGACGCCAACATATTTTGTCATTATTTGACAAGGCGAGATAGACAATAATGAACGAACGGTACACCGAGGAAGTGAAAATGGTGATGCAGCTAAAGAGCATGTGAACTTTAACTCCAATTTGGGTTTCAATGGCCTTTTTTACAAAACAAATTTGTAACCTTCAAAGGCAACACTATAAATATAAATGCTCTAGACAGGACCAGAGGACCAAGCCTTGAGGTCATAATTAGGTGTAATTACCACGTGTTCATTATGCGGTAATTATAACAATGACTTTGCTTCAAGGAAAAGTACGACGCATCCCACGCAAATGAGTTCAAAGAGTGAGTGAACAGTGGTAGCCACCAATATCTAATTTTCTAGAACATAGTTCATAAATAGACCTAAATGAATTGCTGCTTGTCACGTATTGAAAAAAAAAATAAACTGAACTTTAGTGCAATACTGTTGGCATACTCCACACTACAATCTCTATTATTGGATGCACAAACACAAAAGACCTTGAAGAGTTCAACGGTAGCATTTATTACATAACGTATGATAAAAAAACGTATCTCTAAAAAAACAAAATGCCATCCTTCACATGAGTCATCTTTTGGCCAAAGAAAAACTCTGGAGCGCCAATATATACTGCATAACAATTTCCAAATGTCTTAATGAGAACATCCAAGAATAGGAGGCAGGCACGTTATTATACAGGATATTGTGCAAATACAGGGAGAGTAGGCAAATAGCACAACCACCCGTTTACCTTTAGGGATAGATCTTTGTCTGAACAGCTAAAATGTCAGAGTTGGAAATAAAGCAAACAGTTTAAGGAAACCATACTGCAACTTTCATAAAGAAAACCTGACATTTGAGCGCAGTGATAAATGGCGAAGAACACATGATGCATATGTAGGGAGTCATATGGGTGGACGTGTAGGTTGCGTTCGTGGACTGCTTCAAGACAAATTGTAAAGCTAGGAATGCAGGAATACTTAGCGTGGAAATGGTGGGAGAAAGCAGATATAAGATGAAGAGATAAGCTTCATTGTAAAGGTGGCTTCAACCTTGGCCACGGACTGCCTTTGGGAGGAGCCGTCCGACCTTCAGGTATTTTTCAGTCGAAATCTGTCAGGTGTCCTCCATTTAACAATTACCTGAACATCAGGAGCGCAAAGGAATTTACCGTTAACCTCTTGGCTAACGAGTCAGCCTCCTTGTACAGCCTCAAAACTGCAATAAAGATGCACAGTATATGATTCGAAAGATAATAAAGTGGGCTAGTTCAGATCAGAAAGTTTTCATTACGCTTCAAGAATAATCATAGTATTCTTTCTAAAGCGTTGAGAACATCAGAGATCCTCGAAGATCGCTGGTTATATGCTCCTTCATTTGCCAGCTGCCATTTGATTGTATGACTATTGGACCAAAATCATTGACAAGATTCTGGGACAAATATATGAGGACAACAGATGTTTATTCAGTTACAGAAAGAAAAGGAAAAAATGCCTTGATTTCTCGTTTGAAGGAAAATGGTTATTTTCACAGAATTTTGTCTTGATTATAGGCAACCAAGATGCATGCAAAGTGTGCACACACTATATATACATATCAAAGAGAAGTCAGTCTCGGGTACCAAGAATATCTGACAATATGGCAGAAAAGAATGCAGATGAAACACAAGAATTAATGAAATAAAGGAATCATTGATGGTAATCGAATTAAACATCTCAAGTAAGCGCCATTTAAGGGTATGATACTTACATCAATCATCAACATGTCACTACAATTACTTTTCCGCCACCGTCATGCTGTCGGCAGATCATTTCCGACATATCGCAAAAACAGTAACAGATGGATTTATAATCGTGTTGATGTTATCAGGGAAAACTGAGACATCAGAAAAGTGTAATGTTCCAAGACAAGGTATAATGCCCTTAAGAAGAGAACATGATCCGTCCAAACTTTTCATATTCCTGTATATGGGCGTAAATGCATAAAGAAATGTGCTCTACATATCAGATATTGGCGAAAATGCGTTTCAGGGTAGCACGGCCCGTACTTTCTATCAATCATTGGTATTGTCGGCATTCTTTGCATTGGGGTTTGATTTCTGGTGTCGAAAAGGGTTGGCTTTAGGAAATAAGCCATGGTTACAAAGGTCAAATATGTCGACGTGAGACAGAGCAATTAGTTTGACCCCGTCCGTTTTTCAATGCTCCGACAAACAGAGCATATTGTGGGAATGGCCGCTGGGGAAAACCAATGACCCAGGGTGAAGAAAGATGAAGCCATTCCTTCTACTCTGTCCTCAAAAGCGTTGGTTCAGTCTTGCAGTCAACTCTGGGCTTAACCCTCGGTCAAGGGTGGTAGCAAAGAATAATAAAGTGCAACCAAGAACCAAGGGAGCAAAATCTGATGTACTTGTTTCATGGGCCAATCAAACCAAATATCTAGGGATCCATACACAAGTGCAACGATCGATAGGTTACCCTTGGAACCATCAGAGCGGAAGTCATTCCCAGAAATTGGTGCCTAATTTTTACGTTCCGCCGGCCGCGCTCATCGGGTAAATTCGCTTTAAGTGTTGAAATGGCCAACACGGGTCTCTTGTGTGGAAATGTGTTCATCTCTTCCGTGAAACCTACAATTTCTTGATGTACGAGGTCTGCCTGGGATGCCCTGTAGGCGCCCTGTATTCGCCCGTGTGCATTGTTGGAGGTCATAAGTCTTCTTAATAGACTTGGACCCTAGTGGAATAGGGAGCGTGGAATGAACCTAAAAAGACACTGGCAGTAGAAATGAAAGAATAAACTACTTTAATTCCACGGACTCTGTGATGTTTCATCAAATTAATGATAAAGTAGATGAACTGTCCGAAGGTTTGCGATGAAAGTGTATAAACTGATTCTCAAATGGTATATTAAGCCAAAAATGAATAAGACATTAAAAGATAGTTCCCTCATCTGTTTAAGTATATAATTTATATAACCAATGCATGTCAATAGCTTTTTATTCCACATTATGAGTCCAATAAGTAATGAATTTTATTGGAATAAAAGAGAGTTGTTGCTTCCATAATATGGAGCTTTCAGCCTAGGTCTATTAAGGTAACTGAAATGAAAGGATAACACTTCAGCACGCATGGCGATCACAGGCCGGATTATTTTATGAATATATCAATCAACTCATTGATTTTCAACATTAAGAGAATCAATTCAATGAATGTATTGCTACTCGTAGACACCAACAAGTAGACCTTCATATAGGTATTGGGAATTGATTTTTAATGGATCTTCAGAAGAAACAACTTTTCAGCGAATATGGAATAATCTCGATCTGCCGATTGTTTCAAACCTACCAGGAAAACAATACAAGAATAAATCGGAGAAAAACTAAATAGGATCCCACATGTATTCCACTTTCCAGTATATATTTGCACACACGCTTAACTGCATTTCGCATTGGCGTCAGCATCCCCCCCCCCCCCAAATGTTAGAACTTGTGTCAATTAGTTGGGTAGAAATTCATGGAAAAAACTTATCAGAGATCTTTAATGAAGTTGATGTTATGATTCGACCTGTCCGTTTATGCCTTACCCACCCAAGGCTATTCATCACAGCCATTTACCATCAATCCTGGATCCCCCTTCGAAATTAATATGTTCACCCATCCAACTATCCATAAATCTATCTAACCCGTAGTTTTGCGTCTTTCCATCCATGCACCCGCACATTACAGAACAAAAGTCGATAATTAAGAGTATAATCACATCCCTAAATGATCTCCTTATTCATCTTTTATATTTATTTATTTATTTATTTATTTATTTATTTATTTATTTATTTATTTATTTATTTATTTATGATAACGTCAAAAATTTGCTTTGACGTTCAATTGCAAAACAATGCCCTGCAAGAATGCAGTCTTTGGGTGTCGCAGACATATTTTTATGAAAAAATATGCCAGATTCTAATTCTACAATGATAACTTAAGACACAGCTATAGTTTATATACCTAGAATGACAATTTTGTCTTGAAAGGCTCATTTCCTCTTGGTCTGCCCTTCTACTCCAACTTCTTTCGGTTAGGATAATTAATACAAGTGTAATCCTGGACTATGGTGACCAGTATGTTGCTTAATTCCTGCACCTTCCTGTTGAAGAACTATCACTTTAACCCACGGCAGCTTGCCCTGAGGGGCATCCACGTTGCTATGGTAACCACAGGAGACCAATGAGGGAATAAATCACTATTTGGATGCTAAATATAGGTCATCCATGTAATCATGGAAAAATAAACTAGAGTTTATTCCTCCACGATGTAATCAACGGCTGAAAAAAAAAAGAGGACGTTTGTTTAGCTGGTGGCTGCAGCGGTAAAGTTGACAAGAATGCTGCGTAAATAGATCACAATTTGCTTGACAGATTCCTCAAAATTGGCAAAAATATATAAAATGTATAGAATTTTCTCCCATTTCTACATGGCGCCTATCAAATCGTATTAAGCTTCCGTCATATTCCGGTTCCTTTGAGGACATGAATTCTAAACCTCCTTTGTTTTGCCCAAAGAATGTTTAATGCGTTGGAAAGTCACGCCAAATCACAAATACCGGACATGGATAAATGGGACGTGATATAAGTCTTCATCAAGATATGAGCCCCAAATGTACGTCATACAGCGCTGAAAACATAAAAATAGAACCAAAATGGTAATAGTCTTCTTGCGGAAATACCAGAACTAATTCTTCGTAAACTCGTTCACTTCTGTGGCTCATGGATCAATAGTTGGCTTCCACATTATCTCTTCACTTGACACATCTAAGAAGGAATGTAAAAAGTTGAAACACAACGAATAAGTAGGTGAATCATGAATCATTAAGTGGAATGTAGATGGACATGAGCTTTCGTTCACTGCGGGAAGTGATAAATAATAAGGAATTATCAACCTTATAAATATTGTAAAATTCATCTTGTAAAAATATATGAGACCAAATTCAGAAATATGGAAATACACAAACTTAACGTCTGTGATGCATTTACAAGTTGTTGCATTGTATAAGCAAGTACAAATTTAATCTTTCAAGTGACATGATCCCTCAAGTTAGAATTTAAAAAGACGTATTTGAAAATAAATTGAAAAAAGTTTGTAACGTTTATTCAAGGAGTTGGCTATGTCCCTACCAGAGGCCTCAATTCTCAGTCCTTTCAGCTAACCGAAAGCCTATGCTCAAAACAACATCAGTATGAGCACGATAAAAATTATGTTCCCCGATTAAAATTAACCCAAGATGTCATATTACTTACGATTGCATGATTTACGAAAGAAAAGGTACGATACAGTAATGTTGGTCTGTATTTGTTGGGTATGGTTGCATGCACTTGGTGTTTTCGTACAAGGACATTTCTTGCAAGATTGACACTTTGACAAACAGCAAATATTACAAATCTAACAACTTTCCTTGTCACCTTGTCAGCCAACTACACGGAGAACTGTTTTCTTCCTTATGTTCGGTCCAATGAGGGAAAATCAACATATTAGGGATATAGTAAATATAATAAAAAAGCCCCAACAAATTGTTAACGTTGCACATAGCTTCAAGAAATCTTTTTGAA
This sequence comes from Hermodice carunculata, assembly GCA_964020975.1. Classification (NCBI taxonomy): domain Eukaryota; kingdom Metazoa; phylum Annelida; class Polychaeta; order Eunicida; family Amphinomidae; genus Hermodice; species Hermodice carunculata. The sequence continues at coordinate 30,621,158 of OZ026615.1, read as the reverse complement.
ATCAGTTTAATTGATTTAGATCGGAAATGGTATATTTCGCTGACTATTACAAGGGCAAATAGCAGTATAAAGTATAGGAAGCAACTGGAACGTGTTTGGATTTAAAAAGTTTTTCTATTTTGTCAAGGGGTGTATATTCTGCAGGCATGCAGATCAGCAGTGAAAGTATGATGACAGGAACTCAGGAGTGTAACAACAGTTGTATCAAAATGAACGGGTATGGAAAGTTTGATTAAGCAAACAATGGAGTTCAATAGTTGATTATATTAACTACTCTGTCCGACAGTTAACGTCAAGATCGGCAGTCATCTTAGTAAACAATCCATAGTGCAACTGTGATGCCACAATGCTCTCCAAATCAACACCTGACATTCTCCATAAAGTAAAATTTCAATATGTAAAACTGTTTCGTTCGTACGTTGATTCAAAAATACTTCGTTCTCAATTTTTTTTATCCCATTGGAGCTAATTCCACAGCTAGCAAAAATCTACCCGTAAAGCCAGCTTTGACAGGTTGCTGTTTTATTAGTGGGGCATTTTGGGATATGCTTTGGGTACAATGGCTGACCCCACGGTTTGTATCGTCTCTGTAACGCTTTGAATGAGATAATGTTAATAATACTTTCCCTTTCTTCAAAATATCACACCATAATGTTCCCATTCTGAATTTGCTGTCTGAGAAAAATACCGTATTTTCTCTTTACCTTTATTAATACGGTGGAGATTTCATATGGAAAAAAAAACTGGTTAGTTTGCTTGTAAGCCTATTTTGACTCAGAGCTTATTCAACAGTACCTGTTTACAAGTGCATTTCCGATTGCATGGATACAAAATTTTGTTACAGCTTCATCAACAGGTCTCCAGGGCTTTGCATGACATTGAGAAAGTAAAATAAACTCCACAACATCCCTTTGTGTAGGTCTTGCTTGCACCATGGGGTAACGACCAAAATGACCTAACATAGGGTAAATAATGACCTTACATAGGGTAAATAAGGATTCATTTTTTGAAATGTCAGTGAAAGGATAATTACCAAAATATCATCCTTTGATATCAAATCAAATGAAATGGAAACAGGCAGATTAGGTTCAAGAAAACAAATAGATCTTGTACCATAATTTCCGTTTTACAAAATCGGAGAAGCAATATATCTTCGAGTTTTTTTGTAAAATGCCCATTAAGCCTCAAACCGAAGCCGTTGGACTCCACTATCACTATTGTTCCCATCATCAATTTCATTTCAAACTTAGTTTTCAAACAATTGGTATGTCTTATTGTGAGCCTGTGAAACGTTTTATAAGATATGCGTCAAATAACATAACCGATTGAAAATGATTCTTTGCTAGCATTTCTTGGCTCAAACTTCCAAAATGTTGTGCTCTGCAAGCCCAACCCCTCCATGTCGTCTCTTTGATTTAAGCTTGAAAATGTGGGTTTGGTTTAAACATATTTTATTTGCCGAGTTTACAAAGATAATACAAAAGCAATGATTATGTGCAATTGGGAAAGAGGGCGAAGCCCTATATTAATCCCTCTCGCAGAAGAGGACACATATAACAGGACAGCACAAGACACACAAAACCATAAAGAAGAGGACAAAACGCCGACAAGACAGATAGGGGAGCAGGTATAATACTCACAATGTCAATAACAATAATTATATATAATTACACATATTGCAGAATTTGGTAAATTGTTTGTACCGTATATAAACAATAAAATAATATGAATACTTGTGTAAGCGATTAGCGATCAACCAACACCTGACTTGAAACCTTCGGTTACAGAGATATAATTATGTACGGCTGAGAAAATCTCGATATTTTCCGTAAGAGAACAATTAGAGGACCCGTAGAATATCTTCTGTAAGGTAAAAGGAGCATACTGTAAAATAACAGTATGAAGGTTTGATCGGGGAATAGTGTAATTAGGGCAATGAAAAAAGTAATGGTAAGAATCTTCATTAGGTGCGCCGCAGGAACATTTTGGGGTATTTTTTATGCCAATCTTGAAAAGATGCGAGTTCAATTGGCTAGCATCCAAACGGAGGCGTATATGCTGAATAGCTAAAAATCTATTGCCAAAGTTGTACAACTCCTCAAACTTCATGGCTCTGATTACTGGTTGGGCTATGTTTGATTTGAGCTTACGGATAGAGTCTGACTTCCGTATTTCGAGAGTTAGTTGATTCCATAATCTAATGGTTGAGGGAAAGAAAGATTTATCAAAAAGGTCGGTGCGAGCTCGGAAGTGAGGGAGATCGAATTTTTGGCGCGTGGCGTAGGTATGAGTTCCAGTAAAAGAAGCAGTGGAAAGAATAGAAGATAATGGGTCCGGAACTAGTTTATTAACCAATTTATACATAAAGGTTAGATTTGAAATTTCCCGGCGTTTAGTTAAGGTTAACCATCCAGTTTCTTCATATAGTTTAGCATTGCTGGTTCCATACATTGCACCAGTTACAATTCGGGCGGCATTAAGCTGTATGCTGTCAAGTTTATCTTCATCTTGAGTTATGTGGGTTTGATTGTGGGCTTCCTTTCATATTCATACGCATGTTCAGATGATTAAGTTTCGAAATGTCTATGTATTAAAAAGGAAAGAAGCTGCACATGTTACTGATTGAAAAGTTGGGTATCTTCACAGATCTGCGTGTAAATGAAGGCATGGTTTATATATATATATATATATATATATATATATATATATATATATATATTTGTATATATACATATATATATTTGTGTGTGTGTGTGTGTGTGTGTGTGTGTGTGTGTGTGTGTGTAGGTGGCATGTGGATGAAAGCATAAAAATATATTTGGATCATAGTCGTGGCACAGATAAATAAAATGTATCTGAGTACCAGGGTAAACAGCATGCTTTAAATAGTTAAATTTGGTATGATCACTGTTAACAGCACAGCCTGTCGCGTTTATGATTTATTATCACAATTGCGTAGTTATCATGCAAACAAATCCATCCCGTCCATCTTGACATAAAATGCCGACAATTACACAAAAAGGAAAAGGACGGTGTCTGATACATACAGAAATGGAAAAGTCTTAAATATATATTGCTACATTTTAGAATACATGATTCATCATGAAAAGAGAAACGAAGATCCGTATTCAATGACACTGAATAGACCAAATAGAAAGTCATTTAATCTCGATCAGATCAATACATTGCGATACTGACCCAAGCAAGACAAGGAGTAATAAATCAATCAATAAAAGGGACAAGATAAACAATTGCTAGCTTTAATTGAAAAGCCCGTTCCGTGCTATATGGAATCGGTAGCGTAAGAACAAAATTTATCATTGTGTGATTTTTTACCATATTTTTATCGTTATACGTCAAAGACCACGATGACGTTTTTAGTTCAAAACGGTTGAATTTTTTTACTAGTTTTTTAGGTTTTGAATTTAAATATGAATTTTGTTAATCCAGCACGCTAATACAATCAGATAGAGACAGAATATAGTGGGGATAGAAATTGTAATGAGCTTGTAACATCCCTATCTAATTGTAAATTTACATTAATATAATATTCACATACCATAATATATCATACACCAATGACCATTGAATATTACTGTCAATCATTGAAACATTAAATATTTGGGTGAGTAAAAAGAAATTTAAATTCTTTTTAAATAAAAACAATCTAGGAACTTTTCGTAAATCTAGAAAAAATACTATTCCAGACTATTGAACCATGATATTTAATCGCAAATTTACACACATTTGTTCTGCATCTTGGAACATACAAGTCTTCCCTGTTCCGGGTCTAGTAATAATGGAAATCAAAATAAAAAAGTATTATTTTCGAATGAATTTCGTTTCTCAAAACAGTGTATTTGCTACATTGAAGAAATGGTAGCTATTTTCAGTGCTGGCTCCACACGAACAAGCTGGCGATTCGATTACACCAATTTTGAAGACCTACTGTTCAGCTGGGTGCATCCCATTCTCATCCAAGCATGAATGACAACATTTTTCCTTTCACCAGTATAATGCAATCCATAACTTTTGGGTTTAGTTGTATTAAGTTCTCTTTTAAAGTCATGTAAGTGTTCGAGGTTCCTAAAAGAACGGGGTAATAGATTCCATTCATGGAGAGTTGAAAAAAAAACGATTCGTAAAAAGTAGCTCTCTCAGCTTGAAAAGTGCGTAGTTGTTTGTTACATGATGAAATTCCCCAAAAGTAGTATTTTCGAATGTAGTTTGTTTCTCAACACAGTGTATTTGCTAAATTGAAAAAAGAAATGGTGGCTATTTTCAGTGCTGGTTCCACACAAACAAGCTGGTGATTCGATAACACCAATTTTGAAGAGATCACTGTTCAGCTGTGTGCATCTCATTCTCATCCTAGCATGAATGACAGCAATTTTCCTTTCACCAGTATGATACAATTCATTACGTTTGGGTTTATTTCTATTAAGTTATCTTTTAAAGTTATCTAAGTGTTCGGGGTTCCTAAAATATCGGGGTAACAGATTCCATTCACGGACAGTTGATGGAAAAAACGATTTGTAAAATGTAGCTCTCAACTTCCAGAGTCCTTTCACTATTTTAAACAGAAGTCCAAATTTGTGTTTCCTTCTGCGTTCAGCTAGAGTCTCCCATGCAACCTGTTTCAGCATAAATGTTTCAAGGTTAGTGTAACCAAATGGTCCTGTTACAATTCGAGCTGCAGCCAGCTGAACTTATTCTAACTTCTTTTTTTCTGTGTCAGAGCGTCCATCACAGACCGCACAACGATACTCTAAGCAAGGAAGTATAAATGAAAAGTACGAGGATACTAAAGCTCGTGTCTGTTTAACTTGTACTGTAAACGTGTAAGAATACCTAGTAATTTTGGCGATTTTGCCTCGATATGATATAATGTGTGTTGACGAGGAAAAATCTGAAGAGAGCCATAGACCTAAATGTTTGTGGATATTTATATTTTATAATGTTGTATGTTATGAGCGAGCGGGACTCGAACCTACGACCTTTGGCACCAGTCGCCTAGCTGAAATGGAAAACGCACATATCCACGTGTCCAAGTCCCCATTCTTAAAAAGAATAATATAATGTATAATATGCAATTAAACGGCCGAATTACAGGAATCGGTGGTGATATTAATGTGCTTGTAAAAATTGATTTACAGTATTACACCTTCAGACTCACAGTACACTAGAGTAAATTTAACAGTACTATCTTAAGGTGTAGGTCATCAACCTTCTAGCATATGTTTCAATATAGGGATGCGCTTTTGAGACGTAGCTACACTGTTGTGAGATTAACAATTTAGGGGGTCAATTTAGTTTTTATTCGCACCTGGTGGCCCGAATTAACCTGGGATGTTTCAATTTAATATCTGTTGACAGCTTAAAATGTTTTATTAAACTTATAGATGTAGACATTCATAAAGGCAGGAAACTATCCAGTATTTTCCCAGAACGCGCGTGCAAAATCGTCAGTATTAAAATGCATAATTAACTTTGCACGTGGGATTAATGACCAAAGTCTTTCAAGTGTTGTCTCTAACAGACATAAAGGCAGGAAGAACACTTCACCAGTCAAGTTAAGTAGCGGATTCCTGTTAGTGTTCGTAATAAGTCATGAGGGAAAGATATGTATCGCTACACCAAAGAGACTTAAGATACAACGCATCACAGAGTTACAAGCCAAACAAAAGGGGGCTGACTGTGGCTTGTTATGCAGTAGATGAGAAAATTATCAACTGTGAAGTATAAGGTTGAATGCAAGTTGTAGGCTGCGGTGAAACGTTCCAGGTGAACCTAAATGGAGTGGCTGATCATGCAGGCTGACAGACACAGAGGCTCCTCAAGACAGTTGTAAGTGGGTGTCTGCGAGGGTAGGCTGCAGACGATAATGAGGAGGGGACTGTGAGTTAGAGAGGGAGGCAGAATTCCAGTCAGTCGACTGTGGAGCGTCTTACAGAGATAGGTGAAGCACAGCAGTATGGGTGTAGACACGTGTAACAGGTCACTCGGTAAGCTAGCTTATTCATGACTTGCAACTGGCTGATTGGGTATGTTGTAGAGTGGTAAACGTGAATGCCATTAAAAAATAAAAAGAAGATTTGCTTCACGGCAAATCTGTCTGGGTACCTTCAAAATGAGAACAGTTTGAAATGCTACACTTTGCCATTGTTCAACATAATCTAAATTTTATGTATTAGCCTTATTTGAAAAAAATAAAATGCTACAACTTTGGTGCTTGGATAAACTCCGGACAAAGTTGGTCGTAAAGAAGAAAGAAAGAAAGAGAGAATTCTTGGAAAAACAAGATGTCTGGGTTTGCACCCAGAGATAATAAAGAAAGAAAGAAAAAAGAAAAAAGTGACATGCAGGAAAATATGACGAATATAAGTTATCTGAACCATTTACCATGTCAGAGTCGTGGTCAAAAACTCACTTTATACCAAAGCTATGCACAATGAAAAATTTCCTAACTGATCCTACGCTTTAAGTGACAAATTAAGTGTTGTTTGGACAATTTTACCGACGCTTTCCCGACACTCCATCTCACTGGCGTTTCCGAAATGCATCGTTGCCTCTGTCACCTGCTGACACAGGATGCCATTGTAATAGAAACGGTCTACCTGCTTCTCTGCCATGATAACCAAAACACCGTTGAAGATCTAATAATCATAGTTACAATATAGAAGCATTTGATGGCTTCAGTGTGTATGCTTTATTATAAATGACCATCTAATTTTCAAGGTCACAGAGGAAACTGTAAATTGGGTCATGTATGAAATGAAACCACTTTCATACATGGATTGTTTCAAGTTTCAATATTGATAAAAGTTTAAATTTGGGTAAAATTCTTTATTATCTGCAAGACTGTGAGCTAACGTGTACGTTTTGCTCCAGAAAAAAATGCATTAGCCATTCTTAAATGTTATAACGTTAAAAGAAGCTCAACGAGGACATATTTTTACGCTAGCTCCAACCTAATTCAGTTAAATCACGTCCACGGATTACTTTGCTGTACGTTATTGAATCATTAAATATCTAAGGTAACCAAAACCTCTGCTGAAAGGGTTGGATACCTTTTGTTTTCTGGCCATTGCACTGTCACATTACACCCCACAGTACCTTTTCGTAAACGATTACCGAGAACTTCACCTTGGTTTAAACATATTGTATTCTTGCACACATGAGAGAGAGAGAGAGAGAGAGAGAGAGAGAGAGAGAGAGAGAGAGAGAGAGAGAGAGAGAGAGAGAGAGAGAGAGAGAGATCAAAGAAGACGATTGACAATACTTAAAAACCGATGCAAAGGAAAACATTGCCTTGACAAGGACAGATAGAGTGGCAAGCCACACGACAGGAAGAATAACACAGCACGGTCGGTGTCCACAGACAGAGAGAGGGTGGTTGGAGTTGGCGCTTTAATTATGTATTAAACCGTGTATTGCATATAACATTAAATCCCGTATATAATACAAGTGTCAAACTTAGCTGTTTCAATGATATGCCTATAAACAGCTTTAAAAATATCTTCATTTTCTTTGAATGTACTGTTTTTAGACCCAAATAAAAGTGACCCGACAGTAAAAGATGGGAGAGGCCGGACAGAATTTTGAAGTTCGTCACGTTGAATTTCATATTTTGATTCATTCACAAAAATGATCAAAGGCATCCTCGTGCGCCGTACCACAGGCACACCCTGGAGAGTCTACACACAGCTGCTGAACAAATCTGACTTGAGTATACTCACTTGCAAGCGTGCGTGTAGGACTGTCACTCTCCTCTCTCTCCCAGATAACATAATTTGTTACATTTTTGTGGTCTTATGGAGCCTGAATTTGAAATCATCGACATTTTCAAAATTTCGTACATGAACCGGCAGGCCGTTTCAAAGTTTGACTGTGGACGGGAAGAAGGGTACATCAAAGAGATTGGTCCGAGTGCGTACTAAAGAAAGATTTCGATTTGATCGTACTTCGCAACAATTTCTATCATGAACATAGCTGGGGAACCAATCCATGCACAATTTTGTAAAATAAAGTTAATTTACTTTTGGTTAATAATTTTTCCAAACCTGCCTTTTCATAAATCAGTGTGTGCTTGGTATGTCTAGTTGCACCTGTTATAACTAGTGCTGCTGCTAGCTGCACATTCTCTAATGGTTCAGATTCCGATCATGTACATCCATCCCAGACAGCAGATCCATATTCAAGAATAGGACAAATGAAAGGGAGTTACATGATTACTAGGAATTTTCTACCGAGACGCATTTGTAAATGTTTCAAAATATTAACTATTTCCACGCCTTTACTAGTCATTTCGTTCATGTGACTGGACCATGTCAAATCTGATGGCAGTATGAGTAAAAAAAAAAATAAAAAAAAAAAAGTTTCTTTTGCAAAATTTGATCAATGACTACAAGATCTGGGTGTGTTTAAGACATTCTTTTCCTCGAAATAGTCACAGATTAGTCTTTGATGGATTGAATACAACTAGCCACTGTTCAGCCCAAGTCTCAATTTCCTGCAAATTAGAATTAAGAGAAGCCACTGCTGCAGCAGGCTCATTTACAGTTATGAATAAAGTGACATCTGCAAATAATTTTATGGGTGATCGTACATTTACTATATCATTATGAAAATCAAGAACAATAAAGGACACAAAACAGAACCCTGGGGGACACCTCCTCGACTCGGCCCCAAGAAGTACCCCCTGGATAACCACTCTTTGAAGACGGTTCCTCAGGTAGTCGTTAAGCCACATTAATAATGGTCCAGTGATCCCAGCCTTTTCCACTTTATGTAACAGCCCAAGATGATACACTCTGTCAACTTTAGAGATGTCGCAGACTACTATTCTGACCTCTTTTTGCAAATCAACAGCTTTACAAAAATTATGGTATAGGAATAACAATTGGTTAACAGTATTGTCACCAGGCGTGAAACCGGCCTGACGGTCCGAAATAACTGATTGTCACGGAAGAAGTTAAAAACATGTTTGAAAATGACTCGTTCTAAGACTTTGGTCACACAATTTAAAAGGGATATAGGTCTGTGATTGCTACGGTCATTGGGGGATCCTTTTTACAAAATTGGAACAACATTAGCGTTTTTCCACTCACTGGGAAAGAATCTTTTTGACAGGGAGTTATTGAAAATTGTAGTAAGCGGCTCGGATGTTGGAGGAGCAGCTTCCTTAAGAAGACATGCGCTGATTCCATCTGGCCCATGTGCCTTTGTAGTATCCAGGGAATTCAGAATGAAAAATACTTCGTTACTTCTGACTGAAACAAAATTTAAAGATTCAATGGGTAGTTGAAAGTCCTGGGAGTTTATCGGCAGTGTAAAATTGGTATCATCAGCACTGCAGTTGTTCAGAAAAACATAATTTAATACATGTGCCTGAATTTCGATGTCAGTGTAAGCATCTTTTGCGAGTGCAACAAATACGGAACTGTGTAAGTAACGCACCATGTCCACCTACCTATTTCTCGTTCCGATACGGCTTTGGGCACATCTAACCACAGGGACATGTAACCTTCGTCAACTCAAACATTGAAAAGTAACCACTGCAGGACCCTGCCCAAACGCCTTAGGTGTATCCAATCACTAATGTCAACTTCCCAGTCAACCATTCAAAGTTCCCAACCTCAGTACCACCCGACCACCCCAAACTTACTGCATCAACTTGGTAATCGGCGTTTGAGTAATTTAAGTGCAAAATATACGTACACTTACATGAATTAATACGACCATTTAGAATAAGTTTCTGATCGTCGAAGAAGGAACTTCAGACTTCCCATAAGAAATACAATTATAAAACTAGAAAAGAGGATTTGCTTCAAAGCAAATCTGTGAGCAAATCTGTCTAGTGCCTTCAAAAGTTGTAAATATTAAATGCTACAACTTTTGTCCTTTGGTACTTCATATTCCATTAAGCTTATGGCTGGATGAAAATCTAAAAGTCCAAATGACCTTGACGTTTGACCTTTACAGGTCACATGTAAATTGCAAAAATGTACAGTGTTACAATAGCTACAATTTAAAGCCAACACCAACCTAATCTGATGAAAATTGATCAAGTTATAGCTAGATGAAACTTTCAAAGCGCTGAAAGACCTTGACCTTTGACATCTAGAGGTTACATAATAATAACAGAAATGAGCAGTGTTGCAATACCTACCATTTGAGTCCAACATGATTAGAATTGGATGGAAATTGGTTGAGTTATGTCTGGATGAAAATTTCTGAGGTCCAATTGACATTGACCTTTGCCCTTTAGAGGTCACATGTAAATTACAAAATTCTGTAGTGTTACAATTTGAGCCCAACATGATCAAAAATTGGATAAAAATTGACTAAGTTATGGCTACATGAAAATTTCTAAGGTCCAAGTGATCATGATCTTTGAGTTTTGTAGGTCAATTAATTACAAAAATATGCAGTGATACAGTATCTACAGTTTGAGTCCAACATGATCAAAATTGGATGAAAATTGACCAAGTTAGAGCTAGAAGAAAAATTTAAATGTTTCGAATGACCTTGACCTTTGACTTTTAGAGGTCACATGTAAATTACAAAAACGTCTAGTGTTACAAACATATCAATTTAAGTTGGATTGGTTACCTGTACCTATAATAGTTTTGAAGATATTCAAGATTTAAATTTTCATATGGCCATAATTTGCATTATTTTCAAAACCATTTAACTTCTGCGTTGGCACACAGACATAACCATCCTAGTCGTCAGTGCTTGTCACCGAACTACCGGATTTGTGACCTTGTTATACCCACATCGGAGGCACTCTGGACGAAGGTAATATGCTGACTGAAACTGATGACGCCAGTGGTTAGGTTTTATTTTATTTTATACTTGAAGAAAAGCAAGAAAGACGTTTTTCCGTAATGTTCTCGGGAAAACCAACTTCTTTGATTAATCAAAACAGCATTGGAAGCAAAACGCAGACCTACGTTTGGGACAGGAGTGTTATCGAAAACAGTGAAAGTAACTAGAAAAGATGATCTGCTGGATACCAAATCAGTGAACGTGTCTTCAAAGCTTATTGGTATGATCAGATACTTACTAGTCCATAGCATAGGAGTAAAAGTTTGAATGACATCTCTATCTATCATAGCCTTGAAGTTATTCAAGATTTAAAACTTTCAACGGTGCTACTTAGCTCCTGGGCAGTAGGGATGAGTATGTGTGCATGTACGTGTACATTATTCATACTCATTTTTCATATTAGTTCTTCCTTTATTACATAAGCAAATTTTAACAGAAGCTGTTGAGAAACTGCGTGTACATGTGCCTATGAAGTGAGACAAGCACTATACTGTCTCAGTGTTGGCTATGATGAACAGGCTTGATCTCAATGGTTACAAAAAACAAAAACAAAACCCAACAACAACCAAAAAAAAAAAAAACAAAAAAAACCCCATGAAAGTGTCCACTGTGATGACACAGATCCACACACTTTTTCAAAATTCACAAAGTTGTAAAAAACAGTCATTAAAGACTGGAAGACCATACTTTGATGGGCCTGGCCAAGTAGTCTATTTTTAACAGAGGGGACACTCAGGCTTGTTCTGCCAAGAACTCCAGAGGCTGGCTGTGTTACCTTGGGACTGATAAGTTCAGCAGACTGACATAGCCTGAGGCAAAACCAGACCAGCTAGAATACCAGTCTCAGTCATGGTGCACTGACAACTCTGTGCAGCGCTAGTGGGAACTATAGCCTGCTTGATACATATGGCAGCATGGAACAGATCTGTTCTTGCACGAAAAGAAAGAAAGTCTCTAGATTTTATTGAGAGCTTCATTACACAGTTGATGGGAGTCTCCCCCCCCCCTTTTTTTGTTTGTTTGTTTGTTTTGTTTTGTTTTGTTTTTTTTTGCTACACGACCCACACCTTGCACATCATACACCTAGCCTGCATGGATAGAAGGGCAGGTTCAAGCTAATTGATTATGAAGGCAAAATGCTTACCTAGCACCATGGAGGCCAAGCAATAGGTCCACAAGCAGTTGAAGGCCCACATGTGTGGATTGTGGAGACATTCGATGAATTTGGCATACATTAAAATTTCCCAACTTTTGTTTGCATGCTATTCGATTTGCCAGATGTCTCAAACCTCAATGTGTAAATTAGAACTTTGTGTCTATCTATAATATTTTTGAGGTATAAAGTTTTAGCAAATTTTAATTGCTCCTAATTTGCATAATTTTAATCATTATGACTATTCCAAACCAAATGGCATGTTTTCATTGGTTGGTGAGACACCATGGCAAGTTTGGTGGTTTTGAGAATAATGGTGTCTGAGAAAAACTCCTGACAAATTTGGGTGCCATGGAAAGAAAGAAAGAAATCAAGAACGCGAGGAAACACAATATGTCTTGGTTGGCATCCAGACGTAAGAAAGAAACGAAGAATTTTAGGAAAAACAGAAAAGTGTATGCTGACACACACACTTTGATTAGGTCATGCAAACAACCAAGCTGGAACAAAATGACGTAAACGTCGGATTACTGGAACAACAGCGTGAAATCTACCGCCAAATTCAAGTTCATCCATGCTACAGCTAATAGTTGTTTACTACTGATTGAATGACATGCTTGGGACTCATTATCATTGAAAATTGTACCGGAAAAGATGCCACAAGCGAAGGAGTTTACACCTGATGTTAAAATGGCATGCAAGCGACGTGAATTCGGAGTGTAATACAACTACCCAAATATTATAAAGTTAACATCCAATCAGAAACTACTACCCCAATATGGTCCTACTGACAATTTGGTCTATGCATGCATGTGATTTGGTCATTTTCAAGGTTACACAAGCACAGGTACAGTGTAAAGATAGTACAGGATGAATAAATGTAAGATTTCGGTGGTTAATGCCTTTTTAGGGACCATGCATGTTGTTGGCCTTTGAATCCTTAAATCCTTTGCATTTTATGTAGAAAAACAATACACAAAAATTGGTAGGAGTTCCAATGAAAATTCAGGTAGCTGAACAGTAAGCTGATTTGTTGTGATGAGTTGCAACCATGTGAGCATATATGTCGACTTGTAATATGACATATCACATGATTATAAGAGTACCGTTATTTAATGTCTTGCAAACAGAATACAGTTGAAGTTAGAAAATGATTAATTAAAATCTTGAAACCGCTTGCGTAAAAGCATAAAAACGTCTGCATTTATTTAATTATCTAGTTATGCGTATTTATTGATCTGTGTACGATAGGGACTTTGCATGGAATGTGAGTGAATATATATATATATATATATATATATATATATATATATATATATATATATATATATATATATATATATATATATATATATATATATATTATGGATTGCCGTTTGTTCTTTTATTCATTATTAGAACATATCATCAAATTCAATAATATGATCAATTCTATTTAATGATATCATTAAACATTTGATCATACCATCAATTATTTAAAGATATCAAATATTTAAAGATAAGACTAATTCGATTTAATCTTATCATGAAATGTATTTAAAGATATGTCTAATTCTGGAAAAGCTTTCTATCATTTAATCATAAGACAAAATCCCTTTAATGATATCATCAATTGTATTTAATGATATCACTAAATCGATTTGTTGTTATGAATGAACATGCAAATTATACATATGTCTAAATGTGTTCAGTCATGTCATCAAATCGATTTGTTCATATGTTGAATAATTAATCTTATGACTAAATAGAATTAATGATATGTTCTATTCGATTTCATGTTATGTTTACATGTGACCCTGGCCATAGAAAGATAATAAATGCTCCTCCAATGAATAGAGCTGAAATCATAAACACCTTGCAAGACATGGAACGGTCGGTGCGGTCTCCTCAAATCAAACAATACCTGGGTAACTTAGACGTTACTTTTTTATTTACTGACTCAAGACAAACAAAAAGTCATATTGGAAGTATGGCGTGTATGCTATATTAAAATGGGCCAGGCGTGCAGACCATGGAGCGTTTCCATTACCCATTCTGTCATTTCCGTGTGCAGCAATTGACCAATGCATCACTATCATTGTAAAATGGCGGCAGCAACTGCAACCAGCGCGTTTCTCGGTGTTTTAGAAGCCATTAGTATTGTCATACAATTAGCTACCTGGTGGTAGCAGCAATTGTCATTCCCTTTGAGATGTATACAAAAATTACCTTCTTAAGTTAACAATCTGTAAATCATTTTAGTAGCCGCCAGAAATGGCACTTCAGCGGGAACGACATATTTCTTAATTCTATACAGTTGTTGCACAAACAATCAGGTTGTCACAAAACTATACCAACTGTTATCATACACACACACACACACACGCACACACACACACACACACACACACACACACACACACACACACACATATATATATATATATATATATATATATATATATATATATATATATATATATATATATATATATATATATATATATATACGCTGAGAGAGTGCCTAAACGTTGCAGTCGGTCCATCAAAAAGTTTTCTATTTGGCTTTTAATGTCATCAAATATATAATGCTTTTATTTGGCGCAAGATTCTTGCAGATATGCTTAACAAAGCTTAAAACTGAAATTTCTAAATTTGAGTTTACTTGTGATGGATGTTGGAAGTTTTTTTGGCATGTGTTTGTTTGTTGTTGGTCGCGCTGTATGTAAACATTGCGAGTTACTACAAGGTAAACCATTGTTTTGTTGTATGAACAGTATTATTACACATGATGTTTCAAAGGTTATATGAACAATATTTCTTCACTTGCTATTTGTACATATGCAATGTTTGTGATTTTTTTTAGTATAATTGCACATATATGTATTCAACGTTTATCTACTTAGACTGTTTTGTATTTGTTTTCACTTGGTATAATCTAGATGTATGCTGGGCTCTTTGCGAGAACAGGGCACTTCCCTGAAAGGGTTAACTAGGGTAAGGAAATTCTAAAACAAATAAAATTTGTTTTGAAGTTGATGGTCAGGGTTTTGTAAGATTTTGAGATATTGCCTTTTTTTAAGGTCGTTTGTAAAAATTGTATAACGACTATTTTTACGATTTTGATAAAATCATTACAGTTTTATTGTTGTCCAGTAAAATTCCATCCCCTGCATTGTAACGTCTGAAAATTAAGTTGTTCGGCACTCAAATAAAATTTTGAACCAAGGTAGTATATTATCAACCGAATTGGAGAAAAATCATAATTTGTGTGTTAGCAATTAAATATTTTGAGTCAACGTGACATGATTGACCAAATTCCTCTGTTTAGTCATAAGTAAACCACATCACAGTATTCTGTTTGTAGAATCTCCCCCCCCCCCCCAATGGAAACAGCACATCCACCGGACCAATCAAGTGGGTATAGTGATACAACAGACTTTATCTGTGCTGTTCAGCTTGTTAATCCCACGGCTTTATAACAGTACAAGTTCAATATATTTACAGCATAGATCACACAGGCTATTTTTTAATCTCTGGATATTTTTTAATCTCTGGATAAACACGTTCCGATTTTGCATAGATCACCTTTTATGGCCATATACCAGCCTCTATTAGCCTCCAATGATACAGAAGCGGCACACCAATGTTTTCTTTAATAAGTTACTGATACTAATTTGGATATTCAAATGCGCGTCATGAAGATCATCGGCAAAATTAATAAACAAATAAATAAATGAACTCGTATTAAATCATGAAGACCCGCAGCATGTGATGACCATTGACCACTTCCAAATTTCGCCGTCTGTAGTCAAAATGAATGCAATAGAAAAACTTACTTTATGGCACATAATTTTCAGCTGAAAAGATGTATCTACTCCTTTGGACACATCAATTAAACAAACACTAAATGGTAATAGACAGCTGTGTAGCACAAAAAGACATCACAAGTAATTGTCAAAACACAGAAGATCGTTAAAGCCGCGCAGCCACCATACTATATCCGGAGATGACCAGTGAATATGTGTGGCTGCCATGGTCATGCTTCGTAAGAATCGACGGGCCCAAAATCTAGGGTTTTTTTTTCTGTTTTCCTGTGGGAGACCGTGGCTAAATATTTTTTTTATGGCACAAGTATTTGATCAGATATTTCATGTGGTCTTATATTTGAGAAACCCATAGCAAATTTTATTTACAGTAAGGGAAATAAAACAGCAAAGTCACCATTCGCATCGCTAATAGACCAATCAGAAAGTTGAGCATTATCACTTTGTCCATTTGCAGTGTGCGTGCTCTGTTTCACTGTGTTCTGTGACCATGGTAACCGAAGTCCACCACTCAGAATTTGAGTCACTTTTCGAGCGCCAAAACGGGAATCATGTAGTAAAAGAGCAGATTTAGTGGATTGGAAAAAACACGCAGGTCGGAAGACTAATTTAATTCCTGTTTCTGATGGGCTAGAACTGCTGCACATTTGTACCAGCGTCAGACCACTGCTAAAAGTTACAAGTACATTAATACATAATCCTAATTTCAAGTTTATCTATCTGTAATGGCATTTGTAGTGAAATTTGGGTGAAAATTTAGTGTATTTGACTTTCTTTGGAGTTTCTTTGAGGTGTCATGCCGACAAGTACCCTAAAAAATATATGTTCATGTGGACGTATCTAACTATTTGCCAACGATGAAAAATTTGGGCACTTGTCTTGGACCTACTTCAACTGCTGTCCGATTTTCTTTTAGCACCTGCATTTTATTTTTCTTTTTTCACATGTGGCACATATGGGCCCGTCCAAAACGTTATAAAATGAAGCTGGTTCACGTCTTGATTTTATGTCAAATTTCAACCATTGAAAATGTTTTCAATACGGTTGGGATCTAACATTCATTCAGACTAAGAAATCCATATTCTACATTACACAAGTACATGGATTAAAATCATAAACAAAATGAATAAAAGTTCCATGCAATTACAAATGGCAGCACGTCTGGACACGAAAAACATTAACTGCTAAAAAGTAATTTATAAACAGCATAGCCATTTCTGTGCCAATTTTAGGAATTAGCCGTCAGTATATCCATTTTACATAGTAGCTCATTTCTACTTTATCTGTATACATGTATGTATGTATGTATGTATGTATGTGTATACATACATACATATTATGGAACGCCGTTTCTCCTTTTATTCAGTATTTGAACATATCATTAAATATTTGATGATAACATTGAATTGAATTCATGTTATTATTGAATGAATTTATTATGTTGAAATGTTCTCTTTTTAATCACATAACAAAATGCAGTTAGTGTTATCATTACTTGCATGCAATTAACAGTTTTAAGCTTTGTTAAGGATATCTGCAAGAATCTTGCGCCAAATAAAAGCATTATATATTTGATGACATTAAAAGCCAAATAGAAAACTTTTTGATGGACCGACTACAACGTTTAGGCACTCTCTCAGCGTATATATATACATACATACATATATATATATATATATATATATATATATATATATATATATATATATGTGTGTGTGTGTGTGTGTGTGTGTGTATGATAACAGTTGGTATAGTTTTGTGACAACCTGATTGTTTGTGCAACAACTGTATAGAATTAAAAAATATGTCGTTCCCGCTGAAGTGCCATTTCTGGAAGCTACTAAAATGATTTACAGATTGTTAACTTGAGAAGGTAATTTTTGTATACATCTCAAAGGGAATGAGAATTGCTGCTACCACCAGGTGGCTAATTGTATGATGATTATATGAATACGGCAGGCTGGTATGCATAATCTCTTGTCAGCTTAAGGAGCAGGTAACACCTCAACCAAAGGTAGCTTGGCCAGCAGGTCTGGCTCACAGAGTTCAAAGAAAAGCTAATTATCACATGACCATTGTAGAATGACATCACAGCTAAAGAGCCCACCCAGGAAGTAAAAAGTGGTCCACTTTTCTTGCCCAGTTTCTATTACCTTTAAGGTAGGCATAAGGACAATTTTATGTGAATAAAAGAGAGCTTTAATTTACAAAAATACTTCAGAGTGAGAATTTGTGCAATTTAAATCTGTCCTGAATGGTAACTATGAAATGTCTGTCAAAGACTACTAACCTCGGCTTGAAAGGTTTTTTAAAGTTCGGTGTTCTGGTCTAATTGGAGATAAGAAAAAACTCTAATTTTATTCGCTCTTTAAATTTAATTGCAAATTTGTGTTTAGTTCTCTTTTCTTAATTACCGGTTGTTTTCAAAAGCCTAGCATACGTTGTGACATTTTCCCATCTAAATTGCAATTTTGGTTAATTTATGAAATCAAATAACTATGAGTTAGTTTCTGTCATACGGCTTCATTTCTAGTACGCTATCTAGTTCCTGGTGACCTGTGACCTGTGACCTGTGCAGACATCCGTATACTATGTGCACTATCACTTCGATGTACCTCCTTGAAGTGAAGTTCTAGTCATATTGCTTTATTTCTATCAGGCTATCTAGTTCCTGGTGACCAGTGAAAATCCATACTATGTGCACCACCACTTCACTACCTCCTTGAAGTGAAAATATTGATATTAACATGCACAAAATGAACATTTTGCAAATCAGCTTTCTTTGGTTGCCATTCTTGCACAAAGAAGCACTTCTTGGATCAAAATTGAAAACAACCACGTGCTCAATCTTCCACTGGTTGGTCCAAATTGTAAACCATTTCAAATTTGAACCCCTTCTTCAAATGAATATTTCTCTTTTTGGATTTATTTAATCCTACATTTTCCCTCAAAAATAATGTACACTAATGTGGTATCAAGAGATATTTAAAGTGTGTGTGTCAACACACACTTTTCTGTTTTCCCTGAAATTCTTTCTTTCTTCTTTACCAGCGAATTTGTCCGACACTTTTCTCGGACACTAGTAGAAATAGAAACTCCAAACTTGGCGCGATTGTACCTCCATACAAGGAGCTTTGCGTTTTTATGCAGAGGTATGAAGATGTTTATATAATGCAAATTAGGGGCATTTGAAGTATTAAATCTTGAATATCTTCAAAAGTATAATAGATAGAGGTGTCATTCCAAATTGCACTACGGGGCTATTCACCATTGCGCATCTCATGAATTTTGAAACAAAAGTTGTGGCAATATAAATTATGTTGATTAGCAGCATTTGAAATTTTAAATCCTGAATATCTTCAAACCTGTTATAGATAGATATGTCATTTCAACTTCTACTAGGAGGTTATTGATTATTGCGCATATAATGATTCTAAAACAAGAGCTGTAGCAATTTAGATTTACTTAGCAGCATTGAGAATTTTAAAACTTGAATATCTTCAAAACTATTATAAATAGAAATGTCATTTCAAATTGTTCTAGGAGGCTATTGACCATTGCGTATGTAATGAATCTAAAATAAAAGTTGAAGCAATTTAAATTATGCTAATTAGCAGTATTCGAAATTTTTAATCTTGAATATCTTCAACACTATAATAGATAAAAATGCCATCCCAACATCTACTAGGGCGTTGTTGATCATTGTGCAGCCATTAATTAAAAATAAAAGTTGTAGCAATTTGAATTGTGCAAAATAGCACCATTAGAAATTTTAAATCTAAAATAACTTCAACACTATTATAGATAGAGATGCTATTCCAACTTCTACTCCCGTGTTATGGAATAGTTGTACATTGCCATACCAATATGCTTTGAAGACACACGCACTGATTTGCTATGCAGCAAATCATCTTTTCTAGTTCCAACTGTGTTTGTTGTATAGTTATGACAAGGCGAACTTGGTGTTCCCATATTTTGTTCTCCCTCCATGTTTGAAAGCACATATCTGGAAAACCAAACAGGATTATCAATTTCACTGGATATCTTTTTTACACAGAGTAATGTGTATTTTTTTTGTGATTTTTTTTCTGATTGAATAAAACCGAAAGAATAAGTATACATTTTTAGATGGGTCCTAAATTTGACAGGTTTGTCATTAAGTTCACTGTTTATTTAACGATCAGATTAGTAAGCTTTTTTTCAAAAAATCATAATCAAACTAGAAAAGAAGATTTGCTTCAAAGCAAATCTGTCTGTGTGCCTTCAAAAGTTGTAAATATTGCGGGCTGCAACTTTTGTCCTTTGGTACTTCACATTCCATTAGGCTTATGGCTGGGTGAAAATTTCAAAGGCCAAATAACCTTGACCTTCCACCTTTACAGGTGACATGTAAATTGCAAAAATATACAGTGTTACAATACCCACAATTTAAGCCCAATAGAACCAAATCAGATGAAAAATGACCAAGTTATGGCAAGACGAAGCATTCAAAGGGCCAGATAACATTGATCGTTGCCCTTTAGAGGTTACAGGTTCTTACAAAATGTGCAGTGTTGCAATACCTACAATTTGAACCCAACATGATTAGAATTGTGTAAAAATTTCAAAGGTCAAAATGACCTATATCTTTGACCTTTAGAGGTCACATTTAAATTAAAAAAATGTGCGGTGTTACAATAGCTACAATTTGAGCCCAACATGATCAAAATTGGATAAAAAATTATTAAGTTATGGCTAGATGAATATTTCAAAGGTCCAAATAACCTATATGTTTGACCTTCAGAGGTCACATGTAAGTTACAAAAATGTGCAGTGTTACAATAGCTACAATTTGAGCCAACATGATCAAAATTGGATTAAAATTGACCGAGTTATGACTGGATGAAAATTTCAAAGATCCAAATGACCTTGTTATATTATCTTTAGAGGTCACATGGATATCACAAAAATGTGCAATGTTACAAACAAAATGGTTGAAGTTGGATTGGTTACCTATACCCTTTAAACTTTTGAAGATATTGAAGATTTAAATTTTCAAATGGCCCCAATTTGCATAATTTTCAAAACTGTTGAACCTCTTTATGAAAACTCAAGATTTCATGTATGGAAATATAATCATGCCAAATTTGGAGTTTTTACGTGTAATACTTTTCAAATGAAATGTCGGACAAATTTGCCTGTAAAGAAGAAAGAAAGAAAAAACTAGATAAGAAGATTTGCTTTGAGCCCACCATGATCAAAATTGGATAAAAATTGACCGAGTTATAGCTAGAAGAAAGCCACAATCGAAAGTGGCCTTTGACCTTGAAATGACCTTTGACCTTGACATGACCTTGACATTTGAGATGACCTTTACCTTGCTATGATCAAACTCCTAAACACTCGGAACCACATCTACTATAGTATATAAGATATTGAAGATTTAAAGCTTTAATGAGCCCTCATTTGCATAATTTTGAAAGGCATGACCTCTTATTATAAAAAGGCGTGTTGACACACAGACATAAATATGTGGATAATATTTTTTCCAGTAATGTATAGCTTTAACATGCTTTCATCAGTACTTTTCAGTCTATGGGCCCACAAAGATGCTGGCTACCTAAAAATGTTTTGGTGTGTCTCCTGTCTCTAAGTTCAACATAATTCGCTAACAGGTGTCCGTACATTTCTTTATTGTTATTTGCTTTGGATTATGGATCTTCAAATAAACTCCAAAGCTTTTAATTGGAAACGCATGGCCAAGTTTGAAAAAAAAAGATGAGCTGGATATTTACAAGAACATATAGTTGACCTTTCCCTAAGGTATAAGTGCAGACATATGTTAGAAGTACGAGAGTTGACAGGTTCGAGTCTTGCTTGTTCCGAACATACCACGTGTGATCACATGTGATCATAGTATCAATATGTGGCCGAAGAAATGAATTATATTTCACCAAAATCATTCTGAAGGTCTTATGGTACTTTTCATAAAGTAATCAATGCATTCATAGAGAAATTATTGAAGTAAATATTAATCTACAAAATGCTGTAATTTAAGTGTTAAATGTCTTCAAATGATGACCGGCTTTGGCAGTCCCTCTTTTTAGGGACAAATGCATGTATAATTGTCATGCTGCGCAATTGTGTAAGCATTTGTAGTGCAATGCTTCAATATTTTCAGGCTTACGATGGGGTGTGCAACAATGATATGGCGTTTTGGTTTTAGTAGGAATTAATAATTTTATTGTAAAAGCCGATGGCCTTATGCGGTAATATTTTTGTGCCATTGATGATTAACTACCACCATGCAAAAAAAAAAAAAAAATCAACTAAGCACAGTAACACATTTATCATACCTTTGAAAATCATACATTTGTGGACTTTCTCACAGTGTGACTAAATTGGACATATAAATCCACCTAGACTAAACATCAATACAATTCTTAGTCCTGAATTACAAATCACTGCAAATGTGAAATAATATTCTAACTAGTTTCCAGGCATAGTTTTTTTAATTATGAAAATAACTGCTCTTACTGACTGGCTCTGGCTACATGTATCTATGTTTACAGATTCAAACTCACGCAATGCTGGATTCCAAAGAGTTTATTAATAAACGACACATAACAAATGACTAAATCCTGCTAAAAACTTTTCAGAGCAAATATTAGCAAGTAAATATACATACATATATATATATATATATATATATATATATATATATATATATATATATATATATATATATATATATATATATATATATATATATATATATATATATATATTAAAAATATCAAGACATAATATATATTTGTTTTCTGGTTAATAAATATGTCTTGGGCATTTTTTTCTTTGAGAACATGTCCAGATCTTACATTTAGAATTCAATAGACAAAAAATAAGAATGGTCGTCCTGGTTAATCCTGAGGAGGCTGTATGGTAGGCTGTCCTGGCTCCCTAACTAGAAAATTCAGCCAGACGTCTGGAGAATCGACAAGGAAAGGGCACATACAAATTCATAAAATATACAGCACAGTACCACGTGTTTTAGAATGTCTAGGGGTATCCTGAAGTGTCCTTTTGGCGATCTTTAACAGTGAGCTAAGTAGTTTTGTGGAAGACGCAGTTTGAAAGTAAAAAAAAAAAAATGAACAGAAAATGTCGTAAAAAACGTGAAATCACCTTAGCTTGACCAATGAAACAAAGTTGGTGGAGACCTACCAAAGCTGAACCACATCAAGTTCGAAGAAGTTCCAGACAACCGTTTTCGATAAGTTGGAAATGTCAGTGTTTGATGAACAGACTATAAACAACGATGGATGGCATTGAAGAAAGGTATTTAAAAAAAGGCAGCACCACCTGGAACATGTGCTTGAAGTTTGAAGTGAATCTGATCAACAGTTCTAAAGAAAGCCACATATATTTTCGCATTTACGCTTGCAATTCCCATACAAACTATATGTTAACGTGTACTTTGATTGAACATTAGATGAACTGGAAAATCTCATCGATAACCAGAGAACAACAGCACTGCTATTTAGTGGTCAACTTTAGTTGAAACAAAGTCAAGATAAGATAGACTGTTATCACGGAATCCAGCCAGATGTTTATTGAAGTAAAACAGAACAAAAACAGATAGTAGCTGACATTTTATAATTCACACTAAAATCTCTTGAGCAACGTAAGGTCGATGAGTAATCAGAACTTTCCAACCAACTTTGAAGCAGTTGGCAGTAGTACTGACCCAGTTGTTGGAGAAAAGTTTTGTTAGTTTGTTTAACTTTCAACCACAAATACAACTAGGAAAGATGATTTGCTGCTTAGCAAATCAGTGCGTGTGTGTGTCTTCAAAGCATATTGGTATAGCAATGTAGAACTGTTCTATAACACGGGAGTAGAAGTCGGAATGGCATCTGTATCTATCATAGCTTTGAAGTTGTTTAAGATTTAAAATTTCTAATGGTGCTATTTTGCGTGATTTAAATTGCTACAACTTTTATTTTTAATTCATTGGATGCACAATGGTCAACAACCCCCTAGCAGAAGTTGGAATGACATCTGTATCTATTATAGTGTTGAAAATATTCAAGACTGAAATTTTTAAATACTGCTAATTAGCATAATTTAAATTGCCACAACTTTTGTTTTAGATTCTTTACATGCGCAATGGTCAACAACTCCTGTGATAGAAGTTGAAATGACATCTCTATCTATAATAATTTTGAAGACATTCAAGTTTTAAAATTTCCAATGCTGCTAATTAGCATAATTTAAATTGCTACAACTTTTGTTTTAAATTCATTAGATGCGCAATAACCCCAATAACCCCCTAGTAGAAGTTGGAATGACACCTCTATCTATTATACGTTTGAAGATATTCAAGATTTAAAATTTCAAATGCCCTTAATTTGCATAATTTTAAACGTCTTCATTCCTCTGTATAAAACGGTGAAACTCCTTGTATGGAGGTACAATCATGCCAAGTTTGGAGTGTCCGAAAAAAGTGTCGGACAGTTTTGCTGGTAAAAAAGAAAGAAAAGAAGAAGGAAAGAAAGAAAGAATTTGACGAAAAACCGAAAAGTGTGTGTTGACACACATACTTTAATGAAATGGAAATTGGCTTCAACATAATATACTGTTACAAGGGGGAAATTATGGCTTGGTTTACACGTATTAAAAAAATCGAGGGATATTGTTGCCCCTGTACCAACCCCTTTTGTATATCAAGATGACAGAAGGAAGAGCAATGAACCAAGACAGTAATGTAAACAAATAACGTGCAGACATAAGTAAGGGGTAAATTTCTACCAAGAAGACAGGTAGGTCTCTATATTACTTGACTGTGACGTATAGTGGCAATTTTCAAATATCTAATATAAAAAACGTCGTCCCCCCCAAAAAAAAAGTGTGTACAGTCGGACATATTTTGACGTTTTCTCGTTCGGAGCATTTTGTTGAACCATACAGAACAATCTTCTGAGTAAAAGTTGCTCGACGAGTTCTAATGCTATCATAATATGAACAAATAAAGAAATAATGAAACACATCTTCAACAGGTGTTCCACAACTACAAGCTGGGTAATTTTCAATTCCTATTTTATTCAAATAGGCGTCCAACAGACCCTTTCCCATGTGCATCCTGGTTTGTGTGGAATTAAAATAGTTTTCTTCCCGATGCTATAAAGATTATATTTCTCGTGAGTTTTACAGTAATTGTCAAATAAATATGAAACGGTAAAACAACGTCAACATCGGTTGACTTTTGTTGCGTTTTTTCACTAATCTTTGCCAACCAGTTTCTGAATACAATTTTTCCTGTGACGATTTGGTCATTGCCTTAATAACTAATTTTGGCTGCAGCGGGTTGAACTCCTGCTAACAATTAGTTATCTGTCAGCAGCATTATATTTGACCTTCTGAATGACACGTCGAAATAGTTTCATGATGTTAACCAACTTCAAACGCTTTTTCCACAACATTTGTAATATATGGTTACTCCATGTAAGATCAGTACGAGATGTCACACCCAAATGCTTACGTTACGTTAATGGGTTAAACTATGAATTGTAAAACAAGGCTGGATAATCTGTGTCAATGATAATGTCATTGGCAAACAGACGTAAACTTTTGTGCACAAGATCGATTATGTCATATATTTGTGCATATACATTTTTAAATATATATGTATTTTGGAATCTCCCTATTAAGACCACCTAAGGGACTGAAATGGGTCTTAATGAGAATATAATTTAATAACGGATAAACCAAAACGGGTCTGTATATTGATGGTATTAGTATAGAAATGGTCTCTTTATGGAGGGGGTCTTAATTGGATATTCATATATGTATGTATGTATATATATATATATATATATATATATATATATATATATATATATATATATATATATATATATATATACATATGTATCAATGGCCCCAATGCAAATCTTTTCGGCATTTCTGACTCAACCGAAGACAAGCAAGATGGCCAATAACCCCCTGCTGTTTCCTATTATTTAGGTAACCTTTGGACCATGATGAACGGAGCCAGGCAGGGCAAAATTTTCTTATATATGTATTAAGCCTTTGTTCCACACCGTTTTGAAAGATTCTGTTATATCTATAAATATTATACATATTTCTTTTTGTTTGTCTAGGGCCATAGCAAATAATGATAGAGCTGTGAAAGTTGATAGACATCGGAATCGGCCAGAAAATAATCCAGACTTAAAATCAATCATAATATCCCTTTCTCTTTAAAATTGAAAATATGTTTCAAAACTGTTTGTTCGAATACCCCATATCAACATTGAGTAAATAAATAGAACTGATCTTAAATTCCACAGTATATGTACTCCAAGGACGATGGGACTTCCTTTTGTGAAGGTAATCCTTTTACCTTTTGCTTTGTAGATATACAGACGTGTCTATTTGTTCCATGTGTCAATGTTAAAAAGAAAGAAAATAAAAAACAATGGATGGCAAAACAGTCATAGCCAGTAAAAAATAAAACAAATAAAAAAACAATAAAGCATAATACATTTTCACAGCAAAAACCTTTTTGTCCTCTTGAACATGATGAATAATGTCACAGAAAATACATTAATTAAACCAGATGGGTCACATGAGCCTGGGTCACATGCGTCATGTCTTATTGCAT